>OY757012.1:22117571-23345071 GCA_963580285.1 Lucinisca nassula
GAAGGGGGTACCTTGGCAAACAGTGCAGGCCCAGATAAGACGCCGCAGAATCCACTGTTTGCTAAAAGTTCAGTCATTTTCCGAATCAGTTTTGAAGAAAACACAACCTGACACCCCTAAATTTTGAAATGAACTCATGCTATATATATTAATCAAGGAGGAAGATTCCATTTGGTACAAAAAGGTTAAATGTTCTATTAAAATTCACCGGAAATTATCTTGAACTTGTTGACAGATTAGTTCAAAAGTCATAGTATTTGTTGACATCCTGTACATAAATAGGCATCAATGGGAGACATTTGGACTACCTTGTCACCATAGCATTTGGAACTTCACAAGTGTGAACGGTTGCATGTGTAATTTACGAAAATACATTGTAAATTTTACCACCCCCCAAAAAATGAAAATTTTAAGATGTAAAATTCTGACATTTTCCTTATTTCTGCTGAAAAATAGATTGTGGGTACTCGTTAGAATCGCCTCATCGAGGCGGTTCTAACGAGTACCCACAATCTATATTTTAGAGCAGAAATAAGATAAAATAAGGTTTACCCCATGTAAATCCCAGTTTTACGATATAAAAGTGGTGTACAAGGGGGTCAAAACTATATGGGTGTGTTTTCGTGATGAGGCCAAATTAACATTTTAACTAAATAAAGAATGTGCTGTGATACAACGCATAATGTAGTAATGTAGTAATTTCTTCATTTTGATTTTTTTACTACATTATGCGTTGGCATAGTCGACGCGAAATGAAGTAAAAAAATTATTTCATTTCGCGTTGATATGCACCATATCGACGCATAATGAAGTAATGATGGTAGAACATAGCTGTCTTCGAAAAGACTTAGGAAGCAATACAGTTAAATTCCTACAATTTAGACCACATTTGAGACGGTTCAAAAGTGGTCTTTAAGACCACAGTTGAACAGTCCAAAAGACGGTCTTCCACAAAAGCACACTGAAGGTCAAAATCACAAAGAAAATGTAGCTTTAACCTTCCAAATATGCTTTAAAAACAAAATTTGTATTAATTTTAGGTGGTCTTAATAGTGGAATTTCATTGTATTTGATTAAGCCAGTAGAATTAAAATCGTACGCCTTGCGCTATTTTGGTCTCATGCCTGATGTCTTTCCCTCAATCAAACAAATCAAACAAAAGGAAGACAGACAGACAGACAGACAGACAGAATGGACAAAAACTATATACCCCCTTGCATACTTCGTATGCCGGGGGTATAAATAGATGGGCTGCACGATGCTTCCACGCAGAGCTGATACCGCCCGTACATGAGTCCTCGTAATCTGCTTAGAAGGTCTAAGCCTGTCCAGGAAAACTGCTGCGAGTCGGCCCATCCATGCATATAAACCCTATTGATTTTAATTGGACGGCAGCGATTGAGATGTCATTTCATCTCAATATCGGGTAAAAGTCCCATAAAATTTGAAGCAATGTCTCCAAAATGACCTAAATAGTCTTGACGGGAACGTTAAACCTCAAATCAAACAAACAAACTGTTGACGCATAATGAAGTAAAATTAAGTATGCCACCCATCGCCGCAAAATGAAATAATTCTTTCATTTTGCTCAAACCTCTTAGTATCGACGCATAATGAAGTAAAAACGACATTTTATTTCATTTCGCGTCGACTATGCCAACGCATAATGTAGTAAAAATTTCAAAATGAAGAAATTACTACATTACTACATTATGCGTTGTAACAGTGCTCTGTGCACAGCCATAGTTTATCGAAATAAATCACGTGTGTACAGTCATATTTTAACCGAAAAAAAAAAAAAAGCCGTGTTACGGCGAAATTAATATGTGCACCGTGACCTTATATCGGAAAACCATTGTCGCCCCCGCCCATCGGGGCTTGGAGAAATAGATTGTGCTGCACGATGCTTCCACGCAGAGCTGATACCGACCGCACATGAGTACTGGTAAGCCGCTTAGGTCAGCCTACCAAGGAAAATTGCTGCGAGTCGGCCCGTCCATGCTTATAAACCATATCGTTTTTCATTGGGCGGCAGGGATTGAGATGTCATTTCATCTCAATGTCGGGTAAAAGTCCCACAAAATTGGAAGCAACGTCTCCAAAATGACCTTTACTGTGTTGACGGGGACGTTAAACCTCAAATCAAACAAACAAATCGGAATACCATTGTACACACATTTTAGCGGCATAAGTTATGCGCGCAAAGTAACTTTTTATTGAAATAAAGAATCTGTGCCCAGTATAAAACGTGTACACAATCCCATTTCAGCATAACTCAGTCTTAATAAGGGAAGCACAGAAAAATCTCCACTAACGGTCACCCCGCTTAACAGCCACCTCTCTTTAGCAGTCGCAGTTATTCCACCCAAAGCATTTCGCTATATATATATTCGCTATATATATATATATATATTTAACCTTTGTTGAGCAGCCACCTCTCTCCTTCAGTCAGATGCCACTATTTCCTCTTTTAAAGGGAATGGGAACACCTGGCAGATATTTCGCCTATTTTCAACTTTTGAGACTTCCTGGTCGCTTTTCTTTAAGCCCTGTCCTACTATAAAGGGGGCAAATTCTTTCCTTTAACCGTTGACCACTGTTGACACGCTTTTCTATAAGCCCTGTCCTATTGAAAAAGGGGTCTACTCTCAACGGAAAGAATTTGCTCATGAGGAGCAAATTCTTTCCTTTAACAGTTGACCACTGTTGACACGGGTGACGAAAAATACCTTTGCAGGAGTTGCCTCCCCTGAAGGCGTTCCCATTCCCCTTAATATTCTTGATTATTGAGGACCATCATTTCATTGCATAATATTATGTAGCCCTCGACAGGTTTCCTCGGGGAAAATCAGTTGACTAGAGTGTACATTATTGATTTTCCCTTAAGTGCCTCAGTCAGGGGACAAGGTCGCATTTTGATCTGCTATAGACAGTATATCACAAGGGGCAATAAAACAATTATGAACACACGGTGTGTCCTGTTACAAGAATAAATGCCTTTGAACAGCCAGAATCAGAATCAGAATCAGAATTGTTACTGGTGACACGTCAAATGACATTCATACACCAGGACCTGTGATAATGGAAGATAGTCCCTAGCTCTAACCAAAGATGTAAACTTAGCTACACAATCCTCAGCACCTTCAGTCGTCGAAATAATAGAATCTGGAAGGGCATTCCAATCTCTAATGGTTTGGGGGAAGAACGACTCTTTATAAATATCCGTTCTTGCAGTAAGGGTCTGAAACGTCATTGAATGGTGCTTTCTACAGTGCCTAGCCGGGGGAACAAGGTCATCTGTTGGAATGCTGGCAGCACCCTTTAGACCTTTGTATGAGAGTATGAGCCTACTGTCTCTCCTCCTTTTCTTGAGAGACTCCCATCTTAATTTTCCTAGAATTCCAGTCATGCTCCCAGTTTCAAAGCAGTAATTTCCAGTTACAAATCTAGCAGCTCTATTCTGAACTTTTTCAATTTCTTCATTAAGGACCACTCCGCTTGGGTCCCAAATGCAGCTACCATATTCCAAGAGTGGGCGAACAAGTCCCCTATATGCCGTCTCCTACACATCCTGAGGACACTGTTGAAGATTTCGCCTCAGGAAACCAAGTGTTCTATTCGCCTTTGTACACATATTGCTAATGTGTGTATTCCATCTCAAATCGTGAGTGATTGTCACACCAAGGTATTTAATGGAATTCACATTTTCGAGGACCGTTCCCTCTAAAGTGTAGGAAGCCTCAACTTTATTAGATCTCTTCCTTGTTATCTGCATAATATTGCATTTAACTGGCTGAAATCTCATTCCCCATTTTCGGGCCCCATTTTCGGACCCAACATCCTAATCTATCTATGTCAGGCTGAAGTTTCAGTGAGTCATCTGTATCTCTAATTTCCCGGTAACAAACACAGTCATCTGCGAACAGTCTTATTTCTGAGTCAATTTCACTGGAAATATCATTGATGTACAGGGAGAACAGTAGAGGACCAAGAACAGTCCCTTGTGGGACACCAGGCAAAACTGGCGCCCATACTGAAGATTCACCATTAACAACAACACGCTGTTTCCTGGAGCAAAGGAAGGAATCTATCCATTCCAAAGTCTTCCCTCCAATTCCATAACCAAATAATTTGGATTTAAGTAGTTCATGAGGAGGGGTGTCAAAAGCCTTCTCGAAGTCCAGAATAAATGTGTCCACCTGCCCCCCTTTGTCCAGGATTTTTGCCCAATCATTAACAACCGTGCTCAACTGAGTTTCGCAACTATGCCTTTTCCTAAATGCATGTTGTCTGTCTGACCAAAGTTTATGTTCATCCAAGTGGGCCATGATGTTTGAGCAGACTATGTGATCAAGCAATTTACATAGAACACAGGTCAGTGACACCGGGCGATAATTACGAGCAAGAGCCCTGTCCCCTTTTTTGAAAAGTGGACAGATGTTCGCTAGGAGCCATTCTTGGGGAATTTCACCCGTATCGAGAGATTGTTGGAAAAGATGAGCAAAAACTGGACCTAACTTATTTGCTAGTTCCTTCAAGACTCTAGGATGAAGCTCATCAGGCCCTAAAGCTTTAGAAGGGTTCAAGCCTTTAAGTAACTTGATCACTCCCACCGAGGATACAACAATATTTTCCATGAAAGGGGCCGATCTTCCAGTCAATGGAACCTCGTTGAACTCAGTTTTATTAAATGCATCATTGAATTGACCAACCAATTCCTCTGCCCTTTCAGGGTCTGATTCAGCGACCCCGTTCCTTCCTCTTTTATTAAGGGATGGGATACCTTGCCTATCTTTCTTCTGGCTATTGATATATCTGTAGAAGTCTCTGGCATTTGCCTTTACATCGCCTACCAAGTTATTTACATACTGATCATGCTGATTTTTGATGTCATTTTTAATTTCTCGTCTCAAGTTTTCAAATTTTGCTCTGAGTTTACCACTTCCCAACTTTTTTGCCTTAGCATGAATCTTATTTCTCCTTCGAATTTTTCTTCTTATTTCTGGTGTGATCCAAGGAATTGTAGATACAGACCTACTAGTTTTGGAGGGGATATGATTTTCGGACGAAGCTTGAATGAAAGCCTTTATCAAATCAAAGTTCTCCTGGACAGACCGAGCGTCTGAATGACCATTAAAGTATTTCTCTCTTGCAATTTTAGGGCATCCTTCCTCATAGTTTCATAGTCACCCTTTTGATATAAGTACACCGTTCTACGAGGTTTCTTTATAGGTGGTATGAAGATTTTCAAAAATCCAGAGACAATATCATGATCACTTAATTTGTCCGGGGATTGAATATCCACAAACTGTCGTGGCAAAGTTGTAAGAATCAAATCCAAAGTGTTTCTATCTCGAGTAGGGAAGTCAACAACCTGTTCCAAGCCATGATCATTCATATGCCAGAGATAACTCAATACCCCAAAATACAAATAGAAAGAATGTCTTTTCTGGTGTGCTTTTGCGTTGTAAAATTTCCTTTTTGGGGTTTACGATCGACCCAATGTTATAAAGGATAGAAACTGAATCCGTGCTGTTGTCCACGTGACAATCGAAATTATAGAAAATAGCAGAGTTAGTTCAGCGTGTAGACTTATAAAGTCTGATGAGATGTGACTTTTTACAAAGCAATCCTTAGATGAAAATATATACCCCTTCCTCAAATCTCTCTCTTGAGCTCTCATCACATCAAGATGTTTGAGTCAGGATAAAATAAAATCTGGCCTTGCATGGTGGCATATTATAAAATATGGAATGCATGAGCACACCTATTAACATCTAGGACTTTTATAAGTCTATTCAGCGTGTTGCGTAAAAGGGTTATCTGTAAAATCTGGGCTGGAATCATGGTTTGGGTTTGGCAAACAGTGTAGACCCAGATCAGACGCCGCAGAATGCGACGTCTGATCAGGGTCTACCCTGTTTGCTTACAGTACAGGAATTTGAGGGTGAGCCACCAAAAAACGAAGCGTCTGATCATGCAGGGTCTACATGGTTTGCTTACAGCACAAGAATTTAAGGGTTAAATGTCTAAGTGTAAGTCCTCGTTCCAAATCTACACCCGGAGACGATCGACCCACCAGTGCTCTCAGCGCTTTGATTATTATCAGTATACAGGCCTATACAATTTTGACCATATCCAACCCCACTTTTATATAGTAAAACTGGGGTTTAATTTATAGTTTATACTAATTTATTTTAGTTCGATTGCGATGGAAGCTTCAAGCTTATTTAATCGCTCTCGAACACTCATTCCGGATGTTTTTACGCGCGCGAGAGAGAGGCAGTGACTATTACACCACTGTTACCCATTTACACCTGGGTGGAGTGAGGCAGTGTCATTACGTGTCTTGCCCGAGGACACACCTCTATACCGGGCGCCGGATTCGAACGCACAACCCCTCGATCATGAGTCGAACGCGTTAACCACTGCGCTATCGAGGCTGGCTGGGTGAACAGGGGAATATATTATTTTTTCTTATTTCTGCTCAAAAACATTTATCTATGTTTGGAGCAGAAACAGAAAAAATATCAGGATTTTTATCTGAAAAATTTCATTTTTTTGGTGTTAAAATTTTACCAATATATTTTGAATAGGCGAGTTTTCGAAATGTAAATAATATGTAAGTTTTTACTGTATTGGCGTTTAACGGCACAGGCAACACTTTTGGGCCTGTCAGTTTACCCATCCATACTTTTCCTGGCCAGGCTTTCATCTCAATGTCGGGTAAAAGTCCCACAAAATTGGAAGCAACGTCTCCAAAATGACCTTTACAGTCAACGGTTGACCAATTATACGTAAGCGGTTAACCAGTACAGTGTACATTCTTTCACCAGAAACTGACAACTGCCCTTCTTGAATCAGAAGAAGGGAGAGAATGGCCGTAGGAAAGGTTTCATGATCAATCTCCACGAAATAATATGTAAGTCAAAATGATGGAGAGATGTCAGATGAGTATACTTATACTCCATCATTTACGTTTCTTTTGGTTCATCCATGATGAGGTGTCTGCAGTTATCAAAACATTTTCATCCGAAGATGTCAAGCCATATGGAAATTTTGGTTGAGAGATAATAGGAGTTGAAATCGTATGAACATATAGCAAAGTTAAATTCTGATGCACGGGCGTATGTAACGCGACGTCTGATTTGATAACGTAAAAAATTGCGCCAGTTTATTCTACGATATGTTATCGGAAATCCGAAGTCCCCATATAACGTCGCTTTTAATTGGTTGGTATATTCGGGTTTATGCAGCTCACTATGCTTGCTGTAATAGGACAAAACGAACCTTTTTAAAACATAACAAGTGAATAAGTGTATTAGAATGCGGATAACTGCATCGAAGTGTCACGGTCGCAAATTCCGTTTTACGTTTCCGCATACGCGTCACCGTAAAACGAAATTTTCGGCCGTAAAACCGCCGATTTACCTCCGAAACTGACAATTTTCAATACAGTTATCCCCTAAATAACAGTGCCCAAAATTTAATTTGACTTAAGCAGTTGTATGAGATAAAAGTGACTGAGATGACGAGAGTCAACTGTATATCGGGGAAAGTCGAGCGAGGCTCGTACAATTTCGTACTTTCCCCATACAAATGTCGTGGTATGTGGTAATGCATTGTAGACATTCACTGGTATTCTCGTACGAACCTCGTAAACATATGTCCCAGAACTCGTGCTATTGCCCGTATCGCAATGATCTGCTAATATTTCGCCGTATTAGTTCGCATAATGTTTGGAACCAGGGGATCAACGGAAACTTTCTTTCTCAAATGACGAAATAGTTTTAATCATTACACATTTTAACCCCATCTGTCATGAGCTCAGCTTTGCCTAATTCAAATGCAAACGAACACAGTACAACATCATTCAGTAGTTCACATAAGACATCGAGCAAAGAATTACCATTGGATCTTTACCATGTAATATCAGACGGATTTATATGATAATAATATTAGTTGCAGGGCAGTAAAATTGTGGGTATCAGATTAATATAAGAACGAGTAACAATGATAATTATGGGATAATCTTATTAACTTCTTGTTAAAACATATATATTTTGATACTTGTTAGAATCGTCTCGACCTCGTCGAGCGATTCTAAGAAGTTCCCACAATATAAATTTTATACAAAGAAACGAGAAAACAAAATCCCAAAAATTACCCCCATTGGTGCTAAGGAAAGCTAGGATACTAGGTGGATACTTAACAATATTGTATCAGCTAAAAGTACCGGCCATGTAATAGGTATCGTTTTTAAAATTTTTATGGACATAATACTTATCACATAGTAACGTTATATAAGCCTCCCCCCATCCCAACCCCCCACCAAAAAAAAAAAAAAAAATAAATAAATAAATAAAAAATAAAAAATATAAATAATAATAATAATAATAAATAAAGTACACGACAAAATCCTGATAACACGGTTCGTTTTAACACGGTTTTGGATATAAAACGGTTTCAAGATGAATCCCAAAAATGTATAGATTATATAGAAAAAATGACCATATATGGTCATTTTTCTATATAATCTATACATTTTTATTTGGATATAACACACGGGACTTGAAGAAATATATGGGCTGCATGATGCTTCCACGCAGAGCTGAATCCGGCCCGCACACTAGTACTGGTAAACCGCGCCGCTTAGAGGATCTAAGCCTGTCAAGCAACCGCGGTGCGAGACGGACCGTCCATGCTAATAAACCCTATTGGTTTCATTGGGCGACAGGGCTTGAGAAGTCATTTCATCTCAATGTCGGGTAAAAGTCCCACAAAATTGGAAGCAACGTCTCCAAAATGACTTTTACAGTGTTGACGGGCACGTTAAACCTCAAATCAAACAAATCAGCTAAAAGTACCGGCCATGTAATACGTATCGTTTTTAAAGTTTTTATGGACATAATACTTATCGCATAGTACATGTAACTTTGGGCTAACCAAGTTATATAAGCAAAAAAATAAATAAATAAATAAATAAATAAATAAAATAAAAATAAAAACTAAAGTACACCAGAACCTCCTTATAACACGGTTCGTTATAACACGGTTTTGGATATAACACGGTTTCAAGATGGATCCCAAAAATATATAGATTATATAGAAAAATGACCATAAATGGTCATTTTTCTATATAATCTATACATTTTTATTTGGATATAACACGGTTGTTTAACTAACACCCCAACAATAGTGTTATAAAGACCGTCGCTGGGTGTACGAGGGTCATCCAAAAATAACTGATCAATGCCTTATAACTATTAAAATAGGTTTTAAATACAGCTTACTTCTTCACAGTCCTTCGAAGTAATCTCCCCTCGAACGGATGACAGAATTCCATCTGCTTGGTAACGCTTCTATACCGGTTGCTAAGCAACTGAAGTTGATGCGTCGGACCTCTGCGTTCACGGCACACTCTAACTCGTCCAAACTGTCATAACGGTTTCCCCGTAAAGGTTCTTTCAACTTTGGAAACAGGTCGAAGTCGGGAGGAGACAAATCTGGCGAATACGGGGGGTGATCGAGCACTTCCCAGCCATACCCTTCCAACAGCTCCTTGACAACGTTACTTTTGTGTGGTGACGCGTTGTCGTGCAGAATTAACGGCGTGCAGTTAATAAGTTCTGAGCGCTTGCGGCGTAATGCTGGACGAAGTATTGTCCGTAGATACTTTTCATAATATTCTTTATTGACTGTTCGACCTGTTGGTACCCGGTGTGAGGTAAGAACGCCACGGAAATCATACGCAAATATCATCAACATCTTGGGACAATTCTGACTTCGGCGAAATTTTAATGGCCTCGGTGAATCTTTTGTATGCCATTCACTACTTTGCCGCTTTAATTCAGGCTCAAAAGACCGTATTCACGTTTCGTCGATTGCTACAATTCTCTGAAGCATTTAATCTCCTTCTTCTCCATACCTATGCAGGAGTGAGCAAGCGATTTTTACCCGATGGTGTTTTTCGGAATCTGACAGCATGTGAGGCACCCACTGGCTGCAACTTTTCTCATTTTCAAACGTTCAAGCAGAATGGAATGTGCTGACCCATGGCTTATATCCAGTTCATGAGCTATCTCGGTGCATGTATATCTTCTATCATCATTCAATAGTTTCGCTACTTTTTCAACATTTTCACCATCCGTTGCAGACACAGGCCTTCCGCACAGGTGCTTGTTGCTTACATTGCTCCTCCCATTATTAAATTCACGTACCCACCTCCTGATTGTACTATACGCAACCCCAAAGGTGGTCTCGATTAGAGGACACTGAATGCAGAAGACACAAAGACAATATCCGCAATCTACTAAATAAGCTTTTTAAAGCAGAATTAGACTTAATTTTAGGTTGACTTAAGGTGAATGGGGACACCTTACAGATTTGTCTGCCATTTTTCAAAGGGAGACAACTTTCGGAACTTCCAGTTCGCTTTTCTTCTGTCCCAAGGAAAAAGGGGTCACCGTCTACTCTTTAAGGAAAGAATTTGCTCTTAAATTCTTTCCTTTAAGAGTTGACCCCTAATGGCCTGGGCGACAATGCATTTGGAGGAGTTGCCCCCTCCCCCCCCCCCCCCCTGAAGGTGTTCCCATTCCCCTTTCACCGTATCTCCTTAACATTTTACAGGCTCCAAACAGTTCCCTCATGGATACCAGCGATTTAGATACTGGTCTGAAAACAGCGCTGGAACAAGTCCAGGCAACAGGCTGTATAACGCCTATTGTTAAGCTAGAATTGCAGCTAAAGGTTCAGGCCAGACGGTTGTCACAGGGGAAAGACGAACTCCCCAAACCACAGTTCAAAGAACCGGAAAAATACCCGGTAAGTAATGTACAGTGGATGGTCAACAACACGGAACAACTTTGCGACTCTGGGAATTCGTTTTCAATCGACCCAAAGTTATAAAGCGTATTTTAGGTTTTCACTGCTAAAGTTCACGTGACTGTCACTGATTTGTAGGAATCCATGTGACGGTTAATTATAGGAAACAGCCGCGTTGCGGTCAGTGTTGCGTAAGAAGGTTATCTATGGAATCTGGGCATCTCAATGTCGGGTAAAAGTCGCTAAAATAGAAGAAATGTCTCCAAAATGACTCATATAGTGTTGAGGGGACATTAAACCTAAAACCAAACTGTACAAAACCACTTCTCTCCATAGAAAGTGTTCTTAAAGGAACCATTTTATTTCATTTACATGGTCTTTATAAACAATGTAATCCTGATGTCTGAGTTGCAACCCATTAAATTAAAATGTCTATATGCTGGATTGGGTAATAAAACAGTTACAACACCTCGCGATAATAGTTTTGACTGTTGTTCAAACAGCCATCAAAAAACTGTTTATTACATGACGTTATCCACTTAATAACCTAGGATAAATAGAGGATCTTCACGAGTGTTTATGTATTATTTAATTTATTAAACGAGCTGAGGAAAAGGGATAAAATGCGGGGCTTTGCCTCGCATTTTATCCCTTTTCCTCAACGAGTTTAATAAATTCAATAATACATGAACACGAATGCAAGATACTATTTATCATATGACTTAAAACGCATTTTATTAAAGATTTTTTAACAAAATGTCAATGTTCCGCCATTAGTAAACGCGACGTCGTTAAGGGCGTCGTACTTTTAACATTACGAGGCGTATCTAACTAGTTTGCATATTTAATCCACTAGTGGATTACCGAATTCAATGCATGGCGTTATTACATTCTCAGACGCGTCGTCATTTTGGGCCCCGTCAAGCGATTTTGGTACTTAACGCCTATGCGAGCAGCGAAGGTTCAGAACCTTCGCTGCTCGCTCATACAAGCAGTGAATCAAGAGGAATCTTCAGACAGAAAGCCATATCCCTGGCCCCTCTGAATGGCTGGGCTTGTGCAGTTAAAATTTGTCATGACGGAATGCTCGAAGACACAAATTCGCTTGGCGGGGCTCATTTGATAACTATGGGTATCTGTGGCTATGGGAAGAAGTCTATGGTTGATCGAGAATGAGTTCGAAATACGAGGGCTGATTGATACATGTATGTTTTGAGCCTCGTATTGAAGGATTTGAATTTTGTCGGACATATTGTATTATTTTTAACATTATCCCCTTTAGTACCTATATACTTTTGCCAGCGGTGTTGGGGCTGCGGTGTTGGAGGAGTGTGTGTCCCAACATTCGATGCCACTTTTATAGAAGTCCTTTTCTTGGCTGTTCAGAAAGTCAGTCAATGCATCTACATTCGATGCCACTTTTATAGAAGTCCTTTTCTTGGCTGTTCAGAAAGTCATTCAATGCATATATGACGCCATCATCGGACTGAAAGTGGGTGCCTGGAATATCCGTTTTTAGTTTTGGCAATAGATGAAAGTCTGATGGAGCGAGATCAGGCGAATAAGGCGGATGCTCAATCAATTTAAAGCCACAATCGTGAATGCCAGCCATAGGAATGACAGGCTTGTGAACAGGAGCATTGTCCTGATGGAAAAAACAGACCTTGTGGAATTTGTTTCAATGACCGTTCCAAGGCGGTTCTTCTGTCGCGGTTTATTTTTGCTATGATTTGTCTTTGAGTGTGTGTATCGCGGCTTGTAATTTTGTTTTGGATAGCCAATTGGCCATTTTGTGGGAATGAAACTGGTGTCTCTGATGGGAACTGTGTGGGTTAACCCTTGTCCTGCTGAGCCCGGATATGCCTTATTTCCAAACAATGAAGATCCAGATCAGATGGCTTCTTACGAAGCCATCTGATCTGGATCTACATTGTTTGCCATTCAGATTGTGAATTTGTTGCAATAATTTGCATCAAGTAATCTGATTGGTTGATAATCGGCAGTGGGTGTGGCATATATGAATATTCAGCAGGACAAGGGTTAATTGTATCGATTCCTGATTATTGCCTTCACTTCTATTTAGTGAGCTTTTCCCGTAACTGTGTCAGAAGTGAAGCATAGTATGTACCATTGATTGTTTGTCCCTTTTGAAGATAAACTATCAGCAGAATACCATCTGCATCCCAGAAAAACGAGACCATAACCTTTCCAGCTGGTGGAACATCTTTGCCTTCTTTGGCGGGAGTGAGCCAGGGTGCTTCTATTGTTTCGATTGTTGTTTGGCCTCTGGGGTAAAATGTTTGACTCATGTTTCATCCCTAGTGACTTATCTCTGAAGAAAGATGGCATGATCTTCCTCAAAAAGGTTAAGATTAGCACGTGATAAAGTGCGCCTGGTGTGCTTCTGATCAATTGTCAGAAGTCTTGGTACCAAACGGACCGAAAGCTTTCTCATTGCAAGATCCTTTGTCAGAATGGAATGTACTCTTTCCTGTTAAATGCCAACCCTTCTGGTTATATATCTTTCTGTGACTCGTCTGTCAGTCATAAAAATATCATGGAATTTATTGACCATTTCTGGGGTTGCAAAATTGACAGGCCTTCCAGGACGGGGTCATCCTCAAGGCTCTGTCTGCCGCGCTTAAATTCCGCCTCCCGCCTTTTCACTGCAGCATATGAAGGGGCACCTTTCCCTTGTGTTGCTACCAAATCCTTATGGATATCCTAAGGTGTTAAACCTTTTTATGCAAATATTGGATCACTGCTCTTTCACCAATTTTGTCCATTTTGCAAACGCTGCTTGTCTTGTTTACTTTAGAGTGCTACCTCATCGATATAAACTGACCAAATGAGACCAGTCCTTGGTTACACGGCCCTATATAGTCAGAGAATAGTAGGACTTAAAAAGAACATCCCTGAATGCCTCCTTCAATGCGAGGCTCACAGCATATCAATCAGCCCTTGTAGATATGGTAAACGACTCACCTGTGGTCGAGTTATCGACGTTTCATTGCACTTTATTCCAGTTGACAGAGGAAGAGGAGAAAAGGAGAGACGTCAGACGGCTAAGAAACCGGGTAGCCGCCCAGAGGTGCAGACAAAAGAAAAAGTCCGTGGTTGAGAAATTGGACGAGGTCAGCATTTTTATTTTCTTCTAATTTTATTTCATTTTGGGTTTACGGCTCTTTCAGAGTAAAACCACCTGCCCTTTCGTTGCAGAACTTGGCGTCTAGCATGTTACCTAAGCGAGGTTCGAACCATTGTTATAGCCATTTTATGAATAACAGTCATGCTAATTACATTCGAACTTCAATGGCTCGAACACCTTTGGGACCTCAAAAATCAGTTCGAGGCAGGGGTAGTTCGAGCCACTGAGGTTACTGTCAGGAGGCATAACGAGATACTTTTAGACATCTTTTCGATGTTCTATAATGAATACGTATGCTGTGTGTACTCATTAGAATCGCCTCATCGAGGCGATTCTAATGAGTACACACAGCATACATTTGCAAGATAAAAGACTAAAATCTTCTTAATTATCCTCCACTATTTCTTATGTAGAGGATTTCGCTAGGGGTTCAAGAATGGGTTCGACCCATCCTTGGTACACGAGCCATCAGTGTTCGAGCCATCGAAGTTCTACTGTATTGGGGTAGCTCTTATGTGCTTTTAGCGCCCGGTTACCTAAGAATTAGTGTATCAGTCAGTCAATCAGGCTGAGACAAAATAATTTGGCGAACTTTGTTACAAAATTTTGACGTAAAATATGTTCAATGAAGATGGGATCCTTTGGAAGGAAGAAAAACACAACAGAACTGGAAATTTTGGAGTGTACAAGTTTTCTGGGCCATAATAGCTTGTTTCGGCCAATTAGGCATCACCGGTCACCCTTAAATAATTTTCAAAATCACTGATCCCGAAGTGCTAGAAAATATGAGCTATGATGAAATATATATATATATATATATATTCGTTTTAAGAATGAATTAAAAGACAAATTATTATCTAGTTTCCGCTAGCCGAAGCGGTTCTCATTGGTTGTTCGCGCCATTTGGATGCCGAAAATGTACTTTGTTAGCTCACCTGAGCACAAATATGTGTCCGTCACCCGTGGCCTGTCTATTCCTATGAACATGATAGCCACCCAGAGCTAAATATAGAAAAACTTGACCTCTCCTCTCAAGCAAATTGCTCAGTTTCAAAATATGTTCACAAATTCGACGCATTGATTGATTGATTGATTGATTTGGATTAAAGACATGTCAACCCTGACGAAAGATATATGACCAACCACTCTCGGTAATATCACAGAAATGTTCTTATAACCTTGCACGAAAATTGCTGACCACGAGTTACAAGATGGCCACCAGAGCTCAAAAATTGAAAAATCTTCGAACGACATTTTTGCTCAACAGAGCCGAAGGCTCCGGGGAGCTTATATGATAGGCAGCTGTCCGTTATCGTCCGTCGTCGCCGTCTTTCGTCGTCTGTCGTGTGACGTAATCACTTTCAAACGACATCTCCTCTGAAGCCACTGGGTCGATTAAGCCCAGATTTCATCTGTAGCATTCTTGGGTTGGGGGATTGAAAGTTTGTGTTTTCAAAAATCGGCTCATTAGTTTGATGACAACTTAGAGTTTCCATAGACATATAATGGGGAAATTTTACTGCTCATCCTTTGCAGATATTTTGACAAAATGAGTAAATTTCTTTAAGCCAAATGCTTTTATGCCAACCTGGCGGCGCCCAGGATGTGCCGGAGTCATGCCCCACCCACCGCCGCACACTTTATAAAAGGCCATATATCTAAGAACCATCCCATAACCATATATGTTCTTGTTCCTTTTGATAAGACGCGTTCAGTGACACCAACCTGGGGGTCTCCTGGGATGTGCGGGGGCCATGCACCACCCCCTCCTCTTCGTAAAAGGCCCAATATCTTAGAAACCTTTAAGATCCCCACCCTTAAACCATTTATATTCTTGTTCCTTATGATAATGCACATTCAGTGATAACAACCGAGGCCCCGCCCCTCCACTTCACAAAAGGCCATATATCTGAGTACCTGTTTAGAGCCCCACCCCTAAATCATATACTCCTATTCCTTATGATAAGACACATTCGGTGACACCAACCTGGGGGTGCCCAGAGTCATGTCCCGGGCCATTCCAAATCATAAAAACCGTTCAGATCCCCACTCATTAAACATATGTAATCGTATTCCTTGTGATAATACCAACCTGGAGGCCTCTTTTTGCTGGGGCAATGTGTTGGGGTCATGGCCCGCCCCTCCACTTCATAAAAGGCCAAATATCTCAGAAACCATTCAGATCCCCACCCCATATTAATATGTATATATAAGACACATTAGGTCACACCAACTTGGGGGTCCACAGGGGCCGTTCCTCTCCCCTCCACTCCATAAAAGGGCTGCATATCTCGGAAACCATTCAGATCCCCATCCCGTAAACCATATGTATTCTTGGTCCTTATGATAATACACATTTAGTGATACCAGCCAGGGTTCCATTGGGTCCATGCCCCACCCCCTCCGCTTCATGAAAGGCCTAATATTTTGAGATTCAGAGTCAACAAGGGTCCTAATTTCGGTATGGGGGTTCGTTTTGGAGATTGAAATCATATCATGTTGAAAACATGGCTGCCAATGGGGAGTGCCCACCTGAGCTCTGGTGAGGATAGTGGCCCACGGGCCTCTTGTTTCATAAGCCATTGGCCTTAATTTCAAAACAATGGGACGAAAATTATCCTCTCATAGCCATGAACTAAAGTTTTAACCCTTGTCCTGCTGAGCCCGGATATGCCTTATCTTTGAAACAATGTAGATCCAGATCAGATGGCTTCTGAAGAAGCCATCTGATCAGGATCTTCATTGTTTGCCATCCAGTTTATGGATTTGTTAAATAATTTGCATCACAGTAATCTGATTGGCTGATAATCAGTAGTAGGTGTGAAATATATAAATATTCAGCAGAACAAGGGTTAAAATGAGCCGGGGCATATCATTTCCTACAATTTAGATGTGCGCCCAGCAAAGACTCAGATCAGCCTGCGCAGTCTGATCAGTGTCTTCGTTGTGCGCTTTAAGGATAGCTAAGGACCCAATGCTCTCTCATGCAGCACGAGAAGTCTCTGGGCTGACTATATGGATGCGCAGGCTGAACTGATTCTAATCGTAGGAAATGCTGTGCCCCGGCTCAAAATGGTTTCATGTCATGGCCACGAGGGCTAAAAATAGAAATCATCTTCACTACATTTCCTGTACCTTTACAGGAAAGGAAAGAACTGAGAGGCAGACAGATAAAGCTTAAGAGAATGCTCCAGGAATTGGAATCCGAGAAAGAGAAGACCATTAAAGAATTGGAAGAACGGAACATCGATTGGGCCTCCAAACAAAGCCATCTGGTAAACAGTATGTATCTTTTTAGCTCACCAGGGGAAGCTTAAAGCACAGGCAGTGGTCCTTCGTATGTCGTCTTTTGTCGCAGTCAACATTTTCAAACAACATCTCCTCTGAAACTTTTAGGCCAATTGAAACCAAGTTACATGTGGAGCCTTCAGTGGAACGGGGAACAAATTTTGTTCGTAAAGACTGGGACACATGACCGAGATAGCCGCCATGCCCATAAATGGTAACTTTTAAAATCTTCTACTCAGGAACAAAAAAAAAAAACGGATCTTCTTGAAATTTGGTACGGATCATCGGCAACTCGAGTCCTACCAAGTATCTTCAAATGATGTCCTTTGGTTGACTTTGACCTATTTTACGTCACGGTTAAATTTAGTCACTGAAGCATTTGTGTGGGAAATGGGCAAACGATGGACTTTTTATGCATTACGCTAACACACCCGTGCGACATAGTGCGTTTTTCACATCTTCAAAATGGCTACTTTTCGGATAAAAATCAATGATATTTTTCTTATTCATGCTGCAAACATATGTTGTGGGTACCCGTTAGAACCGCCTCATTGAGGCGGTTCTAACGAGTACCCACAACATATGTCTCGGAGTAAAAATAAGAAAAATAATGTTAACCCCCGTAAACCCCAGTTTTCTCTATACAAAGTGGGGTGTAAGGGGGTGTTCATTTCACGGACTTGTTCACGTGATGGATTCTATTGTAGCCTGAAGCATCAAAATTAAATTTGCAATCATCTAAAATGCCAAAGGTCAAGGACATTTACTGACCTTTGTTCTGGATGACTCAGATTTATTATTTTCATTTTTTTCTCCAGTAAACTCCTAGGCTGATTGAAACCAAATTACATATTGAGCCTCTGTGGGATAAGGCAATGAAATTTTATTCGTGGGATTGTGGTCACATGACCAAGATGACCGCCATGTCAATATATGTTAAAAACCTTTAGAAATCTTCTTCTAAGGAACCACAAGCCAGATTAACTTTAAACTTGTTTATGCATCCGATCTGGGACTAGGGCCCTATTAATTTTCTTCTTATGAAGACCTTTGTATGTGGCAGATAATGGGTTTTTCTTATTCTATTGTAGTCCGTTGCATCAAAATTGATATTCCTAGCAAGTTTGCTCAGATGTTTACCATTGGTTGACCTTGACCTATTTTATGTCAAGGGCGTATTTGGTCTTTTTGATGTTTCTAATGGAAATCAAAGTACTGAAAGTACTAATAGAAGGTGATGGTAGAAAACTGTTAGTTTTTACATTGGGCCATTTCATTTCATTACCTTTTTTGATTTTTAAAACAGTCATGGTTTTATATGATTGTAGTAACGCGAGGAGCAGACAAATGAAATGTCAAAAACAAAATTGAGGATCGAACGCTACATGTTGTGAATCCCTTCTTGTGTCAATGAGAATAATTCTGGAGACAATTACATACATAGTCTCTAGCAAACAAGACTAGAATACTGTCGATGGCGCGCCATCGCAAATTCCCACGCTTTCTACATAGGGGCCAAGTACCAAAAAACCCTCACCCTGGGCCCTAATTTGACCCCAGGGTCAAATATTACCTGTATTATATTCCACTAATCATGCCCTTCAATTTGATATGCCACATGACTATGTTCCAAAAAACTTAAATTTTGACCCTTTGACCCCTCCCCCAGGGCTCCAATCTGACACCAGGGTCAAAATTTTACTTGTATTGTATTCTACTAATCACCCCGTTCAATTTGATATTCCATATGACAATATTCGGTAAAATTTGAATTTTGACCCCCTGACCCCCCCCCCCCCCCCAGTCCGACCCCTTGGGCATGACCCAGGGGTCGCAGCCAAAATCTCGTCCAATATGTGTTACATATATCATTAATCATTACTTATGCAAAGTTTGGTTTTAAAATCTATAAAATTGACTTTGAAATTGAATTTAATTGATATATGACCTTTTGACCCCTCCCCAAGGCCCCTGGGGACGGGGCCAAAAATAAATGTGACGTTGCACGCCCTCATCATGTAAGGAAGCTGTGAACCAAATTTGGTTACAATCCGACCAGTGGTTAAGGAGGAGATAGCCGGACGGACGGACGGAGGCGATAACAATATCCCCACTTTTTCTTCGAAAAGACGTGGGGATAATAATTTACTCAACACTATACGTTCTAGTAGCAAATGGCTTTCTAACACCAATATTCCGGGACACAGACTGGTTTTTTATCTGAGGCTTCGATCAAAAGTTTAAAAGTTTGTTGGTTGCTATGTTTTGTCAAGTGTTTGAAAGACGTCCGTCGACCCAGTGAAACCTGGATTAAACAAGAGGGGCATAATGGCCCTGGAACGCTCACCTAATCCTTATTGAACAGATAAAGTGATAGGTAATATAAGGTGGAGTGGATGGTTTGAACCATTTTGGTTGAGAGTGACCAAAGGAACATTCCTGTGAAATTATTTCAAAATCAGTCTACCTATTTAGTACTACATCACGTGAACAAGTCCGTGAAATGAAGAACCCTCTAAACCCCACTTCATATAGAGCAAACTGGGGTTAGGGGGTGGGGGTTTATACATTATTTTTCATAATTCTGCTCATAGACATAGGTTGTGGGTACTCGTTAGAACCGCCTCATTAAGGCGGTTCTAACAAGCACCCACAACCTATGTTTTGATCATTGTTAAGAAAAATATCATAGCCATTTTGGGGATGTTAAAAATGCACTATTTCGCATGGGTGTGTTATCGTAATTAGAAGTCTTATTGTTTCGTTTGGTGGCTTTTATGTTCAGTGGAGCGAAACTATTATGAGCAACTTTGTCAGAGGGTCACCCATGGAACATTCCTTCCAAAATTATTTTCTTTCTGCATGAGGATGAAGACTTTTCAAAGTTCCCTTCTAAAGAGCTGACTTATATGTTACTACCTGGACATTTTCCGGACATTGAGGGTCATGTCCTAGTGAATGGTTATGAATTTGCTCAGCATCACGTGAACAAATCCGTTAAATGACCCCCACCCCCTTTGTATGGAGAAAACTGCATGGGGTTTACGAGGGTATACATTGTTTTTCTTATTTCTGCTCCACGACATAGGTTGTGGGTACTCGTTAGAAACGCTTTACTGAGGCGGTTCTAACGAGTACCCTCAACCTATATTTTGAACATTAGTATAAAAAATATCAAGGTTTTTCATCAGAAAACTAGCCGTTTTGGAGATGTGACAAATGCTCCGTCACACGGGTGAGTTATCGTAATGGTCTAACTTACAATGCCTCGCTGTGACAATTGGCGGGGGTGGGAGGTGGGGGGGGGGGGGGGGGGCAAGAATTGTCGTAAAATGACAGCCATTGGTTCCCTTTGACAATACAGAGCTAACTTGTATGTCACTTTCTGGACATATTGTGAACATTGTGGGCATCGAGAGTCAGGCAGGTCCTATAGTGCAACAGAGGGAAATGAATTAGTTTTACTAATACTGTCACATGGTGACAAAGGGAGGATGGTTATGTGTCAGTGGTTCCCTTTGACAATACAGAGCTGACTTGTATGTCACTGTCTAGGCACCTTGTGGACATTGAGGGTGCAGCAGAAGGAGATTAATCGGCTCAGTCTTAACCCTGTATAAAACCAGTTGGCTCCAGGCAGGTCCAGTTTTGACCCGCTGGGGTTATAGTTTGGACAATCTTGGTAGAGGGCAACTAGAGGAAGTTTCATTCCAAATATCAAAGACTTGGGCCTTCTGGTTTCAGACGAGAAGGTATTTAAAGGTTTTCAGTACGTAAGTCTGTGAAACCAGTGGGCCCTGGGGCGGGGCCATTTTTGACTCCAGGGCTTTGATTTGTATAATCTTGGTAGAGGTCATCCGCATGAAACTTCTAGCAAAATATCAAAGACCTGGGCCTTGGGTTTTTTTGGAAGAACATTTTAAAGGTTTTCCATATATGGCTATGTAAAACCGCTGGGGCCTGAGGCGGGGCAACCTTTGGTCCAAGGGCTTTAATTTACACAGTATAGTAGAGGACAACCAGATGAAGCATTATACCAAATATCAAAGACCTGGGCATTCTAGTTCCAGATAAGAAGCTTTTTAAAGGTTTTCCATATATAAGTCAACATAAAACCAGTGGGCCCCAGGGCAGGGCCATTTTTGACCCAAGGGCTTTAATTTGAACAATCTTGGTGGAGGTCTGCTAGATAAATCTTCACAAATATCAAAGACCTGGGCCTTGCGTTTACAGAGAAGTTTTAAGATTTTCCTTATATATCCCAATGTAAGAGCAAAGGGCACCAGGGGGGGGGGGGGGGGGGGGGTGGAGGGGGGGGGGGGATTTTGGCACAAGGACTATAATTTGAAACTCTTGATATAGGTTCACAAGACGAAGTTACATACCAAATATCAAATATCTGAGATCTGAGGCTTATAGTTTCAGACAAGAAGATTTTTGAAGATTTTCCCGCGAGATGTCTATGTAAAACCAGTGGGCTACAGGGGGATGGCATTTTTGGTCAGAGGGCTATAATTCTAACAATCTTGATAGAGGTCCACTAGACGCTGCTTCATATCAATTATCAAACACCTCAGCCTCCTGGTTTCTGACAAGAAGATTTTCAAAAGGTTTCCCTGTATAAGTCAGTATAAAACCAAAATGCCTCGGGGCGGGGGCATTTTTGGCCCCAGGGCTATGATTTGAAGTCGGAAAGTCCATTGGACTCGCTCATAGTGTGGCAAGGCTTTAAATGCCATTTCATTACAATGTTAGGTAAGAGTCCAACGAAATTCGAAGCACGGCGGTACAGTTTTGTTTGTTTGATTTGAGGTTTAACGCCCCGTCAACACTTTATAGGTCATTTTGGAGACATCGCTTCCAATTGTGTCGGACTTTTACACGACATTGAGATGAAATGGCAACTCAGCCTCTGCCGCACAATGCAACCAATAGAGCTTATATGCATGGGTGGTCCAACACGCACCACCTTTCCTGGACAGGCTTAGAATCCGAACCTTTACGGTGTCTACCAGTACTCGTGCTCGGTCGATTTCAGCTCTGCGTGGAAGCATCATGCAGCCCAATCTGTTTCCTCAAGCCCCGGTGGGCGGGGCCGTTATACAGTCTTGACGGGGACGTTAAACGTCAAATCAAACAAATCAAATACACCTCAGTAAAAAAGGGGGAATATTCAGATACAGAAATAGAGGAAACAAAATCTGATATTTTCTGACCTCGGCAAAAAAACCAAAAAAAAAAAAAAACACGCGCCCACCGCCCGGAATAAATGTGTATTATCCCGTACTTTAAACGTTAAAGGAGTTTAAGTTATAAAGTTATATTTTCCCGATGGTTCACAAATATATCCATGCAACAGTGAATCGCCCCCACCCCCCCCCCATCGGGGCAGGGATAAATATATGGGCTGCATGATGCTTCCACACAGACGGCTGAATCCGACCCGAACACGAGTACTTGTAAACCGCTTAGAGGATCTAAGCCTACCCAGGCAAAGCGGTATGCACGAGTCTGACCGTCCATGCTTATAAACCCTATTGCTTTCATTGGGCAAAAGGCCTGGAGATGTCATTTCATCTCAATGTCGGGTAAAAGTCCCACAAAATTGGAAGCAACGTCTCCAAAATGACCTTTACAGTGTTGATGGGGACGTTAAACCTCAAATCAAAACAAATGCAACAGTGAAGGTAACTTCTCTTTATCCGCCCCCGCCCATGGAGGCTTGAAGAAATATATGGGCTGCATGATGCTTCCACGCAGAGCTGAATCCGGCCCGCACACTAGTACTGGTAAACCGCTTAGAGGATCTAAGCCTGTCCAGGAACCGCGGTGCGAGGCAGACCCTCCATGCTAATAAACCCTATTGGTTTCATTGGGCGAGAGGGCTTGAGAGGTCATTTCATCTCAATGTCGGGTAAAAGTCCCACCAAATTTGAAGCAACGTGTCCAAAATGACCTTTACAGTGTTGACGGGGACGTTTAACCTCAAATCAAACAAACAAACAAAACTTCGCTCTATCTGTAGTATAGCAAGTCGTAGTATTCCATTCATGCTGTCAACTCATTCATTGAATTATTAATCCGCGATCTTGATTTTGAGCGAGTTCAGTTGACGTACTAGAGTTAACAAGAGTTGACTTGCTCCAAAACGCGCCATGTAGGAATATTGCGACTGCGAGAGTTAGCTTGGTATGAGAGATGGAAGCCTTGCCTAGTAACAACGAATACGGTGGAAGGTGGAAAATTGTAAGTTAAATGCAATCCGAAAATCGATTATTTCCAACTTTTTGAAATTTTGGCCACGTGTTGGAAAAATCACGTCCAACTTGAAAACATTTTTATACTTTCGATTTACCCGAGGGCAAGCGAAGACATTTTCTTGACGTCAGTAGAGTTCTGAATCTGAATCGTTACTGGTGACGCATCAAATGAAATTTGATGCTTCCTGTCGCTTCTAATTGTGGGATCGAAAAGTGGGGCGTGGGGTGATACAGTCATTATACAATTTTGTACAAGAGTAAGCCTACTGTCTCCCCTACTTTTCTTGAGTTAACTTTAGTTGGTCAACTGAACTCGCTCAAAGCAAACTAGGTCATGACAAAGCTGCGAATCTGGACCAATTTGAACCATAGGGTTAATTTTATGGCATTTTACTCTGAAGTTAGTTGTTTGTGTAATTGGCTTCCTCAGTTTGACAATCAGCATCATTTTCACTTATCAAATGATACATGCGCGTCTATTGATAAATATATGGAGACTTATTTTTCTTGAAGCAAAGGAGTTATTCGTCATCGAGGTGGGCTCCAGTGTCGATTGACATAAGAAGGTGAGACCTGAAAGGGCATCACCTTCTAATAAGTTTATATTCATTTAATTAACCTACTATTATCCCCCTGCCGTCGTGGTTTTGTTCTTGCTAGACAGAGCTCCCAAATCCCAAAGCAAGCTTGATTGAACTCATGTGAACTCTAGTCGTGCGGTACGAGCCGTGTGGAGCGTGATAGCTCAGTGGTTAGTGCACTTGCCTCTGATGCTAGAGGTCCCGGGTTCGATCCCCGGCAGCGGCGATAAAATTTCGGTGTCCGAACACGCTCCATTGGCATCATTTGCAGGGATGAATGTCATTAAGTGTACCGTCCTTCGGATCGGGACGTTAACTGGAGGCCCCCTGTGCAGGGAGAACCATCCCCTGTGCAGGTTAAAGATCCCTACCGTAATTACATGATTACTGTGTAGGCTTTCATCCTGCAAAACTGGAGTGTATGTAATATACACCTGCGGTAATGGTCAAATGTGACCGACGCAGTATCAGAAGATAGATAGATAGATAGAGCCATAACCCCCGTGTTTTGGTGTAACTATAGTTAACTCTAGAAAGTCAACCGAACTCGCTCTTAATAACTAGGCCAGGTCAGCTGCGAAACGAGACCAATTTCAAATCTAGATCAATTTTATGACATTTAACTCTGAAGTTCATTATTTGTGTATTTTGCATCCACAGTTTTTATTTCAATCTGCATATTATTTTCACATATCAAATGATACAAGAGCATCTCTTCACTGATTTATGAGGACCTATTTTTCTTGAAAAAGGGGTGATGCGGTATCAAGGGAATTCCCTGAGTGTTGCCATAAGAAGGTGAGACCTGAAAGGTCATCACCTTCTAAAAAGGAAAACAGGGAATTATTGTGCTAAGGCAACGGAATTAATATTTGCAGTCAGCTAGCTGGAAGGTGATAATTATGGCCAACCATCCCCATGTTCGGTAAAAAGGACTGGAAACTCTTTACGACCTGAAATGTTAGATTTTTCAAGCTACCATGGTTTGTTGAAAAACATGGCTGCCAGGGCGGGGTCGGGTAAGTTTTGCACACTGGACCTCTTGTGAGCGTTAAACAGTAACATGAGTGGCCATTTCATATGAAATTCATTATACAAGCTTTGACGAGTTTCATAAATTTCATATTATTATCAAGTGACCTCACAGTCTAACCAGAGTCAGTACAACTTGGCAAAATGTTTGCGGTCGATCATCAGCTTATGCAATTGATTGGCGATCGATTAAATATTTGATGATCGATTGAAGATCGATCATTGAAACGGTTAGAAATATTTGCAGTGTTATTAGTTATTCTATTGTTTTCGCACATATAGAGGACCTTACATGAGTGTTCATGTATTATTGAATTTATTAAAGGGATAAAATGCGAGGTTTTGCCGAGCTTTTTCTCGACGAGTTTAATAAATTGAATAATACATTAGCTCGAACGCAAGATCCTATTTATCATATGGCATTTAAAACGCATTTTATTCACGATTTGTTCACAAAAATGTCAATTTGTCGCCATTAGAAAACGCAACGTTGTTAAGGACGTAGTACATGTAAGGTTACCGGGCGTATCTAACTAATTTGCATATTTAATCCACTAGTGGATTACGGAAGTTATTTGCTAACAGAATTTTCTATCAAAATGAATAAAAACGAAAAATTGACCTGAAACCCCTTGTTTGACAAATTCCACATTAGTGGAAGAGTCGGGTTAACCACCCTTTGGACTGTTCAAAACTTGTCTTTAACTGTTTTTTGGATTATTCTAAAGCTTTTTTTAGCCATCTTTGGGATTTTAAGAAGCTATTGACCACCTTTGGGTCTGTTCAAAATAGTTTTTTAGCCACCACTGGGACTGTTCAAAAGCGGCCCATTTGACCACCTTTGGAACTGTTCAAAACTGTCTTAAACACCACTTTTGAACAGTCCCAAAGATGGCCTTAACCCTGATCCTGTTCACGACAACCAATGCCTTTGCAAACAGTGAAGGTCCAGATCAGATGGCTTCTGAAGAAGCCATCTGATCAGGATCTACACTGTTTGTCATGCAGTTTGACTATTCAGAAGTGTCATGCAGTTTGTGAATTGAACAAATATATTATATCAAGTAATCTGATTGGTTTATAATTAGCAATGGGAGTGGCTAAATTAATTTATGCAGCGGGCTTAGGGTTATGTAGGAATACCATCGTGTTAACCAAATGTATCTTGTCTCTACATCCAGGTTCAGAAATCTACAAAGTGTCAACAGCAGCAAAAGCGTCAACAGCTTCGGCCACCTCCGTTCCTTCATCCGCTCCAGACACAAGTCATACAGCTCCTATGTCAGTCTTGTCAGCGCCAACACCTTCCCCTGCGCATCTTACCACGAGACTACCACCTCCTTATGTGAATGTGCCTCCAGCCTCACCGTCACCGTCGGCGCAGTATCCAGATCAGAACAACATGGGGGCATTCTATACGTCCGCTACCCCACCACCAACAGTGTTCACGCCTTTAGAAATCTCAACATCACGTGACTTTGACCCATTGTTCACCTTCACGTCGCCAAATCTGCCAGCCATCCCCAGACGACGTCCATCTTCAACCACCTCGTATACAGACCTTTTGGAAGATGAGTCTCTATCGCCAGCTTCCATACATGTTACTACAGAGTCTCCATCGTATGAACCTGTAAGTGGAGGTCTAGCTCAAGCTCAAAGTTCAACTTCGTCATTTGGTCTGTCTGCTCTGTCGCCATCTTCACTATATACGTCATCATCTTGCTGTCCAGCTGGCATAACGCCTGTGCAAGCCATGCCAGGTCAACCAGGCGTCATGGTACCATCAATATACACGAATCAAACAACGGATACACAGCTGATACCAACAACGGTATTTGATTTCCTGCAGAAAGATCCTAATCATCAAGCTTTGGTAGCAGAGCAGTCACAAGCATTGACAGATCTGCTGGGCTTTGACGAGGCGCAGGTGCCCGGTAATTTTTTGGGTTATTTGGGGGCAGATGACGAGAAACTTCTTACACTTTACGATTAGGCCTTATTCTGCTGGGTAGTCCCAATGAATACCAACACCATAGGTTTATATGGGAAAGTAAGGACTATTCACAATATTCTACCTTATTTGTTCCTATGTACTGGTTCAGAATTTCAACAGTATCTTTTAATCGATTTGTTATGTATCACATCAGCCTTGAAGTTCGTTTGTTTTATTTGAGGTTTAACGTTCCCCTCAACACTATTTAGGTCACTATTGAGACGCTGCTTCCAATTTTGTGGGGCTTGTTCCAGGCACTAAGATGAAATAACCTCTCAAGGCCTACCGCCTAATGAAAGCAATAGAATTTATATGCATGGACGGTACGGCTCTCACCACTTTGCCTGTGTAGACTTAGACCTTTTAAGCAGTTTACCGGTACTCGTGTGCGGTCGGTTGCAGCTCTGCGTGGAAGCACCTTGCAGCCCAATTTATTTATCTAAGCCGTAAATATGTTGTAAAAGCAATAAATCAAATGAGCGGTGATAAGCGAAAATGAATATTCGGGCATGTGCGCACAGAGAAGGCTCAGATCAGACTGCGCATCTGATCCCAGTCTTCGCTGTGCGCTGTATATAGATGTTCATTGATCCAGAACTTCTTTGACTAATTAGAGTCTTCACTACCTCGGTAGCTCAGTCGGTTACGAGTCTACCGAGTGATCAGGAGGTTGAGGGTTTGATACCTGCCCGCTGGGCTGCACTGATCATGAAATCTTTTGTAGGCTCAGTCTCTCCCTCGCAGACTACAGAAGAGCTGTTGTCAGTTTCAGGCGAAAGAAAGAGTACTGTACTGTTATAAGCCTGCCCAGAAAAAAGGTCTTTTGGTAAACACAGTGGTTCGTTATAACCTTGATAGTGTTAACTGGGCCTCTAAACTCCAAATAAACAAATCACTTATCCCTGCTCAAACGGTGCTAATTTTACGGGTCTTCTGTTGGCCAAATCAGGTACAATATTTATCCATACCACTGGCACACCCGTGTGTTTTTAACCTCCAAAACTGTGTTTTGTGTGGGTGGGTGGGTGGGGCTGTGTGTGTTGTTTCTATTACAAACATAGACTGTTGGTTCTCGTTAGAACCGCCTCAGTGGGGTTGGGGCTTGGCGTGGGGGGTGGTAGGCGAGGTACTTTAATTTTTATGGTCCAACTAATTCCTTGAGAAATTCTTTTAACACCAAAACACAGGGCTATGTTATATTAATTACCAAAAACAAAGTCCTCAAAAAATATCCGTGCCAGTTCTGAGAAAATTAGGATTTAATCCGCAGAAAAAGCATTAAATAAGTAATGGCCAGATAACAGCACCATACACTGTTTTACCGGCTGTAAGGCTCCTCACGCGCAAACAAATGACGTCATAAAAAACAAAACTTACGTCAGAAATTGATAAAGAGCAGTCTTTCTACATTCTATCTTTTTAATAGATCTACATGTCATTTATATTTTCCTTGTATGCTATTGATAAACAAGATCTATGTTCAAGTTGTAAGAATAAAATTTTTTTTTCTTTGGTCGGAAAATACATTTGTCAATGTCTCATGACAAAACTTAATGTATTGAAGCACATTTGTGCCATCAGAATCAAATGAATTAATATCGTAAATATGTGCATACGGTGTATTCCGGTAACATGGCGCACGTAAAATTTTGATAGCTATGTGTGACTTTGTGGAAGCAACCACTCAAAAATCACAATCAGAACAATTGCAACACTGTCCTATCTACTTACTGCAATAGAAATTGACCGCTGACTTCTTAACAGGCAGGAAAAATAATAGGGGTGTAACCCCCCCCCCCCCCCTGAAATTGATTTACAAATTTTGTCTCCCAACATTGCGCACAATAACTGTTGTTTTGAGCTGACTGAACACAAAGGTTGACTCAAACAACCTTAAAAGGGACAAAATCCGGATGAGAAAAATATCTTTCAGCTAATTTGCCATGAGGAATCCATATATGAAATTTCAAAACCCTGGCATACAAGGTTCTAAAGTTTTGCTATGCATCAAAAAGCATAGGCCTACAATGTACCCAAAGTGACAAAGGGCCATTAGCCACAAAGTATTTTTCGGAATTTAGTCAAACGTTTATCAGGGCATCTACTCGTCACCAACTTACAAGGCTCTAGCTCCAATAGATTTTGAGATATTTTGCTGACAAGATTTTTTTTAAAAAAAAATCAAAGGGCAATAACTTTTGAAAGGGGCATAATCCGGATAAGAAAAAAATACGTGTTAGCTAATTTTCCATGAAGAATCGATATATGAAATTTCAAAACCTTGGCATGCACGTTTCTTGCGTTATGCTATGCATCAAAGGCGTAACGGAAAGTCGAATGGACGAACCAGAAGCAATATGCCCCTCCACTTTTTATCCCCCGACCGAATAGGTTCGGGGGATATAGCGATCAGCCTGGCGTCCGTCCGTCCGTCCGTCCGTCTGTCCGTCCGTCCGTCCGTCCGTAGACGCAACCTTGTGATGGCCATAACTCCTATACCCTTTGAGATTCATTGATGGTTCTTGGCACAATTGTTCACAAGGCCGAGACGGCGTGTCATGCGCAAGAACCAGAACTCTGGATGCCATACTTTTTTAGTTATCTCCCCTTTTAATAAAATAGAATAACTGCTTTGTGATGGCCATAACTCCAATACCCTTTGAGATATATTGATGGTACCTGGCACAGTTGTTCACAAGGATGAGACGGCGTGTCATGCACAAGAACCACAACTCTGGTTGCCACGGTTTTGGAGTTATCTCCCCTTCAAATAAAATAGAGTGACAACCTTGTGATGGCCACAACTCCTATACCGTTTGAGATTCATTGATGGTTCTTGGCACAATTGTTCACAAGGCTTAGGCGGCGTGTCATGCGCAAGAACCAGAACTCTGGATGCCATGCTTTTTAGCTCACCAGAGCCGAAGGCTCCGGGGGAGCTTATAGGATAGGCATTTGTCCGTCGTCGTCGTCGTCGGCGTCGTCGTCGTCGTCGTCGTCGTCGTCGTCGTCGTCTGCGTCGTCGTCAACACTTTCAAACGACATCTCCTCTGAAGCCACTGGGCCGATTGAGTCCAAATTTCATCTGTAGCATCCTTGGGCTGGGGGATTGAAAGTTTGTGTTTTTTATGAAAATTGGCCCATTAGTTTGGTTGCTATAGCAACTTATAGCTCCCATAGACTTATAATGGGGAAAATTGAAAAATGGCATTAACTGCCAAGCCTTTGCAGATATTGGAACAAAACTTTCATAGAAATGTTCCTTAAGCAATCTAGTATCTACCATATGATTTTAGGCGTACTGCTCAATTTTAATGGTTGCCATGGAAACCAAAATGCAAAAAATAGAAAAAAAAATACTTAAAAATCATCTCCTCAGAAACCGTATGCTCTATGAGGCTGAAAGTTTATGGAAATATTCACCATATTTGCCTTTACAGGTTTTGTGTTTTTTATGAACTTCGGCTCTTTAGTTTGGTTGCTATGGCAACTTAGATTTTCCATAGACTTATAATGGGAAAAATTGAAAAATGGCATTAACTACAAAGCCTTTGCAGATATTTTGACAAAACTTTCATAGAAATGTTCCTTTAGTAAACTTCTCTCAGCCATATGCTGTTATGTCAGCCTGGGGGTCCAGTAGGTTGTGCCGGGGCCATGCCCCGCCCCCAGTACTTCATAAAATGACTTATATCTCAGAAACCTTACAGATCCCCACCCCTAAACCATATATATTCTTGTTCCTATTGATAAGACGCATTCAGTGACACCAACCTGGAGGTCCTCCGGGATGTGCAGAGGCCATGCCCCACCCCCTCCACTTCATAAAAGGCCCAATATCTCGGAAACCATTCAGATCCCCACCCCTGAACCCTATATACTCTTGTTCCTTATGATAAGACGCATTCAGTGACATCAAACTGGGGGTCCCCCGGGATGCGCCGGGGCCATGTCCCGCCCCTCCATTTCATAAAAGGCCCAATATCTCGGAAACCTTACAGATCCCCACCCCTAAACCATATATATTCTTGCTCCTTATGATAAGACGCATTCATTGACCCCAAATTGGGGGTCTTCCGGGGTGAGCCGGAGCCATGCCCCACCCCTTCACTTCACAAAAGGCCATATATCTCAGAAACTGTTCAGATCCCCACCCCTAAACCATATATGTTCTTGTTCATTATGATGAGACACATTCAGTGACACCAACCTGGGGGTCCCCAGGGATGTGCTGGGGCCATGCCCCACCCCCTCCATTTCATAATATCACAATATCTCGGAAACCTTACTGATCCCCACCCCTAAACCATATATATTCTTGTACCTTATGATAAGACTCTTTCATTGACACCAACCTGGGGGTCTCCCTGGGCCTTGCCCCACCCCTGCACTTCACAAAAGGCCTTATATCTCAGAAACTGTTCAGAGCCCCACCCCTAAACCATATATATTCATCTTCCTTATGATAAGGCACATTCATTGACACCAGCTTGTGAGTCCCCGGGGCATGCCCGGGCTTTGCTCCACGGCTTGACTTCATTAAAAACCACATATCTCAGAAATAGTTCAGATCCCCACCCCTAAACCATATATATTCTTGTTCCTTATGATAAGACTCATTCAGTCAAACCAACTTGGGGGTCTCTTTGTGCTGAGGCAATGTGCCCCGCCCTTCCACTTCATAAAAGGCCATATATTTCAGAAACCATTAAATCCCCACCCCATATTCATATATGTTCTTGTTCCTTATTATTAGCACACCTACTGTAGGGGTGTCCGCAGGGGCCAGTCCTCTCCTTTCCACTTCATGAAAGGATATCTTGGAAACCGTTCAGATTCCCTCCACTAAACCATATATATACTTGGTCCTTATGATGAGACACATTTAGGGACAACAATCTTGGGCTTTCCTGGGAACGACAGGGCATGCTCCAACCCCTCCACTTATATCTCCAGCCATGCAGATCCCCACTGCTAAACCATATATATTCTTGTTCTTTGTGATAAGACACATTTAGTGATACCAACCAGGGCTCCATTGGGTCCATGCCCTACCCCCTCTACTTCATAAAAGGCCTAATGTTTCATATACTGAGTCCACATGGATGCTCATTTGGATATGGGGGTTCATTTGGCAGATTAAAATGACATCATGTTAAAATACATGGCTGCAATTTGGCAGTGCCCACCTGAGCTCTGGTGAGCATAGTGGCCCATGGGCCTCTTGTTTAGTTATTTCCCCTTTTAATAAAATAGAATGACTACTTTGTGATGGCCATAACTCCAGTACCCTTTGAGATATATTGATGGTACTTGGCACAGTTGTTCACAAGGATGAGACGGCGTGTCATGCACAAGAACCACAACTCTGGTTGCCACGGTTTTGGAGTTATCTCCCCTTCAAATAAAATAGAGTGACAACCTTGTGATGGCCACAACTCCTATACCGTTTGAGATTCATTGATGGTTCTTGGCACAATTGTTCACAAGGCTTAGGCGGCGTGTCATGCGCAAGAACCAGAACTCTGGATGCCATGCTTTTTTAGTTATTTCCCCTTTTAATAAAATAGAATGACTACTTTGTGATGGCCATAACTCCAGTACCCTTTGAGATATATTGATGGTACTTGGCACAGTTGTTCACAAGGCTGAGACGGCGTGTCATGCACAAGAACCACAACTCTGGTTGCCATGGTTTTAGAGTTATCTCCCCTTCCAATAAAATAGAGGGACAACCTTGTGATGGCCATAATTCCAGTACCCTTTAAGATATATTGATGATACCTGGCACAGTTGTTCAGAAGGCCGAGACGGTGCGTCATGCACAAGAACCACAACTCTGGGTGCCATGGGTTTTTAGTTATCTCCCCATCCAATAATATAGAATCACTACCTTGTGATGGCCGCATCTCCAACACTCTTTGAGATATATTGATGATACTTGGTACAGTTGTACACAAGGTTAAGCAGGTGTGTCACGTGCAAGAACCACAACTCTGGGTGCCCTGGTTTTTAATTGTCTCCCCTGACAATATAACCTTGTGATGGCCATAACTCCAGTACCCTTTGAGATATATTGATGGTACTTGGCACAATTGTATACAACGTTGAGACGGCGATTCATGCCTAAGAACCACAACTCTGGGTGCTATGATATTTGAGTTATCTCCCCTTCCAATATAACAGTATGACAACCTTGTGACCACCGTACCTCCAATACCCTTTGAGACATACTGACGGTACTTGATGCAGATGTACATGAGGTTAAGCAGGTGTGTCACGCTCAAGAATTACAACTCTGGGTGCTCTGGTTTTTTAGTTATCTCCCCTGGCAATATAACCTTGTGATGGCCATAACTCCAACTCCCTTTGAGATATATTGAAGGAACTTGGCACAATTGTATACAAGGTACAGAAGGGATGTCATGTGCAAGAGCCAAAACTGTTGTTGCTGTGGTATTTGAGCTATCTACCCTTCCAATATAACAGTATGACCAGCTTGTGATCACCATATCTCCAATGCCTTTTGAGACATATTGATGGTACTTTGTGCAGAAATACATGAGCTTAAGCAGGCATGTCATGCGCAAGAACCACATTTCTGAGTGCCCTGGTTTTTTAGTTATCTCCCCTAACAGTATAATCTTGCGATGGCCATAACTGCAATACTTTTGTGATATGTGGTTTAACTCTGGTGCACTTTCTATTGGTGAACAATCTTCTGAAGGCCATATTGGCTTTTGGTCGGGGGATTTGCCATCTCTTCCGATGGCTATTTTTTAAAGTTGGGGTCATAAAAAACCTAACGAAAACACGATATTCAAATCTATTGGAAGATTTGATCACCCCCCCCCCCCCCCCCCCCCCAAAAAAAAAAAAAAATAAATAAACCGGAGAAAAATTTTGAAGTTTTTCTTATTCATCACGAAAACGAGACGTTGCTTCCAAGTTTGTGGGACTTTTACCTGACATTGAGATGAAATGACATCCCAATCCCTGCCGCCCAATGAATCCAAAAGGTTTTACATGCATGGACAGGCTGACTCACAGCAACTTTTCTGGATATTCTCAGCGGTTTAGCAGTACTCACATGCGGTCGGTATCAGTTCTGTGCGGAAGCATTAGCAGCCCAATCTATTACTCCAAGCCCAGATGGGTGGGGTCTATATAATTTTGACCCCTCGAACCCCACTGATATATAGTACAGGGATCAATATTGAATTTCTTATATCAGCTCAAAAACATAGATTGTGGGTACTCGGTAGAATCGCCAAGTTCAGGCGGTTCTGTCGAGCTCCGCAATCTATGTTTTGAGCAGAAATAGGAAAAACACCATTTTTTATCTTAAAATTCCATTTTTGGGCTGAAAAATTGACAGTGTTTTTGTATAGGCGTGTTTCGTAATGTCTGCTCAAAAGCATAGATTGTGGGTACTCGATAGAAACCCCCTCCTACTGGAGTTTTAGTTTATACTAATTTATTTTAGTTCGATTGCGATGAAAGCCTCAAGCTTAATTAATCGCTCTTGAACCCTCATTCCGGATGTTTTCACGCGCACGAGGTAGATGCAGTTGACTTTTACACCACTGCTACCCATTTACACCTGGGTGGGTGGGGCAGTGGGGAGTTTTAGGGGGTGTACATGTACATTATTTTTTCTTATTTCTGCAAAAAGAAGCCTCCATGGGGTAGTAGATAAGCTACTAGCCTCATAAACCAGGAGTCGTGGGTTCGATCCAAGGGCTTCGCCAGACTCTCAGATGAGTCTTTAAACCGAGGTTCGGTCTCCGTATGCAGGGGTTTCATCAATAGACGGGTAGTGGGGATTTTCCCGTTTACTTAGACATTATTCCTCTGCTACACTTGATAAATTTGTAAGGGCTTTATTCAGATAACATTGAAAATCACACTCCTATCTTTCCTTGAAATCTAGATGCCGAAATGTTTTTGAAACCACTGCATATGACATTTGCTGCTGACGGGATGTAAACCTCAAACACACTCACTCACTTATTTCTGCTCAAAACATGGATGAGGCAGTTCTATTTAGTATCAACAATCTCAGAGGCTATGTTTTTGAGCAGAAAACAATATAACCCCTAAACCCCAAGTTTTTTCAAGTATATAGATAAAAGTGGGTTAGCGGGGGTCAAAATTAGGCATGTTTTTGTGATGTGTTTGCATGCTTTGATTTTCCTTTTTTCCTCTTCCCGTCCGTCCCCCCCCCCCCCCGTCCCCCCCTCCCCCCCCCCCCCCCCCCAAAAAAAAAATATATATATATCTTTTGCACAGAAACTATCATTTTTTAAATGATTCCATGAAGTTAAGTACTTTTAAGATATATGTCAGTGATTTTAATTTTTTCTTGTTTTAAGCGACTTTCCATTATTGTCTACGCCCAGGGTGTAGACAATCTTAATGATAGCTTTTGCTCCGGAAGCATTTAATGAAAGGTCATGACTACTGGTATTCTGTTGATTGGTTCTACTTTTCATTTTCCATCTGGTTACCCCAGGACACCCCAACTCTGGTCATACTGGAACGCCCACTTGCATATTGAAACCCAGCAATTACCTGAAAGCTACCTAAAGTGTATCACATGGATACGCACGATTGCTCTCACACTTGCAAAATTAATGTATATTTGCCCTTATCTAGTTCTTCCCACATCCAATTCTTAATGTTTTCATTTCTCGACGGCAATCTTGGCAGATTGTTTTTTCATGCTGTTAACCTAGAATGTAATATGAAAGTTTGAACTAGAATGCGAAATGAAGAAACCGTCAATGTAGGCATGTAGTACATGTACAATTAGTTGCAATTGATAGTGAAAAAAAAAAAAATCGGAAATTTTGTTTTATGTGACATTGGTGATAAGATTTGGAAATCCTCATTTGATATCTGTGACTTTTTTTTACACTTTGTGGTAACTGGCACATTTTAGTTCTACACCGCACACTAGTACTGGTAAACCGCTTAGAGGATCTAAGCCTGTCCAGGAACCACGGTGCGAGGCGGACCGTCCATGCTAATAAACCCTATTGGTTTCATTGGGCGACAGGGCTTGAGATGTCATTTCATCTCAATGTCGGGTAAAAGTCCCACAAATTGGAAGCAACGTCTCCAAAATGACCTTTACAGTGTTGACGGGGACGTTAAACCTCAAATCAAACAAATCAAACAATTAGCATAGATTCAAGCTTTTTATAAAAGCTAATACTTGTTTTTTTCGAAAATTTCATACAAAAAAATATACAAAAAGAAATTAAAAGAAAACTTTTATCTTCAGAATTTTTAGTATTTTTCCCCAGATAGAAATATTCATTTGGATGATTTAATGAAGTCAAGTATTAATTGTTTAACATACGCCTGGTTTTTGTGATTTTTCTTCATTTTTCGTATTTTTTTCACCCTCCCCCAAAATACCCTTTCCCCTCGGAATTTTTTTGAGGACTTTTTTTCTATAAATTAGGACACCTTCCTGATACTAAAACTGCTGATAACATTTCTCAAGGAATTAGTTGTGGGTCAAGACCCATTTCCGGCTAAATGTACTGGCCTATGGGTGGTTCTCTCGAGAAATGGCAGGCTAGTATGTTGTTTGAGCAAAAGTACCTACGCAAACTTGTTGACGTGATGTCTTCTCATATAAACTCATTTTAACCCTTTTTGTACCAAATGGAATCTTCCACCTTATACATGGCAGGAGTCCATTTCGAAATTTATGGTTGTCAGGTTGTGTTTTCTTCAAAATTTATTCGGGAAATGGCTTAACCTTTTGCAAACAGTGTAGGCCCTGATCAGACGCCGCGTTCTGTGGCGTCTGATCTGGGCCTACACTGTTTGCCAAGGTACCCCTTTAGGGGTTTCTGGTACTGAATGGGTTAATCTAGAACTTCATAATATCACCAGGCACCAGATGTGTTCAAATTGTTTTTTTTTTTTTGTTGTTGTTGTTGCACCATTACTACAATCATTTATTTCTGAGTGCGATATTGTCCCGAAAATATTTTTCCGATTTGTAGCAAATTTCAGTTGCAATTTCAACAATTTTATGGTAAAAGGGCTGACGTTTTAAGGGGTTTGGATACATCTTCACGGATATATTTTATTTCCACCATGTCAATAAAGGTACCGGTATGTTCTTAAGGGGAATGGGATATCTGGCAGATTTGTCCGCCATTTTTCAAAGGGAGTCAACTTTCCGGATTTCCTGTTCGCTTCTCTATAAGCCCTGTCCCACTCAAAAATGGTCTACTCTTAAAGGAAAGAATTTGCTCATTAGGAGCAAATTCTTTCCTTTAAGAATTGACCCCCATTGACATGGGAGACAAAAATACTTTTGCAGGAGTTACCTCCCCCAAAGGTGTTCCCATTCCCCTTAAAGGAAAGAATTTGCTTTTCAGGAGCAAATTCTTGCCTATAAGGGTAGACCCTTTTTCAGCTTTGAAAAATGGCTGAAATGGGTGTGCCGATTCCCCTTACTAAACCTATGCATTTAAGAAATTTGGCATGGTTTTAGTAAAATAGGACCGATTAAATAATTCTGGGCTTCAGGACTGGAGCGATTTTTTTTTTCGGACCAGCCATGAATATTGCGTCCAGCTGAATGGCGTACTTTCTGATCATGGCATTGAAAATAAATAGTTTTGGAAAAAGAAATACTACATGTAAATGAATATGCGTGTATCTCCATTGAACCCGGTATTTGTCTCAGGATACAACAATAGCTTGATATTATCTTGAGGGTTGGGACAGATTATTTTCTTATTTGTGCTGTAACCCTTTTTGTGCCAAATGGAATCTTCCTCCTTATACAGTTAGCATGAGTCCAGTTCAAAATTTATGGGTGTCAGGTTGTGTTTTTTTCAAAATTCATTCGGCAAATTGCTGAACTTTTTGCAAACAGTGAAGGCCCTGATCAGACGCCGCGTTCTGCGGCGTCTGATCTGGGCCTGCACTGTTTGCCAGGGTACCCGTTTTGGGGTTTCTGGTACTAAATGCGTTAAGGCATATATTCTTGGCACTCGTTTGAACGCTGTCATTGACTAAATGAAGCCGTTCTTGCAAGCGCCCACCCTCTATTTACATAGAATGTACATTCTTGGGCGAAAATAAGAATATTAAAGTTTGTCCTAATAAATCCCACCTTCTCGTAAAAAAGCGGGTCTCAGGGGTTTTCATACCTCAGCTTTTACATTATTTTAAAATTACTCAGGAAAATTACATATGCGTCAACAATTAAAGGTGCATTATTGAGCTACCGGGTCTCAGTTTTTTTCTGGTTTTTATCTTCAATGCATACTGCTTTGTCATGTGTACACTTTTGGAGCCAAATACAGCTTCAGAAATTTGCGAAAATGGTCGTTTTCATTCGTGTTTACCCTTCGCTCTGAACATGTGTTCGGAATTTCTGTTCTAAAAATAAATCTGTCACTTTACACATACATGGCGACAGTATCGTCTCTGAGTGTAGTTACTTATGGCATGGTATTCAACGTCATATTTTTTCGATTCAGGCATGGCCTAAGCAAACAAGGCCAAAAATGAACGTCGCATAACGTCATATATGGGGATTCTATTTTTGTCACGAACTAAAAATAGATCTAACTAGTGTTCGAAACCTAGTTAGGGAATCCCTCTCAAACTCATTTACCTGTCATCATAATTGTTCGCATTTTTGCATAAAATGCATTCATTTGTATAGTTTTAAAGAAAAATACCGGCTATATGTATTTTATTTTTGGAAGCATTTTTTCCGGATAGCTCAATAATGCACCTTTAAAGCAAAGTGGCTCTGGCAGGAACAAACCGTTACTAAACTCGCCTGTTTATTTACGAGTTTGAACCTTTGTATTTTGTGTCCGTTCCACATTTCCTTTGCCCCTGGACGATTTTCATTAAACTTTCATCAAATATCCCCCTCATGCAGTGAGCTGATGTGGAGAACTCATAAATCAACCATGCCAACCCAGACACAATGTCACAGGTGAAGGTCACGAGTTTGAAACTTTGAATTTTGTGTCCGTTCCATATCTCCTTTACCCCTGGAAGGATTTTCATTAAACCTTTGTAAAATAAACCCCCTCAGCGAGCTGATGTGCAGTACCCATAAACCATACAACTCAAGGTCAAGGTTACAGGTGAAGGTCACAAGGTTTAGCCTTGACGCAAAGTGTGGCGGGTGATTTGGCTGTCCCCTAGGCTGCTTTCTTGTTTTAATTTGAAAGAAAAAATACATTTCCTAAGGACATTCAAGAATCGTTCAAATGAGACGCACGCGCACGCACAAAATACACGGAACCGGATATAGATATAGTGGATTTAGTGGTGGTTGAAATATTGCAGTTGTAAAATCAGTTTTAAAAGGTATCTAGTCAAAGATGTATATGACGTGTTCATCGTATTTACCCTAAATTTTGGACAACAAAAGTCATAAAATAAACCCGAGCATACAGTGTAGATCCAGATTAGACTGTTTGTCCCTGATCAAAAGTGTTCGCGCCAAAATATATAATTAATATTTTCTGACGCTTTAACATTTTAAAAGTATCCGAATATTTATGGTAAATACGGCAGTTTATAAACTTAGACAAGCCAAGCTACATGTATGCATGATCGGGAAAACATGTATCGATGTTTCTTTTTACTCCATTTTTTTTTTTTTCAGAAATTTGAGCGGTCATATCAGAACAAGGGTCAATGGCATTCATAAATTCGTGTTTTTTCAATTGCGCATGCGCAAAAAACTAATAGGGCTATTCGTTGGTATGAAGCTACCTCAAGGTTGGCTCAACATGTCTGCGAGCAGTAAATGCTCTGGCGAGCCTGCGCATGCGCAGGCGCGCCTGGGCTTTTACCGCTCGCTTTTGCGACGATAAATACCCTTTTCTCACGACCTGACTCGTTTGTATCCATTACGAAAACACGCCTATATAAATACATGGAAACTTGACCGCCGAAAAAAAAGAAGAAAATTTTAAGATGAAAAATTTTGATATTTTCTTATTTCTGCTCAAAATATAGATTGTTGGTACTCGTTAGAACCGCCTCATTGAGGCGGTTCTAACGAGTACCCACAAGCTATATTTTAGAACAGAAATAAGAAAAATACGGTGCACCCCTGCAAACCCCAGTTTTTACCATATAAAAGTGGGGTTCAAGGGAGTCACAATTATATGGTCTTGTTTTCGTGATGAATTTTGTATCATAAGTTATAGTTACTGGTAAGGATAGTAGTAAATATATATGTTGGGTCCTCGGAGAGGCGATTCTAATAAACATAAATTATATGCCTCCATAAGGAGAATTAGTTAAATATTCCAAATAGATCATCGTTTCTTGCCATCATGTTTCATTTTAAGAAAGTTTATTTTGCCATAGATATACCCGTCGAAAACGACAAATGAAAGGTGTGCGTGACGCAAGCTTATAAGCAAAACAAAGTGCTTTTGTATACATGTACATGTGTATAGGCTAAGAGAATATATGATTTGATATAGTTAGCTTTAGTTTCGTGGGTAATAGTTTTGTAAATATGTTTAAAGTTTCATATCATGAAAGGTTAGAAAATAGCCCCAGATATGGGGGTGGGGGAGGGAAGCCCCAGATATGGGGGTGGGTGGTGGTGTTGGTGGTGGTGGTGGGGGGGGGGGGGTAACAGCTTTAATGGAAGGATAATTTCGGTATATTTATTTATTTTTTTTTTTCATAAAACCTAATGTTGTGGCTACTTTTGAGGCGATTCTAAGTAACACAGCAGTTTTCTGAAGAAGGAATTTTTCCCGTATTTATCTTCGTTACCCCCACCCCTCTAATCTGGAGCTGAATTGAACTGTTTATACATACGAAAATATCTGTCTGTTTTCTAGAACATGCATTTGTTATACTAATGTTCTACATATCTTGATGATTTTGTAAAACATTCCAAAATGTTTTTTTCTTTTTTTACTGTAAATGGCTATTATTGTTCGTTCTCTTTGTTCATTGAAAATGAAGTGCTTTTCACTACATGCACACTTGTTTGTAATGGGATGCTTTTGAAGTTAGTCCACGTATAGCACTTCTTCCCTGGTCAGTGTGGTTATATTCTTAAAGGGAAATGGATAGATGGGGCATATTCTCGCCCGTTTTACTAGATTGGGCTGTACGTTGCTCCCACGCAGAGCTGAAACTGGCCACACACGATTACTGGCAAACCGCTGAGAAAGACTGAGCCTGTCCGGGCCAAGCGGTGTGAGTGAGATCGTTCAATGGATATAAGCCTCCTGGCTTCATATGGCGGCAGGGCTTGAGACAACATTTCACATCAATTTCGGGTAAAAGTCCCACAAAATGACCTAACATCTCCTAAATAACCTAAGTAGTGTTGACGGGGACGTTAAACCCCAATTCAAACAAACAAACAAGAGAGATAACTTTGGTAATTCAGACCCTTCTGAAAAGGGGTCCACTGTGAAAGGAAAGAATTTGCTCCTGAGGAGGAAATTCTTTCCTTACATAGTGGACCCCTATTGACAAGAGAGTTAAAATGTTTTTGTCGGAGTCGTCCTGCTTCTGATGGTCTTTCCGTTCACTAAACTGCAATACTTTTCAGCTCCAATGAGCTCCGCATTCTCTTGTCGGTGTGGATCTACATTTTCCACTTTTCAGTTGATTCTTAAATTGACATTTTTACTCCAACTTTGCTCGAAATTTCATGCCAGGGCCACGACGCAAAAACTGACATTTGACAATATGGCGAAATGGGGAATCTTTAAAAAAAGTGTTGAGTTACAGCAGGAGGAAAAATGCGCAGACTTGCATGTAGAAACTATATTGCTTTGTTTCCCCGGTGTATCGTGGAGAGAATAATTCTAGAGATGTAGATTATGTATGTTTTGACGGCCAGTTTTATTGTTGTTGTTGTTTTTGTTTTGTAGAGTATAGGGCATGTTTTTGTGCGTTCTTTCTGGTATGGCTGTATTCCGGAGTGCTAACTGATCTGTGTTATTGTTTTATCGTTTTCGGATTGACCGCGAAACGTTTGCAAAAGCCTCGGTCACACAGAGCTTGCGACTGCGATGCGACCGCTTTGGCGCGGACTTATTTCGTTTGCGATTGACTCGCGTCCTCTACGACTATTGCAAGTACCTTTTCTCTACAAATATAATTGCTGATCAGTCGCCCACAATTCGCCGTACAATGGCGATAGTTTTTGCATGCAGTCGGCGATTGATCGGCGACCTGTCGTCGTAGGTTCGCCGTAGGATCGGCGACTGGTTTGGAACTACTTTAGAGTGATAGGCGGCCAATCGGCGAACAAACGGCTGCTCTTCTGAGACTGGTTGCAACTGAACGGCGAAAGGTTGGAGACTGGTTGGCGACCGTTCTGCGATCAAAGGAATAAATAAGTAAATAATTAAATAAATAAAATGTGGCAACATGGCACTGCCGACTTTCGGCGATCTATTGGTGCACGCTTGAAACCTCCTTGCAAGTTTTCAGCGGCCGGTCGGCTTCTAGTCGCCGATACGTCGACGTCTCATCAGTGATCAGTCGCTGATCAATCGCCGAACAGTCGCCGATTAATCGCGGAACAATCGCAGATAGATCGCAGTAAGGTTGCCAGATTTCAGATTGAAAGTATTCGGATGAAATTGATTGGCTACCCATCGGTGATCGGTCGGCGATTGTTCGGCGATTTTGGTACTTATCGCCTATGCGAGCAGCGAAGGTTCAGGCGAGCAAAGAACCTTCGCTGCTCGCTCATACAAGCAGAGAATCAAGTGGAACCTTCAGACAGAAAGCCATATCCCTGGCACCTCTGAATGGCTGGGCATGCGCAGTTAAAATTTGTCATGACGGAATGCTCGATGACACAAATTCGCTTGGCGGGGCTCATTTGTTGTTCGCATATGTTTTCTCATGACTTCGCTCATATTCAACAGCCTGCATGAATTTTATTTTCTGAATTTACAAAACATAACCAATCCCCCACCCCCCCCCCCCCCCCCCTTGGGGCTTGGAAAAATAGATTGGGTCACATGGTGCTCCTCGACCGCAGATGAGTACTGGTGAACCGCTTAGAGGGGGTAAGCCTCCCCAGGCAAAGTCGTGTGAGTCGGACGGACCGTCCGTGAATATAAACCCTTTTGGTTTTATTGGACGGCAGAACTGGAGATGTCTTTTAATCTCGATGTCAGGAAAATGTCCCACAGAATTGGGAGCGACGTCTCCAAAATGACATGGGACGTTAAATCTCAATTCAAACAAACACACCAACCCATAAAAGGTTTACTCATGAATTCGCTTATATTAACTGCATTTTATTAATTTTCAAAGTACATAAACCCCCGCCTATTGGGGCTTTGAAAAATAGATTGGGTCGCATGGTACTTCTCGACCGCAGATGAGTACTGGTAACCCGCCTAGAGGGTTAGGGGGTCTAACGCTTGCCCAGGAAAAGTTGTGCGAGTCGGACCGTCCATGCAAATGAACCCTATTGGTAGGGCTGGAAATGTCGTTTCGTCTCAATGTCCGACAGAATTGGGAGTAACGTCTCAAAAATGACCCATAAAGTGTTGAGGGGGTGGGGCGTAAAAACTTGAAATAAAACAAAGCTTTTTTTAAACAAACGAGTAATTTAACCCAGTATTCAACAATCAATGCCAACTTTTAGCGTTTTTTTATGTTCTGTCAAGATAATATAGTCATTTTCTGTGACTGAGAAATTTCGTGTCTTATCAGTTGTCAAATATTTCGAAATGTACAAAGCCTTAGGTGCATCAATTTATTGTTAGAAATGAAGAATATAATGTTATGATACATACTTTGGTGTATTGCTAGGGCAACACAGTTTCCATGGTCAATCCGAATTTATCATACATGTTGATGTAGATAGATGTACATGATTATTATGTAATGACATACGTATTGACAAAACAATGCGAGATTATGGGTACTTGCTTGAACCGTCTCATTGATCATGGCGGAAGTTGCAACGAATACCCACATTCTACAGTTTGAGCAAATATTAAGAACATTGTGCGTACCGTGGTTGACCCCACTGTCTTCATATAAATTGTGTGTGGTTTTTGGTCTTCTTATTTTTTTTTATCTTGTCAACATGAGAATTTGTAGGGTTGTTTATAATTGTTATATCTTTACTTTTGTAAAGTTTCTGAATAAACAAGATAATGCAAATGTATTTTAGTTCTGAATTCTGATCGGATCTCCAGTTTTATTGCAAACACCAAGCTAACAAATCCGTGTCAATCACTTTATATGGAGATTTAAATGGCTATACGTTATTTTTTCTGGTATTTATTAGTTTGTTTATGTATCTGATATCCCTTCGACTACCATATTGTGTTTCTGCGTAATTGCTGCTCAACACGTTTTGAACGACCCTTATTTTTTCATATTTTCAACCAGCCTTTTGATGTGGCTATTTTCGAATACGTGATTACAACACATATTCACAGCATGCAAGACGAGGACCAGAAGCTTCCAAATCTAGCCAAAACGACGAAAAATATAGTCTCTGAAAATTTCATTTTGACCTGCTTCTTTTGAAATGGCGTGCTATCCATACCAATCAAGTGCGGCCAAAATGAAGACACTCCAAAAAGAAAAGGTGAGTGAGTGTGTGTGTGTTTGAGTTTTACGTCTCACCAACAGCTATGGTCATATGGAGACGTCACCTCGGTTTACAGACTCATCCGAAAGTCTGGAGAAGCCCGGGATCGATCCTGCGACCCTGGTTTACAAGGCGTGTAGCATAACCACCACACCACGGCGTCTCCGAAATAGAAGGAGAAAGAGAGAAGAAAATACATGAGAGAACAGAGAGAATATAAAAGGAAATGAAAAGGTAGAGAAAAAAAAAAAAACGAAACAAGATGTGTTTGTGAAACATTGATGCCCCCAGACAGTGCATATGAAATATGAAAGCCCCGTCACTAGCCAGTCAAAAGGTATGGCTGTTGTTCAGTTTTTTAAAAAGTAAGTCAAGGTCACAAAGTAAAAAATTATGGTCTGTGACAAGGACTGCTCATGTGAAATATGAAATATGAAAACCCACTCACTTACCAATTGAAAGTTATGGCCATTGTTGCACTCTAGTACCGGTAAACCGCTTTGAGGATCTAAGCCTGCCCAGGAACCGTGGTGCGAGGCGGGACCGCCCATGCTAATAAACCATATTGGTTTCTTTGGGCGACACTGCTTGAGATGTCATTTCATCTAAATGTCGGGTCAAAGTCCCACAAAATTGGAAGCAACGTCTCCAAAATGACCTTTACAGTATTGACGGGGACGTTAAACCTCAAATCATACAAACAAACAAACAAATGGCCATTATTACAGTCTTAAAGTCAAGGTCAAGGTCACAAGTCAACTTGAAAGGTCTTGTCACAATAAATGCACACATGAAATATGAATCGAAAGTTATGGCCAATGTTAAACTCTTTAAAATGTAATTCTAACACAGCACGCCTATATAGGCAATGGAAAATAACTGTGTTTTATTCTGCAACAAATCACAGCTGGGAAGAGCGTGACGAGTGACGTCATTAAAATTCCCAATTTATGACGTTATTAGTCGATTTCCTTGACGTTAGACGGTGTAACGTCATTTTCTCGCATCGAAAACGTAAGAAAAGGATATAAATGCATGTGTTTCAGTCGATAATTTTAGCGGGATTTCTTCTAACAATGGCGAATGTTTGTGAGAATTTGAAGGAAGCAACAACATTATTGCCGATTTTCAGCGTGTTAGAATCGAAATAGATCAGCTCTTGTCTGTGATTTGTTGAGTTATAAATCACAGTTTGTCGGTCAGTTGTAAGTAGACAAATCACGCGCGCTACGCGCTCGTGATTTGTCTACTTTACAACTGACCTCCAAACTGTGATTTATTTCTCAACAAATCACAGTTAGAGCTGATCTATTTCTTAACTAAAACGCCAAGGCATGGTACAACTTGAAAGGTCTTGTCACAAGCTCATGTGAAATATGAAAGCCCTATCACTTACCAATCGAAAGTTATGGCCAATGTTAAACTTGTTAAAATGTAGGTAAAACGTCAAGGTTACAAGATCGAAAATTATGTTAATTACAGAAAGCTCTTGTGACAAGGAATGTAATTGAGAAATATGAAAGCCATATCACTTACCAATCGAAAGTTATGGCCAATAGTAAAGTTTTTAAAACGTAGGTCAAACACCCAGGTCAAGGTCTCGTCAAAAATTATGATAATGTTAAGGTTTACAAAAACAATGTCAAACGTCATAGTCAAGGTCACGAGGTCAAAAATTATGATACCAGTGGAAAAAACTTGTGACAGGCAATATACATGTGACAGATGACTTGTCACTTACTAATCAAATGGCCCCCGCCCATAGGGGCTTGAAGAAATATATGGGGTGTATGATGCTTCCACGCAGAGCTGATTCCGGCCCGCACACTAGTACTGGTAAACTGTTTAGAGGATCTAAGCCTGTCCAGAAACGGCGGTGCGAGGCGGACCGTCCATGCTAATAAACCCTATTGGTTTCATTGGGCGACAGGGCTTGAGGTTTTTTTTTAAAAGTTGGGCAAATGTCAAGGTCAATGCCACAGGTCAAAACTATGGTACACTTGAAAAAACCTTGTGACATAGAATGCATATTCGAAATATGAAAGCCATATCACTTACCGATCAAAAGTTATTGTCGATTTTAAAGTAAGTAGGTAAATCGTCAAAGTCAAGGTCACGAGATCAAAAATTATGGTACCACTGGAATGGCCTTGTGACACGGAATGCACACGTGAAGTACAAAAGCAATTACACTTACCAATCAAAAGTTATGGCTAATATTAAAGTTTTTAAAAAGTAGGTCAATCGTCAAGGGCATACTGACGAGGTAAAAAATTATCGAACTACTGAAAAAAATGATTGACAAGGAATGCACATGTGAAATATGAAAGGCCCATCATTTCCCATTCAAAAGGTACACGGTCCTATATAGTCAAGAGATAGGACTTAAAAAGAACATCCATGCGTATCTCCTTCATTGCGAGGCTCACAACATATTATTCAGACCTTGTGAGATACATGTATGTCTCGTCTTCTTCCAACCATTTATTTAGACATGACTTTATATTTCTGAAGATCTTTTGAAATTTTATCTTATGTTACCTATACATTAATTGTGATTTTAAAAAGAAGCACCCGTTATCCTAGAACTTTAAAAGAAGTTAGAGTGCCATCAGGCGAAACGCAGGAGACAAGAACAATAACTGTGGCTTTACTGCTTTCGGAATTATGGCCCTTTGAACAATGAAAACAGCAGTATCAAGTCATTCTTTTATATGTCTGCTATTTAAAATGTTTGAGAAAAGCAGAGCAAAGCACAATTAAACGATTTGAAGAAGACAAGAGCCATAACTCTGACTTTACTGCTTTGGAGTTACGGCCCTGTGTACAACAAAAACAGTATTTATAAATATTCCCTGTGACTGTCATGTATTCAAAAGTGCTTGATATACTTTCATCAAACTTTACAGAACTGAAAACCATACTGTGCAAAAGACAAGAATACTCTGACCTCGCAACTTTTGGAATCATCTGAAGAAGTAGTTCTGTTTATTACTTACATGCATGTCTCATATGTAAATTGAAAGCATTTCTGAGATACTTTATGACACTTCTCTTGACTGGAGATGCAGAATTCAAGAACCACTAACTTATTTCCATACCTTTAAATGGTTTCTTTTGTCATTTCCCGGCCCCCGTCCATAGGGGCTTGAAGAAACATATGGGCTGCATGATGCTTCCACGCAGAGCTGGATCCGGCCCGCACACTAGTACTGTTAAACCGCTTAGAGGATCTAAACCTGTCCAGGAACTGCGGTGCGAGGCGGAACGTCCATGCTTATAAACCCTATTGGTTTCTTTGGGCGACAAGGATTGAGATGTCATTTCATCTCAATGTCGGGTAAAAGTCCCACAAAATTGGAAGCAACGTCTACAAAATGACCTTTACAGTGTTGACGGGGACGTTAAACCTCTAATTAAACAAATCTTGTTATTTCCCTATGCTGATCTTTCATTTCAAAACTAGTTTAGTTAGATTCTTGGTTCTTGGCTTCTGCACATTGACTTATTGTGTTTTACATTCCGGTAAAGTTTCATAAAAACACCTCACTTCGTTTACAAGTTACAGGGTGGACTCGATATATAAATAACAAAAAAAAAAAACAAGATGTGCTTGTGAAACACTGATGCCCCCGGACAGGGCATGTTAAATATGAAAGCAGTATCACTTAGCAATCGAAAGGTAAGGCTAATGTTCAAGTCTTAAAAAAGTAGGTCAAGGTCACAAGGTCAAAAATTATGGGATCGTTGGAAAGGTCATGTGACATAGATTACACACGTGAAATATGAAAGCCCTGTCTTTTACCAATCGAAAGTTATGGCTAACGTTAAAGTTTAAAAAGTAGGTCAAACGTCAAGGTCAAGGTCACGAGGTCAAAAATTACGGTACCACTAGAAAGGTCTTGTGACAATGAATGCACATGTGAAATATGAAAGCCATAGCACTTACCAATCAAAAGTTATGGTCAATGTAAAAGTTTTTAAAAAGTAGGCCAAAGGTCAAGGTCACGAGGTCAAAAAATATGGTACCACTAGAAAGGTCTTGTAAAAAAGAATGCACATGTGAAATATGAAAGCCCTATCACTTACTAATAGAAGGTTATGGACAACGTTAAAGTTTTGAAAAAGTAGGTCAAACGGCAAGGTCACAAGGTAAAAAATTAATGGTACCATTAAAAAGGCCTTGTGACAAGAAATGCACATGTGAAATATGAAAGCCTTACTACTTAGTAATCGAAAATTATGGCCAATGTTAAAGTTTTAAAAAGTAGGTCAAATGTCAAGGTCAGGGTCACGAGGTCAAAAAATATGGTACCACTAGAAAGGTCTTGTGGCAAAGAATGCACATGTGAAATATGAAAGCCCTATCACATATCAATCGAAAGTTATGGCTAATGTTAAAGTTTTCAAAAACAAGGATTTTTAGCGCCTTTTGAGAGAATAAAGGGCCATAACTCCGTCGTAAATGATAGGACCAACGTGGAAATTGTGTTAGGCACCCCAGCACTTCACAAGGAATGCATGTGCAAAGTTTCAACTCAATCGATGAAGAAATGTGGAAGAAGTTCGCATCACAAGGTTTTTAGCGCATTTTTAGAAAATAAAGGGCTGTAACTCCGACGTAAATGTAAAACACCACTGTTTTTATTGTTTTATAGGCAATAACTCCGAAAGTAGTAAAGTAGTAAAATCGGAGTTACGGTTCTTGTCTTCTGCACATCGCCTGATGGCACTTTACCTTTATTTTAGGGTTCAGGATAATGGGTACTACTCTTGCTGAAATGCACTAAAAGTGAAGACATTTATCTTCACTTCCAAACAATCTTTATCTCAGCATAAAATTTCCTGGTATGAAGACATTTTTTTTTTGGTTTGGGTTTTACGGCCCTTTCAAGATTATTTCACTGATATCGAGCCGATCGTTAATCAGAGGTGGGCGAAAACCGGAGTACCCGGAGAAAAACCACCTGACCTTCCGTTGCAGAACTTGGCGTCTCACACGTGGCCCGAGCGAGGCTCGAACCTACGGCGGTGAGAGACCTAATGACTAAGAGTCAGCGCTCTTATCCACTAGGCCACGGAGGCCCATCCTGGTATGATGACATAATATGTCATGATCCATAGGCTCCCGTATCTACATGTATCAGTGTTTATATTTAAAACGTTATAATCCACTATGGCATCACAAATTCCTTTGAGAAAAGGAGTTTCAAATATGTATCAGATTTAACCCATACCATGCTGAATAAATTAACTTTGCAAAATAGAAGTGATCGCAATGATCATTTCTGACTATCCACCAATCAGTTTACTATAATATAATGTATTCGATTAATTCACAAACTGTATGGCAAAGAGTGTAAATCATGCAATTTGATCTGTATCTACACTGATTGCAAATGTAGGGGTTGTCGTATTCAGCAGGATAGGGTTTTTGGAATGGATGATATGTTTGCACGTGGTTTTCAGTAACACTAACATCTTAATTAGGGCTGGCTAATCGGAGCTGAAAAGATAATCGAATATCAGTACTGTCATTGCGATCGATAATCGATTAGTAATCACTAAGGTTTTTTGTTATAATCTTACCTGTCTGGCTTTCTATCTGAGCGTGACTCTTACCATATGTTGCACTTTACCATATGTATATTTGAACAGACAGGCCTGAGTAAAGAGTGTAGACCCAGATGAGACGCCGCAGAATGTGGCGTCTCACCAGGGTCTGCACTCTTTGCCACTCATCCTGCTATTTTAGGCATAACTTTGGGTAGTAAATTGTACCTATCAAGTAATCGATTAAAAGCAAATCAGAAATGATAATCATTTTTGGGGAATTTATCGATCGATTAATCGATTATACTATTAATCGTGTCAGTCTTAATCTCAATCTCTGCTTTTATGTTTAATACTGACAATATTGATAAATGACCCAGTTCCATGGCTCCAATCCTAAACACTTGGACACATTGAGAACTTGCTGTAATTCTCCTAACATTTTAGCAAATTTGTTTCATGATCCAGCAAGGAGTAAAAAAGGTACAGACGGAATGGAAAACAGTGTTGACCCTGATACGACTGCTTCTTCACACGTCTTGGTCTGCACTGTTTACTTAGCCCTATCTGTCCCAATACTTAGGATCATTATGGTATTTTCGTCTATGGCAGAATTCCATAACTGTTACAGTTTCTCGTCAAACAGTTATATTTTCTGAAATTTTCAGAATAAAATCACAAAATCACTAAGACAATGTCGTTCTGTGTTCCAACTAGAGCTGGCTAATCGGAACTGAAAAGATAATTGATCATCAGTTCTGCCATTGTGATCGATAATCGATTAGTAATCACCGAAGATTTGGTTATAGCTTTACCTGTCTGACTTTCTGTCTGAGCATGACAACTACTATTTTTTGTAGTTTACCATATGTATTTGAACAGCAAGGCCTGAGCAAAGTGTAGACCCAGATTAGACGCCGCAAAACGTGGCGTCTCATCAGGGCCTCTACTGTCCAGCTATTTTAGGCACATCTTTGGAAAGTAAATTGTACATATCAAATAATCGAACAAATCAGTAATGATAATCATTTTTGTGGAATTTATCGATTGATTGATCGATTATCCGATTAATTATGTCAGCCTTAGTTCCAACACATTCTTCACAAACTGTTTCGTTTCGCCGTAAAGAAAAATCCGGTCCAAATAAAGGAACTGATATTTAGTCCTATTTTTGACAACACATTGATTCCTTTCCTTTACGATAACACATCCATCTGATATAGTGCATTTTTTTCATACCTCAAAAAAGATAATTTTCTGATGAAAATTTATGATATTTTTCTTATTTATACTCAAAACATAGGTTTTGGGTACTCGTTAGAACCGCCTCGTTGAGGCGGTTCTAACGAGTACCCACAACCTATGTCTTGGAGCAGAAATAAGGAAAACAATGTGTACCCCCTAAACTCCAGTTTTCTCTATATAAAGTTGGGTTTAAAGGGGTCTTCATTTCACGGACTTGATGCTAAGCTATTGATAGTGCACTTGATATTGATCCAGACATTTTCTGGGGGTAGACAATTTTAGGGGCTTTCTGTTCGCTTTTCTTTAACTCATTTTGTACCAGAAGCCCCAAAACTGGTACTCTGGCAAGCATTGCAGGCCCAGATCAGATGCCCGAACCTACAATATTTGCAAAAAGTCCAGGGCCCAGTTGTTCAAAGCATCGTTAGCTTAACGAGCTCGTTAGTGGTCATGTTGTTAACTGTTCTAGCAAGTTTAATATATAAACTTTTGGTATTTTTGCTGAAAAAAGTGAGCAGCGTTTGCTTGCGCAAAAGAAAATGTGAGCAGCTTGCGCAAAAGCTGCTCACATTTTTTCGGCAAAAATATTAGCATATTTGCCATAATAAATGATCAAAGTTTTAACGATACGTTAGCTAACGACGTCGTTAGTTTTGAACAACTGGCCCCAGATATTTAAGAAATAGATCAGCTCTAGCTGTGATTTGTTGAGTAATAAATCACAGTTTGGAGGTCAGTTGTAAAGTAGACAAATCACGAGCGCGTAGCGCGCGTGATTTGTCTACTTACAACTGACCGACAAACTGTGATTTATTACCTAACAAATCACTAGCTAGAGCTGATCTATTTCGATTCTAACACGCTGAAACTCGGCAATATTGCTATTGTTTCCTCCAAATTCTCACAACTTTCCGCCATTGTTAGAAGAAATCCCGCTAAAATTAACGACTGAAACACATGCATTTACATCCTTTTCTAACGTTTTCGATGCGAGAAAATGACGTTACACCGTCTAACGTCAAGGAAATCGACTAGTTACGTCATCAATTGGCAGTTTTTAATGACGTCATATGTCACGCTCTTCCTAGCCGTGATTTGTTGTAGAATAAAACACAGTTGTTTTCCATTGCCTATATAGGCGCGCTGTGTTAGAATTTCCAAATAAAATTTGAAAACAAGCCTGACACCACTAAATGAAATGGATTTGCGCTATATATAAGGTGGAAGATTCTATTTGGAAAAGAGGTCTACTCTTCAAGGAAAGAACTTGCTCCTCAGAAGCATTGTTACTCGGTTACAAAAGAAGTCCTCTACTGATAACGTAAATAAAAGTATTTATGAAATACATGTAGTTGTTTCAATTTTAACGTCATCGTCAATGCGGTATAGGTCATTTTGGAGACGTTTCTTCCAATTTGGTGGGACTTTTACCCGACAATGAGATGAAATGACATCTCAGTCTATGTCGCCCAATGAAAACAATATGGTTTATTTGCATGCTCCAGGCTTAGACCTTCTAAGTGGTTTACCAGTACTCATATGCGGTCGGTTTCAGCTCTACGTGGAAGCATCATACAGCCCAATCTATTTCTCCAATCCCAGACGGGCGGAGGCCATTTTAGAGTTGTCTCAGTATGTATCTATTTTTCTTGCATTAATACCTATGCGCATGATGGCTGTTTAAGCCATCGTCAAATGAACCGAAAGCCAAGCTCAAACAGCAAAACCCATGATCAAATCATGAAATTCGCGTGCTGTTTGAATATGGATTTAGAACTTTTGATACGACAAGACGGGCCTTGCTTTGTTTACGTTATGTTGAGTGGCGTAACGTTATCGCCCTGAACGTAGCGTTTCAGGGTTCTACGATGACGTCAGAGGGTTACTACATGACAACGTCATTGTGAACAACATTCTGAACTGGCCGCCATTTGGATTTCCTGTCGCATTTAAAGAGTTTATATGGAATTTGTTTGGAGCTTTTGGGCGTTTTCGTCAAAATTTGATGTCGGAATCGTAAGTTATGCAAGAACAACGATCATTCATTGTTATTTCATTGCATTAACATTTGCCGAAACCCTCGGAAGATATTTGAACATTCGGCCTAACGGCCTCATGTTCAAACAGCTTTCTCGGGACCCGGCGAATGTAAATACATGATAATCCATGGTTGATCCCTATAATAACGTCACGACATTGCGACGTTCAGAAAAACACTCTTTTGAAATTATAATCAAAATGTAAGCTGCTTGTGCTTGTTAAAGCCGTATGTCCATGGCTGTCCTAAGGTGTACCTCAAACAACGTCTTGATGAAACATAACTTCTCGCTGTATAGTGCAGGTTAGATAATAGATAGGGGTGCGTGTATTGCTGGATTTATTAAACGATTTGAGGAAAAAGGATAAAATGCGAGGCTTTGGCGAGCATTTTATCCCTTTTCCTAAACGAGTTTAATAAACTAAGTTCAATAACACATGAACGCGAATACAAGATTCCATTTATCATATGACATTTAGAGCACATGTTATTCACGTTTTTTTTTCACAGATATGTCAATGTTCTGCCATTAGCACATGCGACGTCGTTTAGTATAACGTTACGGGACGTATTTAACTAATTTGCATATTTTTAATCCACTGGTGGATTACCGAATTTTCTACATGGCGTTATTACAGTCTCGGACGCGGTATCATATGATAAATAGCAGTTTACAATATGTAATATCATTTATTTCTTCATCAAACAAACAACCACAAATTGTTATCAGCCTGCAACCACAACTTCACTAAAACTTTGTAAAGACATGATCCTTAAATATAAGAATATATGGATGTCTCTACTTCTGACTTCCCTCCTCGTGGAGCCACATTTCAATTCTGTTGTTTATTTCAATACACTTTGTGTCTTTGTTATTCTCAATGACATTGTATTGGCGAAATTTATATATAAAAAAAGAAATAAACTAGATGGCGCTGTCGATGGTATACCATCGCAAATACCCGCTTTTTCTATGAATAACACTAAAGATATGGCAATGTCATACTTTTTTACCTTTGACCCTGGGGCAATGTTGAGGTCAAGGTCACACGAAAAGTATTCCAATATGTTCTACATTCCAAGGGCTATCCAATAATCAAATTTCGGAAGTACAATCCCAACAGTTTAGAAGATATGATAAAGTCCTACTTTTTGACCTTTGACCTCTGACCCATGTTGGGGTCAAGGTCACACGAAAAGTATTCCAATATGTTCTACATTCCAAGGGCTATCCAATAATCAAGTTTCGGAAGTGAAGTTTAGAAGATATGATTATCAGAGAAAGTCCTACTTTTTGACCTTCGACCCTGGGGCCATGTTGGGGTCAAGGTCACACGAAAAGTATTCCAACATGTTCTACATTCCAAGGGCTATCCAAAAATCAAGTTTCGGAAGTGCAATCCCAACAGTTTAGAAGATATGACATTGCCTACTTTCTGACCTTTGACCTTGGGGCCATGTTGGGGTCAAGGTCACAAAATGTAGCCCACTGCCATCTACATACCATGTACTATCCACATGCAAAGTTTCAAAAGTGTAACTTCAGTGGTTGCAGAGGAGATCCATTTACAAGAAACGTGACGGACGGACGGACCGACGGACGGACAGACGCCGACTCAACTCTGGTACGAAAACAATATACCCGTTTTTCTTCGAAAAAGCGGGTATAAAAAATAAGACTAAGTAAATTAGCACATCACTATAATTGTAATTCGGGGATACAGATTCAAATAAGTTATTTGACTTTCTTCTGGATCCCATTTGTATGATACTATAACTACATTAACCAGTGTAGCTATGTTTTCAACATGTACATGTTTGTAATTGATGTATGTATTATACAACACAAAACACGCCGCCCCCGCCCATAGGGGCTTGAAGAAATATATGGGCTGCACGATGCCTCCACGCAGAGCTGAATCCGGCCCGCACACTAGTACTGGTAAACCGCTTAGAGGATCTAAGCCTGTCCAGGAAACGCGGTGCGAGGCGGACCGTCCATGCTAATAAACCCTATTGGTTTCATTAGGCGACAGGGCTTGAGATGTCATTTCATCTCAAGGTCGGGTAAAGTCCCACAAAATTTGAAGCAACGTCTCCAAAATGACCTTTACAGTGTTGATGGGGACGTTAAACCTCAAATCAAACAAACAAACAAATGTATGTACTATTCAACACAAAACAAATTGTTATCATCAACGCGATAAAGGTGATTACAGTCCAACCTGTATTTTTAGCAAGCTAGAACCTAAGGGATTTCCTAAGACAGGCACTTCAAGTGACTTCCTTTACCGAAAGGGGTACCTTGGCAAACAGTGCAGGCCCAGATCAGACGCCGCAGAACGCGGCGTCTGATCACGGCCTACACTATTTGCAAAAAGTTCAGCCCATTTCCAAACAAATTTTGAAGAAAACATAACCTGACACCCCTAAATTTTGAAATGAACTCCTGCTATATATAAGGAGGAAGATTCCATTTGGTACAAAAGAATGCCTACGCCTTTTCTGGAACAGAAGGCAAGTGTAAAGGTTTACATCAGCTGGAGTATTGAAGACACTGTCGAGTTAAAGTGTTGTGCCGGAGAAAAAATAGAGGATCTTTCACTCGTAGTAATTTCATATGGTTTTTATGAAACGAGCCTTCGAAGGCATATGAAATGACCACGAGTGTAAGATTCTGTTTATCATATTACCACTTTATATTGGATTTTTTCGCCTTTAAATTTGACAATTTTACCACAAAAAAATGCATGGCTGACATGGAGGTCGTCATGACGTTCCTGAATCCCGCCAAAGTGTTATTTCACGTGTGGTCATACGATTTTAATTACACGACGTTATCCACTGCTTATCCACGACGTAATATGATAAAGGACACTATTAAATTTTCCATCATCAAAGCTTTGGTTTGATTGGAACTAAAGGCCATTCATGTCATGTTTGCTTGTTGAAACACACTGAACACTAAAGGCTGGAGCATCTTCTTCTCGTTCTCTAGTTTTCCTATTTCTTCTGTCAGCTCTTTGTTGCGTTGTGTTAGACTCTCTAGAACCTGAAAATAATAATATTTTTTATGAATACGAAAAATAACAAGAAGACGAACAAGAAAAGGAAGAAGAGGAATCTCTTTGTTACGCTGAGTTAGACTCTCTAAAACTTGAAAATAATAAAAAAATTTATGAATACGAAAAATAACAAGAAGACGAACAAGAAAAGGAAGAAGAGGAATCTCTTTGTTACGCTGAGTTAGACTCTCTAGAACCTGAAAATAATAAAAAAATTTATGAATACGAAAAATAACAAGAAGACGAACAAGAAAAGGAAGAAGAGGAATCTCTTTGTTACGCTGAGTTAGACTCTCTAAAACTTGAAAATAATAATAATTTGTTATCAACAATAACAGGAAGACGAACAAGAAAACGAAGAAGAGGAATCTCTTTGTTACGCTGAGTTAGACTCTCTAAAACTTGAAAATAATAATAATTTGTTATCAACAATAACAGGAAGACGAACAAGAAAACGAAGAAGAGGAATCTCTTTGTTACGCTGAGTTAGACTCTCTAAAACCTGAAAATAATAATAATTTGTTATGAACAATGACAAGAAGACGAACAAGAAAAGAAAGAAGAGGAATCTCTTTGTTACGCTGAGTTAGACTCTCTAGAGCCTGATAATTATAATAATTCGTTATGAACAATAACAAGAAGACGAACAAGAATAGGAAGAAGAGGAATCTCTTTGTTACGCTGAGTTAGACTCTCTAGAGCCTGATAATTATAATAATTCGTTATGAACAATGACAAGAAGAAGAACAAGAAAAGGAAGAAGAGGAATCTCTTTGTTACGCTGAGTTAGACTCTCTAGAACCTGAAAATAAAAATAATTTGTTATGAACAATAACAAGAACAAGAAAAGGAAGAAGAAGAATCTCTTTGTTACGCTGAGTTAGACTCTCTAGTACCGGGAAATTAATATAATCATAACAAGAAGAAGAACAAGAAACAGATCACGAAAAGGAAGAAGAGGAATCTCTTTGTAACGTTTTGTTAGACTCTCAAGAACCTGAAAATGATAATAATTTGTTATGAACAATAACAAGAAGACGAACGAGAAAAGAAAGAAGAGGAATCTCTTTGTTACGCTGAGTTAGACTCTCTAGAACCTGAAAATAATACTAATCATAACATGAACAAGAAGAAGAACAAGAAGAAGAACAAGAAAAGGAAGAAGAGGAATCTCTTTGTTCCGTTGTGTTAAGACTCTCTTGAACCTGAAAATAATAACAATCATAACAACAACAAGAAGAAGACGACGAACAAGAAATTAAAAAGAAGAGGAATCTCTTAGTTACGCTGAGTTAGACTCTCTAGAACCTAAAAATAATAATAATAATAACAAACAAAAAAGCAAGAAGACGAACAAGAAAAGAAAGAAGAGGAGTTTCTTTCGCTGAGTTAGACTCTCTAGAACCTGAAAATGATAATAATTTGTTATGAACAAAACAAGAAGACGAACGAGAAAAGAAAGAAGGGGAATCTCTTTGTTACGCTGAGTTAGACTCTCTAGAACCGGGAAATAATAATAATAATAATAATAATAATAATAATAATAATAATAATAATAACAAAAACAAGAACAAGAAGACGAACAAGAAAAGGAAGAAGGGGAATCTCTTTGTTACGCTGAGTTAGACTCTCTAGAACCTGAAAATAATACTAATCATAACATGAACAAGAAGAAGAACAAGAAGAAGAACAAGAAAAGGAAGAAGAGGAATCTCTTTGTTACGCTGAGTTAGACTCTCTAGAACCTGAAAATAAAAATAATTTGTTATGAACAATAACAAGAACAAGAAAAGGAAGAAGAGGAATCTCTTTGTTACGCTGAGTTAGACTCTCTAGTATCGGGGAAATAAATATAATCATAACAAGAGGAAGAACAAGAAGAAGAACACGAAAAGGAAGAAGAGGAATCTCTTTGTTACGTTGTGTTAGACTCTCAAGAACCTGAAAATGATAATAATTTGTTATGAACAATAACAAGAAGACGAACGAGAAAAGAAAGAAGAGGAATCTCTTTGTTACGCTGAGTTAGACATTCTAGAACCTGAAAATAATACTAATCATAACATGAACAAGAAGCAGAACAAGAAGAAGAACAAGAAAAGGAAGAAGAGGAATCTCTTTGTTCCGTTGTGTTAAGACTCTCTTGAACCTGAAAATAATAACAATCATAACAAGAACAAGAAGAAGACGACGAACAAGAAAAGAAAGAAGAGGAATCTCTTAGTTACGCTGAGTTAGACTCTCTAGAACCTAAAAATAATAATAATAATAACAAGCACAAAATCAAGAAGACGAACAAGAAAAGAAAAAAGAGGAGTTTCTTTCGCTGAGTTAGACTCTCTAGAACCTGAAAATGATAATAATTTGTTATGAACAAAACAAGAAGACGAACGAGAAAAGAAAGAAGGGGAATCTCTTTGTTACGCTGAGTTAGACTCTCTAGAACCGGGAAATAATAATAATAATAATAATATAATAATAATAACAAAAACAAGAAGACGAACAAGAAAAGGAAGAAGAGGAATCTCTTTGTTACGCTGAGTTAGACTCTCTAGAACCTGAAAATAATACTAATCATAACATGAACAAGAAGAAGAACAAGAAGAAGAACAAGAAAAGGAAGAAGAGGAATCTGTTTGTTCCGTTGTGTTCAGACTCTCTTGAACCTGAAAATAATAACAATCATAACAAGAACAAGAAGAAGACGACGAACAAGAAAAGAAAGAAGAGGAATCTCTTAGTTACGCTGAGTTAGACTCTCTAGAACCTAATAATAATAATAATAATAACAAGCACAAAAGCAAGAAGACGAACAAGAAAAGAAAGAAGAGGAGTTTCTTTAGCTGAGTTAGACTCTCTAGAACCTGAAAATGATAATAATTTGTTATGAACAAAACAAGAAGACGAACGAGAAAAGAAAGAAGGGGAATCTCTTTGTTACACTGAGTTAGACTCTCTAGAACCGGGAAATAATAATAATAATAATAATAACAAAAACAAGAAGGAGAACAAGAAGACGAACAAGAAAAGGAAGAAGAGGAATCTCTTTGTTACCTTGAGTTAGACTCTCTAGAACCGGGAAATAATAATAATCATAACAAGAACAAGAAAGGAAGAAGAGGAATCTCTTAGTGGCGCTGAGTTAGACTCTCTAGAACCTGAAAATAATAATAATCATAACAAGAACAAGATCGAGATGACGAACAAGAAAAGAAAGAAGAGGAGTTTCTTTGCTACGCTGAGTTAGACTCTCTAGAACCTAGAAATAATAATAATAATAACAAACAAAAAAGCAAGAAGACGAACAAGAAAAGAAAGAAGAGGAGTTTCTTTCGCTGAGTTAGACTCTCTAGAACCTGAAAATGATAATAATTTGTTATGAACAAAACAAGAAGACGAACGAGAAAAGAAAGAAGGGGAATCTCTTTGTTACGCTGAGTTAGACTCTCTAGAACCGGGAAATAATAATAATAATAATAATAATAACAAAAACAAGAACAAGAAGACGAACAAGAAAAGGAAGAAGGGGAATCTCTTTGTTACGCTGAGTTAGACTCTCTAGAACCTGAAAATAATACTAATCATAACATGAACAAGAAGAAGAACAAGAAGAAGAACAAGAAAAGGAAGAAGAGGAATCTCTTTGTTACGCTGAGTTAGACTCTCTAGAGCCTGATAATTATAATAATTCGTTATGAACAATAACAAGAAGACGAACAAGAAAAGGAAGAAGAGGAATCTCTTTGTTACGCTGAGTTAGACTCTCTAGAGCCTGATAATTATAATAATTCGTTATGAACAATGACAAAAAGAAGAACAAGAAAAGGAAGAAGAGGAATCTCTTTGTTACGCTGAGTTAGACTCTCTAGAACCTGAAAATAAAAATAATTTGTTATGAACAATAACAAGAACAAGAAAAGGAAGAAGAGGAATCTCTTTGTTACGCTGAGTTAGACTCTCTAAAACCTGAAAATAATAATAATTTGTTATGAACAATAACAGGAAGACGAACAAGAAACGAAGAAGAGGAATCTCTTTGTTACGCTGAGTTAGACTCTCTAGAACCGGGAAATAATAATAATAATAATAATAATAATAATAATAATAATAACAAAAACAAGAACAAGAAGACGAACAAGAAAAGGAAGAAGGGGAATCTCTTTGTTACGCTGAGTTAGACTCTCTAGAACCTGAAAATAATACTAATCATAACATGAACAAGAAGAAGAACAAGAAGAAAAACAAGAAAAGGAAGAAGAGGAATCTCTTTGTTACGCTGAGTTAGACTCTCTAGAACCTGATAATTATAATAATTCGTTATGAACAATAACAAGAAGACGAACAAGAAAAGGAAGAAGAGGAATCTCTTTGTTACGCTGAGTTAGACTCTCTAGAGCCTGATAATTATAATAATTCGTTATAAACAATAACAAGAAGACGAACAAGAAAAGGAAGAAGAGGAATCTCTTTGTTACGCTGAGTTAGACTCTCTAGAACCTGAAAATAAAAATAATTTGTTATGAACAATAACAAGAACAAGAAAAGGAAGAAGAGGAATCTCTTTGTTACGCTGAGTTAGACTCTCTAGTATCGGGGAAATAAATATAATCATAACAAGAGGAAGAACAAGAAGAAGAACACGAAAAGGAAGAAGAGGAATCTCTTTGTTACGTTGTGTTAGACTCTCAAGAACCTGAAAATGATAATAATTTGTTATGAACAATAACAAGAAGACGAACGAGAAAAGAAAGAAGAGGAATCTCTTTGTTACGCTGAGTTAGACATTCTAGAACCTGAAAATAATACTAATCATAACATGAACAAGAAGCAGAACAAGAAGAAGAACAAGAAAAGGAAGAAGAGGAATCTCTTTGTTCCGTTGTGTTAAGACTCTCTTGAACCTGAAAATAATAACAATCATAACAAGAACAAGAAGAAGACGACGAACAAGAAAAGAAAGAAGAGGAATCTCTTAGTTACGCTGAGTTAGACTCTCTAGAACCTAAAAATAATAATAATAATAACAAGCACAAAATCAAGAAGACGAACAAGAAAAGAAAAAAGAGGAGTTTCTTTCGCTGAGTTAGACTCTCTAGAACCTGAAAATGATAATAATTTGTTATGAACAAAACAAGAAGACGAACGAGAAAAGAAAGAAGGGGAATTTCTTTGTTACGCTGAGTTAGACTCTCTAGAACCGGGAAATAATAATAATAATAATAATAATAATAATAATAACAAAAACAATAACAAGAACAAGAAGACGAACAAGAAAAGGAAGAAGAGGAATCTCTTTGTTACGCTGAGTTAGACTCTCTAGAACCTGAAAATAATACTAATCATAACATGAACAAGAAGAAAAACAAGAAGAAGAACAAGAAAAGGAAGAAGAGGAATCTGTTTGTTCCGTTGTGTTCAGACTCTCTTGAACCTGAAAATAATAACAATCATAACAAGAACAAGAAGAAGACGACGAACAAGAAAAGAAAGAAGAGGAATCTCTTAGTTACGCTGAGTTAGACTCTCTAGAACCTAAAAATAATAATAATAATAACAAGCACAAAATCAAGAAGACGAACAAGAAAAGAAAGAAGAGGAGTTTCTTTAGCTGAGTTAGACTCTCTAGAACCTGAAAATGATAATAATTTGTTATGAACAAAACAAGAAGACGAACGAGAAAAGAAAGAAGGGGAATCTCTTTGTTACGCTGAGTTAGACTCTCTAGAACCGGGAAATAATAATAATAATAATAATAATAACAAAAACAAGAAGGAGAACAAGAAGACGAACAAGAATAGGAAGAAGAGGAATCTCTTTGTTACCTTGAGTTAGACTCTCTAGAACCGGGAAATAATAATAATCATAACAAGAACAAGAAGAAGAACAAGAAAAGGAAGAAGAGGAATCTCTTAGTGGCGCTGAGTTAGACTCTCTAGAACCTGAAAATAATAATAATCATAACAAGAACAAGATCGAGAAGACGAACAAGAAAAGAAAGAAGAGGAGTTTCTTTGCTAGCTGAGTTAGACTCTCTAGAACCGGGAAATAATAATAATCATAACAAGAACAAGAAGAAGACGACGAAGAAGAAAAGAAAGAAGAGGAATCTCTTTGTTACGCTGAGTAAGACTCTCTAGAACCGGGAAATAATAATAATAATAATTACAAGAAGAAGAAGAACAAGAACAAGAACAACAAGAAGAAGAAGACAAGAAAGAAGAGGAATCTCTTCGTTATGCTGAGTTAGACTCTCCAGAACCTGATAATAATAATAATAATAATAATAATAATAATAATAATAATAATAATAACAAGAACAAGAAGAAGAAGACGAAGAAAAAGTAAGAAGAGGAATCTCTTTGTTACGCTGAGTTAGGCTCTCTAGAACCGGGAAATAATAATAATAATAATAATCATGTTGTTGCGCTGTGTTTGACTCACAAGAATATAGATAGATACTGTTGTTGTTGTGGTTGGTGTTGATGATGATGATGATGATGAAATTAGATTTGATTGTCACTTCGATTTAACTTCAAAAATCAATGTTGAAGTAAATTCTCTTCCTCAACGAAGCCAGTCGGAACCTGAAGTATTTAGTGGCTCAGTATAGAAAAACAGAAACTAATTATAATCCTTGCAATGGTTTCATTACCTAATTTCGTAAACATATTCTGCGATATAAAAATATTGGGTTACAACATAAATGTTATACTGTTGGTCAACCCAACCGCGGTAGATACATTGTGTCCCTCTTTAAATTCACAGACAAATCCAGAATTCAAGCCACTACAAATATTCACAATGTCTAAGGTTTGTATGATTCATACATGCATGTCTTCTTGTTGTTGACTTTGTTAACCTATAGAGTAGAAATAAACTTTGAAAGATACACGACTCCTTTGCCTCACTCAAGCATCCCCTTACCAGCAAGGACTGTAGCACAAGAAATGACCTATGACTATATGATGATGATGATGATGATGATGATGATGATGATGATTTCGTGTTTGTGGGCCATAAGCGTCGATATGACTATATGAAAATAATACATTGCGATAACACATCCGTGCAACATAGTGCATTTTTCACATCTCCAAATGGCTACTTTTTCTGATGAAAATCAGTGATATTTTTCATGATTTTATTGCAAGCATAGGTTGTGGGTGCTCGTTAGAACCGCCTCAATGAGTCCCACAACCTATGTTTTGGAGCAGAAATAATGAAAATAATGTTTACCCCTTTACCCCAGTTTCCTCAATATAAAGTGGAGTTGGGGGGGGGGGGGGGGGGATGGGGGTCTTTATTTCATGGACTTGTTCACGTGATGGAAACATGACAATCCCTATAACCCTAAGTCTGGTTCCATCACGAAAACACGCCTATATAATTTTGACCTCTTTGTACCCCACTTTTATATAGTAAAACTGGGGTTTCCGGGGGTATACCTTATTTTTCTTATTTCTGCTCTAAAATATAGATTGTGGGTACTCGTTAGAACCGCCTCGATGAGGCGGTTCTAACGAGTGCCCACAGTCTATATTTAGAGCAGAAAAAAGAAAAATATCACAATTTTTCATCATAAAATTTTCATTTTTTCGGCGATAAAGGTGGCAATGTATTTGTATAGGCGTGTTTGCGTAATGCTCCGCCTGTATTTACCTCCGTGAGTTTCTGGTTTTCTATTTTTCTTTTCTCCCTGAATTTCATAGCTGCTCTTTTATTTTGTTCTTTCCTTCTTCTTTGCCGCTCTAACTCATCCTGCCTCAGTGGCTGACAAAAATAGAAAAATTACAACACTAAGATATTGAGGATGGGCTTCACCGTGCTATCAATATTTTCTGCATTTTTCACAAATTTCTTTTTCTAAATTATTTTTATAGTTCACATCTGATGTTAAGAGCCTGAATTTTGTCTTTTTCAATAAGGTTGCAATTAAAAGAAATCTAAAATTAACTTTACATCTTTGCTTCAAATAAGCATTCATACTATTCTATGGTCATGGAACAAATTAGATATTGGTATATCAAAAACTAGACACAGGCCTGGTCAATTGGCATAAAACTTTGATAATTTTGCAGTCATTCATCATCGTGGTCAATCATCTACCTACCAGCAATTGATGTATGTCTAAGGGAGAAATATGCAAAATTTGAAAAAAATATACATATTTAATGAATGAAAACACACCCAGAATAATATTGATTGGTAAATTGGACAAGGGGCTGTTGTATCAGCCTAGCCATTTTTTTTCAATGTAGTTTTAATGGACAGATGTTTTTCAACATTCCTGCAAAAATAATTTCTGTGTGGAAGGCTGTTTTTTTAAACAAATGATAAAATACTGAATCCAAAAAGAGCAAAACTCATAATATTTTTTTTACTTTTCATTTAATACCATGAATACAGCTAAATTTTACAATATATATAATAGCCCTATATTAGACTCCAGTTTCTTAGCTTATAACATAAAAGGATTGCACCTCGTAAAGATTGAGTAAGAATGCTTAAAAAACTGACAACTGTCCCAAGATGTAGTATATCCTTAATTAATGGGAGGCAACAACTCCTGTAAAAGTATTTTTGTCTACCATGGCAATAGGGGTCAACTCTTAAAGGAAAGAATTTGCTCCTGGGGAGCAAATTCTTTCCTTTAAGAGTTGACCCCTTTTTTGCAAAAGCATAGAAATAATAACATTAAAGCAGTAGAGGAAATAACCATTATCCTGCTGAAAAAATTCATTAGCCACCCCCATTTCTGACTATCCATCAATCAAATTACTTGGTACAACGTATTGGGTTCAATTCACAAACTGCTTAAAAACAGTGCATGTCCTGGTCAGAGACCATCTGATCTAGATCTATATTATTTGCAAAGGTAGGGCAGAATGAGGATTAAAAGTAAAATATAAAGTAATGTGGTCTAAATACAATATATGGGCCCCGTCAAGCGATTTTGGTACTTATCGCCTATGCGAGCAGCGAAGGTTCAGGCGAGCCTGCGCATCCGCGCAGTCTCGCCAGAACCTTCGCTGCTCGCTCATACAAGCAGTGAATCAAGAGGAACCTTCAGACAGAAAGCCATATCCCTGGCCCCTCTGAATGGCTGGGCATGCGCAGTTAAAATTTGTCATAACGGAATGCTCGAAGACACAAATTCGCTTGGCGGGGCTCATATTATCTTTCGTGGCAGATTTATGATTTTTTAATCATTAAAATGATTTTCCGCTCAGTGTGAAAATCAAAGATTTTTAGCCTTTGTACAAGATTTACATTACATTATTTAATAAATAAATAAATAAATAAATATGCAAAAGCAAATTTGTGATTTGCATAGAAAGTTTTATTTAATAAATAAATAAATAAATATTATTTTTTATTATTAAATAAACATAACAATGAACATTGCTGTGAAAGAGGGATTTTAGTATAAATGACCTTACCTGATTTCGTGTTTTGACTCGATCGAATTGGACTACCAATTCATCTTTGCCCTCAGACAAACGTCGACTCTGTATGCTGTATTTCAGTTCTTCCTTCAAAATAGGGGTTATACTGCCAGTACGATAAGATTCAATGGCAGCCAAGTGCAATTTTAAATTCTCCGCGGCATCCTTCTTCATCATTTTCGCGGTTTTTGACGTTAAATCAAATAATATGGCTCAGCAACGTTTGCATGACCTAACTTGCTTAAAAACTGCGTCAGCATAACGTGATCCCGCGGTATCTCGCGTTGAACGCCCCGTTATCGTGATTTATTTTTAGAGTTGTTTTCCCAGTTGCTGCGCAGATTTTCTTTTATTTAATTAAGTTTTGCTTCTATTTCTGAAAACCGTGGGTTGCATTTAATTTTTAAATCATTATTATTATACTTTCGTCTTTTTCCAAAAACGTCGAATTACGATAAATAAATCGATCGATTCGTTTAACGTAGACGTCAGTATTCGTAAGCACTAAATATAGATCCTCTATGCGCAATAGATAATCAAGGGGAAGCTATCGAGTAATAACAAAATGTAGCATAGCTCTATTGATATTGCCCCTTACTGTACGAAATAGCTCTGATGTGGGTTCGAGCCTAGCGCGGGTCACATGGGAAACGCAAAGCTTTGTAGCGGATGGTCAGGTTAATTTTCTCATGACACCCCGGTTTTTGCCCACCTTTGATTAACAATCCGCACAATAAGACATATGATCATGAAAGGACCGGTTGTTGAGGCTTTAACGTCCCCGTCAACACTGTATAGGTCATTTAGGAGACGTTGCTTCCATTTTTGTGGGACTTTTACCCGACATTGAGATTAAATGACATCTCAAGCCCTGTCGCCACATGAAACCGATAGACCAATTTTAAACAGTCCCGATGGTTGTCACTGACCAGAGGACACTGTATGCAGAAAAGCGAAAGGAAGAATAACTACAACAGAATAAATGGGCCCCGTCAAGCGATTTTGGTAATTATCGCCTATGCGAGCAGCGAAGGTTCAGGCTACTCGCTCATACAAGCAGTGAATCAAGAGGAACCTTCAGACAGAAAGCCATATCCCTGGCCCCTCTGAATGGCTGGGCATGCGTAGTTAAAATTTGTCATGACGGAATGCTCGAAGACACAAATTCGTTTGGCGGGGCTCAAATAAGCTTCTAAAAGCAGAGTTAGTCTTAATTTGAGGTGGCCTTAACCCATTGCATGCGGGAAACCTCTAAATGGGGTACCTTGGCAAACAGTGCAGACCCATGTATGTAATCACTATATATGTTTTACGAGGGCCTCAGGGAAGATTGGCTATGCCAACTGAGTAACCCTCTATAAATAAAGTCTACTTACTTACTTACTTACTTACCCAGATCAGACGCCGCAGAACGCGGTGGCTGATCAGAGCCTGCACTATTCGCTGGCAGAATTTTCCGTCAAAAATTACAGTAAAAATGAAAAACTAGGCCTGACACCCCTTATATGCCAAATGGACTTGACCAACATATAGCAATGGAAGAGTCCACTAGTATGCAATGGGTTAATAGCGGAATTTAACTGTAATAGGAAATAGGAAATGAATCATTTTCATGATATTTCATACTTCCTTGACAACCCCAGAGAAACAAGCAATGTGGATTGTTTTGAGTGTATGCCAGGGAACGACAAAAGCAACAAGATGATCTTTCGAACGCATTAGACTCCGCGCAGTCTGATCTGAGTCTACGGCGTAACGCTATTTGCACGAGCCTTGCGTATAGCCTCTGGTTTAAGATAAATGAAATAAGACTTGATGCACAAGTTGAGTCGAGTCTTCTCTAGACACATATTTCTTTTTGTCCGCGTTGCTTTGCCCCAGCTCATATGTATTTTAAATCCTTATCCTGCTGAATAAATTAATGTGGCCACAACCATCCCTGACTATCAACCAGTCAAATTACTTAGCGCAATGTACATCTTCAACTTGACAAAAACTGCATGGCAAACAGTGTAGATCCTGATCAGATGGCTTCTACAGAAGCCATCTGATCTGGATCTACACTGTTTGCAAATGTAGGGGTTGTCATGTTCAACAGGATAAAGGTTAGTAACAAATGCAGCGAAGGTTCCTAATGGCCCAGAAATACTGCTGTGCCATAATTTTTTGTAGTGTTGTGTATTCCTTGCCTTTTTAAGGGATATAATCTATCGAAAAAAAAAAAAAAAAAACATGTCATAGCTAGATGTTGGCAGAAACCTTTGTGGTATGTGGTATAGTGGTTCAGTTACTTGTATGATATACCAGGGGTCGTCGGTTCGATTCCGGGCTTCTCCAGACTTTCGGATGAGTCTTTAAACAGAGGCTCAGTCTCCATATTGCCTTAGTTGTTGGCGGGATCTATTTCTTTCTCTGGTGTTTGAGATTTTAATGACATATTTCTATCAAAATATCCACATAGAATTGCATTTTCATACCATTATTACGTACAAGTTTCTATTATATGTGTTTTATATAGACTACATTCCAGACATAAAGCTGCAATAATTTTCATAAAAAACAAGACATGGGGAAATTTGCTTCCCTGCATGGGCCAATATGTGTTTCCAAAACGCTTTGTGTACAAGTAGATTCGCAAGGGAAATAACTGGTTTTACTGAGCGTGCTCGTACTCGGGCAAACAGGTTAACCGTAGTACTTTGGTCTATATATCTTAATTTCTGATTTCTAGCTCAAATATAGATTGTTGGTGCTCGTTAGAACCGCCTCAATCTTTGTTTAAGCAACTATAAGGAAAAATAAAACGGTTCCCCCAATAAATGCGCCTTATCGTAAATATATCTTATACTTTAGTACTGTATTCTGAATCGTTTGCAGGATAAAATACATTCCCACTTTTCCAATACAAAAGCATATGTGTCAAAGTTTGACCTAGGCACAAAGAAGGTCAAGGTCAACCCAGGGTCACCATTTTAGCAATTTATGATGGGCCTACGTCCCAGATGCTATTTATCAAGTTTCGTGGAAATCCGCCCAGTGGTTCTGGAGAAGACTATTTTTGAAGGGTTTTTACCATATATGGCTTGGCGGTCATTTTGGTCATGTGACCTGGACCCCATGAGCAAATTTTGGTTTCCCCCACCCCTTAGAGGCTCCATATGAAATTTGACTTCAAACAGCCCTACGGTTTCCAAGGAGAAGCGGTTCGAAAATTTTCACATTTTTTGCCTCGGCGAAGTTATACTAAATGGAATGTAATATTTCGCAAGTGTATTTGTAAGATCTCATTGATATCTATCAGTATGCCAAAAATTGTTTAAATATTCCAAGCGGTTAAGTCACTATCACCAATTTTCACAAACGGGTTACGGACGGACAGACAGACAGACCATATATGGCTTGGCGGCCATTTTGGTCATGTGACCTGGACCCCATAAGCAAATTTTGGTTTCCCCCGGCCCATAGAGGCTTCATATGAAATTTGATTTCAATCGGCCCAACGGTTTCCAAGGAGAAGCAGTTCGAAAATTTTCACATTTTTTGCCTCGGCGAGGCTATACTAAATTGAATGTAATATTTGGCAAGTTCATTGGTTAGATCTCATTGATATCTATCAATATGCCAAAATTGTTTAAATATTCCAAGCGGTTAAGTCACTATCACCAATGTTCACAAACGGGTTACGGACGGACCCAAAGAAGGTCAAGGTCAACACAGGGTCACCATTTTAGCAATTTATGATGGACCTACGTCCAAGATGCTATTTATCAAGTTTCGTGGAAATCTGCCCAGTGGTTCTGGAGAAGACTATTTATGAAGGGTTTTTACCATATATGGCTTGGCGGCCATTTTGGTCATGTGACCTGGACCTCATGAGCAAATTTTGGTTTCCCTAACCCATAAAGGCTCCATATGAAATTTGACTTAAATCGGCCCAACGGTTTCCGAGGAGAAGCAGTTCAACAATTTTCACATTTTTTGCCTCGGCGAGGCTATACTAAATGGAATGTAATATTTCGCAAGCTCATTGGTTAGATCTCATTGATATCTATCAGTATGCCAAAAAATGTTTAAATAATCCAAGCGGTTAAGCCACTATCACCAGTTTTCACAAACGGGTTACGGACGGACAGACAGACAGACCATATATGGCTTGGCGGCCATTTTGGTAATGTGACCTGGACCCCATGAGCAAATTCTGGTTTTCCCAATCCCATAGAGGCTCCATATGAAATTTGACTTCAATCGGCCCAACGGTTTCCGAGGAGAAGCAGTTCAAAAATTTTCAAATTTTTTGCCTCGGCGAGGCTATACTAAATGGAATGTAATATTTCACAAGTTCATTGGTAAGATCTCATTGATATCTATCAGTATGCCAAAAACTGTTTAAATATTCCAAGCGGTTAAGTCACTATCACCATTTTTCACAAACTGGTTACGGACGGACAGACAGACAGACCATATATGGCTTGGCGGCCATTTTGGTCATGTGACCTGGACCCAATGAGCAAATTTTGGTTTCCCCCGTCCCATAGAGGCTTCATATGAAATTTGATTTCAATCGGCCCAACGGTTTCCAAGGAGAAGCAGTTCGAAAATTTTCACATTTTTCGCCTCGGCGAGGCTATACTAAATGGAATGTAATATTTGGCAAGTTCATTGGTTAGATCTCATTGATATCTATCAGTATGCCAAAAATTGTTTAAATATTCCAAGCGGTTAAGTCACTATCACCTATTTTCACAAACGGGTTACGGACGGACCCAAAGAAGGTCAAGGTCAATCCAGGGTCACCATTTTAGCAATTTATGATGGGCCTACGTCCCAGATGCTATTTATCAAGTTTCGTGGAAATCTGCCTAGTGGTTCTGGAGAAGACTATTTATGAAGGGTTTTTACCATATATGGCTTGGCGGCCATTTTGGTCATGTGACCTGGACCCCAGGAGCAAATTTTGGTTTCCCTATCCCATAGAGGCTCCATATGAAATTTGACTTAAATCGGCCCAACGGTTTTCGAGGAGAAGCAGTTCAAAATTTTTCACATTTTTGCCTCGGCGAGGCTATACTAAATGGAATGTAATATTTCGCAAGCTCATTGGTTAGATCTCATTGATATCTATCAGTATGCCAAAAATTGTTTAAATATTCCAAGCGGTTAAGTCACTATCACCAGTTTTCACAAACGGGTTACGGACGGACAGACAGCCAGACCATATATGGCTTGGCGGCCATTTTGGTCATGTGACCTGGACCCCATGAGCAAATTTTGGTTTCCCCCATCCCATAGAGGCTCCATATGAAATTTGACTTCAATCGGCGCAACGGTTTCCGAGGAGAAGCAGTTCAAAAATTTTCACATTTTTTGCCTCGGCGAGGCTATACTTAATGGAATGTAATATTTCGCAAGCTCATTGGTTAGATCTCATTGATATCTATCAGTATGCCAAAAATTGTTTAAATATTCCAAGCGGTCAAGTCACTATCACCAATTTTCACAAACGGGTTACGGACGGACGGACGGACAGACTGACAGACTGACAGAATGACAGACTGACAGAATGACAGAATGACACGGTGATTTTAGGGCACTCTTAGAAATCAACCGACTTCAGTCGGTTTCTTTTTCTGCGGGTCGTGCAATTAGTACCCTGTAAACCCAGTTTCTCTATCTATATATATTCCGTGAAAGGACCCCACCCCCTAAACCCCACGTTATTTAGAGAAAATTGGCGTTTCAGGGAATATACATTATTTTTCTCCAAAATATAGGCTGTGGGTCATAACCTTTGTGTTGAGCGGAAATGAAAACAATTTCACACATTTTCATTAGAAAAATGCTTGTCCTGGTGATATAGTGTTTTGTAAATTGATATTTGAGCCCCGTCAAGCGATTTTGGTACTTATCGCCTATGCGAGCAGCGAAGGTTCAGGCGAGCCTGCGCATCCGCGCAGTCTCGCCAGAACCATCGCTGCTCGCTCATACAAGCAGTGAATCAAGAGGAACCTTCCGACAGAAAGCCATATCCCTGGCCCCTCTGAATGGCTGGGCATGCGCAGTTAAAATTTGTCATGGTGGAATGCTCGAAGACACAAATTCGCTTGGCGGGGCTAATTTAGAGAGGTGTTCATTACACGGACTTGTTAATCTGATGAATTTAGAAGCCTCCGAGGTGTAGTGGTTACGCTTGTAAACCAGGGGTCGCAGGTTCGATCCCGGGCTTCTCTAGACATTCGGATGAGTCTTTATACCGAGGTCCCGTCTACGTATGACCTTAGCTTTTGGTGGGACATAAAACTCAACTACTCACTCACTAACCTGATGAATCGCATGGACATATGCACTAAACACATGCTTTTAGTGCAAAACTACCAGCGATATGCTTTGTTATCGAAGATGCTGAACATTTCTGTTTTGTTAGTACTAAGTTTACAAACGAGTAGACGAATTCCCTCTTTCCCTCGACGCGGAGATTTCACCCGCTCAATGTGAATAAGGTTCTTTTCGGTGATGATACATTATCAGATCAAGATTATGGTATTCGTTTTAAAGCAGTGCAAATTATTTAACTGCGATTTACGTAGTTTCCTTCTATGCGCCTTTTTTTTTTTAATTTATTTATTTATTTTTTTTTGTTGTTGTTGTTGTTAAATTAGCCATGTCTATATGTTCTACATTTATTAGTGTGAACCTTGTATGGGAAGTTGTGAGAACTTGTGCCCCGACCTATTTGATATGTTGTTGCAATAAAATATGATTTAACTAAACTGGTATATTCCCTTAAACGCCAATTTTCTCTTTATAACGTGGGGTTTAGGGGGTGGGGTCATTTCATGGAATATATATAGATAGAGAAACTGGGTTTACAGGGTATTAATTTTTTCCTTATAGTTGCTAAAACAAAGATTGAGGCGGTTCTAACGAGCACCAGTTAACATCAACCGTTAAGTTGAAAGAAACCACACAAAAATACGAGTATTAAGTTGGTTCCTTATTCCTTATTCCTTGTTCCTTATTCCTTATTCCTTATTCCTTATTCCTTGTTCCTTATTCCTTATTCCTTGTTCCTTATTCCTTATTCCTTATTCGATTTTCAACTTCATAGTACTTTGCCACGCGGTGTAACAGAACATTTGCGTATGTCCTAATCATCATCATTTTTACTTCTAAGCATGATGGTATAGGTTTCGAATTCCAGCAGATATCAACTGCGAATAAGGAATAAGGAACAAATCCAAATTTTCCTTATTCCTTATTCGATTTTCAACCTCATAGTACTTTGCCACGCGGTGTAACAGAACATTTGCGTATGTCCTAATCATCATCATTTTTACTTCTGAGCATAATGGTATAGGTTTCGAAATCCAGCAGGTATCAACTGCGAATAAGGAATAAGGAACAAATCCAAATTTTCCTTATTCCTTATTCGATTTTCAACTTCAAAGTACTTTGCCACGCGGTGTAACAGAACATTTGCGTATGTACTAATCATCATCATTTTTACTTCTAAGCATGATGGTATAGGTTTCGAATTCCAGCAGGTATCAGCTGCGAATAAGGAATAAGGAACAAATCCAAATTTTCCTTATTCCTTATTCGATTTTCAACTTCATAGTACTTTGCCACGCGGTGTAACAGAACATTTGCGTATGTCCTAATCATCATCATTTTTACTTCTAAGCATGATGGTATTGGTTTCGAAATCCAGCAGGTATCAACTGCGAATAAGGAATAAGGAACAAATCCAAATTTTCCTTATTCCTTATTCGATTTTCAACTTCATAGTACTTTGCCACGCGGTGTGACAGAACATTTGCGTATGTCCTAATCATCATCATTTTTACTTCTAAGCATGATGGTATAGGTTTTGAAATCCAGCAGGTATCAACTGCGAATAAGGAATAAGGAACAAATCCAAATTTTCCTTATTCCTTATTCGATTTTCAACTTCATAGTACTTTGCCACGCGGTGTAACAGAAAATTTGCGTATGTCCTAATTATCATCATTTTTACTTCTAAGCATGATGGTATAGGTTTCGAAATCCAGCAGGTATCAACTGCGAATAAGGAATAAGGAACAAATCCAAATTTTCCTTATTCCTTATTCGATTTTCAACTTCATAGTTCTTTGCCACGCGGTGTAACAGAACATTTGCGTATGTACTAAACATAATCATTTTTACTTCTGAGCATGATGGTATAGGTTTCGATTTCCAGCAGCTATCAAATGCGAATAAGGAATAAGGAACAACTCCAAATTGTCCTTATTCCTTATTCGATTTTCAACTTCATAGTACTTTGCCACGCGGTGTAACAGAAAATTTGCGTATGTCCTAATCATCATCATTTTTACTTCTAAGCATGATGGTATAGGTTTCGAATTCCAGCAGGTATCAGCTGCGAATAAGGAATAAGGAGCAAATCCAAATTTTCCTTATTCCTTATTCGATTTTCAACTTCATAGTACTTTGCTACGCGGTGTAACAGAACATTTGCGTATGTCCTAATCATCATCATTTTTACTTCTAAGCATGGTATCAACTGCGAATAAGGAATAAGGAACAAATCCAAATTTTCCCTATTCCTTATTCGATTTTCAACTTCATAGTACTTTGCCACGCGGTGTAACAGAACATTTGCGTATGTCCTAATCATCATCATTTTTACTTCTAAGCATGATGGTATAGGTTACGAATTCCAGCAGGTATCAACTGCGAATAAGGAATAAGGAACAAATCCAAATTTTCCTTATTCCTTATTCGATTTTGAACTTCATACTACTTTGCCACGCGGTGTAACAGAACATTTGCGTATGTCCTAATCATCATCATTTTTACTTCTAAGCATGATGGTTTAGGTTTCGAAATCCAGTAGGTATCAACTGCGAATAAGGAATAAGGAACAAATCCAAATTTTCCTTATTCCTTATTCGATTTTCAACTTCATAGTACTTTGCCACGCGGTCTAACAGAACATTTGCGTATGTACTAATCATCATCATTTTTACTTCTGAGCATGATGGTATAGGTTTCGAAATCCAGCAGGTATCAACTGCGAATAAGGAATAAGGAACAAATCCAAATTTTCCTTATTCCTTATTCGATTTTCAACTTCATAGTACTTTGCCACGCGGTGTAACAGAACATTTGCGTATGTCCTAATCATCATCATTTTTACTTCTAAGCATGATGGTATAGGTTTCGAAATCCAGCAGGTATCAACTGCGAATAAGGAATAAGGAACAAATCCAAATTTTCCTTATTCCTTATTCGATTTTCAACTTCATAGTACTTTGCCACGCGGTGTAACAGAACATTTGCGTATGTCCTAATTATCATCATTTTTACTTCTGAGCATGATGGTATAGGTTTCGAAATCCAGCAGGTATCAACTGCGAATAAGGAATAAGGAACAAATCCAAATTTTCCTTATTCCTTATTCGATTTTCAACGTCATAGTACTTTGCCACTCGGTGTACCAACATTTGCGTATGTCCTAATCATCATCATTTTTACTTCTAAGCATGATGGTATAGGTTTCGAATTCCAGCAGGTATCAACTGCGAATAAGGAATAAGGAACAAATCCAAATTTTCCTTATTCCTTATTTGATTTTCAACCTCATAGTACTTTGCCACGCGGTGTAACAGAACATTTGCGTATGTCCTAATCATCATCATTTTTACTTCTGAGCATAATGGTATAGGTTTCGAAATCCAGCGGGTATCAACTGCGAATAAGGAACAAATCCAAATTTTCCTTATTCCTTATTCGATTTTCAACTTCATAGTACTTTGCCACGCGGTGTAACAGAACATTTGCGAATGTCCTAATCATCATCATTTTTACTTCTAAGCATGATGGTATTGGTTTCGAATTCCAGCAGGTATCAACTGCGAATAAGGAATAAGGAACAAATCCAAATTTTCCTTATTCCTTATTCGATTATCAACTTCATAGTACTTTGCCACGCGGTGTAACAGAACATTTGCGTATGTCCTAATCATCATCATTTTTACTTCTAAGCATGATGGTATAGGTTTCGAAATCCAGCAGGTATCAACTGCGAATAAGGAATAAGGAACAAATCCAAATTTTCCTTATTCCTTATTCGATTTTCAACTTCATAGTACTTTGCCACGCGGTGTAACAGAACATTTGCGTATGTCCTAATTATCATCATTTTTACTTCTAAGCATGATGGTATAGGTTTCGAAATCCAGCAGGTATCAACTGCGAATAAGGAATAAGGAACAAATCCAAATTTTCCTTATTCCTTATTCGATTTTCAACTTGATAGTTCTTTGCCACGCGGTGTAACAGAACATCTGCGTATGTACTAAACATCATCATTTTTACTTCTGAGCATGATGGTATAGGTTTCGATTTCCAGCAGCTATCAAATGCGAATAAGGAATAAGGAACAAATCCAAATTTTCCTTATTCCTTATTCGATTTTCAACTTCATAGTACTTTGCCACGCGGTGTAACAGAACATTTGCGTATGTCCTAATCATCATCATTTTTAATTCTAAGCATGATGGTATAGGTTACGAATTCCAGCAGGTATCAACTGCGAATAAGGAATAAGGAACAAATCCAAATTTTCCTTATTCCTTATTCGATTTTGAACTTCATAGTACTTTGCCACTCGGTGTAACAGAACATTTGCGTATGTCCTAATCATCATCATTTTTACTTCTAAGCATGATGGTATAGGTTTCGAAATCCAGCAGGTATCAACTGCGAATAAGGAATAAGGAACAAATCCAAATTTTCCTTATTCCTTATTCGATTTTAAACTTCATAGTACTTTGCCACGCGGTGTAACAGAACATTTGCGTATGTACTAATCATCATCATTTTATCTTCTGAGCATGATGGTATAGGTTTCGAAATCCAGCAGGTATCAACTGCGAATAAGGAATAAGGAACAAATCCAAATTTTCCTTATTCCTTATTCGATTTTCAACTTCATAGTACTTTGCCACGCGGTGTAACAGAACATTTGCGTATGTCCTAATCATCATCACTTTTACTTCTAAGCATGATGGTATAGGTTTCGAATTCCAGCAGGTATCAACTGCGAATAAGGAATAAGGAACAAATCCAAATTTTCCTTATTCCTTATTCGATTTTCAACCTCATAGTACTTTGCCACGCGGTGTAACAGAACATTTGCGTATGTCCTAATCATCATCATTTTTACTTCTGAGCATAATGGTATAGGTTTCGAAATCCAGCAGGTATCAACTGCGAATAAGGAATAAGGAACAAATCCAAATTTTCCTTATTCCTTATTCTATTTTCAACTTCATAGTACTTTGCCACGCGGTGTAACAGAACATTTGCGTATGTACTAATCATCATCATTTTTACTTCTAAGCATGATGGTATAGGTTTCGAATTCCAGCAGGTATCAGCTGCGAATAAGGAATAAGGAACAAATCCAAATTTTTCTTATTCCTTATTCGATTTTCAACTTCATAGTACTTTGCCACGCGGTGTAACAGAACATTTGCGAATGTCCTAATCATCATAATTTTTACTTCTAAGCATGATGGTATTGGTTTCGAATTCCAGCAGGTATCAACTGCGAATAAGGAATAAGGAACAAATCCAAATTTTCCTTATTCCTTATTCGATTTTCAACTTCATAGTACTTTGCCACGCGGTGTGACAGAACATTTGCGTATGTCCTAATCATCATCATTTTTACTTCTAAGCATGATGGTATAGGTTTCGAAATCCAGCAGGTATCAACTGCGAATAAGGAATAAGGAACAAATCCAAATTTTCCTTATTCCTTATTCGATTTTCAACTTCATAGTACTTTGCCACGCGGTGTAACAGAACATTTGCGTATGTCCTAATTATCATCATTTTTACTTCTAAGCATGATGGTATAGGTTTCGAAATCCAGCAGGTATCAACTGCGAATAAGGAATAAGGAACAAATCCAAATTTTCCTTATTCCTTATTCGATTTTCAACTTCATGGTTCTTTGCCACGCGGTGTAACAGAACATTTGCGTATGTACTAAACATCATCATTTTTACTTCTGAGCATGACGGTATAGGTTATGATTTCCAGCAGGTATCAACTGCGAATAAGGAATAAGGAACAAATCCAATTTTTCCTTATTCCTTATTCGATTTTAAACTTCAAAGTACTTTGCCACGCGGTGTAACAGAACATTTGCGTATGTACTAATCATCATCATTTTTACTTCTGAGCATGATGGTTTAGGTTTCGAAATCCAGCAGGTATCAACTGCGAATAAGGAATAAGGAACAAATCCAAATTTTCCTTATTCCTTATTCGATTTTCAACTTCATAGTACTTTGCCACGCGGTGTAACAGAACATTTGCGTATGTCCTAATCATCATCATTTTTACTTCTAAGCATGATGGTATAGGTTTCGAAATCCAGCAGGTATCAACTGCGAATAAGGAATAAGGAACAAATCCAAATTTTCCTTATTCCTTATTCGATTTTCAACTTCATAGTACTTTGCAACGCGGTGTAACAGAACATTTGCGTATGTACTAATCATCATCATTTTTACTTCTGAGCATGATGGTATAGGTTTCGAAATCCAGCAGGTATCAACTGCGAATAAGGAATAAAGAACAAATCCAAATTTTCCTTATTCCTTATTCGATTTTCAACTTCATAGTACTTTGCCACGCGGTGTAACAGAACATTTGCGTATGTCCTAATCATCATCATTTTTACTTCTAAGCATGATGTAATAGGTTTCGAATTCCAGCAGGTATCAACTGCGAATAAGGAATAAGGAACAAATCCAAATTTTCCTTATTCCTTATTCGATTTTCAACTTCATAGTACTTTACCACGCGGTGTAACAGAACATTTGCGTATGTCCTAATTATCATCATTTTTACTTCTGAGCATGATGGTATAGGTTTCGAAATCCAGCAGGTATCAACTGCGAATAAGGAATAAGGAACAAATCCAAATTTTCCTTATTCCTTATTCGATTTTCAACTTCATAGTACTTTGCCACGCGGTGTAACAGAACATTTGCGTATGTTCTAATCATCATCATTTTTACTTCTAAGCATGATGGTATAGGTTTCGAATTCCAGCAGGTATCAACTGCGAATAAGGGATAAGGAACAAATCCAAATTTTCCTTATTCCTTATTCGATTTTTAACTTCAGAGTACATTGCCACGCGGTGTAACAGAACATTTGCGTATGTCCTAATCATCATCATTTTTACTTCTGAGCGTAATGGTATAGGTTTTGAAATCCAGCAGGTATCAACTGCGAATAAGGAATAAGGAACAAATCCAAATTTTCCTTATTCCTTATTCGATTTTCAAATTCATAGTACTTTGCCACGCGGTGTAACAGAACATTTGCGTATGTCCTAATCATCATCATTTTTACTTCTAAGCATGATGGTATAGGTTTCGAAATCCAGCAGGTATCAACTGCGAATAAGGAATAAGGAACAAATCCAAATTTTCCTTATTCCTTTATTCGATTTTCAACTTCATAGTACTTTGCCACTCGGTGTAACAGAACATTTGTGTATGTCCTAATCATCATCAATTTTACTTCTAAGCATGATGGTATAGGTTTCGAAATCCAGCAGGTATCAAATGCGAATAAGGAAGAAGGAACAAATCCAAATTTTCCTTATTCCTTATTCGATTTTCAACTTCATAGTATTTTGCCACGCGGTGTTACAGAACATTTGCGTATGTCATAATCATCATCATTTTTACTTCTAAGCATGATGGTATAGGTTTCGAAATCCAGCAGGTATCAACTGCGAATAAGAAATAAGGAACAAATCCAAATTTTCCTTATTCCTTATTCGATTTTCAACTTCATAGTACTTTGCCACGCGGTGTAACAGAACATTTGCGTATGTCCTAATCATCATCATTTTTACTTCTAAGCATGATGGTATAGGTTTCGAAATCCAGCAGGTATCAATTGCGAATAAGGAATAAGGAACAAATCCAAATTTTCCTTATTCCTTATTCGATTTTCAACTTCATAGTACATTGCTACGCGGTGTAACAGAACATTTGCGTATGTCCTAATCATCATCATCTTTACATCTAAGCATGATGGTAATGGTTTCGAAATCCAGCAGGTATCAACTGCGAATAAGGAATAAGGAACAAATCCAAATTTTCCTTATTCCTTATTCGATTTTCAACTTCATAGTACTTTGCCACGTGGTGTAACAGAACATTTGCGTATGTCCTAATCATCATCATTTTTACTTCTAAGCATGATGGTATAGGTTTCGAAATCCAGCAGGTATCAACTGCGAATAAGGAATAAGGAACAAATCCAAATTTTCCTTATTCCTTTATTCGGTTTTCAACTTCATAGTACTTTGCCACTCGGTGTAACAGAACATTTGCGTATGTCCTTATCGTCATCAATTTTACTTCTAAGCATGATGGTATAGGTTTCGAAATCCAGCAGGTATCAACTGCGAATAAGGAATAAGGAACAAATCCAAATTTTCCTTATTCCTTATTCGATTTTCAACTTCATAGTATTTTGCCACGCGGTGTAACAGAACATTTGCGTATGTCATTATATAATCATCATCATTTTTACTTCTAAGCATGATGGTATAGGTTTCGAAATCCAGCAGGTATCAATTGCGAATAAGGAATAAGGAACAAATCCAAATTTTCCTTATTCCTTATTCGATTTTCAACTTCATAGTACATTGCCACGCGGTGTAACAGAACATTTGCGTATGTCCTAATCATCATCATTTTTACATCTAAGCATGATGGTATAGGTTTCGAAATCCAGCAGGTATCAACTGCGAATAAGGAATAAGGAACAAATCCAAATTTTCCTTATTCCTTATTCGATTTTCAACTTCATAGTACTTTGCCACGCGGTGTAACAGAACATTTGCGTATGTACTAATCATCATCATTTTTACTTCTGAGCATGATGGTATAGGTTTCGAATTCCAGCAGCTATCAACTGCGAATAAGGAATAAGGAACAAATCCAAATTTTCCTTATTCCTTATTCGATTTTCAACTTCATAGTACTTTGCCACGCTATCAACTGCGAATAAGGAATTAGGAACAAATCCAAATTGTCCTTATTCCTTATTCGCAGTTAATACCTGCTGGATTTCGAAACCTATACCATCATGCTTAGAAGTAAAAATGATGATGATTAGGACATACGCAAATGTTCTGTTACACCGCGTGGCAAAGTACTATGATGTTGAAAATCGAATAAGGAATAAGGAAAATTTGGATTTGTTCCTTATTCCTTATTCGCAGTTGATACCTGCTGGAATTCGAAACATTTACCATCATGCTTAGAAGTAAAAATGATGTTGATTAGGACATACGCAAATGTTCTGTTACACCGCGAGGCAAAGTACTATGAAGTTGAAAATCGAATAAGGAATAAGGAAAATTTGGATTTGTTCCTTATTCCTTATTCGCAGTTGATACCTGCTGGAATTCGAAACCTATACCATCATGCTTAGAAGTAAAAATGATGATGATTAGTACATACGCAAATGTTCTGTTACACCGCGTAGCAAAGTACTATGAAGTTGAAAATCGAATAAGGAATAAGGAAACTTTGGATTTGTTCCTTATTCCTTATTCGCAGTTGATACCTGCTGGAATTCGAAACCTATACCATCATGCTTAGAAGTAAAAATGATGATGATACGTACATACGCAAATGTTCTGTTACACCGCGTTGCAAAGTACTATGATGTTGAAAATCGAATAAGGAATAAGGAAAATTTGGATTTGTTCCTTATTCCTTATTCGCAGTTGATACCTGCTGGAATTCGAAACCTATACCATCATGCTTAGAAGTAAAAATGATGATGATTAGTACATACGCAAATGTTCTGTTACACCGCGTGGCAAAGTACTATGAAGTTGAAAATCGAATAAGGAATAAGGAAAATTTGGATTTGTTCCTTATTCCTTATTCGCAGTTGATACCTGCTGGATTTCGAAACCTATACCATCATGCTTAGAAGTAAAAATGATGATGATTAGGACATACGCAAATGTTCTGTTACACCGCGTGGCAAAGTACTATGATGTTGAAAATCGAATAAGGAATAAGGAAAATTTGGATTTGTTCCTTATTCCTTATTCGCAGTTGATACCTGCTGGAATTCGAAACATTTACCATCATGCTTAGAAGTAAAAATGATGATGATTAGGACATACGCAAATGTTCTGTTACACCGCGAGGCAAAGTACTATGAAGTTGAAAATCGAATAAGGAATAAGGAAAATTTGGATTTGTTCCTTATTCCTTATTCGCAGTTGATACCTGCTGGAATTCGAAACCTATACCATCATGCTTAGAAGTAAAAATGATGATGATTAGGACATACGCAAATGTTCTGTTACACCGCGTAGCAAAGTACTATGAAGTTGAAAATCGAATAAGGAATAGGAAAATTTGGATTTGTTCCTTATTCCTTATTCGCAGTTGATACCTGCTGGAATTCGAAACCTATACCATCATGCTTAGAAGTAAAAATGATGATGATTAGGACATACGCAAATGTGCTGTTACACCGCGTGGCAAAGTACTATGAAGTTGAAAATCGAATAAGGAATAAGGAAAATTTGGATTTGTTCCTTATTCCTTATTCGCAGTTGATACCTGCTGGAATTCGAAACCTATACCATCATGCTCAGAAGTAAAAATGATGATGATTAGTACATACGCAAATGTTCTGTTACACCGCGTGGCAAAGTACTATGAAGTTGAAAATCAAATAAGGAATAAGCAAAATTTGGATTTGTTCCTTATTCCTTATTCGCAGTTGATACCTGCTCGATTTCGAAACCTATACCATCATGCTTAGAAGTAAAAATGATGATGATTAGGACATACGCAAATGTTCTGTTACACCGCGTGGCAAAGTACTATGATGTTGAAAATCGAATAAGGAATAAGGAAAATTTGGATTTGTTCCTTATTCCTTATTCGCAGTTGATACCTGCTATAATTCGAAACCTATACCATCATGCTCAGAAGTAAAAATGATGATGATTAGTACATACGCAAATGTTCTGTTACACCGCGTGGCAAAGTACTATGAAGTTGAAAATCGAATAAGGAATAAGGAAAATTTGGATTTGTTCCTTATTCCTTATTCGCAGTTGATACCTGCTGGATTTCGAAACCTATACCATCATGCTTAGAAGTAAAAATGATGATGATTAGGACATACGCAAATGTTCTGTTACACCGCGTGGCAAAGTACTATGATGTTGAAAATCGAATAAGGAATAAGGAAAATTTGGATTTGTTCCTTATTCCTTATTCGCAGTTGATACCTGCTGGTATTCGAAACCTATACCATCATGCTTAGAAGTAAAAATGATGATGATTAGTACATACGCAAATGTTCTGTTACACCGCGTGGCAAAGTACTATGAAGTTGAAAATCGAATAAGGAATAAGGAAAATTTAGATTTGTTCCTTATTCCTTATTCGCAGTTGATACCTGCTGGATTTCGAAACCTATACCATCATGCTTAGAAGTAAAAATGATGATGATTAGGACATACGCAAATGTTCTGTTACACCGCGTGGCAAAGTACTATGAAGTTGAAAATCGAATAAGGAATAAGGAAAATTTAGATTTGTTCCTTATTCCTTATTCGCAGTTGAAACCTGCTGGATTTCGAAACCTATACCATCATGCTTAGAAGTAAAATTGATGATGATTAGGACATACGCAAATGTTCTGTTACACCGCGTGGCAAAGTACTATGATGTTGAAAACCGAATAAGGAATAAGGAAAATTTGGATTTGTTCCTTATTCCTTATTCGCAGTTGATACCTGCTGGATTTCGAAACCTATACCATCATGCTTAGAAGTAAAAATGATCATGATTAGGATATATGCAAATGTTCAGTTACACCGCGTGGCAAAGTACTATGAAGTTGAAAATCGAATAAGGAATAAGGAAAATTTGGATTTGTTCCTTATTCCTTATTCGCAGTTGATACCTGCTGGATTTCGAAACCTATACCATCATGCTCAGAAGTAAAAATGATGATGATTAGGACATACGCAAATGTTCTGTTACACCGCGTTGCAAAGTACTATGAAGTTGAAAATCGAATAAGGAATAAGGAAAATTTGGATTTGTTCCTTATTCCTTATTCGCAGTTGATACCTGCTGGAATTCGAAACCTATACCATCATGCTTAGAAGTAAAAATGATGATGATTAGTACATACGCAAATGTTCTGTTACACCGCGTGGCAAAGTACTATGAAGTTGAAAATCGAATAAGGAATAAGGAAAATTTGGATTTGTTCCTTATTCCTTATTCGCAGTTGATACCTGCTGGATTTCGAAACCTATACCATCATGCTTAGAAGTAAAAATGATGATGATTAGGACATACGCAAATGTTCTGTTACACCGCGTGGCAAAGTACTATGATGTTGAAAATCGAATAAGGAATAAGGAAAATTTGGATTTGTTCCTTATTCCTTATTCGTAGTTGATACCTGCTGGAATTCGAAACCTATACCATCATGCTTAGAGGTAAAAATGATGATGATTAGGACATACGCAAATGTTCTGTTACACCGCGTGGCAAAGTACTATGAAGTTGAAAATCGAATAAGGAATAAGGAAAATTTGGATTTGTTCCTCATTCCTTATTCGCAGTTGATACCTGCTGGAATTCGAAACCTATACCATCATGCTTAGAAGTAGAAATGATGATGATTAGGACATACGCAAATGTTCTGTTACACCGCGTAGCAAAGTACTATGAAGTTGAAAATCGAATAAGGAATAGGAAAATTTGGATTTGTTCCTAATTCCTTATTCGCAGTTGATACCTGCTGGAATTCGAAACCTATACCATCATGCTTAGAAGTAAAAATGATGATGATTAGGACATACGCAAATGTTCTGTTACACCGCGTGGCAAAGTACTATGAAGTTGAAAATCGAATAAGGAATAAGGAAAATTTGGATTTGTTCCTTATTTCTTATTCGCAGTTGATACCTGCTGGAATTCGAAACCTATACCATCATGCTCAGAAGTAAAAATGATGATGATTAGTACATACGCAAATGTTCTGTTACACCGCGTGGCAAAGTACTATGAAGTTGAAAATCGAATAAGGAATAAGAAAAATTTGGATTTGTTCCTTATTCCTTATTCGCAGCTGATACCTGCTGGATTTCGAAACCTATACCATCATGCTTAGAAGTAAAAATGATGATGATTAGGACATACGCAAATGTTCTGTTACACCGCGTGGCAAAGTACTATGATGTTGAAAATCGAATAAGGAATAAGGAAAATTTGGATTTGTTCCTTATTCCTTATTCGCAGTTGATACCTGCTGGAATTCGAAACCTATACCATCATGCTTAGAAGTAAAAATGATGATGATTAGGACATACGCAAATGTTCTGTTACACCGCGTGGCAAAGTACTATGAAGTTGAAAATCGAATAAGGAATAAGGAAAATTTGGATTTGTTCCTTATTCCTTATTCGCAGTTGATACCTGCTGGATTTCAAAACCTATACCATTATGCTCAGAAGTAAAAATGATGATGGTTAGGACATACGCAAATGTTCTGTTACACCGCGTGGCAAAGTACTATGAAGTTGAAAATCGAATAAGGAATAAGGAAAATTTGGATTTGTTCCTTATTTCTTATTCGCAGTTGATACCTGCTGGAATTCGAAACCTATACCATCATGCTCAGAAGTAAAAATGATGATGATTAGTACATACGCAAATGTTCTGTTACACCGCGTGGCAAAGTACTATGAAGTTGAAAATCGAATAAGGAATAAGAAAAATTTGGATTTGTTCCTTATTCCTTATTCGCAGCTGATACCTGCTGGATTTCGAAACCTATACCATCATGCTTAGAAGTAAAAATGATGATGATTAGGACATACGCAAATGTTCTGTTACACCGCGTGGCAAAGTACTATGATGTTGAAAATCGAATAAGGAATAAGGAAAATTTGGATTTGTTCCTTATTCCTTATTCGCAGTTGATACCTGCTGGAATTCGAAACCTATACCATCATGCTTAGAAGTAAAAATGATGATGATTAGGACATACGCAAATGTTCTGTTACACCGCGTGGCAAAGTACTATGAAGTTGAAAATCGAATAAGGAATAAGGAAAATTTGGATTTGTTCCTTATTCCTTATTCGCAGTTGATACCTGCTGGATTTCAAAACCTATACCATTATGCTCAGAAGTAAAAATGATGATGGTTAGGACATACGCAAATGTTCTGTTACACCGCGTGGCAATGTACTATGAAGTTAAAAATCGAATAAGGAATAAGGAAAATTTGGATTTGTTCCTTATTCCTTATTCGCAGTTGATACCTGCTGGAATTCGAAACCTATACCATCATGCTTAGAAGTAAAAATGATGATGATTAGGACATACGCAAATGTTCTGTTACACCGCGTGGCAAAGTACTATGAAGTTGAAAATCGAATAAGGAATATGGAAAATTTGGATTTGTTCCTTATTCCTTATTCGCAGTTGATACCTGCTGGATTTCGAAACCTATACCATCATGCTTAGAAGTAAAAATGATGATGATTAGGGCATACGCAAATGTTCTGTTACACCGCGTGGCAAAGTACTATGATGTTGAAAATCGAATAAGGAATAAGGAAAATTTAGATGTGTTCCTTATTCCTTATTCGCAGTTGAAACCTGCTGGATTTCGAAACCTATACCATCATGCTTAGAAGTAAAATTGATGATGATTAGGACATACGCAAATGTTCTGTTACACCGAGTGGCAAAGTACTATGAAGTTGAAAATCGAATAAGGAATAAGGAAAATTTGGATTTGTTCCTTATTCCTTATTCGCAGTTGATACCTGCTGGATTTCGAAACCTATACCATCATGCTTAGAAGTAAAAATGATGATGATTAGGACATACGCAAATGTTCTGTTACACCGCGTGGCAAAGTACTATGAAGTTGAAAATCGAATAAGGAATAAGGAAAATTTGGATTTGTTCCTTATTCCTTATTCGCAGTTGATACCTGCTGGATTTCAAAACCTGTACCATTATGCTCAGAAGTAAAAATGATGATGATTAGGACATACGCAAATGTTCTGTTACACCGCGTGGCAATGTACTATGAAGTTAAAAATCGAATAAGGAATAAGGAAAATTTGGATTTGTTCCTTATTCCTTATTCGCAGTTGATACCTGCTGGAATTCGAAACCTATACCATCATGCTTAGAAGTAAAAATGATGATGATTAGGACATACGCAAATGTTCTGTTACACCGCGTGGCAAAGTACTATGAAGTTGAAAATCGAATAAGGAATAGGAACAATGAATAAGGAATAAGGAATAAGGAACAAGGAATAAGGAACAAGGAATAAGGAATAAGGAATAAGGAACCAACTTAACACTCGTATTGACACAAAAATGGGAATAAAGGAAAACAATTAAAATGAATGTCAAAGAGAATACATATATTAAAAGCGCCCCGCTCATCGGGACTTGGAGAAATGGGTTGGGCTGCATGGTGCTTCCGCGCGGAGCCCAAACCGACCGAACTTGAGTACTGGTTAACCCCTTTGAAGGTCTATGCCTGCCCAAGAAAAGTGTTGCGAATTAGACCACTCCAGAACCCTAGCGAATCCTATGGGCGGTAGGGTTTGAGATGTTACTTCATCTTAATGTCGAATAAAACTCCCACAAAATTGGAAGCAACGTCTCCAAAATGTCCTAAATTGTGTTGACGGGGACGTTGGACGAGCAAACAAACATATATTCGAAACGCCCAAAGAACTGGGATTAATAAAATCTTTAAACTTTCCGTTTCTACAAATACTAAAATATATGAAAAATTTATTTATTTATTTATTTATTTATTTATTTATTTATTTATTTATTTATTTTCATTGGCAGATGGAATGAGAAATTTCAATATTAGGTTTTTACACATAATATTTTCCTCGATTGATTTTTTTAACCCATTGCAGGCGGGAAAACATCAGACGCCGCAGAACACTGCGTCTGATCAGGGCCTGCACTATTTGCCAACAGAATTTCCGTCAAAAATAGAATAAAAACGAAACATAGTCCTTCAACCCCTTATATGACGAATGGACTTGTCTAACATATGGCAACGGAAGAGTCCACCAGTATACAATGGGTTCAGCTCGGCGCGACTATTGACTGTACAGGTCTATACCCGATCGTGAAAGAAATGTAAACATGGCGGCTGAACAAAAGAAAAATAGCGTTTAAACTAAGAAACTGAGGAGAAGGAGTTCTAAATTTCAAACCCAGGTAAGGGGCGTGGCCTATGTTTGTTTTCATTAATTTGTTCCCATTCATATTTTGTTATAATTTTATCAAGAAAACAACAAACAAACTGAGTATGATTTTGTTTTCCTTTTGCTTGTTTGTTACCTGGGTTTCTTATTGAAAAGCCTCGCATTTTATCCCTTTTCCTCAACCCGTTTAATAAATTCATTAATACATGAACACTCATGTAAGATCCTCTATATATCGGCATTTGGCCGACGTAGCAGGAAACGTAATAGTGTGACACAGGCATGAACAACGGGGGAGGAACAACGTCCTGCAAGAAATATAGCGCATACATTAGGGAAACATGTCCGTGTGAAATAATGGCGTCCAAAATGGTGTCAGAAGTGACAAATTTTGGGTAAAAATGATAACTTCTTTCTTATTTCTGTTTTCAACATAGATTGTGGGTGCTCGTTAGAACCGCCTCAATGAGGCGGTTCTAACGAGTACCCGTAATCTATGTTTTTGAGCAAAAATAAGGCAGATAATGTATAGCCTGTAAACCCCACTATTCTCTATATAAAGTGGGGTTTAGAGGGATCTTCATTTCACGGACTTGTTATCGTTATGACTTTTATTTCCAATATGTATATTTGACTAGAGCTATTAAAATTCAATAAATGAACATGTATTTCACTTCTTCACATCAATTCTAACAACCATTTCCCTGCAGTCGGTGATCGGTCGGTGACATTTTTTTAAGGTAACCGGGCACTGTGAAGCACATAGGCTCGAACTACCTCTGACTGGAACAACTGTTATGGTCCCAAAGTATTTGAGCCATTGAAGTGGGCTTGTAGTAGTTTTTTTCTGCTTATTTCTGCTTCGAACAGGAACTCTTGTACTCTTTAGAACTCCCCAGCCCGCCTCCCCTCATAGTACCTACAATGTATTTGCGAAAATAAAATATAAAAGACGTTTACAAGTATATTTATGAATCAGACTTAATTTCTGGTCGGGTCCATCGGAGTCTAACTGTTTGTTTTCTTTTGCTCCAGCATTTCAGTGGTTTCTTGCTTCCGAGTCCTCACTGTTGATTCATCTCTCTGGTTGTTTGATTTTGTGTTCTCGGAGATGTTGCACTGATGAGTTAGGAGGCCATCATGCGGACTGAAGAAATTATTTGTCTTAATCGCGACGGAAGTAAGGGCGAGGATTGCGGCCGCGTAAAATCGATTTAAGTCCCCAACATAATTCATTTGAATGACCGTTCCAAGGCGGTTCTTCTGTCGCGGCTTATTTTTGTTATGGTTTGTCTTTGGGTGTGTGTGTGTGTTGCTTGTCTTTTTTTATAGCCAATTGGTTATTTTGTGGGAAAGTAACTGTCCTTTTGGCTTTCCGCTGTTGATGTTTCCAATAGGGTCTAGTTGTTTAATGTTTGTATTTCTTTCCCTTTGGTGTCTCTGATGGGAGCTGTGGGTTAATTGTTAATTGTATCGATTCCTGATCATTGCTTTCACTTCAATTTTTAGCATGATACAGCATCCGGGGCCAGTTGTTCAAAACTAACGACGTCGTTAGTTAACGTATCGTTAAAACTTTGATCGTTAAATATTGCAAATATGCTAAAATTTTTGCTGAAAAAAAATGTGAGCAGCTTTTGCGGACGCAAAAGCTGCTCACATTTTTTCAGCAAAACTACCAAAATTTACGATATTGTACTTGCTAGAAGAGTTAATAATATGACCACTAACGAGCTCGTTAAGCTAACTATGCTTTGAACAACTGGCCCCCGATTTTCAAAGTTCGTATATTCTCTCCATGGGCTTCAGCCTTGAGCAGATTTTTCATTACGATAACCCATCCGTGTGATATAGTGCATTTTTCAAACCGCAAAAAAGGTAATTTTTCTGATGAAAATTTGTGATATTTTTCTTACTTATACTTCAAACATAGGGTTTGGGTGCTCGTTAGAACCGCCTCATTGAGGCGGTTCTAACGAGTACCCACAACCTATGTCTTGGAGCAGAAATAAGGAAAATAACGTTTACCTCCCTAAACCCCACTTTTCTCTTTATAAAGTGGGGTTTAGGGGGGTCTTCATTTCACGGAGATGTTTACGTGATGGCATTTTTTTAGGAAAGGGCTACGTATAAATGGCTATTGCCAGTTAACTGTTAACTGGCAATAGCAATTTTAACGTAAAACCGCTATTGCCAGTTGGCTTGCATAATTATTTCATTCCCGTCATTACTTTTTGCAGTTACTACTGTTATGACTGTAAAAGCTTACATGCATAGGCTTGTTCTAGAGGGGTTGGTCTTGTGTAACTCGACTAACATACGAATCGTTGACTTAATATAGCATTTTAATCACCTCGTTTTGGGAATATGTGGATATTTTTCTGATTGTTTCTGCTATAGACAACATCAATTTGCTATTTCCATTTTTCTAATTGCTGTTCCAAACATAGATCATGGATACTATTTAGCCTGGAATCCCTTTTTATGGCATTATAAAAAGGCATCTTCAAACATAACCACTGGACATACAACGTGAATGCAACACCACAGCAACGTCTTTGTAACGGCATGACGTTGCATCGACGTTTGTGCGACGTTACCTAGACGTCATGTGTCCGCTGGGAATAAACTGATCGGCCTTATTGGTGGCACGGACCACATATATACTCGTATATATATTGGTGGCTTTCATACGAGTATACACGACCGACGTTTTAGAACAGAAATGAGAAGAAATATTGTAATCTCTGTAATCCCAACTTCATTACAGAGGTATGCAACATACAGAAAACCACTTCTTGAACTAACTAGTAACAAATATTTTGCATGGAAATAAATTTGATTGCTCAGGCAGACTAAAGTTGTTGTTAACCCTTGTCCTGCTGAGCCCGGATATGACTTATTTTTCCAAACAATGAAGATCCAGATCAGATGGCTTCTGACGAAGCCATCTGATCAGGATCTACATTGTTTGCCATTCAGATTGTGAATGTGTTGCAATAATTTGCATCAAATAATCCGATTGGTTGATAACCGGTAGTGGGTGTGGCATATATGAATATTCAGCAGGACAAGGGTTAAATATCTAAATTAACGAAGACACCTAGGCAGTGTAATACATAGTAGAACTGGGGTTTACATGGGGCATACTATAAGAATCTTATATGGGTGTGAGGGATGGATGGAAAAAACCGTCCCGAGGGACACTGTCCGGCATCACGAGGCTTGCCGAGTGATGCCGGACAGTGATCCCTCGGGACGGATTTTTCTATCCACCCCTCACACCCATATAGGATTCTTTTTCTTGCATACCTTCCATTTCTGTTGCGAATTTTTAATGCTGCTGTCACTTCGGTTACCGACGTCCACCATTTTGTGATGACACAACAGGAATGTTTAGTGACGTCACGCATGACGACGCTGCGCATGAGGTTGTAATCAACCAGTGTATTTATCAAACACGCGATTATATTCGATTTGGGGTCGGAACACAAGGGTCAGAACATAAATTTCTATCCCAGGGTAAAATCACGGATTTCCTTGTCTGGTGTGCAAGAAATTATTTTCCTTATTTCTGCACAAAAACATAGAGTAGAGATACTCGTTAGTTCCTAGAATCTATGTGGAGCAGAAATATGAATAATATTGAAATTTTCAATTTTTGGTGGTAAATTTTTTCACTATATTTGAATAGGCCTTTTGGTAATGAATATTTCATTGCATTGAATAGATGTGTTTTAATAATGTTATGTTTTTAGCGAGTAGAAAATAATAGAAAAATATAGAGAGTCTTTAATCCATTCGCATACATGTAGAACTACAACAGACAACTGGTCTCTGCAAGTTGCATTTTTGTAGCATATAGCTTATTATATTAGATGGGTATATGCCACTTGTTTTTGCTATAACCTTTAACTGGTAATAACGGTTTTACGTTAAAATGGCTATTGGTAATAGCAATTTTTACGTAAACCCGCTATTGCCAGTGCAATAACAATTTTAACGTAAAACCGCTATTGCCAGTTAACTGGCTATTTTGCCAGTTAACTGGCAATAGCCACTTCGTTTTTTTTTTGTTTTTTTTTGTTTTAGTTTCAGAGAATGTCATCAGCAGACGGGGACAAGACATTATCAGAAGGCTTAGACCAGGTAGATGACGGTGCTGCCAAAGGCACCAGTGATTTAGTATCGCACTGTAAAATGAGAGACCATGATATACTTGACATGAAAGTACAGTCCTTCACTGAAGTAAAAATACAAGAAGAAGATGACGAGGAACTCTCTTATATACCAGGATGCTGTTTTCTGTCTAACGGGGATGTTGTATTGTGTGACAATTACAATCACAAATTGAAATTGTTAGATCGAAACTGGACAATGAAGAAATCATTTAATTTGCCTGGTCCTCCATGGGATATAGCGGTTTTCAATGAATATGAATTAATCGTTTCTTTTCCCCGTCTTGAAAAGTTACAGTTTGTACGCATGTTTCCGGATTTGGAACTTGGGCATGAGATTGCACTAGGAGCTGAGTGTTGTGGTCTTGACGTATTTGAAGATGAAATATACACCGCTGTAGAGACAGAAATCTGGAAACTGGATAAAGCAGGAAATGTCACAAGCAGGGTTAATTTCCCTCAGGTATTTACATACTCTCCAGACTTCCTACGTCTCAGTAAGTCAGGCTCTATACCGCGCGTGTATCTAACAGATCGTGCATGCCATAAACTGCTATGCTTGGAAATTGATGGAACAGTAGTGTTTCAGTACGAGCATGAAGATCAGGAGTGTCTGGGTGGGATTTACGTTGACTCAGAAGGGAACAGTTTTGTCTGTGCCACTGAGTCCAGCAATATTGTTGTAATAACAGCAGATGGCAAGAAACACACAAATCTTCTTACAGAAATGGAGATCACGAGACCAACATCCATAGCTTTCAGACCAGAAGATGGAACGCTTGTTGTTGGTCGTCGGCGAAAATCAAAATTGTTTGTATTTAAACTTGCAATATAAACACGTGTTTTACCTTATACGACAGTTAAGGTTTGTTAGTGTTTTATTACGCAGAAACTGACGCATGAAACGAGAGCGTTTTGCGCTATTTTCTGTATTCATGCGCGTGTGCAGCCAAATACAGTTGAACTTCGATAACTCGAACACCTTTGGAACCATGGAATTTTGTTCGAGATAGTGTTTGTTCGAGCTATTGAGGTTACTCATACTGCCAGGCCATGTGTGATAAACGGTATCGCCTAAGGATATATATTCCCCTTTTTATAAAATAAATGTATGCTGTGTGTACTCATTAGAATCGCCTCAATGAGGCGATTCTAATGAGTACGCACAACATACCTATTCAAGTTAAAAATAAACAAACCCAAACCTCCATAAATGAAACTAAACACATGTATATCTGGGGCCAGTTGTTCAAAACTAACGACGTCGTTAGTTAACGTATCGTTAAAACTTTGATCATTTATTATGGTAAATATGCTAATATTTTTGCTGAAAAAAATGTGAGCAGCTTTTGCATTTGCAAAAGCTGCTCACATTTTTTCAGCAAAAATACCAAAATTTTAGATATTAAACTTGCTAGAACAGTTAACAATATGGCCACTAACGAGCTCGTTAAGCTAACGAGGCTTTGAACAACTGGGCCCTGGAGCTATAGGAACAATTCTCCAGGGGCCCAAGGATGGGTTCAACTTAGCTGTAGTAAACGAATCATCCGTATTCGAGTTATCGAAGCTTCATAGTAATGGCTAAATGGATGACTTCTTGTATCGAGGTACCTCGCGGTCTCTACTACATGTATGCGTGCAGCGAAGGCTCAGGCGAGACAAGTTCCTTAGCTGATCGCAAATCCTCTGCCTTTTTCATTTCTGGTCACCTAAGCAATGAGTAAGATTTTCGTATGGGCCGGCTTATATAGATGTTTCTTGTGACTCTAGTAATAACATATTTAATATGTTAATCGCAGAAACAGTAATTTAAGTATTTTATGGTAACTGAAGGATAGTTGCTTTTTTTTTTTTTTTTAATTTTTCAATTATCCATAAAAAACTATGATGTGGAGGTTCTAATTAGTGCCCACAACATTGGTTTATATGGTGAAATAAGGAAAATATCATTCAATTATCACAAAATACCCTATCTGTTGCTATGGTTATTATGTTAACCTTTTCCACGGCCCGGCCGTTGGGGCTAGAAAAAATAAATGGGCTGCAAGATGCTTCCACGCAGAGCTGAAACCGACCACACACGAGTACTGGTAAACAGCTTAGAGGATCTAAGCCTGCCCAAGCAAATCGCTGCGGGTCGGTCCGCGCATGCTTATAAAGCTCAATGTCGGGTAAAAGTCCCACAAAATTGGAAGCAACGTCTCGAAAATGACCTATACAGTGTTGACGGGGACGTTAAACCTCCAATCAAACAAACAAACATAACCTGCATGGATTATGGGATATCGTTAGAAACGTAATGGTTATTGATATATAACACTGTTGCAGCCTTTTTACCGGTTCTGGTAGCTTGGTTGGCGTGTTCACGAAGTTTTGGTTCGGTTTTGGTTTTACGGCCCTTTCAAGATTATTTCACTCATATCGAGCCGATCGTTAATCAGAGGTGGGCGAAAACCGGAGTACCCGGAGAAAAACCACCTGGCCTTCCGTTGCAGAACTTGGCGTCTCACATGTGACCCGAGCGAGGCTCGAACCACACCGGTGAGAGACCTAATGATCAAGAGTCAGCGCTCTTAACCACTAGACCACGGAGGCCCGGTTGTGTTCACGAAGTTAAGCAACGGATATCGCGGTTAGTACCCGGATGGGTGACCGCGTTGCTTGACTTCGTGGACGACCCGGTACACGCTACATCGGTGGGATTGGAACACTGCCGCTGGATTTGTTGCGGAGACTCCGCCTTCGGGTATGCCTAGCGATGCCTGTGTGACTTCGCGACGAAGTCAAGGGACTTCGCGACGAAGTGAAGGGATGAGGGCGAGAAAATTTAACAGTGACATGTATTGATATATTTCACTTTTACCGCAGCCTTGGTTCTATAGCGACGCGGGTAGAATGGTTGGCTTATCATTGCGGTTATGGGTGGTCGCGTTGCTTGACTTAGACGCTAAAGCACGTTCTCACCGAGGCGTTTCTCTCGAGTGCTTAAGAGCATAATAAGGAATATAAGGATTTTATAAATACCATTCTTATCCATTTCCCATATCTGTATGTTAAGCTGAATGCTACATTGTACGTTTAAATGTTTTTTTTTTTTTTTTTTTTTTTTTTTTCATGTACATTTAACCCATTCAGTACCAGAAACCCCATAAAGGGGTACCTTGGAAAACAGTGCAGGTCCAGATCAGACGCCGCAGGACGCGGCGTCTGATCGGGGCCTACACTGTTTGCGAAACGTTAAGCCAATTTCCAAATAGATTTTGAAGGAAACACAACCTGACATCCCTACATTTTGAAATGGACTCCTGCTATATGTAAGGAGGAAGATTTCATTTGGTACAAAAAGGGTTAACCCTTGCCGTGCTGCTGATCTCGACAACCACTACATTTGCGAACAGTGTAGACCCAGATCAGATGGCTTCTCTGATTAAGATCTACACTGTCTTCCGTTCAGTTTGTCAACTGTACGAATATTTTGATCGGTTGATACTCAGAAATGGGTGTGGCTGAATTAAAACGTTCAACAGGGCAAGTGTTACATGTAATATTACGTATCCATATCGACCCCGCCCTTCCGGCCTTGGAGAAATGGACTGGACTGCATGTTGCTTCCATGCAGAGCTGCAAGCGACGACACGCATGCGTACTGGTAAACCTGGTAGAAGGTCTAAGCCTGCCCCGGCAAAGTGGTGCGAGTTGTCCATGCATGCATATGAATCCTATTGGTTTCATTGGGCAGAAGGGCTTGAGTACTGTCTTCAGTTGGATCCAGGCACATCACGTGAACAAGTCCGTAAAATGACCATCCCCCACCCGGAACCCAAATTTATATGGAGAAAACTGGGTTTTAATGGCATCTCAAGCCCTGTCGCCCAATGAAACCAATAGGGTTTATAAGCATGGACGGTCCGACTCACGCGCACCGCTTTGGTTGGGCAGGCTTAGATCCTATAAGCGGTTTACCAGTACTCGTATGCGGGTCGGATTCAGCTCTGCGTGGAAGCATCATGCAGCCATATATATCTTCGGGGCTTGTCGGGTAACAGTCCCACACAATTGGAAGCAACGTCTCCAAAATGACCTTTACAGTGTTGACGGGGACGTTAAACCTCAAATCAATCAAACAAACGGGGGTATACATTATTTTTCGAATTTCTGCTCCAAGACATAGGTTGTGGGTACTCGTTAGAACCGCCTCAATGAGACGGACATAAAGAGCACATACAATCTATATTTTGAGTATAAATAAGAAAATTATCGCAGATTTTCAACGGAAAAAAAAAACCATTTTGGAGATATGAAAGAATGCACTATGTCGAACGGGTGTGTTGACAAATGAAATTCCAGTTTTAATTTTAATCAAACTTCAGTGGCTGGAGTAGTTCGAGCCACCGAGGGTCCCACAAACAGTAAAATTACGTGATTAAGACCACCAAAATTAAGACTAATTCTCCTTTACAGAGCATATTTAAATGCTTTGAGTCATTCTTTCCGTGTGTTGCTTGCACCCAGTGTCTTCTTGAAAGAGGCCACCTTTGCGACTGTTCAAAAGTGGTCTTTAAAGACCACTTTTGAACAGTTGCAATGGTGGTCTATTGTAGGAATCTTACTGGTCTAGACATCAAGGGGCTGACTAAGGAATGTCTTTTTGTTAGGAACGTGATCCTGAAAATCCTAATATGTCGGACAGCTTGAGTACCTAAATTTTGAACAAACTTGTTTCACGATTCTGCAAGGAGTCCAGAAGGTGCAGACAGAATGACAATGACTTTAGATCCTGATCAGATCGTTCCTCAGCAGCACATAGTCCTGTCTGTCCCAATATTTAGCATCATTACGGCAGACTGTTTCATTTGACCCATTAATTTTTGTGCTTTAAGAAAACAGTGTAGACCCTGTTCAGACACTGCTTTCTGTGGCGTATGATCTTGGTCTACACATTTTGCCAGCCACAACACATGAGTCAAGTTCAGATCGATTTTACAGGTTATCCTCTTTACATTTAGGGGAATAGATACACCTTCAGGGGAGGCAACTCCACAGAAAGAATTTTGTCTCCGATGTCAATAAGGTCAACACTTAAAGAAAAGAATTTGCTCCTTAGGAGCAAATTCTTTCCTTTAAGAGTAGGCCCCTTTTTCAGTTGGACAGGGCTTACACAAAAGCGTTCAGGAAGTTCCGAAAGTTGTCTCCCTTTGAAAAATGGTGGAAAATTCTGTCAGGTTTTCCCATTCCCCTTAACCCTTTACCACTCAGGGATTTTTTGAATTTCGCTGATTTTCACAGTGTTGCACTTGACAGCAACTTCAACTGGCCATTGTTTTATAATGGATGGTCTGTTTTACACCAAACTTGGTATGAATGTTCATTGGGCAGTAGCCTTTCAAATGCAACCTTTCATGACTTCATCATTGTTGTCATGGTAAAGAGGGGGCATCTCAAAGTTGGCAAAAAGTGTGTTTTCACATGAATTTTTGACCATATTTTAATCTTCACACAGCTGTCCAGGCAACAATTAAGGTGTTTGGCACTGGCCATTTTCACTGTTTGCAACATGTTTTATCAGCATCAATTTTCAGGCAATTTTGACCCCAGACACCCTCAGATATAAATTTTAGCGGCCGGTTGGGCAATACACCCAAAGGTTTTCGGGATGTGAGGGGGGGGGGGGGGGCGAACGCCCCCCCCCCTTCAATCCCCCCTAGAATATTTTTAGTGGGGAGGCGCGCGAAAAAGCAGGTCACTTTTTTGCCCGACAAATCCTAAAGCAAACATAACTATCCAGGGGTAGAAATGCAGATTTTAGGTGCTTCTGGGGCTAAAAATGGCGGGGGTGGGGGGGGGGGGGGGGGTGCAGACACGTAAAAACACGTATCTGATTGGGAAAGGATTTTTAGTGGGGAGGCGCACGAAAAAACAGGTCACTTTTTTGCCCGACAAATCCTAAAGCAAACATAACTATCCAGGGGTAGAAATGCAGATCTTAGGTGCTTCTGGGGCTAAAAATGGTGGGGGGGAGGGGGGTGCAGACACGTAAAAACACGTATCTGAGTGGGAAAGGGTTAAGAAATCTGGGAACATACTGAATTTTAGTCTAAAATGCATTAATTAAATCTGAAATATTGTTTCTTGCAATAAAATGATGAAAAAACATTATTTTGGTCAGTTGGGATTCATTAACCCTTTACCACTCAGGGATTTTTTGAATTTCGCTGATTTTCACAGTGTTGCACTTGACAGCAACTTCAACTGGCCATTGTTTTATAATGGATGGTCTGTTTTACACCAAACTTGGTATGAATGTTCATTGGGCAGTAGCCTTTCAAATGCAACCTTTCATGACTTGATCATTGTTGTCATGCTAAAGAGGGGGCATCTCAAAGTTGGCAAAAAGTGTGTTTTCACATGAATTTTTGACCATATTTTAATCTTCACACAGCTGTCAAGGCAACAATTAAGGTGTTTGGCACTGGCCATTTTCACTGTTTGCAGCATGTTTTATCAGCATCAATTTTCAGGCAATTTTGACCCCAGACACCCTCAGATATAAATATTAGCCGCCGGTTGGGCCATACACCCAAAATTTTTCGGGATGTGAGTGGGGGGCCGTTGCCCCCTTCAATCCCCCCCTAGAATATTTTTAGTGGGGATTTTTAGTGGGGAGGCGCACGAAAAAAACAGGTCACTTTTTTGCCCGACAAATCCTAAAGCAAACATAACTAATCAGGGGTAGAAATGCAGATCTTAGGTGCATCTGGGGCTAAAAATGGGGGGGGGGGGGGGGGGGGGATGCAGACACGTAAAAACACGTATCTGAGTGGGAAAGGGGTAAGAAATCTGGGAACATACTGAATGTTAGTCTAAAATGCATTAATTATATTTGAATTATTGTTTCTTGCAATAAAATGATGAAAAAACATTATTTTGGTCAGTTGGGATTTTCTTCATTAACCGTTTACCAATCAGGGATTTTTTGAATTTCGCTGATTTTCACAGTGTTGCACTTGAAAGCAACTTCAACTGGCCATTGTTTTATAATGGATGGTCTGTTTTACACCAAACTTGGTATGAATGTTCATTGGGCAGTGCCTTTCAAATGCAATCCTTCATGACTTGATCATTGTTGTCATGGTAAAGAGGGGGCATCTCAAAGTTGGCAAAAAGTGTGTTTTCACATGCATTTTTGACCATATTTTAATCTTCACACAGCTGTCAAGGCAACAATTAAGGTGTTTGGCACTGGTCATTTTCACTGTTTGCAGCATGTTTTATCAGCATCAATTTTCAGGCAATTTTGACCCCAGACACCCTCAGATATAAATTTTAGCGGCCGGTTGGGCCATACACCCAAAGTTCTTCGGGATGTGAGGGGGGCGTTGCCCCCCTACAATCCCCCCTAGGATATTTTTAGTGGGGTGGCGCGCGAAAAAGCAGGTCACTTTTTGCCCGTAAAATCCTAAAGCAAACATAACTATCCAGGGGTAGAAATGCAGATTTTAGGTGCTTCTGGGGCTAAAAATGGGGGGGGGGGGGGTGCAGACACGTAAAAACACGTATCTGAATGGGAAAGGATTTTTAGTGGGGAGGCGCACGAAAAAAACAGGTCACTATTTTGCCCGACAAATCCTAAAGCAAACATAACTATCCAGGGGTAAAAATGCAGATCTTAGGTGCTTCTGGGGCTAAAAATGGGGGGGGGGGGGTGCAGACACGTAAAAACACGTATCTGAGTGGGAAAGGGTTAAGAAATCTGCGAACATACTGAATTTTTGTCTGAAATGCATTAATTATATCTGAAATATTGTTTCTTGCAATAAAATGATGAAAAAACATTATTTTGGTCAGTTGGGATTTTCTTCATTAACCCTTTACCACTCAGGGATTTTTTGAATTTCGCTGATTTTCACAGTGTTGCACTTGACAGCAACTTCAACTGGCCATTGTTTTATAATGGATGGTCTGTTTTACACCAAACTTGGTATGAATGCTCATTGGACAGTAGCCTTTCAAAAGCAACCTTTCATGACTTCATCATTGTTGTCATGGTAAAGAGGGGGCATCTCAAAGTTGGCAAAAAGTGTGTTTTCATATGAATTTTTGACCATATTTTAATCTTCACACAGCTGTCAAGGCAACAATTAAGGTGTTTGGCACTGGCCATTTTCACTGTTTGCAGCATGTTTTATCAGCATCAATTTTCAGGCAATTTTGACCCCAGACACCCTCAGATATAAATTTTAGCGGCCGGTTGGGCCATACACCCAAAATTTTTCGGGATGTGAGGGGGCGTTGCCCCCTTCAATCCCCCCCCTAGAATATTTTAAGTGGGGATTTTTAGTGGGGAGGCGCACGAAAAAACAGGTCACGTTTTTGCCCGGCAAATCCTAAAGCAAACATAACTATCCAGGGGTAGAAATGCAGATCTTAGGTGCTTCTTGGGCTAAAAATGGGGGGGGGGGGGGGTGCAGACACGTAAAAACACGTATCTGAGTGGGAAAGGGTTAAGAAATCTGGGAACATACTGAATTTTAGTCTAAAACGCATTAATTATATCTGAAATATTGTTTCTTGCAATAAAATGATGAAAAAACATTATTTTGGTCAGTTGGGATTTTCTTCATTAACCCTTTACCACTCAGGGATTTTTTGAATTTCGCTGATTTTCACAGTGTTGCACTTGACAGCAACTTCAACTGGCCATTGTTTTACACCAAACTTGGTATGAATGTTCATTGGGCAGTAGCCTTTCAAATGCAACCTTTCATGACTTGATCATTGTTGTCATGCTAAAGAGGGGGCATCTCAAAGTTGGCAAAAAGTGTGTTTTCACATGAATTTTTGACCATATTTTAATCTTCACACAGCTGTCCAGGCAACAATTAAGGTGTTTGGCACTGGCCATTTTCACTGTTTGCAACATGTGTTATCAGCATCAATTTTCAGGCAATTTTGACCCCAGACACCCTCAGATATAAATTTTAGCGGCCGGTTGGGCAATACACCCAAAGGTTTTCGGGATGTGAGGGGGGGGGGGGCGTTGCCCCCCCCTTCAACCCCCCCTAGAATATTTTTAGTGGGGAGGCGCGCGAAAAAGCAGGTCACTTTTTTGCCCGACAAATCCTAAAGCAAACATAACTATCCAGGGGTAGAAATGCAGATTTTAGGTGCTTCTGGGGCTAAAAATGGCGGGGGGGGGGGGTGCAGACACGTAAAAACACGTATCTGATTGGGAAAGGATTTTTAGTGGGGAGGCGCACCAAAAAACAGGTCACTTTTTTGCCCGACAAATCCTAAAGCAAACATAACTATCCAGGGGTAGAAATGCAGATCTTAGGTGCTTCTGGGGCTAAAAATGGGGGGGGGGGTGCAGACACGTAAAAACACGTATCTGAGTGGGAAAGGGTTAAGAAATCTGGGAACATACTGAATTTTAGTCTAAAATGCATTAATTATATCTGAAATATTGTTTCTTGCAATAAAATGATGAAAAAACATTATTTTGGTCAGTTGGGATTTTCTTCATTAACCCTTTACCACTCAGGGATTTTTTGAATTTCGCTGATTTTCACAGTGTTGCACTTGACAACAACTTCAACTGGCCATTGTTTTATAATGGATGGTCTGTTTTACACCAAACTTGGTATGAATGTTCATTGGGCAGTGCCTTTCAAATGCAATATTTCATGACTTGATCATTGTTGTCATGGTAAAGAGGGGGCATCTCAAAGTTGGCAAAAAGTGTGTTTTCACATGAATTTTTGACCATATTTTAATCTTCACACAGCTGTCAAGGCAACAATTAAGGTGTTTGGCACTGGCCACGCTCATTGTTTGCAGCATGTTTTATCAGCATCAATTTTCAGGCAATTTTGACCCCAGACACCCTCAGATATAAATATTAGCCGCCGGTTGGGCCATACACCCAAAATTTTTCGGGATGTGAGGGGGGGGGGGGCGTTGCCCCCTTCAATCCCCACTAGAATATTTTTAGTGGGGATTTTTAGTGGGGAGGCGCACGAAAAAAAACAGGTCACTTTTTTGCCCGACAAATCCTAAAGCAAACATAACTAATCAGGGGTAGAAATGCAGATCTTAGGTGCATCTGGGGCTAAAAATGGGGGGGGGGGATGCAGACACGTAAAAACACGTATCTGAGTGGGAAAGGGGTAAGAAATCTGGGAACATACTGAATGTTAGTCTAAAATGCATTAATTATATTTGAATTATTGTTTCTTGCAATAAAATGATGAAAAAACATTATTTTGGTCAGTTGGGATTTTCTTCATTTACCGTTTACCAATCAGGGATTTTTTTAATTTCGCTGATTTTCACAGTGTTGCACTTGACAGCAACTTCAACTGGCCATTGTTTTATAATGGATGGTCTGTTTTACACCAAACTTGGTATGAATGTTCATTGGGCAGTGCCTTTCAAATGCAATCCTTCATGACTTGATCATTGTTGTCATGGTAAAGAGGGGGCATCTCAAAGTTGGCAAAAAGTGTGTTTTCACATGCATTTTTGACCATATTTTAATCTTCACACAGCTGTCAAGGCAACAATTAAGGTGTTTGGCACTGGTCATTTTCACTGTTTGCAGCATGTTTTCTCAGCATCAATTTTCAGGCAATTTTGACCCCAGACACCCTCAGATATAAATTTTAGCGGCCGGTTGGGCCACACACCCAAAGTTCTTCGGGATGTGAGGGGGGCGTTGCCCCCCTACAATCCCCCCTAGAATATTTTTAGTGGGGTGGCGCGCGAAAAAGCAGGTCACTTTTTTGCCCGAAAAATCCTAAAGCAAACATAACTATCCAGGGGTAGAAATGCAGATTTTAGGTGCTTCTGGGGCTAAAAATGGGGGGGGGGGGGGTGTGCAGACACGTAAACACACGTATCTGAATGGGAAAGGATTTTTAGTGGGGAGGCGCACGAAAAAACAGACCACTATTTTGCCCGACAAATCCTAAAGCAAACATAACTAACCAGGGGTACAAATGCAGATCTTAGGTGCTTCTGGGGCTAAAAATGGGGGGGGGGGGGGGGTGCAGACACGTAAAAACACGTATCTGAGTGGGAAAGGGTTAAGAAATCTGCGAACATACTGAATTTTTGTCTGAAATGCATTAATTATATCTGAAATATTGTTTCTTGCAATAAAATGATGAAAAAACATTATTTTGGTCAGTTGGGATTTTCTTCATTAACCCTTTACCACTCAGGGATTTTTTGAATTTCGCTGATTTTCACAGTGTTGCACTTGACAGCAACTTCAACTGGCCATTGTTTTATAATGGATGGTCTGTTTTACACCAAACTTGGTATGAATGCTCATTGGGCAGTAGCCTTTCAAAAGCAACCTTTCATGACTTGATCATTGTTGTCATGGTAAAGAGGGGGCATCTCAAATTTGGCAAAAAGTGTGTTTTCATATGAATTTTTGACCATATTTTAATCTTCACACAGCTGTCAAGGCAACAATTAAGGTGTTTGGCACTGGCCATTTTCACTGTTTGCAGCATGTTTTATCAGCATCAATTTTCAGGCAATTTTGACCCCAGACACCCTCAGATATAAATTTTAGCGGCCGGTTGGGCCATACACCCAAAATTTTTCGGGATGTGAGGGGGGCGTTGCCCCCTTCAATCCCCCCCCCCTAGAATATTTTAAGTGGGGATTTTTAGTGGGGAGGCGCACGAAAAAACAGGTCACGTTTTTGCCCGGCAAATCCTAAAGCAAACATAACTATCCAGGGGTAGAAATGCAGATCTTAGGTGCTTCTGGGGCTAAAAATTGGGGGGGGGGGTGCAGACACGTAAAAACACGTATCTGAGTGGGAAAGGGTTAAGAAATCTGGGAATATACTGAATTTTAGTCTAAAATGCATTAATTATATCTGAAATATTGTTTCTTGCAATAAAATGATGAAAAAACATTATTTTGGTCAGTTGGGATTTTCTTCATTAACCCTTTACCACTCAGGGATTTTTTGAATTTCGCTGATTTTCACAGTGTTGCACTTGACAACAACTTCAACTGGCCATTGTTTTATAATGGATGGTCTGTTTTACACCAAACTTGGTATGAATGTTCATTGGGCAGTGCCTTTCAAATGCAATATTTCATGACTTGATCATTGTTGTCATGGTAAAGAGGGGGCATCTCAAAGTTGGCAAAAAGTGTGTTTTCACATGAATTTTTGACCATATTTTAATCTTCACACAGCTGTCAAGGCAACAATTAAGGTGTTTGGCACTGGCCACGCTCATTGTTTGCAGCATGTTTTATCAGCATCAATTTTCAGGCAATTTTGACCCCAGACACCCTCAGATATAAATTTTAGCGGCCGGTTGGGCCACACACCCAAAGTTCTTCGGGATGTGAGGGGGGCGTTGCCCCCCTACAATCCCCCCTAGAATATTTTTAGTGGGGTGGCGCGCGAAAAAGCAGGTCACTTTTTTGCCCGACAAATCCTAAAGCAAACATAACTATCCAGGGGTAGAAATGCAGATTTTAGGTGCTTCTGGGGCTAAAAATGGGGGGGGGGGGGTGTGTGTGCAGACACGTAAAAACACGTATCTGAATGGGAAAGGATTTTTAGTGGGGAGGCGCACGAAAAAACAGACCACTATTTTGCCCGACAAATCCTAAAGCAAACATAACTATCCAGGGGTAAAAATGCAGATCTTAGGTGCTTCTGGGGCTAAAAATGGGGGGGGGGGTGCAGACACGTAAAAACACGTATCTGAGTGGGAAAGGGTTAAGAAATCTGCGAACATACTGAATTTTTGTCTGAAATGCATTAATTATATCTGAAAGATTGTTTCTTGCAATAAAATGATGAAAAAACATTATTTTGGTCAGTTGGGATTTTCTTCATTAACCCTTTACCACTCAGGGATTTTTTGAATTTCGCTGATTTTCACAGTGTTGCACTTGACAGCAACTTCAACTGGCCATTGTTTTATAATGGATGGTCTGTTTTACACCAAACTTGGTATGAATGCTCATTGGGCAGTAGCCTTTCAAAAGCAACCTTTCATGACTTGATCATTGTTGTCATGGTAAAGAGGGGGAATCTCAAAGTTGGCAAAAAGTGTGTTTTCATATGAATTTTTGACCATATTTTAATCTTCACACAGCTGTCAAGGCAACAATTAAGGTGTTTGGCACTGGCCATTTTCACTGTTTGCAGCATGTTTTATCAGCATCAATTTTCAGGCAATTTTGACCCCAGACACCCTCAGATATAAATTTTAGCGGCCGGTTGGGCCATACACCCAAAATTTTTCGGGATGTGAGGGGGGCGTTGCCCCCTTCAATCCCCCCCCCCCCTAGAATATTTTAAGTGGGGATTTTTAGTGGGGAGGCGCACGAAAAAACAGGTCACGTTTTTGCCCGGCAAATCCTAAAGCAAACATAACTATCCAGGGGTAGAAATGCAGATCTTAGGTGCTTCTGGAGCTAAAAATGGGGGGGGGTGTGCAGACACGTAAAAACACGTATCTGAGTGGGAAAGGGTTAAGAAATCTGGGAATATACTGAATTTTAGTCTAAAATGCATTAATTATATCTGAAATATTGTTTCTTGCAATAAAATGATGAAAAACCATTATTTTGGTCAGTTGGGATTTTCTTCATTAACCCTTTACCACTCAGGGATTTTTTGAATTTCGCTGATTTTCACAGTGTTGCACTTGACAGCAACTTCAACTGGCCATTGTTTTATAATGGATGGTCTGTTTTACACCAAACTTGGTATGAATGTGCATTGGGCAGTAGCCTTTCAATGCAACCTTTCATGACTTGATCATTGTTGTCATGGTAAAGAGGGGGCATCTCAAAGTTGGCAAAAAGTGCGTTTTCACATGAATTTTTGACCATATTTTAATCTTCACACAGCTGTCCAGGCAACAATTAAGGTGTTTGGCACTGGCCTTTTCACTGTTTGCAGCATGTTTTATCAGCATCAATTTTCAGGCAATTTTGACCCCAGACACCCTCAGATAATAAATTTTAGCGGGGCCGGTTGGGCCATACACCCAAAATTTTTCGGGATCTGAGGGGGCGTTGCCCCCCTTCAATGCCCCTAGAATATTTTTAGTGGGGAGGCGCGCGAAAAAACAAGTCACTTTTTTGCCCGACAAATCCTTAAGCAAACAAAACTATCCAGGGGTAGAAATGCATATTTTAGGTGCTTCTGGGGCTAAAAATGGGGAGGGGGGTGCAGACACGTAAAAGCACGTATCTGAGTGGGAAAGGTTAACTGACCTCACAACGACACGACTAGCTAGGGCTATAATTAATAAAAATGACCCGGATTTCATATAAATCAGTGATAGTCACGTGGACATAGCAACGTTAATCAGCTGCCCTTAGTAATTATCGATCGACAGTTCGACCTTTGAACAACCAGACTGACTTGGAATTCCACACTTCAAGGCCTTGATTCGAATATACACGTATTTGTTTAAAATACCTTTTGTTTGTTTGGGCAGCAGGGCTTGAGAGGTCATTTCATCTCAATGTCGGGTAAAAGTCCCGCAAAATAGGAAACAACGTCAATAGTGTTGAGGGACGTAAAGCTTCTAATCAAACAAACAAACGCACCGCAATTCCTCTCTTCAGCTGTCTATAGTGCGAACAATTTGACCTGAGACTGACCTTTATGCAAGAAATAAATTATCAATGCTGTCGCCTATTACGTCGGCTTTCGTAAACTTCTCGTGAATTTTCGGCATCACGTGAATAGCAGTTACCGACCTCTATGTATTGTATAACAATATCGCCATCTTCGGAAAACGACGAAGATATGTAAATGCGAAATTATGTTAATAGAGTTCCCCAGTCTCGGGTCAATTTGGTTCGAACTAATATCGCCATCTTCGGAAAACGACGGAGATATGTAAATGCGAAATTATGTTAATAGAGTTCCCCAGTCTCGGGTCAATTTGTTCGAACTAATATCGCCCATCTTCGGAAAACGACGAAGATATGTAAATGCGCAAATTATGTTAATAGAGTTCCCCAGTCAGTTTGTTCGAACTTATACCTTGATAGATTATATACATAGCTTATAGGTATATCACAACTCTCTGACAACTGCGTCAGTCGACTCTTTGGCTCAGTGGTCAGAGGTCTGGACTTTCACCCGAGTGGCCTGGGTTCGAATCTCATCTAAGGAGAGGATTATTGCGACCACCCTAACTTTCACTTTAATGTAGAGTCCATTTATCAAGACCTTAAGAGCTTTATTAATGGTATTTGGTACAAAATTTGCATGCTAGGAATGGCAACTTAAATGCAAGCATTAGGAATGTTTTTTATTAGGAGTCATTCTCAAAATGTAGATTAGAAATTCTAAAAATGTATTATTCACATTTCCTGCGTTAAACCTCGTTTTAAGCTGAGACCTCAAAACGAATGGGTGAATAAATTTGCAGCTTCACTAAAAACTGCCAAACTTATTGCCAGCGATCTTATGTGTAGGAATATAAGAATCTTATATGGGTGTGAGGGGTGGATGGAAAAATCCGTCCCGAAGGTCACTGTGCGGCATCACGAGTCCCTAGGGACTCAGAGTTCGCTTTGACTCATTTTTCTATCCACCCCTCACACCCATATAGGATCCTTTTTCTTGCGTACCATCCATTTCTTAGCGCGGATTTTTAATGCTGCAGTCACTTCGGTTACTGACGTCCGCCATATTGTGATGACACTACAGGAATGTTTAGTGACGTCACTGTAACGTGATGTGATGTCAACCTTAACGACGGCGCATATGAGGTCGTATTCAACAAGCGCATTTATCAAACACGCGCGAATATTCGATTTTGGGTAAGGACACCAGGGTAGAACAGAATTTCTATCCCAAGGTAAAACTATGGATTTCCTTATCTGGTGTGCAAGAAAAAGAAAAATAAACTAGAGAAAGTGACAATAGGTCACGATACCATCGGCAGGTGCCGCCAAGTATTGCCAAGTACAGTTTCTGAGTTTTTGACCTTGATATCAATTTCTATGTTATGACATTGGTCTGGTGACAGGAGTATCTATTATGCACCGATAAAATGTCACATATAAAAACCTATTCATACGTTTTAGGTACGCGACGATTAAAAGCAAAAAAAACTGTACAAAAACTTACACATGAATATAAAAGTGTCAGGACAGCAGGAGTCAAATCATTGTTACTATACTCGTAGTATGTCAGCTGTAAAGTAAATAGAGAATACCAGGTTCGTGTCTTTTGATATCAAGTTTATCAGGCAAGGCTTTGAGAACGCTTGTAGAATTGCGATGCTTGTCCTTTCCGTTGAAACCAATCTGAAATCATTGAAGCCTTTCGCTCGACTTCCAAATATTTGGATAATTTATTAAAAAATTGACAATACCTATTTCGACGGTTTGATCAGTGAAATTTACCCTCCAGAACTTCAGTTTAAATAAAGCAAATTCTTCTGATATCGAGGCACCGTTTTTGGATTTACATCTATCTATTGTAGATGGGTTTGTTTCTTTGCCAGAGTATCAAGTCATGTAACTGACTGCGAATTTACAGCAGATAATGTATCAACATGTTACTGCTTCTGTTGACACGGAAGGTCTAGGGCACAGTGACAGAAATTTGCATGATATTCATATGACATACCAATGTAAAACATTTGGTGTCTATCTTTTCTGCTATTGGGAGTTGATATGTGGTATTATCAGTTACCCCCCTATATATATTGCATTGTAACGCATTGACCTGATAAAGATATGCTATCTTTGGACAAGTGAGCTTTATCACGTCAACGTGACATTGCAATTTTATGAATGAACCGAACTACTGGCAAAATGACAAAAAGGGTAGGGGGTCAAATTCAGTGTCTAAATACTGTTTGTCAATTATGAAAGCAATATCTTGAATTCAGTGTGTTGTTTTCGTGTCATTGTGGAAAAAATATGAATTAATTCATGATCACATGACCTGAATATCAAGGGGTGAACTGAAATACGAAACTACTGCTATGGGATATTTATCGCTACGCTTCCTGTTTTATACAGTGTCCTGGCTGCATTGAGTTATTGCTAAAAAGTAAACGGCTGGCAGGGGTCAATTTCTAGCCCCCTTTCATTTTTGGTAGGTGTACAATAGAGCTGAATGCTGACAATTGTCCTTGCAAATGCAGTGTGCTGCAAGGGCTCCCTTGAAAACAGCAGAAAATGGTAAAAAGTAGCAGCAGAAGTGGGTGGGGTAGTATTTCTTTACATAGGCACTACATTGGCTGCACAGTGCACAAGCTATTGAAACCATTTTCAAATTATTCTGTGGCAAGTCACACAAAAGAAGAAGAAGAAGAATTTTATTTAGACGTAAACTATAACAGTTTCTAGTCTATCAGCATGGCATATTGTATAAATATTATCACATGGTCACGATACCAAATATAAATGGCTAAACAATAGAAAATGCAAAATACAGTGTTTTACGTTCATGATACATAAAGGCTAGATATATGTACCCTCTGGAGGTTGAACTCCATATTTACAATCATGCCTACTTGCAGGCAACATATATGGAAAAGACGTACATGTCAGAAGTTATCACACAACGAGTAACCAACGTCGCACCTGCGTCGATGCAAGATGTTGCACAGACGCAAGCCCGACGCCGACCAGACGTCGTATGCCCTACAGATATATTATGATATATGACCGGTTTTATCGCTAGGATAGTGATCACCTAATAAAAAAATAACATAACATAACATAATTTGACATGACATTGCATGACATGGCATGACATGACACGACTTGACACATGTCATGTTATGACATTACATGACATGACATGACATGACGTTGACATGACATGACATGACATGATATTGCATGACATGACATTGCATGACATGACATGACATGACCTAACATATTTATGTAAACCGCCGTACCAGTACTCTAGTATTAAGATTTGTTGCTCGTAGTACATTTTTTTCCATTCATAAAGTCAAGTAGCGTAAACACGGGGGAAATAAATAAGTCGCTACAAAGCACGTTCTCTCTCTCTCTCTCTCTCTCTCTCTCATCTCTCTCTCTCCTCTCTCTCTCTCTCTCTCTCTCTCTCTCTCTCTCTCTCTCTCTCTCTCTCTCTCTCTCTCCCTCTCTCTCTCTCTCTCTCTCTCTCTCTCTCTCTCTCTCTCTCTGACTATTACAACAAATCAAACGTGTGGACATATTTTAAAGGACTGTATATAGAAACAGATTATGTTTCATCTAGTCAGCTATTCATCACGTGAACATGTCTGTGAAATGAATAATCCCCCACACCCCAACATCATATAGAGTAAACTGGGGTTTACGGGGGTATTCATTATTCATCTCGTCAAAAGATAAAGGTTGCAAATGGTACTATTTGTTACGGGTCAAAAAAAATTCATCCGCTGCGCGTCCGAGTCTCGCCGACAGCTTGGAGTAGTGGTTTGCTACCAAAGGTAAATTATTTGACGCCATCGAATTATGAACAACATCGGGTCACGACCGGGGGTCACGAGCAAAGTAAGCCCTTATCTTGCTGAAAATTCAATCGAATTACTTGATGTAATTTATTGCTACAAATTAATAAACTGAATGCCAAACAGTGTAGATCCTGATCAGATGGCTTCTTCAGAAGCCATCTGATCTGGATCTACACTGTTTGCAAAGATAGGGGTTGTCTTGAACAGCAAGATAAGACTTCTTCAGAAGCCATCTGATCTGGATCTACACTGTTTGCAAATATAGGGGTTGTCGTGAACAGCAAGATAAGACTTCTGAAGAAGCCACCTGATCTGGATCTACACTGTTTGCAAAGAGATGGGTTGTTGTGACAGCAAGATAAGACTTCTTCAGAAGCCATCTGAACTGGATCTACACTGTTTGCAAAGATAGGGGTTGTCATGAACAGCAAGATAAGGACTTCTGAAGAAGCCATCTGATCTGGATCTTCATCTGTTTGCAAAGATAGGGGTTCTCTTGAACAGCAAGATAAGACTTCTTCAGAAGCCATCTGATCTGGATCTACACTGTTTGCAAAGATAGGGGTTGTCGTGAACAGCAAGATATGACTTCTGAAGAAGCCATCTGATCTGGCTCTACAATGTTTGCAAAGATAGGGGTTGTCGTAAACAGCAAGATAAGACTTCTTCAGAAGCCATCTGATCTGGATCTACACTGTTTGCAAAGATAGGGGTTGTCGTAAACAGCAAGATAAGACTTCTTCAGAGGCCATCTGATCTGGATCTACAATGTTTGCAAAGATAGGGGTTGTCGTAAACAGCAAGATAAGACTTCTTCAGAAGCCATCTGATCTGGATCTACACTGTTTGCAAAGATAGGGGTTGTCGTAAACAGCAAGATAAGACTTCTTCAGAAGCCATCTGATCTGGATCTACAATGTTTGCAAAGATAGGGGTTGTCGTAAACAGCAAGATAAGACTTCTTCAGAGGCCATCTGATCTGGATCTACACTGTTTGCAAAGATAGGGGTTGTCGTGAACAGCAAGATAAGGGTTAACGGCTCGTGAGTCGATATTGTTCATGCTTCGATGAACCATAAACAAGTTGCATGCATTTCTCAAATATTCCTCACAACTGTGCATTAAATCCAAGATGGCGGGCGGTTGCATTTCAGCGAAAGCGTGCGCGAGAGGGCAAAAGTTTGCTCACGGGCTATGGGGAAAATAATTGCCCTTGCGCTGACTAATTGAAAGCTTACAAATTTATTTTGCTTATTAGCCATGTTGGTCTCATTAGGGGACAGGACTTGGAATGTCATTTCAACTCAATATCGGGTGAAGGTCCCGCAGGGTTGGAATAAACGTTACCAAGATGACCTAAACTGTGTTGACGGGGACCTTTGGTATAAAATCAGGCAGACAAAAAGAACTTGGGTTTACAGGGGTTTACGTTGTTTTTCTGGTTTCTGCTCCAGGGCATGGATAGTGGATACCTGTTAAAACCGCCTCGCCGAGCGTTTCTAGCGGGCACCCGAGGTCCATGGTTGGGGGGGGGGGGCGCAGATATGGGGAATATCGGAATTTTTCTTTTTGGGGGACAAAATTCTCAATATATTTGAATGGCGTGTTTTCGTCATGGAAACAGTCTTACCTCGAACTTAAAAAAAAAAAAAAAAAAAACATAAATAAACATTTTACCTTTTCTGTAAATCTATCAAGCACATCCAACAATGAAAAATGTCGTGTGTTCACATCAGAATCTACTCAGCAAACAATTGCAAGATAAAAGAAATTATCCCTCACTTTTCCTTAGAGGAGTTCCTTAGGGACACAGAATTGGCTTTGACTCATACGAATAATCGGTGCTCGAAACCTGGATGCATTTCTAACTTTTTAGATCGACCCTAAGTTAGAACAATACGAAAACATGCCTATATAAATGCTTACCGGCCCCGATAGCTCAGTTGGTAGAGTGTCCGCTCCGGGGAACGGGAGGTCACGGGTTCGATCCCGGGCCGCGACATACCAAAGTCGTTAAAAATGGTACTAGCTGCTCCTCGCTTGGCACTCAGATTTACGGGGTAGAGCTAGGACTGGTCGACCCAGTGTCCGGATAATGTGACTGGGTGTGGTACCATGTAATGTGTCTGGGACATGATACTTCAGTGAGGCAGCACAAAAAAGTGAGCATTGAGCTCCCTGTCGCAACCAGACACCGTCGTGATATGACTGAAAAATTGTTTAAAGCGACGTTAAACCTGAGTTCACACACACACACACACACACACACACACTATACTTTGTAAATTTTATCGCCGAAAAACTGGACAATTTTAAGATGAAAAATTGTGACATTTTTCTTATTTCTGCTCAAAATATAGATTGTGGGTACTCGTTAGAACCGCCTCATCGAGGCGGTTCTAACGAGTACCCACATTCTATATTTTAGACCAGAAATAAGAAGAAAGGTTTACCACTGTAAACACCAGTTTTACTGTATAAAAGTTGGGTTCATTGGGGTCAGAATTTTGTGTGCGTGTTTTCGTGACGAAGAACGAGTAGCTTTTCAGTGCTTGAGTCCACGTGGGTATCGCTGACTTGCAGGAAATCCAGGGAACAAGTATTTATAAAAGAATTTCCGCGCTAATCTCATAGCTGTGAGGTCTTAGTATTGTGATAAGAGGGGTTGGGGTGGGGAGGGGGGGGGTGGGGGGGGGGGGGTGAGGGTGTATAGCTTCTTGACAGCGTGGATAACCTACGTCATAGTCACGTGACTAAAGTGAGTTTCATTATCAAAACTGTGTGCCAAACTGAATGCCACCATAGAATGCGGTAAAAAGAGCAGTTACCACATTCGTTTATAGTTTCATTTTCATGTTTAATCTTTTCCTGAAACCCAGATCATTAAACTTTTGCTTTCAACAAAAAATGACGAACACCAAAATGTCTGCAAAATTGATCGATTGATTGATTGATTGATTGATTTTCATTGACTGACTGACTTATTATTGATTGATCGATTGATTGATTTTTATTGGCAAATGAGCATTTCAATTCTATTGATTGATTGATTGGTTGATTTTCATTGTCAAATGGGCATTTTAATTGTATACAAGGGTTATTTTTTCAAGCTCAGCTCGTCTATTTTAAGTTTGACTTTGACCTCAGCCCTCATCGTATGACAAGTAAACATGGCGGATGAGCAAAACAAAAATGGGGCTTAAATATGGACTGAAGAAAGGGAATTCTAAATTTTAGATTCAGGTAAGTGTCGAGATCTGTGTATGGTTTTGTTACTTAATTTGGTCCATTAAAGTTTAATCATGAATTGAAAAAGAAACTGTGACAAACTGGCCATGTTGTTTTTCTCTTCCTTGTTTGTTGCCGGGGTTTCTTAGGTTAATAAAATATTGGTCGACTTAAATAAATTTATTGGCATGAAGGCTGACACGGTATTTTATGCATCTATACTCGTAGATCTTGCTTTAAGCTTAAGATAGAATCGAATAAGTGTTCGTTCTACTGTCTTTTTCCTCTACTTTCATTTTCTATCTACTATACAGTTTCATTACCCCGCCCCTCTTAATGTAAGGTGTAGATCACCACGCGAAACTGTACCTAATGGAACACGACGAACCCGGGTGCGGGTTCGGTCAGGCTGCATCTGTTGTCTTCTCTGTTTTCATTGTCGAGGTGATAAGGCATTCGGTACTCCTAAGTTGTGAAAGCTAATTAGTACCCGTATTTAAAGCTGTGAAAGCTGAAGCTAAATGGTATAAATAGGTTATGAGGGCTAACCGGTCCTCAAAGGTTGTGGTGCCTAAATGATACTCATGGTTTGTGAAGCCTAAATGGTACTCAAAGGCTGTTAAGGCTAACCGGTACTCACAGGCTGTGAAGGTTAAATGTTACTCATAGGCTGTGGATGCTAAATGGAACCCATGGGGTGTGAAGGCTAACCCCGGTACTCATAAGCTGTGAAGGCTGCCCGGTACTCATAAACTGTGAAGGCTAACCGGTACTCATAGGCTGTGAAGGCTAACCGTACTCATAGACTGTAAAGTCTAAATGGTACTCATAGGCTGAGAAGCCTAAATGTTACTCATAGGCTGTGAAGGCTTACCGGTACTCATAGAATGTGAAGCCTTAACGGTACTCATAGGTTGCGAAGGCTAAATGGTACTCATATGCTGTGAAACCTAAATGGTACTCATGGGGTGTGAAGGCTAACCAGTACTCATAGGCTTTGAAGGCTGCCAGGTACTCATAAACTGTGAAGGCTAACCGGTACTCCTAGACTGTAAAGTCTAATTTGTAATCATAGGCTGAGAAGCCTAAATGTTACTCATAGGCTGTGAAGGCTAGCCAGTACACATTGGCTGTGAAGCCTAACTGTGAATCTTAACCGATACTCATAGGCTGTGAATCTTAAATGGTACTGATAGGCGGTGAATGCTAAATTGTACTTATTGGCTGTGAAGGCTAAATGGTTCTCTAAGGATGTTAGGACTAACCGGTAATCATAGGGCCCAGTTCTTCCCACCCCAAGGCTGCTATGTATTTGCTTTTCTGAACAAATCTACAATGTTTAACGCTAGGAATTTAACATTTGATGTCAAATAATAATAGGCCAGTCATTTTAGCCCAAAAAGACCTTCAACCTCAAACAAATTCCTTCAGAAGGGTTTTCACTATTTTCCAAATCAGTGAGGTGTCCTGACTTACAGGAAAAAAATCCCCAAAAGTATTCCCTGGCGAAATTGTTTTTTTTTTGGGAAAATGTTCGAAATTTGAATAAAAATCGCCAAAAACAGGAATTAAATTATATAAATTTCATCAAATTATATCAAATTTATGTAAATAGCCAAAAATAAGCTAACTGTTGCCAAGCAGCGATTAAAGAAGTTTAAGATTGATATGTGTACAGAAAGCTGTCTTTTTTGGGGTAAAAACTTGAAAATATTGACAAAAATGCAGAAAATGGGAATAGATTTTTAAAAAGTGACTGGTTTGGTTTCTTGAAAATGTTTCGGTGTAAAAAGTTATATATGTGTATTAGTTAAGTACAGGAAAAAAAATAAAATTTTATATGTAAAAAAAAATCATTTTTGCGGGGTAGGAAAATGTACATTTTATATAAAACATTCATATTCAATTAGTCTTTGGGCAAGTAGCAACCACAGTATAAAAATGTATTGTATGATGTCGAACCAATTTATATAACCAGATGTGCACTAACTACTCTCAAGTAGCTATAAAAAACATTCAGTTTTGTGCCTGCTCAGAAGTTTACCTTTTAAGTGAGAAATTCAAAATTTTGACAAAAAAGCGAGGGAAACGGGAATATTTTTGTAAAAAGTTAGTGGTGAGGATTCTTGAAAATGTTTTGATTCAAAAAGTTACATGTGGATAACCCTTAACTACAGAAACAAAGAAAGATATTGAAATGCTTACAAAGTTTCATTTTTCAGGCGATGAAAATGTTGAATTTTACCGAAAAATACCACATTTTTTCACATGTATAGGAATTACTTAACAAAATTTCATAGTACAAGCATGTCTGACGTGGAGCTGGTTTGTATTACCAGATATGCACAAACTACTTTGAAGCAGCTATTAAATGCTTCAACTTCATACCTCTACTGAAATGTTCCTTTCTAAGGTTGTTGTGCCAAAGAAAATAAACAACATGGAAAACGACCATTTTTAATACATGTATCTGGTAAAGGCTTTTGAAAACACTTTGATGTAGCGTTACATCAGATTACTGCACGAAGAAACATTTTTAGCTTTTGAAAAACAAATCCTTATTTCAGGGTAAAAAGATAACACTTTTACAGAAAAAAAACACATGAAAAATGAACATGTATTATGTATTTTAGCTTTCATAAGCTTAAGGCTTCTGGGAATCTATTGTAACTGGTCACTGTCCATGGTCGTCACTGTCATCCGTCTGCCCTTCTGTTCTCATTTTCTTAAATGACATTTCTAAAGTCACTAAATCTTGTTCAGAGTTAATCAAGAATCCATTCCATGCAACTCTGATTGTCATGGCAACAAAAAAGGGGGAAATTAGCAAGATTACTTATCCGAAACCGTTTGGCAAGCAGCTTTTATCAACATTGTTTAAATCAGAGCCTTGGGGTCAAAAGTGTACCCATCCCTGGTGTTACAAATGTTACATGAACTCACATCTTGAAACTAGACAATCTTGGCCTTTGATATTTAATATGTATCCTCATCTAGTGATTAACATTGCCCAGAGTATAGCCCTGAGGTACCAATTGACCCACGCTGGGGTCTGCTGTTCGAAGAATTCCATTCCAGGCAGTTTTTGTTGCCATGGCAGAAAAAAGGAGAATAAGTAAAATCTTTAAAAACATCTGGTATAAAGCTGTAAGGTTTTAGAGATTTGGTATGTAGCTTTTTCCCAAGACTGTTGAAATTATAGCCCTGGGATCAAAAATGGACCCTCTGATGGTCACTTGTTTTACATTGACCCATATTGGAAAACTTTAAAAATCTTCTTGCCTGAAAATAGATTTTGTTTGTTTGATTTGGGGTTTAACGTCCCCGTCAACACTGTAAAGGTCATTTTGGAGACGTTGCTTCCCATTTTGTGGGACTTTTACCCGACATTGAGGTGAAATGACATCTCAATCCCTGTCGCCCAATGAAACCAATAGGGTTTATTAGCATGGACGGTCTGCCTCGCACTGCGGTTCCTGGACAGGCTTAGATCCTCTAAGCTGTTTACCGGTACTAGTGTGCGGGCCAGATTCAGCTCTGCCTGGAAGCATCATGCAGCCCATATATTTCTTGAAGCCCCTATGGGCGGGGGCCGTGCCTGAAAATAGAAGGATCGGGCCTTTGATGTTTGGTAAATATAGCTTCAGATAGTGAATTTTTGTCAAGATTGTTCAAAAATTGATTCATATAGGGAAAACTATAAAAAAAATATATATGTCCTTGATATTTGTATGTATAGTCATCTAGTTGACTTTTACCAAGATTGTTCAAATCATAGCACTGTTATCAACAAGGGCCCGCCTTCAGAATCACTTGTTTTACACAGACATTTTAAAATCTTCTTGTGAAACTGGAAGGCCCAGACGAAACAGAGGGCCAAGGCCTTTGATATTTGGTATACCTTTATATAGTATTGCTCAACCAACATTGTTTATATTATAGCCCATGAATAAAAAATGGCCCAACTCCAGGGGGTCACTTATTTTGCATAGACTCATATAGGGAAAAGCTTTAAAAACAACGTTGAAACTAGAAGGCCCAGGACCTTTGATATTTGGTAAGTACGTGTAGCTACATCAAGTAAACCTTTATCAAGGTGTTCAAATTACAGCTCTAGGGTCAGACATGGACCATCATTGGGATAATTTGTGAACTCACATGAACACAGTGTGCTCATGCCATGTAATTGGGACCGTTCTATCATCCGTCCATTCACAATTTCTTTACTGCAAGGGTTTCAACTAAACTGCAGGAATAATCCTCGGGTGATCTTTAAAAGTTTTCATAGAATTGTATTACCTGGAGAAGAGTAACAGGCTGATAACACAAAAGTTCCTTGGGTGGCCCTCCACCAACATTGTTCAAATTAATCAGTGGTGTAGAGATTAATTGGTGTGCCTTGCTGTCCTTTAATGGTCTAAATTTAAGCACTGCTTGTCAAATACGGTATTGGTACTAAATACTGGACACATTGGCACTCTTGGAGAGGAAATTTAAACAAAAACTGTAAACGTTCATGTGAAATTTCAATATTCAGTATGCAAATATGTTAGCTTTGATGAGGGATATACATGCAGAACCATCATGGTTCTCTTGCTTTAAAACTGTTTGACTGTTCCTTCCTCCAGTATTTAGTTAAAGTATGTTAATTGAGTAACTGTGTTGCATATTTATGGAAATAAGCAGAAAGTGCTATTTGTTGCTGCCGTTGTCCTTATTCATGTTAGATTATGGCGAGATACACAGTGATATTGTTAAATCAAGCTTTTAGTTTTGCAGAGTTTGTGGTTTGATTTTGAATACAAAAAATATATCTAAAAACATTATTAATAAAATGTTACTGGAAAAGAAGGAAAGGAAACATATTTCCAGTTGCTGGATGGTTGCCATGTCCCACGTACTATTCTTTTTTTAAATTTCCTTATTGTTTTGCCCAGAATTCACACTACAAGAACAATTAATCCAGGGTGAAACACAGGTCTACTATAGTTTGGACATGGATTTAGTTAACATTTGCTTCTGATCTACAGTAGAACTTCGATGGCTCGAACACCGATGGCTCGTTTACCATGGCTGAGTCGAACCCATTAATGAGCCCCTAGAGAAATCCTGTACAAAAGAAATAGTGGGGATAGTTTAAATGATTTTCGCCTGTATTACTTGCAAATGTATGATGTGTGTTCTCATTAGAATCGCCTCTATGAGGCGATTCTAATGAGTACACGCAACATACATTTTCATTATAGTACACCGAAAAGATGTCAAAAAGGATCTATTTATGCCTCCTGGCAGTAACCTTAAGTGGCTCGAACTGCCCCTGTCTCGAACAGATTTTCGAGGTCCCAAAGGTGTTCGAGCCACTGAAGTTCGACTGTATTAACATTTTGAGTGTTCTTCTATAATTCCTGTTCTTTTCTCTTATTCGTCTTTGTGATTGTCAAAAAATTGATGGCTTCTATCATGGAAAAGAGAACATATTTTTTTCTGATTCTTGGTGCATAGTTTTATGCATTTCTTCTTTGTCTCCAAATGGGCATGTTGGCTTGAAGCATAGCTGCTATATAGCTAAGAAATTACACATATTAGACAAGAGTGAATCTGTCAAATAAATCTTCCCAACAAATAATGTATCTGGGTCTTTGTTTGATTGATTTGAGGCTTAACGTCCCCAGCAACACGGTATAGGTCATTTTGGAGACGTTGCTTCCAATTTTGTGGGACTTTTTCCCGACATTGAGATGAAATGACATCTCATTCCCTGTCACCCAATGAAACCAATAGGGTTTATAAGCGTTGACGGTCCGACTCGCACCGCTTTGCCTGGGCAGGCTTAGATCCTCTAGGCGGTTTACCAGTGCTCTTGTGCAATGGGTTTCAGCTCTGCGTGGAAGCATCATGCAGCCCATCTATTGGTTCAAGCCCCGATGGGCAGGGGCCGCTGTATCTGGGTTTAAAACAGTATTTTGTTGGATATAAACAACATTTTTGCACATAATAAGATGGTTCATGATCTGACAGTATGTGTATGTATATTTTTGACATTTATATATATGAATGCCTTCCTGCAGGACACATATTGATCAGTGAAAGACAAGTTATAGTGCACAAGACTGTACTATGTTGTATATTGTTAGAGCCCTATATTAAGTATAGTGTTACTGGTGGCATATAATGGATTTTGAGGGTTTTGTGTAAAAATGTGTATTTTCCTGCCCGGAAAATTGACTTTTCTAATATCTAAAAATTTATTTTATTCCTGTAGTTAACTGATTTCTTACTTTTTACATCCAAAAATTTTCATGAAATCCTCACCACAAACTCTAAAAAACACGTATTCCTATTTTCCATGTTTTTTATCAAAATTTTACATGTTCTGCCTTTAAAAAGTCAAATTGCTGTGCAGTCACGAAGCTGAAGGATTTTTTAGAGCTTCTTGATATAGTCAGTGTACATCTGGCTATATAGATTAGTTCGACATCATACAATTTATTTTTGTAATGTAATTTCCACTTGACCGGAAAAATACTAGATTTTGGGTGTTTTTATGTAAATGTGCATTTTCATACCCCGAAAAATGGAACTTTTTAAACATATAATTTTTTTTTCCTGTAGTTAACTTATACACATATATAACTTTTTACACCAAAACGTTTTCAAGAATCCACACCAGTAACTTTTTAAAAAATTATTCCCATTTTCTGCGTTTTTTGTCAATATTTCCAAGTTTTTACCCCAACAAAGACAGCTTTCTGTTCACATATTAAGCTAAAACTTCTTTTATCGCTACTTGACAACAGTTAGCTTAATTTTGGCTGTTTAAATAAATTTGATAAAACTTAATGAAATTTTTATAATTCAATTCCTGTTTTTGGCGATTTTTATTTAAATTTCGAACATTTTCCCCCAAAAAAATCAATTTCGCCAGGGAATATTTTTGGGGATTTTTTTCCTTTAAGTTAGGACACCTCACTGATTCTAAAAATAGTGAAAACCCTTCTGAAGGAATTTGTTTGAGGTTCAATGTTATTTTGACTGGCCTATAAACACATACAGCGATATGAAATAAAAAAAAGGAAAATGCTGTGGGGGGTGGGGAAGAACTGGGCCGGCCCAGTTCTTCCCCACCCCAAGGCTGCTTTACATTAGCTTTTCTGAACAAAGCTACAATGTCTTACGCTATAAATTTAATGTTTGAATTCAATAATAAACACATACAGCGGTATAAGCTACAAAAAGGAAAAAGCTGGGGGTGGGTGAGCGGGAGGGGGAAGAACTGGGCCGGCCCAGTTCTTCCCCACCTTAAGGCTGCTATGTATTTGCTTTTCTGAACAAATCTACAATGTTTTACGCTGGGAATTTAACATTTGATTTCAAATAATAAACACATTCAGCGGTATGAAATAAAAAAAAGGAAAATACTGGGGGGTATGGGGGGGGGGGGAGAGAAATGAGCCGGCCCAGCTCTTCCCCACCACAAGGCTGCTATACATTAGCTTTTCTGAACAAAGCTACAATGTCTTACGCTATGAATTTAATAGTTGAATTCAAATAATAAACACATACAGCGGTATAAGCTACAAAAAGGAAAAAGCTGGGGGTGGGTGAACGAGGTGGGGAAGAACTGGGCCGGCCCGGTTCTTCCCCACCCCCATTTTCCAGATTCTATTTAGAATTTAGCAACAAAGATAAGTATATCTATTAATTTAATACCAATTTATGTATTAGAAAGCTGAGAAAATTAATCACAGATACTGGAATAGGGATGCATATTTCATTGGATCACCATGTATTGTAGGGCATCTAGCAAATTTTGCCATTTGTGCTACAAAGGCTCAAACCATATTCAGAATGGTTTCTTTTCTCATTTTGAACAAATTGTGAGGCATTAACAGCTCGTTTACAATGGCTCTTTATTTTTTTTTTTTTTTTTTGGGGGGGGGGGGGAGGGGGGGGGGAAGAAACTGACTGGGTGGGGAAGAAACTGACTAGTCAGTTTCCTCTCCGGGAAGGAAACGGGCCGGCCCGTTTCTTCCCCGGGGAAGAAACTGACTGGGGGGAAGAACCGGCCTGTTACACCGGCACGCATGGTCTGTGAAGGCTAAATGGTACTCTTAAACTCTGAAGCCTAAATGCTACTCATATGCTGTGATCCCTAAATGGTACTCGATGGCTGTGAAGGCTAACCGTTACTCATAGGCTGTTAAGGCTGCAAGGTACTCATATACTGTGAAGGCTAACCGGTTCTCATAGGCTGTGAAGCCTAAAGGTCCTCATAGGCTGGAAAGCTAAATGGTACACATGGCCTGTGAAGGCTAACCGGTGCTCATAGGCTGTGAAGGCTAACTGGTACTCTTAGGCTTTGAAGCATAAATGGTACTCATAGTCTATGAAGGCTAACCGGTACTCATAGGCTCTGAAGCCTAAATGGTACCCACAGGCTATGAAAACTAACTCGTACTCATAGGCTGTGAAGCTAAATGTTACTCATAAGCCGGTACTCATAGGCTATGAATATGTTCTATAAAAGGGTTATCCTTTGGAAGCAAGGAATACACCACAGAACTGAAAAATATGGAGTGTATTTGTTTTCTGGGCCAGACTAGCTAGTTTCGGCCAATTAGGCCTCATCAGTGACCCTCAGATATTTTCAAAATTCCACAATGGAATCAATGATCCCAACGGACAAGAAAATATTATCTACACTATGATATAGGGCAGGGAGACGTTTTACCGCCGCCACACATTCCCACACATCATCTGTAGTGAAGTTAAATATGTTCTATAAAAGGGTTATCCTTTGGAAGCAAGGAATACACCACAGCACTGAAAAATATGGAGTGTATTTGTTTTCTGGGCCAGACTAGCTAGTTTCGGCCAATTAGGCCTCATCAGTGACCCTCAGATATTTTCAAAATTCCACAATGGAATCAATGATCCCAAAGGACAAGAAAATATAATCTACACTATGATATAGGGCAGGGAGACGTTTTACCGCCGCCACACATTCCCACACATCATATGTAGTGAAGTTAAATATGTTCTATAAAAGGGTTATCCTTTGGAAGCAAGGAATACACCACAGAACTGAAAAATATGGAGTGTATTTGTTTTCTGGGCCAGACTAGCTAGTTTCGGCCAATTAGGCCTCATCAGTGACCCTCAGATATTTTCAAAATTCCACAATGGAATCAATGATCCCAAAGGACAAGAAAATATAATCTACACTATGATATAGGGCAGGGAGATGTTTTACCGCCGCCACACATTCCCACACATCATCTGTAGTGAAGTTAAATATGTTCTATAAAAGGGTTATCCTTTGGAAGCAAGGAATACACCACAGAACTGAAAAATATGGAGTGTATTTGTTTTCTGGGCCAGACTAGCTAGTTTCGGCCAATTAGGCCTCATCAGTGACCCTCAGATATTTTCAAAATTCCACAATGGAATCAATGATCCCAAAGGACAAGAAAATATAATCTACACTATGATATAGGGCAGGGAGACGTTTTACCGCCGCCACACATTCCCACACATCAGCTGTAGTGAAGTTAAATATGTTCTATTAAAGGGTTATCCTTTGGAAGCAAGGAATACACCACAGAACTGAAAAATATGGAGTGTATTTGTTTTCTGGGCCAGACTAGCTAGTTTCGGCCAATTAGGCCTCATCAGTGACCCTCAGATATTTTCAAAATTCCACAATGGAATCAATGATCCCAAAGGACAAGAAAATATAATCTACACTATGATATAGGGCAGGGAGACGTTTTACCGCCGCCACACATTCCCACACATCAGCTGTAGTGAAGTTAAATATGTTCTATAAAAGGGTTATCCTTTGGAAGCAAGGAATACACCACAGAACTGAAAAATATGGAGTGTATTTGTTTTCTGGGCCAGACTAGCTAGTTTCGGCAAATTAGACCTCATCATTGACCCTCAGATATTTTCAAAATTCCACAATGGAATCAATGATCCCAAAGGACAAGAAAATATAATCTACACTATGATATAGGGCAGGGAGACGTTTTACCGCCGCCACACATTCCCACACCTTAATGGTCCTCATAGGCTGTGAAGCCTCAGTGGTACTCATATGATGTGGGGGCTCATCAGTACTCAAAGGTTGTGAATGCTAATCGGTACTCATAGGCTGTGAATCCTAAATGGTACTCATCGGCTGTGAAGGCTAACTGGTACTCATGGGCTTTGAAGGCTAGCTGGTACTCATAGTATGTGAAGGCTAATCGGTACTCGTAGGCTGTGATTGCTAACCGTTACTCATAGACTGTGAAAGCTAAATGTACTCATAGTATATGGAGGCTAACCGGTACTCAAAGGCTATGAGGACTAACCAGTACTCATAGATTATGGGGGCTAATCGGGACTCATAGGCTGTTAAGCCAAAATGGTACTAAAGGCTGTGGAGCCTAAATGGTACTTATAGGCTGCGAAGGCTTACCAGTACTCATAAGCCGTGTAGCCTAAATGCTAGTCACAGGCTATGGGGCCTAACCGGTACTAAAAGGCTATGAGGGCTAACCAGTACAGATAGGATGTGATTCCTAAATAGTACTCATGGGCTATGAGGGCTAACTGGTACTCATAGGCTATGAAGGCTAACAGGTACTCAAAGGCTATGAGGGTTTACCGGTACTCACAGGCTGTGAAGCCTAAATGGTACTCAAAGGCTGTTAAGGCTAACCGGCACTCATAGTCTGTGGTACTCATAGGTTGGGAAAGCTAAATGGTACTCATATGCCGTGAAGTCTAAATGGTACACATTGGATGTGAAGGCTAACCGGTACTCATAGGCTGTGAAGGCCAACCAGAACTCATAGACTGTGAAAGCTAAATGGTACTCATGGGTTATGAAGGCTAACCGGTTCTCAAAGGCTATGAGGGCCAACCGGTACTCAGATTATTATGGCTTAGGAACTATAGGCTGTTAAGCCTAAATGGTACTCATAGGCTGTGAAGCCTAAAAGTTACTAATAGGCTCTGAAGCCTAAATGGTACTCTTAAGGTGTGAAGGCTAACCGGTACTCATAAGATGTGAGCCTAAATGCTACTCATAGGCTGTTAGCGCTAACCGGTACTCTTAGGTTATGAGGGCTAGCCGGTATGCATAAGATGTGAAGACTAAATAGTACTGATGGGCTATGAGGGCTCACCGGTACTCATTGATTGAAGGCTAACCGGTACTCAAAGGCTATGAGGGCTAACCGGTAGTCATAGGCTGTGAAGCATAAATGGTATTCATAGGCTGCGATACTTAAATGGTACTCATAGACCGTGAAGTCTAAATGATACTCATAGGATTTGAAGGCTAACTGGTACTCATAGGCTGTGAAGGCTAACTGGTAATTACAGGTTGTGAAGCATAGGTTGTGAAGTCTAAATGGTACTCACAGGCTGTGAAGCCTAAATAGTACTCATAGGCTGTGAGTGCTAACCGGTACTGAGAGGTTGTAAAGGCTAACCTGTACTCATAGCCTGTGAAGCCTAAATGGTGCTCATAGAATGTGAAGCCAAAATTGTACTAATAGGCAGTGAAGGATAGCCGGTTCTCATTGACTGTGAAGCCTAATTGGTACCCATAGGCTGTATAGCCTAAATGCTAATCACAGACTATGAGGAATAACAGGTACTCATATGCTATGAAGGCTAACCGGTAGGCATAGGATGTGAAGCTTAAACAGTAATCATGGGCTGTGAAGCCTAAACGGTATTCATAGGCTGTGAAGGCTAAATGGTACTCATATGTTGTTGAGGCTGAACCGGTACCAAAAGGCTGTGAAGCCTAAATGCTACTCACAGGCTGTGGGGGGGGGGGGGGGGTAACTGGTACTCATAGGCTATGAGGGTTAACCGGTACGCATAGGATGTGAAGCTTAAAAACTACTCATGCGCTAAACGGTATCCATAGGCTGTGAGGGCTAAATGGTACTCATAGGCTGTTTGGGCTAACCGGTTCTCATAAGTGCTTTCTTCCCTTCTGCTTCGCCTTAACCCCAGGAGGGGACACAGACAGTTGTTACTCACAAGCTTTGAGAACTAACCGGTACTCATAGGCTATGAGGCCTAACCGGTACGCATAGGATGTGAAGTCTAAATAGTACTCATGGGCTGTGAAGCCTAAACTGTATTTATAGGCTGTGAAGGCAACATGGTACTCATATGCTGTGTAGCCTAAATGCTACTCACAAGCTATGAGGGCTAACCCGTACGATTAGGATGTGAAGCCTAAATAGTACTCATGGGCTGTGAAGCCTAAACGGTATAATTAGGCTGTGAAGGCTAAATAGTACTCGTATGCTAATGAGGCTAACCGCCACTCATAGGTTGTGAAGCCTAAATGGTACTCATAGGCTATGGGGGCTAACCGGTACACATAGGCTATGAAGGCTAACCGGTACTAACAGGCTGGGAAGCCTAAATGGTACTCATATGCTTTGAAACCTAAATGGTTTTGTATGTTTGTTTTATTTGAGGTTTAACGTCCCCGTCAACACTGAAAAGGTCATTTTGGAGACGTTGCTTTCAATTTTGTGGGACTTTTACCCGACATTGAGATGAAATTACATCTCAAGCCCAGCCGCCCAATGAAACCAATAGGGTTTATAAGCATGGACAGGCTGACACGCACTGCTTTGCCTGGGCAGGCGTAGAGCCTCTAAGCGGTTTACCAGTACACGTTTGCGGGTCGGTTTCAGCTCTGCATGGAAGAATGATGCAGCCCATATATTTCTTCAAGCCCCGATGGGCGGGTGCCAAAACCTAAAAGGTACTCATAGGCCGTGAAGCTAACCGGTACTCATAGGCTGTGAAGGCTAACCGGTACTCATAGGCTGTGAAGGCTGTGAAGCCTGAATGGTATCATAGGCTGTGAAAACTACTTGGTACTCGTAGGCTGTGAAGCCTAAACGGTACCCATATGCTGTGAAGCCTAAATTGTACCCATAGGCTGTGAAGCCTAAATTGTACACAAAGGCTGGAAAGCTAAATGGCACTCATTGGCTGTGAAGGCTAAATGGTACTCATAGGCTGTGAAGCCTAAATTGTACACAAAGGCTGTGGAAGCTAAATGGTACTCATTGACTGTGAAGGCTAAATGGTACTCATAGGCTGTGAAGCCTAAATGGTACTCATAGGTTTTGAAGCCTGAATGGTACTCATAGGCTAACTGGTTTTCATAGGATGTAAAGGCTAACTGGTGACATAGACTATGAAGGCAAAATGGTACTCTTTGGCTGTAGACATAGACTAACGGGTACGCATAGTCTGTTAAGCCTAAATGGTTTTCATAGGCTGTGTAGCCTAAATTGTACTCAAAGGCTGTGAAAGCTTAATGGTACTCATTGGCTGTGAAGGCTAAATGGTACTCATAGGCTGTGAAGCCTAAATGTTCTCATAGGCTGTGGAGGCTAACCGGTACTCATAAGCTGTAAAGCCTAAATAGTACGCATAGGTTGTAAAAGCTAATTGGTACTCATAGGCTGTGAATGCTCACAGGTACTCAAAGGGTGTGAGTATGAAATAGTACAAATAGTACTTATAGGCTGTGAAAGCTAAATGGTACTCAAAGGCTGTGATACCTTAATGGTACTCATAGACTGTAAATGCTAACCGGTTCTCATAGGCTGTGAAGCCTAAATGGTACTCATAGGTTTTGAAGCCTGAATGGTACTAATAGGCTAACTGGTTCTCATAGGATAGGAAGGCTAACTAGTGACATAGACTATTAAGGCAAAATGGTACAATTTGGCTGTAGACATAGACTAACGGGTGCCCAGAGTCTGTTAAGCCTAAATTGTACACAAAGGCTGGAAAGCTAAATGGTACTCATAGGCTGTGAAGGCTAAATGGTACTCATAGGCTGTGAAGCCTAAATTGTACACAAAGGCTGTGGAAGCTAAATGGTACTCATTGGCTGTGAAGGCTAAATGTTACTCATAGGCTGTGAAGCCTAAATGGTACTCATAGGTTTTGAAGCCTGAATGGTACTCATAGGCTTCCCCACCCCAAGGCTGCTTTGCATTAGCTTTTCTGAACAAAGCTATAATGTCTTACGCTATGAATTTAATGTTTGAATTCAATAATAAACACATACAGCGGTATAAGCTACAAAAAGGAAAAAGCTGGGGGTGGGTGAGCGGGAGGGGGAAGAACTGGGCCGGCCCAGTTCTTCCCCACCCTAAGGCTGCTATGTATTTGCTTTTCTGAACAAATCTACAATGTTTTACGCTGGGAATTTAACATTTGATTTCAAATAATAAACACATACAGCGGTATGAAATAAAAAAAAGAAAATCCTGGGGGTATAGGGGGTGAGAAATGAGCCGGCCCAGCTCTTCCCCACCACAAGGCTGCTATACATTAGCTTTTCTGAACAAAACAACAATGTCTTACGCTATGAATTTAATAGTTGAATTCAAATAATAAACACATACAGCGGTATAAGCTACAAAAAGGAAAAAGTAGGGGGTGGGTGAACGAGGTGGGGAAGAACTGGGCCGGCCCAGTTCTTCCCCACCCTAAGGCTGCTATGTATTTGCTTTTCTGAACAAATCTACAATGTTTTACGCTATGAATTTAATATTTGAGTTCAAATAACAAATACATACAGCGGTATGAACTACAAAAAGGAAATAGCTGGGGGTGGGTGAAGATGGTGGGGGGAAGAACTGGGCCGGCCCGGTTCTTCCCCAACCCCATTTTCCAGATTCTATTTAGAATTGCGCAACAAAGATTTGTTGCTTAGTATATCTACTAATTTAATACCAATTTATGTATTAGAAAGCTGAGAAAATTAATCACAGATACTGGAATAGGGATGCATATTTCATTAGATCACCATGTATTGTAGGGCATCTAGCAAATTTTGCCATTTGTGCTACAAAGGCTCAAACCATATTCAGAATGGTTTCTTTTCTCATTTTGAACAAATTGTGAGGCATTAACAGCTCGTTTACAATGGCTCTTAATTTTTTTTTATTTATTTTTTTTTGAAAGGAAAAGGGGGGGAAGAAACTGACTGGGTGGGGAAGAAACTGACTAGTCAGTTTCCTCTCCGGGAAGGAAACGGGCCGGCCCGTTTCTTCCCCGGGGAAGAAACTGACTGAGGGGAAGAACCGGCCTGTTACACCGGCACTCATGGTCTAACGGGTACCCATAGGCTGTGAAGCCTAAATTGTACACAAAGGCTGGAAAGCTAAATGGTACTCATTGGCTGTGAAGGCTAAATGGTACTCATAGGCTGTGAAGCCTAAATTGTACACAAAGGCTGTGGAAGCTAAATGGTACTCATTGGCTGTGAAGGTTAAATGGTACTCATAGGCTGTAAAGGTTAACCGGTTCTCTTTGGCTGTAGACATAGACTAACGGGTATCCATAGTCTCTTAAGCCTAAATGGTTTCTCATAGGCTGTGTAGCCTCAATTGTACTCATAGGCTGTGTAGCCTAAATTGTACTCAAAGGCTGTGAAGCCTTAATGGTACTCAAAGGCTGTAAAGGCTAACCGGTTCTTATAGGCTGTGAAGCCTAAATGGTACTCATAGGTTTTGAAGCCTGAATGGTACTCATATGCTAACCGGTTCTCATAGGATGTGAAGGCTAACTGGTGACATAGACTATGAAGGCAAAATGGTACTATTTGGCTGAAGACATAGACTAATGGGTACCCAGAGTCTGTTAAGCCTAAATGGTTTCTCATAGGCTGTGTAGCCTTAATTGTACTCATAGGCTGTGAAAGCTAAATTGTACTCATAGGCTGTGAAAGCTAAATTGTACTCATAGGCTGTGAAAGCTAAATTGTACTCATAGGCTGTGTAGCCTAAATTGTACTCATAGGCTGTGTAGCCTAAATTGTACTCATAGGCTGTGAAAGCTCAATTGTACTCATAGGCTGTGAAAGCTCAATTGTACTCATAGGCTGTGTAGCCTAAATTGTACTCATAGGCTGTGAAAGCTCAATTGTACTCATAGGCTGTGAAAGCTAAATTGTACTCATAGGCTGTGAAAGCTAAATTGTACCCATGGACTGTGAAAGCTTAATGATGCTCATAGACTGTGAAGCCTTAATGGTACTCATAGGCTGTAAAGGTTAACCGGTTCTCTTTGGCTGTAGACATAGACTAACGGGTACCCATAGTCTCTTAAGCCTAAATGGTTTCTCATAGGCTGTGTAGCCTAAATTGTACTCATAGGCTGTGAAAGCTCAATTGTTCTCATAGGCTGTGAAAGCTAAATTGTACCCATGACATAGACTATGAAGGCAAAATGGTACTCTTTGGCTGTAAAGGCTGATCTGTGTGTCCCAGTGGCGAAGCCAAAAATGTTATTACGCACAAAAAGTAAAATATGTGTAAAAGTATCTTGCTTATGTTTTGAAAGACTTACCTCTCGTGATTAGGTAATTATCCTTGGTAGTAAGGATTTGCTTTCTTCTTAGAGTTGTGATTTAAATCACCTTTTCGGTCTGTAATTGGCCCCTATCCATAGGGGCTTGGAGAAATAGATTGGGCTGCATGATGCTTCCAGACAAGCGGAAACCGACCGCACATGGATACTGGTAAACCGCTTAAACGGTCTAAGCCTGCCCAGGCAAAGTGGTGCGAGTCGGACCTTCCTTCCTTCATGGTTTCGCTGGGCTGCAGCCTTTGAGATGACCTTTCATTTCCATGTCGGGTAAAAGTCACATAAAGTGGGAAGCAACGTCTCTAAAATTACTTAAATAGTGTTGCCGGGGACGTGAAACCTCAAATCAAACAAATTTAGATCTGTAAATGTTTTGAGGGCCTGATCAGACGCCGCGTTCTGTGGCGTCTGATCTGGGCCTGCACTGTTTGCCAAGGCACCCGTTTAGGGGTTTCTGGTACTGAATGGGTTAACGAGTACCCACAAACTATGTCTTGGAGCGAAAATAAGAAAAGTTATTTATATCCCTGCAAACCACAGTTTTCTCTGTATAAAGTGGGGTTTAGAGGGGTATTCATTACACTGACTTGTTGTCGTGATATGGACCATGAATGGGAAGTTTTTGAAAAGCTTATGGTTTTCTTCGGCCCCCGCCCATCGGGGCTTGAAGAAATATATGGGCTGCATGATGCTTCCAAGCAGAGCTGAATTTGACCCACACACAAGTACTGGTAAACCGCTTAGAGGATCTAAGCCTGCCCAGGTAAAGCGGTGTGAGTGTCGGACCGCCCATGCTGATAAACCCTATTGGTTTCATTTGGCGACAGGGCTTGACATGTCATTTCATCTCAATGTCGGGTAAAAGTCCCACAAAATTGGAAGCAACGTCTCCAAAATGACCTTTACATTGTTGACGGGGAGGTTAAACCTCAAATCAAACAAACAAAATTAAGGTTTTCTTAAGTTTTACCAGGAAAAGTAAAGGCTGGTGTAAGGCTGCGCAAATCGGATATTTTTTTAAATTTATTCATTTTTTTTTTTTACTGACTTGATCATTACAATAAGTATGATTTGTACAATTTGTCAACGTGGTAAAAAGCGACTACCATCATCTTTCTTTTCGCATTTGCACGTCCATGCCGTATAGTCCCATTTTAACAATTACAAAATGTACATGAAAAAAAGGGGAGCCTTACAACAAATCGGATATTGTATAGTTTTTTATGTGATGAGCCTCATTAGTTTAACCCTTCTCTTGCTGAATATTCAGTTTAGCCACACCCATTTCTGACTTTGATCCAATCAGATTACTTGATGTAATTTATTGCTACAAATTCATAAACTAAATGCCAAACAGTGTAGATCCTGATCAGATGGCTTCTTCAGAAGCCATCTGATCTGGATCTACACTGTTTGCAAAGGTAGGGGTTGTCGTGAACAGCAAGATAAGGGTTAATATAACAGAGGGGTAGAACTTAGAGAAGATCAAACCTCTGATGCCGATAGGAGTTCAGTCCCATGCCAAGATGGCGTTTTCGTTTACATCACGTGTCCAGTCCTGTTGCATGAAACGTGCTACACGATGACGTTGATGGAAATCAGGGCTTCTTGCACACCAATAAGGAAATCCCTAGTTTTAGCGTGGGATAGAAATTCGGTTCTAACCCTGGTGTTCTGACCCAAAAGCGAATATTCTCGCATGTTTGGTTGAATACGACCTCATATGCGCCGTCATTAAGGTGGACGTGACAGAACGTTACGTGACGTAACTCATTCATGTAGTGTCATCACAATATGGCGGACGTCGGCAACCGAAGTGACTGCAGTATTAAAAATCCACACTCAGAAATGAAAGGTATGCAAGAAAAAGAATCAACATGGGTGTGAGCTGTGGATATTAAAATCACTATCCGGCATCACTCGGCAGGCCTTGTGATGCCGGACGGTGACCCTCGGGACTGATTTTTCCATCCGTCCCTCACACCCGTACAAGATTCTTTCAGTATCGCTGGACGTCGTGGTCATATACCTAGTTCATGCAATCGATTACGTATAGTTCGGGGACTAACCCTCCTAAGACCAGGATTACTTCCCAGCAGGCACATGACGTAATTGTGACGTCAAATCGTCGGTCATGACGTTGCACCGACGTTGATTTGACGTTGCCCTAGCGACGTGTGTCTGCTGGGTTCTAGCTGTTAAAGTAGCATTTCTGAGTCGTTCACAGAGATGAACCACCTGGATGCTAGTATTCTGCCGAGTAGCCGTTACACGTGGACGTTCTCAACGAGGCTGGTCTCTGGTGGTCCTAAATTGTCGGTACCGTCTCCACAAGGCGTCTACAATATTTCGGAGCACATTAAATTGTTTGGCAATGTCAATATGACATACATCAGCTTCAACCATGCCTACGGCGCACCATCTGCTACTTACATTCAACCTTGGCGTGGCGTATAAAAGACGTTTTTTTTTTGTTGCTGTTTTTTTTTTTTTTTTTTTTTTTTCTTTTTTCATATTATCTTGATTTCGAATTTCTGTTTTATTGGCATCAACGATATACTTATACACATGTTTAGTCGGCAAACGAGTTTACGAGTTGACAGCTATGGGGCGCCGTTTTACTATTTAATCCGTATTTATAGATATCCATAATTATTTATGGATATCCATAAATCGAATTGTGGATATCCATTATTATTTATGCATATCCATAATTATATATGGATATCCATAATTCGAGTTATGGATATCCATAATTCGAATTATGGATATCCATAAATCGAATTTTGGATATCCATAAATCGAACTGAATTAATGATATCCATAAATCGAATAATGGATATCCATTATTCGGCTGATTTATGCATATCCATAAATCAAATTATGGATATCCATAAATCGAATTATGGATATCCTTAATTCGAATTATGGGTATCCATTATTCGGCTGATTTATGGATATCCATAAATCGATTTATGGATATCCATAATTCAACTGTGCAAATAAACCTAATAAATAATGACTGCTCCCTTTGCAAAAAAACAAAACAAAACTCGACTATTCGCGTCAGGTTTACGATTTGGGTGTGTAATAAAAGCCGGGATGGGGGTGGAGGTAATGTAGGGTAGGCTTAGTAGTGGCCTATGGTGTAGGAGAGATATGTTTTGTTTGATTTGAGGTTTAACGTCCCCTTCAATACTATTTAGGTCATTTTGGGGACGTTGCATCCAATTATGTCGGGTATTAAGCCTTCATTGAGATGAAATGACATCTCAATCCGACAGGCCTCGGTAGCTCAGTCGGATGCGGGTCTGACTGGTGATCAGCGGGACGCGGGTTCGATACCTGCCAGTGTCGGTAACATTCTTTCGCGGAGATTGATCATGAAATATTTTCTACGGTCATTCTCTCCCGTTCGCTGATTCAAGAAGGGCAGTTGTCAGTTTCTGGCGAAAGAATTTGCACTGTACTGGTTAACTGCTTACGTATAAGCCTGGCCAGAAAAGTGTGGATAGGTAAACTGACCGGCCAAAAATGACCTAAATTAGTGTTGACTGGGCCGTTAAACCCAAATACAAACAAACAAACAAACATCGCAATCCCTGTCGCCCATTGACTCGCACTTAGAAGCCTCCGTGGTGCAGTGGTTACGCTACTCGCCTTGTAAACCAGGGATCGCAGGATCGATCCCGGGCTTCTCCAGACTTTCGGATGAGTCTTTAAACCGAGGTCCCGTCTCCGTATCGTATGACCTTAGCTGTTGGTGGGGCGTAAAACTAAAACTCACTCACTCATTGACTCGCACGACTTTGTTTGGACAGGCTAAGGCTTTCTAAACGGTTTACCAGTACTCTCAGCTCATGCAGCCAAATCTGTTTCTCCCAGCACCCATGGGCGGGGGGCAGGATGTATGGTACTCCATACATCTCAAGGATATATGTTAATACTATATACAGTGGAATTCCGCTATTAAGTTTTGTTTGTTTGATTTGAGGTTTAACGTCCCCGTCAACACTGTAAAGGTCATTTTGGAGACGTTGCTTCCAATTTTGTGGGACTTTTACCCGACATTGAGATGAAATGACATCTCAAGCCCTGTCGCCCAATGAAACCAATAGAGTTTATTAGCATGGACGGTCCGCCTCGCACCGTTGTTCCTGGTCCGCTATTAAGACTACCTAAAATTAAGACTAATTCTGCTTTGAAAAGCATATTTAGAAGGGTGCAGTTATTCTTTCTTCGTGAATTCTGCACACAATGTCCTCTGGTCAGGGACCACCTTTGGAACTGTTCAAAAGTGGTCTTAATATTGAAATTTTACGGTATAACGACCACGTGCATTTTTCTCCAGAAAGCATGCACGGATTGCCTGTTTGGATCATAATAATCTTACGTCCGACTTTCAGTGTCCTTAGGTGCGCAGTCCTCATAGAGGTGATTCCATGCAGAGGGACAGGATGCGTTGGCCGGAATTTCCGGATCTTACGGCTGGTTCCGATATTTAACTGCACACATGGCGGACGTTCAGCGTATGCCGTCCGTTGCTTTGGAAGCCTTACGGGCTGAAAAGACTGCACGGCTGAGAGGTCCATTTGACTGGCCATCATCTTCCAGCGATGATGAAGACCTTGTCTTAGGGAGAAATCATTAAACCAAAAGCTTTTGCGGTGATTTATGGATATCCATAATTCGAATTATGGATATCCATAAATCGATCTGAATTATGGATATCCATAAATCGATTTATGGATATCCATAATTCGAATTATGGATATCCATAAATCAGAGGAATAATGGATATCCATAATTCGAATTATGGATATCCATAAATCGAATTATTGATATCCATAAACCGATCTGAATTACTGATATCCATAAATTGGATATCCATAATTCTATTTATGGATACCTATAAATCGAATTATGTATATCCATTATTCGGCTGATTTATGGATATCTATAAATCGAATTATGGATATCCATAATTCGATTTATAGATATCTATAAATACGGATTAAATAGTAAAACGGCGCCTACAGACAGCTGCCGTAAAAAAAATAAATAATCAAAGCACTGAGAGTACTGGTGGGTCGATCGTCTCTGAGTGTAGGTTGGGAAAATAGTCCTGAGCTGAGAATCGAACTGTTCGTTTAACTTTAAGCAAGCACAGTAGAGCTGATCAGACATCGCGTTATGTGGCGTCTGATTGTGTAGATTCTGTTTGCCAATGCCAAAGTGTACTAGCACCATCCACCCGCCCCTGCCCATCGGGGCTTGAATAAATAGATGGGCTGCATGATGCTTCCACACAGAGCTGAAAGTCCTTTAACATTGGAAGTAACGTCTCCAAATGACCTTTACAGTGTTGACGGGGACGTTAAACCTTAAATCAAACAAACGAGCATAGTCCAGAATTTTCTTCTTACGCTGCGCTCTGACGTCTTAGGGTAGTATTTGGATTTTGTTTAACAGAGTGGGGAGGGTGCAAACGCAGCCCCCGCCATCTTTTGGAAATTATTTCAGATTCATACAGTTTTTCACCCTCTGCAAAATACCTGAAATTCGCATCCTCAGCCCTCCCCTTTTCAGAGTCTGCGTGCGGCCCTGAATCATGTTCAAAACTGTTGTTGCATACATATGGCGATTTTGTTTTGTTTGATTTGAGGTTTAACGTTCCCGTCAACACAGTATAGGTCAATTTTGTGGGACTTTTACCCGACATTGGGATGAAATGACATCTTAAGCCCTGTCACCCAATGAAACCCATGGGTTTATATGCATGGACGGTCCGCTCCGCACCGCGGTTCTTGGACAGGCTTTGATCCTCTAAGCGGTTTACCAGTACTAGTGTGCGAACGGTTTCAGCTCTGCGTGGAAGCATCATGCAGCCCATATGTTTCTTCAAGCCCCGATGGGCGGGGCGGATACATATGGCGAACAGTGCCGACCTGATCAGAAGCAATGTACTCTATATCCGATCTTGGTCTACGCTGTATGTCTAATAACGGTACCACCTACCAAGTCTGGGCTATTCAATTCTGCACTAAAACATTTCAGGGTTCTAAAATTAAGTTATGAAAAGACTATTTTCATTCGACTTGGCATACATTTGCGTAACAGTTTTATAAATAGAGTGTTCCGAAAGACGTCACGTGACATCGTGGCCTGGATTAAGATATTTAATTACGTGAGCAACCTGGCATTCTTATACTATTTCGTTTAACCCTAAAATGCCACAATTTAAGCAAACAGTGACGTTCCTGTGCAACCTGCTGACTAGACGCCACATTCCGCGGCGTCTGATCTGGGTATTATCCATCAAGACTCTATAGATAGCTCTTGTTGCATTGATAAAAAAAAACTCAACGTTTCAAGTTCTATTGATAAAACATAATATTGGTTTTCCCAAATCAGTGATGATCACGTGGACAACTGCAGGAATTCCGTTTGGCCATTTAGTAAATTAGGGTCGACCGATCGACCCAAAAATAAAACTTGGAAACGAAGACATTGGTCAGACAGAAAAAAACTACCCGTGCAACTCATACACCGACCGAGAGTTTCAAGCTTTAATTTATAAAATGGAGCGATACATTTTTCACATGTACAGTTTCTTTTTTCCACAAAAAATATTTAAATTCTAAAAATCAAGAGAATAGGGTATACATTAGAACCGATTTTCTTATTGCTCTACTTCTTATTACACTGTGGCACAATTAAATTTCACGTAATAGAGATTTTACCGAGGTAACGGAGAAAAAAGTACCTCGGTATATTTTTGTACCTCGATATGTCGGTCTACTGCCTAAAAAGTACATCAGAAAGATAGCTTCACACACACACACACACACACACACACACACACACACACACACACACACACACACACACACACACACACACACACACACACACACACACACACACACACACACACACACACACACACACACACACAAACAAAAAAAACATGAATTCCTTCTTTGATAAGTTAAAATAAAATGTCTAGTTTAGGAAGCAATTTAATCCATTTGGCACTAACTAGTTTTCGCACAGATAAAGTTATTTTAACCCTTTTTGTTCCAGAAACCCGTAAAACGGGTACCTTGGCAAACAGTGCATGCCAAGATGAGACGCGTCGTCTCATCATGGCCTACACTGTTTGCAAAAAAAAGTTCAGGCATTTTCCAAATCAATTTTGAAGAAAACACAATATGTCACCCCTAAATTTTGAAATGGACTTCGGCTAAGATTCCATTTGGTACAAAAAAGGGTTAAGCGTGTAGTTTGTGTGTTTTCTGTGCTAAATTAAAGCACTGACAGCACTGTGGGGCCGGTTGTCTCTGGGTCTGGGCTGGAAATAGTCATGAACGGGGGATTTAGACTGTTTCATTTAACCCAATAGGAAAACATGGGCCGTGTGAAATAATGGCGTCCAACATGGTGTAAGAAAATGATAAATTTTAGGTAAAAATGATAAAATCCTTCATATTTCTAATTTCAACATAGATTGTGGATGCTCGTTAGAACCGCCTCATTGAGGCGGTTCTAACGAGTACCCACAATCTATGTTTTTGGGGAAAAAAGCAGATAGTATATACTTCCGTAAACCCCACTTTTCTCTATATAAAGTGGGGTTTAGAGGGGGCTTCATTTGACGGACTTGTTATCGTGATGCCTTAAATTCCTGCAGTGTAAGCAAACAGGGTAGACCTTGATCAGACAGTGCCAAACCCAACACATGATTCCAGTCCAGATTCTACCGATAACCGTCTTACACATCACCTAGACCTCACAGCGATACATATTGTGAGGCTATTTTCTATTAACCCTTTCCCACTTACGTGTCTGCACCCCCCCCCCCCCCTCCCATTTTAAGCCCCAGAAGCATCTGAAATCTGCATTTCCTACCCCTGGAAGTCATGTTTGCTTTACGATTTGCTGGCCTAAAAGTGACCTGTTTTTCGCGCGCCTCCCCACGAAAAATATTCGGGGGAGGTGGGGGGGGGGGCGTTGCCCCCTCTAACATCCGAAAAATTTGGGGTTTATGGCCCAACCGGCCGCTAAAATTTATATCTGAGGATGTCTGGGGTCAAAAATGTCTCAAATTTGATGCTGATAAAACATGCTGCAAGCTGAGTGAAAATGGCCAGTGCCAAACCCCTTAATTGTTGCTTGACAGCTGTGTGAAGATTAAGGTTTTGTCAAAAATTCATGTGAAATCACACTTTTTGTCAACTTTGAGATGCTCCCCTCATTACCATGACAACAATGATCAAGTCATGAAAGGTTGCATTTGAAAGGCTACTGCCCAATGAACATTCATACCGAGTACGGTGTAAAACAGATCATCCATTATGAAACAATGGCTAGTTGAAGTTGCTGTCAGGTGCAACACTGTGAAAATCAGCGAAATTCACACAATCCCTGAGTGGGAAAGGGTTAACCCTTATCTTGCTGGTCACAACAACCCCTATCTTTGCAAACAGTGTAGATCCAGATCAGATGGCTTCTGAAGAAGCCATCTGATCAGGATCTACACTGTTTGGCATTTAGTTATGAATTTGTAGCAATAAATTACATCAAGTAATTTGATTGGTTGATAGACAGAAATAGGTGTGGCTTAAATGATTTCCAGACACTTCGGCCCCACTACCACCTCGGCCCCTAGACAGTTTGGCCCAAAACCAAGTCGGCCCTAGACACCTCGGCCCTAGTCACCTCGGTCCTAGACACCTCGGCCCCACTGTCCCCCACTGTCACCTCGGCCCCTAGACATCTCGGCCCCAAAGACACCTCGGCCCCACTTTTGATATCTGTTAGGGTATGGGCATTTGTATCATGTTAAAATCGGCCCCGCCCATCGGGACTTCAAGAAACCGACAGCCTGTGAAATGAGTACTGGTAAACTGCTTTGAGGTTCAAAGCCTGGCCAGGAAAAGCGGTGCGAGTCAGACTGTTCATATTGGTTTCATTGGGCTGCAGGCCTTGAGTTGTCATTTCATCTCAATGTCACAATTTCGGTCATTTTGAGACGTTGCTACCAAATTTGTGGGGCTTTAGTCTATAGTTTATACTAATTTATTTGCGAGCGATTGCGATGAAAGCCTCAAGCTCACGTATCTCCAAACTGTTAAAATTTGCCCATAAGACTCCAGTTTCTTTAACCGTATTAAAACTTCTAAATAAACCTATACCGCCAAAGTAAAATGGCCCCTATCGGCTTCCGTATATAATGTTCGTTTTTCGGCGGTTAATTTTACAATGCATTTGTATAGGCGTGTTTTCGTAATTCTTTTTTCTGCTCCAAGATACAGGTTGTGTGTTTTGGTCTCAATGTGCAGGACTGATCAGAATGCGTCTGTGACAACCTTTAATCACAACTAGTTTAATATTAATCTGTGTTTATGCAAAGTCATTTCTTTAAGTTAACAGGTCTATGCGATAAACCATCTCCTTGAGAACGATTGAACCAGTATCAAAGATTTGTTTTCGAGCAGAAGTAAGAAATATAATTTTTATCAATTTTTTTGTTATATAATTTCGGTTTTACGGAATGTTCTATTAAGTGGTTAGGAAATAAGATCAAATTGCTTTATTTCTATTTTCATTCCATATAAAAAAAATAATAACCAAGGAGACGTTTATAATAAATCTAACAACGCATACACGACATTTTCAGGTTAACTTGGACTACACTCTAAGTACAGCTAATCCCCCGCCGCCTTCAACCTCAACGTTGACCTGAGTCAGCATCATGAAAAGTGGGGATTAGCGGGTTGTTCTAATTGTGTATATTTGATACTGATTGTCAATGAGCCTTTTCTACAAAAATACGGGCCATGAAGACTTTGCACTCAGTGAACATCCAGATCTATCTGATCTGGATCTACACTGTCGTTCAATTTGCGAATTTTAAATGAATGCAATACACATGTATCAAGTAATTTGAGGGTCTGATTGTCAGAAATGTGACTAATAAATAAATAAATAAATAAATAAATAAATAAATGTTTAAATAAAAAATTATACAGTATACTTGTTATTGTCCGTCTTTAAATATGAGCTGAAATGACAATCAAACTTAGTAGGAATTTCTAAATGTGTGAAAATTGATAACAATGGAAACATACTGAGCGATTCCTACAAAAATACGAGCAGTGAAGACTTTGCACACAGTGCACATCCGGATTCACTGTTTGTCACTAATGTATACATATAGTACAAATGTATCAAGTAATTTGAGTGGATGATAGTCAGAAATGTGACTGATAAATAAATAAATAAATAAATAAATAAAGTATACAATATACTCGTTACTGTCCGTCTTTAATATGAGATATAATGACAATCAAATGTGTGAAAATTGACAACAATGATCTGTTTATCATCAATGATCTCTTTATTGGGGAAAGGGATTAGTAATGCCTGGTTGTTTATTGAGCTGTACACTTTACTAATTCAAGTCAGTAATTAATTGTTCTTGTAAAACTTTTTGTTTTGCTTAATAGTGTACTGACCTGAAATTCATTAATCCTTACCCCACTGAACACGTAATCCTTATCTTTGCAAACAGTGTAGATCCTGATCAGATTGCTTCTGCCCTTTGAACCGGATATGCACCTTCTTTTCATGAAGTTTTTGAAGTGTTTGTTTTTATTGGAGTTTAACGGCCCAGTCAACACTATTTTAGTTCATTTTCGAGCCGGTCAGTTTACCTATCCGCACTTATCCGGGGCAGGCTTATACGTAAGCGGTTGACCAATACAGCGCACTTTTTTTTCGCCAGAAAGTAAAAACTGTCCTTCTTGAATCAGAAGAAGGGAGAGAATGACCGTAGAAAAGATTTCATAATCATTCTCCACGAAAGAAAGTTGCCGACCCGGTAGGTATCGAACCCGCGTCCACCGGATCACCAGTCAGACGCGCATCCGACTTAGCTACCGAGGCCAAAAATAAATAAATAAATAAATAAATGATTATCCCCCATCATCACCATGATTGACGAAACAGAGGAATGTTTTTTGTTTTTTTTTTTTTGGGTTGGGGGGGGGGTGGGGGCTGGGGTTACGGCCCAATCCACCGATCCATCCACATTTCCATCCAATTATCAAGGATAATTAGGTATCATGTTCTTATTGAAATAAATTTAAAAAGTATTTTAGCGGTTTTGAATTAATTCGGATAATAAAAAAGTCTACAGATGATCAAAAGAGCAGAAATGTAGATAAAAAAGAGCCTGCTCTAAAGCATACCGCAATGCAATTAGAATTATACATTAAAATAAAAGAGGGGATTTTCAAATGTATCTTCCATTCTTCTTAAATATATAATAAATATATATATATTATAGGTTTTAATATTCGTGGCTCCCTATCAAAATAATCCAACCAGCAAAAAAAAAAAAAAAAAAAAAAAAAAAAAAAAATCATCGGGCATCCAACCCGACCTCCAATTTAAGTGGAAGCCCCGTAAAAGTAAAGTAGCGCCGAAGTGTCTAGCTATATGGGGCCGACGTGTCAAAGGGCCGAGGTGTCCAGGGGCCGACCCGTCTAGGGTTTCAATTTTATGTGGGGCCGAGGTGGGTTTGGAGCCGAGGTGTCTAGGGGCCGAAGTGTCTAGGGGCCGAGGTGGTTTTGGGGCCGAAGTGTCCTGTTACCGCTTAAATGAATATTCAGCAAGATAAGGGTTAATAACCGTTACCTGCATTTACCACAAATATCACTGATAGTCACATGGACATCAACAACAAAAAAGTTCGGCCCCCGCCCATCGGGGCTTGAAGAATTATATGGGTTGCATGATGCTTCCACGCAGAGCTGAAACCGACCGCACACGAGTACTGGTAAACCGCTTAGAGGATCTAAGCCTGCCCGGGCAAAGCGGTGCGAGTCGGGCCGTCCATGCTTATAAACCCTATTCTATCCATTAAGCGACAGGGCTTATGATGTCATTTCATCTCAAAGTCGGGCTAAAGTCCCACGAAATTTGAAGCAACGTCTACAAAATGACCTATACAGTGTTGACGGGGACGTTGCTCTGTAATCTAGTGTGGTTTAAACTGACATTTCAGTCATTCGAGAATAATGTGCATATTCTTGAAACTTGAAGTGTGCTGAAAGGCCTGCTAGGGGCGTGAATGATGATGGACCTATATTTTCTTTCATGTCTTTAACCTTTACCACTCTCTGGACTAATTCAGCAGACGACCAATTGTTGATATTTTTCTTATTTTTCCCAGAAAACAGGACTTGACATCTCATGCAAATTGTCTCCATAGGAAACAATTTGCATGATATGTCAAATTCTGTTTTCTGGGACTATGGAGACAATTTACAGATGTCAAGTCCTGCATTCTGGGAAAATTAGAAAAACATTTCAAAATGTCGTCTGCTGCGAACAAAAATACCTAGCATGCAGAGCGTTAACCATAGCGTATATCTGATGAAATTTATATAGTGAAACTTCGATGGCTCGAATTACCACGGCTGTTTCGAACTGGTTCTTGTTACCGCATCACGAAAACACACCTTCACAGTTTTAACCCACCTGAACCCCACTATTATATAGAAAAAACTTGGGTTTACATGGGCAAACCTTATTATTCTTATTCTGTTCTAAAATATAGATTGTGGGTACTCGTTAGAACTGCCTCTATGAGACAGTTCTTATGAGTACCCACTATCTATGTTTTGAGCAGAAATAAGAAAACTACTTAGTTTTCATCTAAAAAAATTGTGTGTTTTTTTTTCGGCATAAAGTTTACAATGCATTTGCACAGGCGTTTTTTCATAATTGTAAGAAAACCAATATTGTTGATATATTTGAGATAATTATCTTAATTATGCTCCCCGAAATATTTCGGGGGAGCATATAGTCGCCGCTTCGTCCGTGCGTCCGTCCCGCTCTTGTCCACGCGAATTCTCAGAAACTACTGGTCGGATTTCAATGAAACTTCATGGACATATTAAGTATCGAAGGTGGATGCGCATATCGCCTGCGTGTTTTGGTTCGATGATTTTTTCCAACAGTTATGGCCCTTTGATGAATTCTGCATGAATATATAGGGTACTGTTCTTGTCCACGCGAATTCTCAGCAACTATTTGCAGAAATTCAACGAAACTTCAATGGAATCTTAAGCTAGCAGCAATAGAGGATGCACATATTATCCGTGCTATCCGGTTAGATGATTTGTCACAGAGTTATGGTACTTTGTTTAAAGCTGCAGTGTAAGGTCACTGTGGCTGTTTTTAGAAAAAAAAAAAACTTTGTCATCACTCTGGTGCCTACATGTATTGATGGATTTTAATATCACTTCACACAAATGTTGGGTATGATAATATCTTGAGCATGTTCGACTTTCAGGGTCCTGGGCTCAAGGTCAAGGTCACTGAGACTGTCTTTAGAAAAACTTTGTTTTCGCTCTAGTGCCTACATTTATTGATGGATTTTAATATAATTTCAAACAAATGTTGAGTACGATAATATCTCGAGCAAGTTCAACTTTCAAGGTCCTGGGCTCAAGGTCAAGGTCACTGCGGCTATTTTTAGAAAAAAACTTTATCATCACTCTAGCGTCGTCAATTGACTAATAGATTTAATATAACTTCAAACAGATGTTGGGTATAATAATATCTCGAGCAAGTTTAACTTTCAGGATCCTGGGGTCAAAGTCACTGTGGTTATTTTTTAAATAAAATCTTTGTCATCGGTCTAGTGCCTACATTAATATAATTTCTCACAAATGTTGGGTATGATAATATCTAGAGCAAGTTTGACTTTCAGGGTCCTGGGCTCAAGGTGAAGGTCACTGCAGCTATTTGTAAAAAACAACTTTGCCATCGCTCTAGCGTGGTCATTTGCTGATGGAGTTTAATATAACTTCACACAAATGTTGGGTATGATAATATCTCGAGCAAGTTTGACTTTCAGGGTCCTGGGCTCAAGATCAAAGTCACTGCGGCTATTTTTAGAAAAAACTTGCTGGAGGCAGAAATCTTTCCAACTGTAAAAACGGAATTCCATTGCACAAAGCCTTTCATTATCAAACTCTCATAATTCTGATATGACTGAAATACTGCTGAAAAGGATGTAGAATCGCAAGTTATCCATCTACATTAGAGTTGCAGATGAATTGGATCAAAGTGAAAGAAGCTAGTCTTGGCAGATGGTCAAAATGACTTTTTTGACAGTCAAGGGGATAGGATCAGATCCATTTCCGAACCCGTCTGATATTTTATATGCATGTAAAGGCATGCATGCATACGGAACCATACCTATATGCATGCATACGGAATCATACATGGAGACAGTCCTATGAGGATAGCCTCTGTGTACGAGAGTAAGATTTCAATAATTTGTATTAAACAGTTTTACCCAATTAATATAGCTAAACTACCATCTAGGATCTTGGGGTATTGTATCGTACCTGAAGACACTTCCTTTCATTATACCGACTTTTGTGATGCTGATGTTTGTATGACAGTGCCATCAGGCAAGCTAATCTGTCCACCGGCAGGTTTTGTTATACTCCATTTTGAAGTACAGTGAGTATACACAGTATACCGCAATGTTTCTTGTTCTTCGGGGGTGGGGGCGGGGGCATCTATCGGTTTCATCGTTATTCTTGTTTATCTCGAAATGAATGTTGTGTGTGCTCACTAGAATCGCCTCAATGAGGCGATTCTAATGAGTTCACACGACATACCCTATTTTAAAGTAAATCGAAATGATATCCCTAATATGCTTCCTGATATAGCTCTATAATCAAACCTCAATGGCTCGAACAGCCCCTTTCTTGAACACAGTCTCATGGTCCCAAAGAAGTTCGAGCCATTGAAATTCGACTGTAGTAGTTTTTTCGGCTTATTTCTACTTCAAACAGGAATGAAACGCCTCATTGGGGCTATAAGATTACTGCGAAAAGATATAAAAGGTGTTTACAAATATATTTATTTGATCCCGGGCTTCTCCAAACTTTCGGATGAGTCTTTAAATCGAGGTCCTGTCTCCACATGACCTTAGCTGTTGGTGGGAAGTAAAACTCAAGCATACAGACACGGACAAATATATTTACTATACGGATTTATTATCTTGATGTAACATAAAATTACCAAAGTTTGGATATTCTCTGGGTTTCCAAATGATCAAAGCTAATCAGGTTTGCATCCTTGCGTGATTATTCGTCTTTTTTTTTTTCAGGGTACATTTATTTAGAATGTCGTCAGTAGAGGGAGACAAGACATTTTTCGCAGGCTCAGACGAGATACTTTCTCATATCTGTGGACCGTGCAAAGACGATGGTGATGTCAGAGATGCAAACTACTTTTGCGAATTATGCAATGCAAAACTTTGCAAAGATTGTAGAGACGAGCACATCAAATTCAAAGCAACGAAAAACCATAAAATTGTTTCTATAAGCGAATGCCCAGAAGAAAGTAAAGAGACGTTTAAAATCACTTGCATCTGCGACCAGAAACGAGGCGTAGAATTGTTCTGTGAAAATCATGGCGAAGTCATTTGTCCATCATGTGAAACAATTAAACATAGAAACTGTAATACAAGCCCCCTTCAAGATAACGTTACCGAAGATACACAAAACAAAATAAGTGAAGCTATAGAAAATTCAAAAACGTTGGAAAATAAAATTGAACAATGTAAGCGAAACAGAGAAACTGACTGTAACAAACTTGAAAAGCAAAAATCAGAATGTAGAGAAGAAATAAAAGAATTTCGACGAGATATTTGTAATGCCGCAGAAAGAATGGAGGAGAACATGCTTAAAAGTTTGGACGATAAGACGGATCAGCACAGACATTCTATAGAAAAACATATTTTAACATTAACAGCGGCACTAGAGGCTCTGAAGTTTGACACAGATCGTCTTGAAGGTGCTAAAGCATCCGGCGAAAAAACTTTAATGTTTGCTGCAGAAATCAAAACTTCAAAAAGCCTACGCGAGTATGAAGACTTGGTTAATGACTTAAACAGAACCATTCGTCAGCCACGTGTCGTTTTTGAACGGAATCGAACAGCAGCAGATATCCTGAGTGACTTAGAGTCGCAGTGTAAAATTATATCAAACGACAATGTTATACTGGACATGGAAGTGCAGTCTTCCAGTGAAGTTAACATAAAACTGCAAGATGACAATAATATTCCTTCTATATCAGGATGCTGTTTTCTGACAAACGGGGAGGTTTTATTGTGCGACAATCGTAATAATAAACTGAAACTGTTAGATGGAAACTGGACATTGAAGAAATCATTGACATTACCAGGTCCTCCGTGGGATATATCAGTTTTCAATGAACAGGAAGCAATTGTTACCATCCCCCGTACTAAAAAGTTACAGTTTGTACACATGTTACCTGATATGGAACTTGGGAAAGAGGTTGCATTAGAAGGTCGGTGTTATGGTATAGACGTATTTAAAGACGAAATATACACTGCTGTAGAGACAGAAATCTTGAAACTGGATAAAGCTGGAAATATCACAAGTAGAGTTAATTTCCCTGAGGTGTTTAGTTACCGTTCATACTACCTACGCCTCAGTAAGTCAGGCTCTATTCCGCGTGTGTATCTAACAGAACGGATCTCCTCTATAATGCTATGCTTGAGCATTGATGGAACAGTAGTATTCCAGTATGAAGCCAAAGACCTGTGGCGTCTGGACGGGATATACGTTGACTCTGAAGGGAACAGTTTTGTCTGTAGCACTAAGTCCCACAAAATTGCTGTAATCACAGCTGATGGCAGGAAACACAAAGATCTTCTAACAGCCAGGGAGATAACAAAACCAAGATCAATAGCCTTTAGACCTGAAGATGGAACACTTGTTGTTGGTTGTTGGGGAAATTCAAAATTGTTTGTATTTAAACTTGCAAAATAAACATGTGCTTCGCATTATGCGACAGTTATAGTTCATCAACGACCTTTGAGAGTTTAACGTTCAAGCGTGATGCATCACGAAAACACCTCTATATAGTTTTGACCCCCATGATCCCCACTTTTATATAGTAAAACTGGGGTTTACAGGGGTAAGTCTTATTTTTCTTATTTCTGCTCCAAAATATAGATTGTGGGTACTCGTTAGAACCGCCTCGATGAGGCGGTTCTTACGAGTACCCACAATCTATATATTGAGCACAAATAAGCAAAACAAATATCACAAGTTTTCATCTAAAAAAATCGATTTTAACAATTTAAAGCTAACAATGTGTTTGTATAGGTGTTTTTTCGAAATGAGACTATTCCATGTTTTAGGGGAAGCAGGTTTAAAAATTTCGGATTTCTTTTTTCACAGGATTTTAAAATTATAAATAAGATTTTTTTATAATGTCATAATGCAGAGTTCGTGGCCAAGTGGTTAATATGATCGAGTACGATCCTCAGTAAAACTATATAGCCCAATATAAAATCTCAACCGCAGGCGATTTACCGAAAACGCGAACAAAACCAAACTTAAAGTGCATTCACGTCCCAATGCGTTTTAAATTTTCATATAAGATATCACGCATAGGTGAGAAAGGTGCCATTTTCGCTATTTCTGTTTCATGCGCGTGCGCAGTCATGTATTAATAGAACTGAATGCACGAATTCTTGTATTGAGATACCTCGCGGTCTCTCGACTTTCGGATTAGTCTTTAAACCGAGGTTCTGTCTCCGCATAAGCTTAGCTGTTGGTGAGACGTAAAACTCAAACACTCACTCACCTCGCGGTCACTCCTACAGATATGTGAGCAGGGTAGGCTCAGGCCAGACTGCACTTCAGTCAACTTCTCTGCAGTCTCTTCCGAGTCTTAGCTGATCACAAAGCCTTTGCCTTCTCCTTTGCTAGTCCCCTAAGCAATGAGCAACATTTTCTTATGAACCGGCTAATATATACAACGATATAACAAGAGTGTTTTGAGTTTTAAGTTCCACCAACAGCTATGGTCATACGGAGACGGGACCTCGGTTTAAAGACTCATCCGAAAGGCTGGAGAAGCCCGGGATCGATCCAACGATATAACATATCCGAGGCTATCTTTGCGATGAATTTGTGATATTTTTCTGATTTATACCCCAAACATAGGTTGTGGGTGCTCGTTAGAACCGCCTCATTGAGGCGGTTCTAACGAGTACCCACAAACTCTGTCTTGGAGCAGAAATAAGGGAAACCATGTATACCCTGTAAACCCCAGTTTTCTCTATAGAAAGTGGGGATTAGAGGGGTGTTCATGTCACTGACTTGTTCACCTGATATATAATTCTTTTGACTCCAGTAATAGTATACATGTGTATAATATGTCTCGAACATCGACGGCTCGTTTACCATGGCTGTTTCGAAGTTCTTCAGTCCCTAGGATCAGTCCCTAGGATTATGGAGAGGACTTCATAATGTTGTTGTAACTTGTTGGCCCCCGCCCATCGCCGGGGCTTGAGGAAATAGATGGGCTGCACGATGCTTCCACGCTGAGCCGAAACTGACCACACACGAGTACTGGCAAACCGCTTAGAGCTTAAGCCTGCTCAGGCAAAGCGGTGTGAGTGTCGGACCGTCCATGCTTATAAACCCTATTGGTTTCATTTGGCGACGGGGCTTGAGATGTCATTTCATCTCAATGTCGGGTAAAAGTACCACAAAATTGGAAGCAACGTCTCCAAAATGACCTATACAGTGTTGACGGGGACGTTAAATATCAAATCAAACAAACTAATCCATCATCAAGAAAATGGATGAAATGTCATCTAATGCCTCCTTACCTGGTGTTATGGTTTACCCTCAGTTACTCGAACTGTCCGTGTCTCGAACACATTTGTATGCACCAAAAAGTTTACGAACCATTGAAGTTTGAATTGACTATGTTACTAAAACGGTTAAAAGTATTGTGACGGATATGCCTAAGCAAACAATGCAGACCCGATCATTATGAGCAGTCTGATCAGGGTCTACACTGTCATGCCATCTGCACCTTTCGGACTCCTTGCTGGATCATGAAACAAATTTGTTTAAATTTTAGGAGCATTACAACAAGTCCTCAACGTGTCCGGCCTTAAATAGTGTTGACTGGGCCGCGAAACTCCAACACAAACAAACAAACACTTCCCACAAAACTGAACAGTTTTTGGCTGGTTTGCGTGTAAATAGTCATTGCCAGTTACTTTGTTTCACCAACATCTCCATGACATGGCTCTTTGTACATGTAAGACATGCACTTAGTATGATCTTAGAATATAACATGGTTCAATCCTCTACATAAGAAATAGTGGGTTGGTTGGTTGGTTGGTTTGGGTTTTACGGCCCTTTCAAGATTATTTCACTCATGTCGAGCCGATCGTTAATCAGAGGTGGGCGAAAACCGGAGTACCCGGAGAAAAACTACCTGACCTTCCGTTGCAGAACTTGGCGTCTCACATGTGACCCGAGCGAGGCTCGAACCACAGCGGTGAGAGACCTAATGATCAAGAGTCAGCGCTCTTAACCACAAGGCCACGGAGGCCCGTAAGAAATAGTGGGAGATAATTAAGGAGATTTTCGTCTTTTATCTTCCAAATGTATGCTGTGTGTACACATTAGAATCGCCTCGATGAGGCGCGTCTAACGAGGACACACAGCATACATTTTGTAATACAATACCAAAAAGATGTCCGAAAGTATCTCGATATGCTCCTGGCAGTGGCTCGAAAAAGCCGACCCCGGCAGCCCAGTCGACCAGGAGGAGCGGGTCCGACATCCGCCGGGGTCTGCAATATTCTTTCGTGGAGATTGATCACGAAATCGTTTCTCCGGTCATTCTGTCTCTCTTCCCCACGACCCCTTCCCCCCCCCCCCTCGATGAGGCGATATTCTTTCGTGGAGATTGATCACGAAATCGTTTCTCCAGTCATTCTCTCTCTCTTCCCGACGACCCCCCCCCCCCTCGATGAGGCGATTCTAACGAGCACACACAGCATACATCTTATTATACAATAGTATACCAAAAAGATGTCCGAAAGTGTCTCGATATGCTCCGGGCAGTAACCCTCAGTGGCTCGAACTACCCCTGTATCGAACAGATTTTCGAGGGTCCAAAGGCGCTCGAGCCATTGAAGTTCGCTTGTATATGCAACCCGAACTGGGCTTAAAGTTTGATGTCTATGAGTGACTGTTACACGTATGGGGAGCGTCACTTCCCACAAAAAACGGCCTCGGTAGCTCAGTCGGATGCGCGTCTATGTGTACAAAACATTTGGTGCATGGGATTTGTCATGTAAGTATTTTCTGATTTTTATTTTCAAACTCTTTTAAAGTTCTCTTAACACATTTATTACCAAAAACCCCTAAACGGGTATTTGGCCAACAGTGCAGGCCCAGATCAGACGCCGCAGAATGCGGCGTCTGATCAGGGCCGCCACTGTTTGCTAAAAGTTCAGCTATTTTCCAAATAAACACCGGACAGCCCTTAAGCTGGAAATGAACTCATGCTGTATATAATTTATAAGAAGAACGATTCCATTTGCTACAAAAAAGGTTAAATATGAATCATTAGCGTTTTGAAGCTCTTCACAGATTAGGAAACTCAGCTTAAAATGACGAGAACTTCCTTATACAGTAAAATTCCGCTATTAAGACCACCTAAAATTTGGACTAATTCTGCTATAAAAAGCTTATTTTGAAGGATACACTTAAGTTTACTTTGTGTTTCTGCCTACAATGTCCTCTGGTCAGGGACCACCTTTGGGACTGTTCAAAAGTGGTCTTTAAGACCACTTTTGAACAGTCCCAAAGGTGGTCTTAATACAGGAATTTCACTGTACTATTAAGCTGACTGTGTATGCTTATACATCTGTACATAGCTTTAAGTTTCAATATTCAGCCATTTTACAGTTTCTGCTTTTCCCCGTATTGTAATTATAATATTATTCTAACACTTTCCCAAGTCCCTACATTTACATTTTTATATCCGGCCCCGCCCATCGGGGCTTGAAGAAATATATGGGCCGCATGATGCTTCCACGCAGAGCTGAAACCGACCCGCACACGAGTACTGGTAAACAGCTTAGAGGATCGAAGCCTACCAAGGTAAAGCGGTGCGAGTCGGTCCGTCCATGCTTGTAAACCCGATTGGTTTCATTGGGTGGCAGGGCTTGAGATGTCATTTCATCTCAAGGTCGGGTAAAAGTCCCACAAAATTGGAAGCAACGTCTCCAAAATGACCTTTACAGTGTTGACGGGGACGTTAAACATCAAATCAAACAAGCAAAAATTTTTTATATCAAATGAAAGTCCCTTTAAACAAAAAATATTTAAAAGTCTCTTTAGTCTTCATCTCTGAATATTAATTTCACAATTCTCTTCTTTTTTTATTTATTTGTTTATTTTATTTTTTGTAAACAATAAATTCTCTAACAGACACTTAATTAACAGACTTGGGCAAGTCTATATTCTTTTCTGTGTTTCCTTGGACGGAAGGTGCCATCAGTGACTTTCTGACATGCAAAAAGCCCAGCCCGGTACAAAAAGTAAGCCATCATGTTAACGAAACCCCCTTCAGAACCGAACACACTTGAAAACCTCACTTCATAAAGAGGAAAGTCGGGTTTACCAGGGTTTACATTATTTTTCTTTAAACCATTGCATACTAGTGGACTCTACCATTGATATATGTTGGACAAGTCCATTGGTCATATAAGGAGTGTCAGGTTTTTATCCAATTTTTGACGGAAAATTCTGTTAGCAAATAGTGCAGGTCCTGATCAGGCACCCCGTTCTGTGGCGTCTGATCTGGGCCTGCACTGTTTGCCGAGGTACCCCTATAGGGGTTTCCCCGCATACAATATAGATTGTAGGTACTCTTTTGTTTTTACATGTTTTGTTTTTGTTTGATTTGAGGTTTAACGTCCCCGTCAACACTGTTAAGGTCATTTTGGAGACGTTGCTTCCAATTTTGTGGGACGTTTACCCGACATTGAGATGAAATGACATCTCAAGCCCTGTCGCACATGAAACCAATAGGGTTTATTAGCATGGACGGTCCGCCTCACACCGTGGTTCCTGGACAGACTTATATCCTCTAAGCTGTTTACCAGTACTAGTATGCGGGCCGGATTCAGCTCTGCGCGGAAGCATCATCTTCAAGCCCCTATGAGTGGGGCTCAGTTTTTACATGTAGCAGTCCCAATGATTTTGTTTGTTTGAGGTTTAACGTCCCCGTCAAGACTTTATTTTGGAGACGTTACTTCAAATTTTGTGAGACTTTTACCCGACATTGGGAAGAAATGACACGTAAAGCCCTGTTGCCCAATGAAACCAATAGGGTTTATAAGCATGGACGGTCCGGTCCGACTCGCACCGCTTTGCCTGGGCAGACTTAGATCCTCTAAGCGGTTTACCAGTACTCGTGTGCGGTCGGTTTCAGCTCTGCGTGGGAGCAAAATGCAGCCCATCTATTTCTTCAAGCGCCGATGGGCGGGGGCCGACACTCAATGAGCTGTTTCTAAAAGCCACCAACACGCCATGTTTTAACAAAAAAGGACAATATCTTGAAAAGTATGGAAGTAACAGAGCATCGTACATGATTGCTCATGTAGTTCTGAATTTAACAAACGAACCCACCAGGCACATGGCGTAATTGTGACGTCACTTGGCATAATTGTGACGTCACATCAACTTCGGTGCAACGTCATGAGATTTATGCAACGTCATATCAACGTCGGTGCAACGTCGTGACGTTGCACCGACGTTGATTTGACGTTGCCCTAACGACATGTGCCTGCAGGGAATTGACTCAGTTGAGTAAAAAGGGATAAAATGAGAACACTTTATCTCTCTTCCTCAAAGAGTTCAAAGAATTTAATTATACATTAGCACAATTAAAAGGCATTTTATTCGCGATTTGTTTACATAGGTGTCAATATTCCACCATCAGAAAACGCGACGTCATCATGTAACGTAACGGGGCATGATGACCTTATTTGCATATTTAACATTTACATGTCTTGTATTTTCATGTTCATGATCATATACCACACTTGTCTGACCATGCTAAAATTTCCGTTAAACTTTCAGCATCATTTAGTCCAAACGTTTCTTCTACATTATATGATGTTCTCTATGACATGCCACCTGCATACAAATGGCTTAAAGACTCTCCATTCATGTTTCAGAAAGCCTTTGATTCGCCTGAGGTCAAACAAAAAATCAATACGTTTATGGAATCATCATTTATTTCTGAAACACAATCATTTTCTGTAGATAAGGCATTAGAGCATTTTAATGATATTATATTTACCGCGTGCTCTAAGTCTCTAAAGAGGGGTACTAAAACTTATAAACGTAACGATAACAAGTGTAAAACTAAGAAATGGTTTGACTATGACTTGGTGAAAATGCGTAAAGAAATGATAAGAAAAGGTTCTATGTATTCCAGATATCCAAATGACCCTATCATTCGGGGTTCCTTTTTTAAGTACCGAAAACTTTACAATCGTTGTTGTAAGAAAAAATGCAAGGAATTCAAATCAAATTTAATCAATCAATTAGATAACATGTACGAGAATGATCCTGAATCATACTGGAAGCTTCTAAAAGAGTTAGAAGAAGAGTCAAATTCAAAAGACCCAGCTCAAAATGTTGCGGAAGATGATTGGTTAAAACACTTTTCCAGTTTATTCAAAATTAATCAAAAGTTTTTATTAAAACAAGAGCAGTTTAGTGCTAAAGTAGAAGCTTTATCAGACCTGCACACCTTTTCAGAACTTGATGTTCGAATTTCCGATAAAGAGGTTTCATTTGCAATAAGCAAATTGAAAAACAATAAATCTGCAAGTATAGATGCAATAAAAAATGAAATGCTTAAATATAGCCAATCTCATGTATTACCTTGTATTGTCAAACTTTTTAATATTATTTTGTCATCAGGTACCTATCCAAAAATCTGGAAGGTGGGATACATCAAGCCTTTGTATAAAGGTGATGATCCAAGTAACCCTGGGAATTATAGGGGTATAACGGTAATGCCCTGTTTAGCAAAATTATTCAATAGTGTTTTAGATAACAGGTTACAAAAGTTTTTAGATTCAAATAATATCAAGTCAAATTGGTTTCCAGCCTAAGGCAAGAACAGCAGACCATATGTTTGTACTTAGACCATTGATAGAGAAGTATACAAACAATAAGTCCAAATTATATGCGTGTTTTGTTGACTTTGAAAAGGCCTTTGATTATGTCTTACACTCAATCCTATTTTATAAATTAGCCAAAATGAACATTAAAGGACCTTTTCATAATATTTTACGAAGTATGTATCTTGACAGTGAGCTTCAAATACGTCTGAAAGATAAATTAACCCGTCCGTTAGCAGCAAAACTTGGAGTCAGACAAGGAGATACTTTAAGTCCTAATCTTTTTAAAATATTTATAAATGACTTGCCCGATATGTTTAGTGAAAATGACGATCCAGTCCAACTAAATAATGTTTCCATTAGCTCATTGCTGTATGCAGACGATCTTATTTTATTATCAAGCTCTCAAATAGGTTTGCAAAATTGCTTGAATAAGCTTGAGAGATACTGTGAGGAGAATTGTTTATCTATAAGTCTTAAAAAAATAAAATTTTAGTATTTTGTAAGAACGGTAAACTGTCCAGTGAGAAATTTTATTATGGTAGCATGTTAATTGAAAATTGTAATTCATATAAATATTTAGGCATTGTGTTCTCTTCGTCTGGCACTTTTTCATATTGCCGGACTGATCTGTATAAACGTGCACTAAAAGCACAGTTTAAGCTTTCTAAGTGTTTTTTTCTGGCTTAAGTCCAAAAATAGATACTTTATTACATCTCTTTGATAACACAATAAAACCAATCATACTGTACGGAAGTGAAATATGGGGAACTGTCAATATTTCATCATCCAAAATCAAAAAGGCAAACTATGTCTTCGAGGATTTGGTAAATAATTTACAATGTGGCAAGTTACATATAAAATATCTTAAGTATATATCAAGAATGAACAAGAAGTCTTCAAACGACGCAGTTTTGGGAGAATTTGGCAGATATCCTATGTACATTGAAGGTCTAGTTAATACATGCAAGTATTTTCAAAGATTAGCAACAGCAGAATCAAAATTATTGAAATGTGCATTTAATTAAAGTTGTAGTCTTGCAGATGATAAAAAAATGAGTTGGGTTTCTTGTGTGGAGTTCTTATTAAAGGAGGTTGGTGTGCCTTCCAGTCGATTATATGAATATAACTTTTCAGCTATGGTTAAAACAAAACTTATTCATCGTTTTAAAACTAAATGGACAAGTTCATTGGCGGAATGCAGAGAGAAAAACCAAGGCAAATTACGAACATATGCAATATTTAATTTAGTATTTCAAAAAGAAAAGTATTTATCAATTATTGATAAGGTGGACATCCGCAAGTGTTTCATGTCATTTCGCATAAGTGCTCATAAATTTGAGATAGAAGTAGGTCGATACCAAGGGTTACCAGCTAAAGAAAGAGTCTGTAAAGTTTGTATGTCTGGTGAAGTGGAAGATGAGCGGCATTTCCTTTTCGGCTGTTCAGCTTACACTTCATTAAGACAGACATTCATGGCGAAAATAGAAAGATTGTGCAAACACTTTTCCACTCTATACCAAGATGGCCAGCTCATATGGTTGATGAGTAACGAGTCTGAAAATGTCATTTCCATATTTTCAACTTATATTTACGATTGTTTTGAACTGAGGAAAAAGAAAACATAAACATACACAAATATTCGTATATGTCATTTTGTGCCTAGGGCGGGTCGCTACCTCCAGTCATTTAATTCCAGTACCAGGTCAGTCGAATAAGTAAGTGCGTGGATGAGCCTGTGCAAGGAGTGGGTATCGGAACATAAATTATCCTTGAGATGCAACTGTTGTCGGCTCAAAGCTATGATTAGTCGGTTACTTTAGCCGATAGAGGTTGTATTTCTTGTTGGGTGCAGTGCATTGGGCTCAGGCCTCATCATGCACATTCGGAGGGGACTGGCACTGTGTACAATGATCAACAAATTAACTTGCGGATGAGTGTTATTATAATTTTATTCATCTACTTATTTTATTGGCACTGTGAATTATGAATGAAAACACGTTATCACCGAAGGTTTTCCTGCCACTTTTTTTCGCTTTTTTTTTTTTTTTTTTGCCACAACATCATAAAAATTGGGACAATAATACATGTGCAGCTGATGCAAACCCTCGAAGGTTGGTAGGTTTATTTACGCCTGTGGAGTTTATACCTAAAGTGTCATTTTGTCTGAATTGATGTCCCAAGTTTTAGGATCAGTATGGTTATTTAGTGTGTGGAATGTGTGTTCATAATGAATGTGTTTAATTAAAATGTACTTTGTTAATTAACTATTAATGACTATTATGCTTTGTTCATTGATTTGTATATTCTGAATGCCAGAGATGGCCCATGATTGGTTTAATAAACATATTCTATTCTATTCTATTTAATTTATGGATTATATGGATTACCGAATTAATTAAAAAGAGGATCTTACACGAATGGTCATTTCATATGAAATTTATGAAACGAGCCTTCGGCTGGTTTTATAAATTTCGTATGAAATGACCACGAGTGGCAGATTCTATTTATCATATGACCACTTTAAATTGGATTTTACCGCCTTTGATATTTTTTCCATAAAAATGCGTGGTTGACATGGACGTCATCATGACGCTATTTATTCCCGCTAAAGTGTTATTACACGTGTGGGTAAACGATTTTTATTACACGACGTTATCCACAACTTATCAAAGACATCATATGATAAAAGACGTCATTGCATTCTCAGACGCAAAGTCATATAACACATAGGCGAGTTATCCTACTGGCTTTACTTTTTGGGCCTATTGTTTTTCAAGTTTTAAAGGTATGCTGACCAATAAACTAAACTTTGCAAGTTCAAATAAATACTCGCATGGAACATATTGGACCCGAAAGTAGCGGAAGGTATATTCAACAATGAACTTCCTGACCTACAAATGCTTAGCGTCCTAAACACCGAGCCGTCTTGTCAAGTTAATCAACGGGCCGGGAAAACGAGCTTTAAAATAAATAAGGCTTTCTAAATACACTGGGGAAAACGGATTCCATCTAAAACATGAATTTTGGTCTGAGCGAAAAAATGTGTCCTGTTAAAATAATTCTTTCTTTGAGAGGCTCTCCCTTTGTACAAGAAGGGGAAATCGTCTCCCTCATGATCAGCCGTGAGAAGCAAATACCCAGCAGGCACACTTCGCTAGGGCAACGTCAAATCAACGTCGGTGCAACGTCATGACGTTGCACCGAGGTTAATTTGATGTTGCATAAAAGCCATGACGTTGTACCGTTGTATTCGCACAGTCTGATTAGAGTCTTCGCTCCGTGTTATATTAATGACCCATGTTCTATAGCGTCTTCAGGCAAGCTGGGACGTTTGTATTGTGACTGAGTGGGTAATTCGTCGCTGGACGTACATGTCCGAGGCATTCCGATAACACAACCGAATCTCGAATCTTTCATGTTTACAAAATATTAACTTTTCTGATGAAAATTGTGATACTTTTCTTAATAATACTCCAAACATAGGTGGCTGGTGCTTGTTAGAGCCGCCTCAATGAGGCGGTTCTAACGAGTACCCACAACCTATGTCTTGGAGCAAAAATGAGAAAAATAATGTATATCCTTGTTTTATTTGTTTGTGTGTTTGTTTGTTTGATTTGAGGTTTATCGTCCGTCAACACTGTATATGTCATTTTCGAGACGCTGCTTCCAATTTTATGGGACTTTTACCCGACAATGAGATGAAATGACATCGCCCTGTCGCCCAATGAAACCAATAGAGTTTATAAGCATGGACGGTCCGACTCGCACCGGTTTAACTGTGCAGGCTAAGGTCCTCTACGCCGTTTACCAGTCCTCGTGTGCGGTCGGATTTCAGATCAGCGTGGAAGCATCATGCAACACAATCTATTCCTTCAAGCCCCGATGGGCGGGGGCTGATATACCCTTGTATATAAAGTGGGGTTTAGAGGGGTGTTCATTGAACGGACTTGTTAACATTATGATACATTTTGGTTTGACGGGACGTATGTTATCTAGCTGTTGCTGAAACGTTAATCAAAGACAACAACTACAACAACCACAACGATGAACCAAGGAAAGCAGCTCGCCCCCGCCGATCGGGGCTTGAAGAAATATATGGGCTGCACGATGCTTCCACGCAGAGCTGAGATCGACCGCACACGAGTACTGGTAAACCGCTTAGAGGATCTAAGCCTGCCCAGGCAAAGCGGTGCAAGGCGGACCGCCCATCCTTATAAACCCTATTGGTTTCATTGGATGACAGGGCTTGAGGTGTCATTTCATCTCCGTGTCGGGTAAAATTACCACAAAATTGGATGCAACGTCTCCAAAATGACCTATACCGTGTTGACGGGGACGTTAAACCTCAAATCACAAACAAAGACAAGGAAAACAGCAATAATAACATCGACAACACCAAGAAAAACCACGACAACAGCTAAAACTGTCTGAAAAACATAAATACCGGTAAAACATTCTGGGAAAATAAGTCCTTTATTTGAAGACTTTATATAGAAACACAAAGCAGATATCATTAGTTCAATCTCCAAGAAAACACACATTCTGATAAAACTGGTGGAGTCTGACACCACCAATGGAGTCTGCTAACGCTATTGGAGTTTGTTAACACCATTTCAGTCTGATAAAACTAATGGAGTCTGATAACATCGGATGTGCCAGAGAACACCAGTTGTGTCTGATTACACTAGTTGTGTCTGATAGCACCAGTTGAGACTTGCAAACAACATGTGTTGAATAATGCTTTATTTTACATAGATCTGTGACAAACAATTTTTCGAATGAAATTTTATGATCACCATTTCTTTTGTTAACTCTGATATTGCCTCAGTGAGGCGATTCTAACGGGTGCCTACAACTTGTCTTGGAGCAAAAATGAGAAAAAAATGTATACCCTTGTTTTGTTTGTTTGTTTGTTTGTTTGTTTGTTTGTTTGTTTGATTTGACGTAATCAGACACAACTGGTGTTTTCAGCCACGTCCGTTGTTGTCTAATCAGACTGAACTGTTGTTATCAAACATAGATTGATGATACTTGTTTGATTTTCAGCATTCACCTTATTTGCATTATCTGCTGGTTCCTAGTCTGATGGTTATCAGCGTTGGAAAAACAGGTAACCAGGCCCCCCTGACCTTAAAAGGTCAGGGGGGTCTGCTTATCTGTTTTTCCAATATTGACAATGTGCAAGGTGGGAGCCAGCAAATAATGCAAATATGGTGAATTTGTTTTTAGCGTATTTATCGCTCAACCCCCAACTCTTGTTCGGTTATTTTGACGAATTAGCAAAAGAAACGCGGACATTTGATACATATACATTTTTGTATACAAACGTCAGATTTGAGCTACAATATGCTATGATGAGATGATTTCTGTGAGACCGCAAAATGAAAGAGACAATATCATCACGATAACACGCCTACATAAGTTTGACCCCCATGAACCCCACTTTTATATTGTTAAACTCGGGTTTAGAGGGATAAACCTTATTTTTCTTATTTCTGCTCTAAAATATAGATTGTGGGTACTCGTTAGAACCGCCTCATCGCTCTAAAATATAGATTGTGGGTACTCGTTAGAACCGCCTTATCGAGGCGGTTCTAACGAGTACCCACAATCTATATTTTGAGCAAAAAGAAAAAATATCACAATTTTATCGAGAGTTTTTCATTTTTTTCGGCGGTAAAATTTACAGTGTATTTGAATAGGCGTGTTTTCGTAATGGCGTTTCCAACACAAGTTCCGAAAGTTTTAAACCGACTTATTACAATCGAGCGGTCGAGTAAAAAGTATTACCTGACCAAAATCTTCTTGGGCTAGTACGTATTTAGGCCTAGCCAAGTCCACGTAAAAAGTCTGACTATACCTCCAACGTTCATAGTTTCCATAGAAAAGATGACGCTGCTTGAAATGAACACAGGCATTCCAATCATTGAGTTCTGTACTTCTGCAAACTTCATAGCGCACAATGTGTGTGTGTGTGTGTGTGTGTGTGTGTGTGTGTGTGTGTGTGTGTGTGTGTGTGTGTGTGTGTGTGTGTGTGTGTGTGTGTGTGTGTGTGTGTGTGTGTGTGTGTGTGTGTGTGTGTGTGTGTGTGTGTGTGTGTGTGTGAATTCGGGTTTAACGTCGCTTTCAACAATTTTTCAGTCATATCACGACGGTGTCTTGTTGCGACAGGGAGCTCAATGCTCACATTTATAGTGCTGCCTCACTGAAGTATCATGTCCCAGACACATTACATGATACCACACCCAGTCATATTATCCTGACACTGGGTCGTCCAGTCCTAGCTCTACCCCGTAAACCTGAGTGCCAAGCGATGAGCAGCTAGTACCATTTTTAACGACTTTGGTTTGTCGCGGCCCGGGATCGAACCCGTGACCTCCCGTTCCCCGGAGCGGACACTCTACCAATTGAGCGATCGGTGCCGATCATAGCGCACAATGTTGATCCTTACTTTTAACTGAATCAACGCTGTGATCATGCGTTTGCAGATGTTTTGGAGGTCGGTATGTTATTATGTGAGGGGAATGTGACGAGTGTTCACCCGAGCAGGTAATATTGCCCGAGTGCTATATTACCACCTCGTCATATTCCCCTCACACAAGGGCAACAAATGAATTCTTATAACGTAATCTGACTTCTGAATGCTTCAAAATATGGAGAAAAAAAAAAACAAAAAAAAAAAAAGTTAACAAACTTAAATAATAATTTGACGGGCCTCCGTGGCCTAGTGGATAAGAGCGCTGACTCTTAGTCATTAGGTCTCTCACCGCCGTAGGTTCGAGCCTCGCTCGGGCTAAGTGTGAGACGCCAAGTTCTGCAACGGAAGGTCAGGTGGTTTTTCTCCGGGTACTCCGGTTTTCGCCCACCTCTGATTAACGATCGGCTCGATATGAGTGAAATAATCTTGAAAGGGCCGTAAAACCCAAACCAAAAAAAAAAAAATGATAAATTTTGATGTATCCAATTGTGCACTTGTACTTTTGAGCAGTGACGTCAGAGGGGAATATTGCACGGACATGTGACAATTCATTGCCCTGCGCATGGCATGCTCTAAACCAATGAGAATTCTAGAATAGCTTATGACTATTAATGAGGTATAATAAATTAGTTGCATGCCTCCAGTGTGAATATTTATGATTTGTTTGTTTGTAAAGCGTTTAACAACCCAGTCAACACTATCTAATCGTATATGCAATGTCGTATCGATGTCGATGAAACGTAAAACATCGTGTATGCAACCTCAAATGAACGTCGATTCAACGTTGATATGCTTGTAAGTAACTGTGTCACGATATCGGAAATGTAGATTAAGCCCGCACATACAACTTTGTAGATAACGTGTTTCCCAACGTTAGTTCAACGTTGAGTCAACGTTTTGTGCCTGCAGGGTTGTTGTTTATTTTTATCTTTTTTATGTACACACGCTATGCTAGGATACAGCGTTTCAAAATCCATCTTAAACATTGTCATATGTTGACCGTATCTTGAATCAATTTATATTTTTACTCGAGTTGCATCTTATATCATGTTATACCTAAAACAAATTATGTTATATATATTCTCATTTAATATCTTTTAACAGCATTGTTAACCCTTATCTATGAATATTCAGTTTAGCCATACTCATTTCTGACTTTGAACAAATCAGATAACTAGATGTAATTTATTCTTAAAAAGCCATTAACGTTATGTCAAACAGTGTAGATCCTGATCAGATGGCTTCTGAAGAAGCCATCTGATCTGGATCTACACTGTTTCCAAGGATATGGGTTGTCGTGAACAGAAGATAAGGGTTCTTCAGAAGCCATCTTATCTGGATCTACACAGTTTGCAAAGATAGGGGTTGTCGTGAACAGCAAGATAAGGGTTCTTCAGAAGCCATCATATCTGGATCTACACTGTTTCCAAAGATAGGGGTTGTCGTGAACAGCATGATAAGGGTAAAGAGGTCCCGGTGTATGTCTAGCTCAATGGCGTCTTTCCTGTTGGCATACGACGCATATGCAGCGTCGTATCAACGTCAATGTAACGGCATGATATACGTCATTATACCGAAGTTGATATGTCGTTGCCTACACGCTGTTTGCTACGTGCTGCATGTATAGAACTCAGATACTTGGGGTCAGTAGAGCTTTCTTGTGGTTAGTAGAGCGGATGGTCCAAAACAGATCTCTTGGATTTTTTCTCTTTATTTCTGCATTTTAACGTACGATTTTCAAGACGTGACACAACCATTTGTATGGATTAAGGTGTTGTTCAAGTACGCTAGAATGCAAAAATAAAGAGAAAAAATCCAAGAGATCACTTTTGGACCATCCTCTCTACTAACCGCACGAAAGCTCTACTGACCCCAAGTATTTGTGGTATAGAATGCATACAGCATTTGCTTGTGCACATGAACGTTCATTTGGTACTGAAACCATAATGGTGAAGCCAGCTACAATTTAAACGATTTTGTAGAACACACACACACACACAAACACACACACACACACAAACACACACACACACACACACTTAAGAAAGCAGGAAAGCAAAATCTCCACACACACACACACACACACACACACACACACACACACACACACACACACACACACACACACACACACACACACACACACACTTAAGAAAGCAGGAAAGCAAAATCTTCATGTAGAGTTGCGGGTGCGTCGTATGCATATAGAAAGCGTCGTCGTTGATCTGCTCTCATCATTTTTGTTTATTTTCTGAAATGAAATAAAAGCATCGCTGATAATGCATGATTGATTTGAGTGATTGATTTGAGGTTTAACGTCCCCTTCAACACTGTATAGGTCGTTTTGGAGACGTTGCTTCAAATAATTTGGAACTTTTACCCGACATTGAGATGAAATGACATCTCATTCCCTGCCGCCCAATGAAACCAATAGATTTTATAAACATGGAGGGGCCGACTCTCATCAATTTTCCTGGGTAGGCTTAGTTAGAACTCCTAAGCGGATTATCAGTACTCATGTGCAGTCGGTATCAGCTCTGCGTGGAACCATCGTGCAGCCCGTTCTATTTGTCCAAGCCCGATGGGCGGCGGCGGTGATAATGCATTGAACCCCACCATGATGCGTTTTGCAGATATTTCAAAAGTTAGCATTGCACTAAATACTGGAAGGTACCGGATTTTATCACTTTTGGACCGAGCTTTTAGTTGCGTTCTAAATACCAGACTTGCTTCCATTGGATATATATCCCATGTTTTATTTCAATGTGAGAAAATGATAGGTATAAGGGACTAAAATGATGGATGTTTTATAAATATATCTGCAAGCTCAAAGAAATTTTTTGCTGATTTTATATGGTCACCCCTCCTTTAAAAATGTTGTTTGCATTTACTCCGTTCTAGTATGTAAACAAACATGGTTGACTGTAACTTGAAAAGGAGCCGATCAACATGCTGATATTTTCTCATTGACTTGTTGGGCTAGGATGGCTCTATAAACAAGTAAGGTTTGAAAAGTTTTGTATGTGTAGTTTTTGTGGGAGCAGGTAAAAGGTTACTATTGTCGCCTATGGAAAACATTTAGTGGAAAGCTCCCAAAAGCACATCGCGATAACATATCCGTGCGCTAAAATGGTATTCATCTTATCTCTAGAAAACATTTGATATTGTTCTTATTTCGAATCTAAATATAGATTCGTAAGAACCGGCTCAACGAGGCAGTTCTAACGGTTGCCCACAGTCTATGTTTTGAGCAAAAATAGGATAATAATGAATACTCTCGTAACCCCCCTTTTCTCTATATAAAGTGGGGTTTAGAGGGGTGAGACAATCTTGAAACGAGACAGTCAGAATTCTAAAGTCTTGATATCTACCGACAATGAGGATTACACTCGGTGGTCATTTAATATGAAATTTATTAAGCAAGCCTTGGGCTAGTTTCATAAATTATAGTGGAAAATGACCACGAGTGTAAGATTCTGTTTATTATTTAACGATTTGAAATCGGATTCCATTGCCGGTGCCCCGGCATTGCATTGCCGAGCACGTTCAAAAGAATTCACATGTTCAAATAGAAATATATAAATAGGCAAAATAACGGACTTAGAAACAATGTGTATAGTTCGAACAATCTGACATGAGACTGGTGACCTCTTTTGCCATAACTTCACACCGACTGAATGCATATATTTATCTTCGCCTTTTTTCCGAAGAGGGCGATAATATTATTCAATACATAGAGGTCGGTAAATGGGTCGCCAGTCCCGAGATGCCGAAAGTTCACGAGCAGTTTACGAAAATCGACCTATTGAGCGATAACACTGACTAATTTATTCTTTGCATAAGTCAGTTTCATGTCAAATTGCACAAGCTAAAACTATTAGACGCATGGACATGTCATCTACGAACGGCCCCCGCCCATCGGGGCTTGAAGAAACAGATGGGCTGCATGATGCTTCCACGCAGAGCTGAAACCCACCGCACACGAGTAATGGTAAACAGCCTAAGCCTGCCCAGGAAAAGTGGTGCGAGGCAGACCGTCCATGCATATAAACCCTATTGGTTCCATTGGGCGGCAGGGCTTGAGATGTCATTTCAGCTCAATGTCGGGTAAAAGTCCCACAAAATTGGAAGCAACGTCTTGGTAACAGGACACTTCGGCCCTAAAACCATCTCGGCCCCTAGACACTTCGGCCCCTAGACACCTCGGCCCCAAAACCACCTCGGCCCCACATAAAATTGACACCCTAGACGGGTCGGCCCCTTGACACGTCGGCCGCTAGACACGTCGGCCCCATATACCTAGACACTTCGGCCCCACTTTGCTTCTCACGGGGCTTCCACTTAAATAGGAGATCGGGTTGGATGCCCGATAAGTTTTTTTTTTTATTGCTGATAGGGAGCCACGAATATTTGAACCTATATTATATAGATTTAATAATATTATAACGTTACTAAATAGAAAATCTATATGCCCATTTAAGAAGAATGGAAGATACATTTGAAAATTCCCCTCTTTTATTTCAATATATAATTCTAATTGCATTGCATTGCGGCATTCTTTAAAGATTAATATAATGACAGGCTCTTTTTTTTTTTTTTTTTTTTTTACTTTTCTGCTCTTTTGATCATATGTCACACCTCCAATATACTTTTTAAATAAATTTCAATAAGAATATGAAACCTAATTATCCTTATTAATTGGATGGAAATCTGGATGGATCGGTGGGTGGATGGATTGATGGATAGACGTACCGACGTATTTTCGGACATTCTTACGAGACGTACTTTCTGGGGTTCCCCATGTTAACTATATGATGTCTTTAACCCCACAATGTAGATTTGTACAGCCACTATCCCCATAATACCACATTTTTAACCCCACAACACAAAACTTTACGGAATAAACCTCATACTAGGTATCAACTGTACAGGTTTTAAACCCCACTATGTATCTGGCGTCTGTATGAGCAGGGCTCGGGTCACATGTGAGACGCCAAGTTCTTCAACGGTAGGTCAGGTGGTTTTTTCTCCGGGTACTCCGGTTTTCGCCCACCTCTGCCTCTGATCAACGATCGGCTCGATATGAGTGAAATAATTTTGATAGAGCCGTACAACCAAAAAAAAAATCATTCCTCGGTTTCGTCAATCATGGTGATGATGGGGGATAATCTTATATGTGTTAACATATTTATTTTTTATTTGTTTATTTATCTATTTATCCGGCCTCGATAGCTAAGTAGGATGCGCGCCTGACTGGTGATCAGGCGGGCGCGGGTTCGATACCTACCGGGGTCGACAACATTCTTTCGTGGAGATTGATTATGAAATATTTTCTGCGGTCATTCTCTCCCTTCCGCTGATTCTAGAAGGGCAGTTGTCACTTTCTGGCGGAAAAATGTACACTGTTCTGGTTAACCGCTTACGTATAAGCCTGTCCAGGAAAAGTGTTGATAGGTAAACTGACCGGCTCAAAAATGACCTAAAGTAGTGTTGACTGGGCCGTTTAACTGCAATACAAACAAACAATTTATTTATTTATTAGGTAATTATCAGTGTTCGGGTTCACTGAACTAGAACTATCCTCGTAACTAAACCAATTAATGTATGCATGCAATTCACATGAAAAACGGTGCGGATCCGGTTCAGATGGCAGAAGCAATCTGCTCATGACCTACTGTTTACAAAGATATAGATTATTTTGTTCAGCGCGACTGTAACTTAAATGCAGTTGAAAGTGAGTATCACTTTTTGTTAGTTTGCCCTCAACTCATAAGTCTTAGACGAAAATACTTATCACCGTATTACTGTCACTGGCCAAATTTGACTAAGTTTGACTCCATCATGTTATCACAATCTAAAAAAACTGCACTTAACATTGCCAAATTTATATATTTTGCTGAACAACTAAGAAATAGAAACAGCTAAGAGTATATTTGAATCCAAAACTGATTCTGTTCATTCTACCTATTGTCATTCACATGTGTATGTTCCGTCTTTAAACAAGTTTTACTTCTCTGTAAATGTATTTCTCTGTACTTCATTTGTAGGCTAAAAACATTGTAAAATGTTTAATGCTGAATAAATTATGTTATGTTATGTATGTTATGTAAAAAAGTTCGATTTACCTGGATATAAATTATTTTTTTAGATAAGTGTTAATGAATTCCAGGTTAGTACAGTATTTAGCTGGCATGAACAAACAAAAAGGTTTACAAGAACAATTATTGACTCAAATTAGTAAAGTGTGAAGCTCAATAAATAACCAGGCGTTACTAATCCCTTTTCCCCAATAAACAGATCATTGTTATCAATTTTCACACATTTGATAGTCATTTTAGCTCGGGCAATAACGAGTATATTGTATACCTTATTTATTTATTTATTTATTTATTTATTTATTTATTTATTTATTTATTTATTAGTCACATTTCTGCCACTCAAATAACTTGATACATGTATTCACCTTATTTGCATTATCTGCTGGTTCCTAGTCTGAAGATTATCAGTGATGAAAAAACAGGTAACAAGACCCCCCCTGACCTTGAAAGGTCAGGGGGGTCTGGTTACCTGTTTTTCCAATATTGACAATGTGCAAGCTGAGAGCCAGCAAATAATGCAAAAATGGTGAATACTATATTTATATATTAGTGACAAACAGTGTGGATCTGGGTGTGCACTGTGTACAAAGTCTTCACTGCTCGTATTTTTGTAAGAATTGCTCAGAATGTTTCCATTGTTATCAATTTTCACACATTTAGAAATTCCTATTTGATTGTCATTTAAAGACGGATAGTAACAAGTATATTGTATACTTTATTTATTTATTTATTTATTAGTCACATTTCTGACTATCAGCCCCTCAAATTACTTGATACATGTATATTGTATTCATTTAAAATTCGCAAACTGAATGACAGTGTAGATCCATATCAGATGGTTAAGAGCGCTGACTCTTGATCATTAGGTCTCTCACAGCTGTGGTTCGAGCCTCGATCGGGTCACATGTGAGACGCCAAGTTCTGCAACGGAAGGTCAGGTGGTTTTTCTCCGGGTACTCCGGCTTTCGCCCACCTCTGATTAACGATCGGCTCGATATGAGTGAAATAATCTTGAAAGGGCCGTAAAACAAAAACCAAAAAAAAAAAAAAAAAAAAAAAGATCCAGATCAGATGGATCTGAATGTACACTGAGTGCAAAGTCATCATGGCCCGTATTTTTGTAGAAAAGGCTCATTGACTATTAGTATCAAATATTCACAATTAGAACAACCCGCCAAACGCCACTTTTAATGATGCTGACTCAAGCTCAACCTCACGGTTGAAGGGGATTAGTTGTCCTTCAGAGTGTCTTCTTGTTGTAATAGTCTAAGTTAACCTGAAACTGTCGTGTATGCGTTTGTTATATTTATTATATACGCCCCATTGGTATTTTTTTGTATCTGAAATAAAAATAGCAATACGTATATTTTTTTATCTTATTTCCTACCAACTTAGTAGAAGATTCCGTGAAAGCAAAATTATGTAACGAAAAGCTGATAAAAATTATATTTCTTAATTCTGCTCGAAAACTACTGGTTCACTCGTTCTCAAGCAGATGGTTTATCGCATAGACCTATGGAACGCCACGACTGTCACATGATGTTGAAAATTATTATGCGCGGTAGTTACACTATTATTCGCATCACTAACATTAATATGTTCAGTAGTAACCTTTTTATGTTCAGTAGTAACACTATTATGTTCAGTAGAAACATCATTATGTGCAGTACTAACATTTATATGTTCAGTACTAACATAAATATGTTCAGTAGAAACATTATTATGTGCGGTACTAACATTTATATATTCAGTACTAACATTAATATGTTCAGTAGAAACATTATTATGTGCGGTACTAACATTTATATGTTCAGTACTAACATTAATATGTTCAGTAGAAACATGATTATGTGCGGTACTAACATTTATATATTCAGTACTAACATTAATATGTTCAGTAGAAACATTATTATGTGCGGTACTAACAGTTATATATTCAGTACTAACATTAATATGTTCAGTAGAAACATCATTATGTGCGGTACTAACATTTATATGTTCAGTACTAACATTAATATGTTCAGTAGTAATACTGTTATGTTCAGTAGTAACCTTTTTCGCTGTGGTTAATTTATTATTCGGTGTGGCAAATTTACTATTAGCTGTGCTTATTTTACTATTCGCTGTGGTAAATTTACTATTCGCTGATCGGTTAATATTTCAACATAAGCAGTCACCTATGCACCGGTCGAATTAGAAACAAACGCGGGAAACCAAAGTCTTATTTGCCGGTATTAACCGTTTGTAAAATTAATGATTGTCATTGCTGGTCCTGAGTTGGGCCTGATGGCATATATCCAGGATGATTGCTTTCCGATCGCACTTTGAATTAACGGATTTCATTTTTACTTCTAGAATGAGTTTTAGAAAGTGGTTGAGTAGACGCTGGAATAATTCTATTTATTATCGAGGCTCTATGTTCTACTACACACGTCCCGGGGCACGAGTGGCCTCGAGTACTTAAAACTATTTGGTTTCTCTATTATCACACTAGCGATTAAGACCTTTGAAGAAACAGATTAGGGAGCTTCCTCTGAGTCTCCCATTTAGATCTGAAAATAAATGATCCAATGAGGCTTTGTACCCAAGGTTGTCAACTTCTGGATCCGTGCATGCCAATTGGTATTTTCCAATCCTTGGAATTACATGATCGCAGCTGAAGTTGTAAAACTATATCAAATTTTAGTTTCTCTTTAAAGAAAAATATTGCTACCAACAATAAAAGCGCTCAGCACTTGAATGGCTTCAAAATTATTTTTTTCTTTATATATACTTCATCTCCCTCATTTCAGAGTGTTATGAGCCTGTGCACTTCTATACCCGTGTCTGGGTTTCAGTTTTAAGGCCTACAAGCAACCATTTAGATTCCTGAATTAACCTGCATAGGCAGCCTCCAGTTGATGACCCTGTCCGAAGGACGGGACATCGTTTTGTTTCAGCTTTGTGAGCAATAACACAGTAACAAGCTTCAAACAAAGCGATTGCTTCATTTCAATCAAAATAAAGTGTTTAGTTTTTTTTTTTTTGTAAGCGTCACTGCAAGCATCGTGCAGTAAGAGTATCTTAAGTGTGGGCACTGCGTACGATGGGTCAGTGGGCCCTGGTCGATACCACCTGTTGGGCCGAAACGACCAGTTTTCGGAAATGCCAGTCAGGTCCGGCGAATAATACAATTGTCAGGTGCACACTAATGTCCGGGAATTGTCCGGGAATTCGCCGGGAAATTGGAGGTAGTGGTGTGTTGTCGCTAATATCTCCACTTCGGGTTGTCAGAAATTAATACAAATAGTATCAAATAAAATTTTTAGCTCTATTATAAAAGATAAAAAATAATAATTTACTTTTTTAACGTTTTAGGGGTCTATTTTTTAAGTTAATTTGTCCGGGAAATTCTCTGATTTTTTCCTGGATGTTGGGGTATTGATACGTTAACCCTAATATCTCGACTTTAGGTGGTCAGAAATTAATAAAATTAGTATCAAATAAAAATTTTAGCTCAATTTTAAAAGAGAGTTAAAAAATATTTTTCATTTTGAATATTTTAGGGGTCCATTTCTGAAGTTAATTTGGTCCGGGAAATTCCCGAATGTGTCCTGGATCTTGCGGTAGTTGTGCGTTTTCATAATATCTCGGTTTGTGGTGATCACTTATTGATAACAATTGATATATGTTAAAATTTTAAGTTCAATTCTAAAAGAAAATATATAAAAATCTCTTTATACACCTCAATGAGGCAGTTCTAATGAGTACCCACAACCCGGATTGTATCCAGGATGCCGGGGTATTAGTTCGTTTTCCTTAATATATCGACTTGTGAGAACGAAAAAAAGACTGCACACTCCTTGTAAATCCTACTTTTCTCGGTATAAAGTTGGATTTACATGGGTTTCCATTACACAGCTTTCTGTGATGTCACACATGTTGCTGCTCACAAGACGGACACTGCCATTGATACGATGATGAATTCAGACCTAAACATATTCTATAAAACCAAATTTTGCACTTACGATTTTCACAGCAAATCATGTTATCAATATACTCAGGCATTTTGCAGAATCACCAGACTGGAATTTTTACGATTTTACAACTGAATGAATGAAGTCTTTCTACTATTTAAATCCAGGTAAGCAGCACACGCCAACTTATTATGAGCTAAAGCAATTAATTTAACACATTTTTACTCTCGTTAGAAAATCAATGGCCCGTAAAATCGCTCAAAGTCCGTACACCTAATTCATCGTCAGGAAGAAATGGATGCGCTTAAATTTCGTTGTTTAAGCAAACAGTATAGAACTAGATCAGATGTCGCATTTTGCGCCGAGATCAGACGCCAAGTTTTGCAGCGTCTGAGCATCATGGTCCGTCAATCAGTCAAAGTCCTTACATCTAATTCATTGGCAGCAAGAAATAGATGCGGTTAAATTTCGTCGTTGATTAAGCAAACAGTGTAGACCGAGATCAGACGTCGCACTTAGCGGCCCAGATCAGACGCCAAGGTTTGCGCAGCTACTGATCATAATGGTCCGTCAAAGTCCGTACACCTAATTCATTGCTAGCAAGAAATGGATGCGGTTAAATTTCCTCGTTGTTTAAGCAAATAATGTAGACCCAGATCAGATGTAACATTTTGCGGCCCAGATCAGATGACACGTTTTGCAGCGTCTGGTCATTTGAGTCTACACTGTTTTACTATGTCCCACAAATGGGACGCTAGGCATATATGGATTAAATATCTGGGTTAAATATCTGATCTGCCAGTGGATCTACACTATCTGCCAATGTCCCACAAGTGGGACTCAATGCATATATGGGTTAAACCTTTGATCAAGATCTACACTGTTTGCCAATGACCCAACAATGGGGCGCTGGGCATATATGTGTTAAACCGTTGACCAAGTTCTACACTGTTTGCCGTAATTAAAGATTCTTTGAGATCTTCTATAAATTAGTCATGTTGTGTGCACTCATTAGAACTGCCTGAATGAGGTGTATGAAAAGATTTTTTATATATTCTTTTAGAACTGAATATAAAGTTCAGTATAACTTCTTCCAAATCCAGTTCTTTGAGAATTGATATCATTTTATCCGCCATTTTGAGTCAAATGTTTACAGTCTTATTTTATCCTACCGGTGCACAGGCGACTGCTTATATTAGAAATATTATCCATCAGCGAATAGTAAAATAACCACAGCGAATAGTAAATTTACCACAGCAAATAGTAACTTAACCACAGCGAATAAAGTTACTACTGAACATAATGATGTTTATACTGAACATATTAACGTTTCCACTGAACATAATATTGTTACTAATGCACATAATAAAGTAACTGCTGAACCTATTAATTTACCACAGCGAATAGTAAATTAACCACAACGAATAGTTCATTAACCACAGCGAATAGTAAATTAACCACAGCGAAAACAGTTACTACTGAACATAATAATGTCACTACTGAACATATTAATGTTTCTACTAAACATAATGATGTTACCACTGAGCATAATGTTGTTAATACTGAACATAATAATGTCACTACTGAACATATTAATGTTTCTACTAAACATAATGATGTTACCACTGAGCATAATGTTGTTAATACTTAACATAATTATGTTTTTACTGAACATAATTATGTAACTACTGCACATAATAACGTTCCTACAGCACATAATTATGTTACTACTGAAGATAATAGTGTTTCTGCTGCACAAAATGCTTTTACTGAACATAACTCTATTACTACCGCACATAATAATGTTCCTACTGCACATAATAAAGGTACAACTGAACAAATTAACGTTACTACTTAACATGTTACTGCTACCACTGCACATAATAGTGCTACTACTGAACATAACATTGTTACCACTGAACATATTAAGGTTAATACTGAACATAATAATGTTGCTACTGAACGTATTAATGTTAATACAGCACAAAATAGTGTAACTACCGCGCATAATAATTTTCAACATCATGTGACAGTCGTGGCGTTCCATATGTCTCCATTGAACCCGGTATTTGTCTCAGGATACAACAATTGTCTTGATATTATCTTGAGGGTTGGGACAGATTATTTTCTTATTTGTGCCCTTTTTGTACCAAATGGAATCTTCCTCCTTATACAGTTAGCATGAGTCCAGTTCAAAATTTATGAGTGTCAGGTTGTGTTTTCTTCAAAATTTATTCGGCAAATGGCTGAACTTTTTGCAAACAGTGAAGGCCCTGATCAGACGCCGTGTTCTGCGGCGTCTGATCTGGGCCTACACTGTTTGCCAGGGTACCCGTTTTGGGGTTTCTGGTACTAAATGGGTTAAGGCATATATTCTTGGCACTCGTTTGAACGCTGTCATTGACTAAATGAAGCCGTTCTTGCAAGCGCCCACCCTCTATTTATACATTCTTGGGCGAAAATAAGAATATTAAAGTGTGTCCTTATAAATCCCACCTTCTCGTAAAAAAGCGGGTCTCAGGGGTTTTCATACCTCAGCTTTTACTTTATTTTAAAATTACTCAGGAAAATTACATATGCGTGCACAATTTAAAGCAAAGTGGCTCTGGCAGGATTGTTTGTTTGATTTGAAGTTTAACGTCCCTGTCAACACTGTAAAGGTCATTTTTGAGACGTTGCTTCCAATTTTGTGGGACTTTTACCCGACATTGAGATGAAATGACATCTCAAGCCCTGTCGCCCAATGAAACCAATAGGGTTTATTAGCATGGACGGTCCGACTCGCACCTCGGTTCCTGGACAGGCTTAGATCCTCTAAGCGGTTTATCGGTACTAGTGTGCGGGCCGAATTCAGCTCTGCGTGGAAGCATCATGCAGCCCATATATTTCTTCAAGCCCCTATGGGCGGGGGCCGAGGCTCTGGCAGGAACAAACCGTTACAAAACTCGCCTGTTTATTTACGAGTTTGAACCTTTGTATTTTGTATCCGTTCCATATTTCCTTTGCCCCTGGACGATTTTCATTAAAATTTCATCAAATATCCCCCTCATGCAGTGAGCTGATGTGGAGAACTCATAGATCAACCATTCCAACTCAGGCACAATGTCACAGGTGAAGGTCACGAGTTTGAAACTTTGAATTTTGTGTCCGTTCCATATCTCCTTTACCCCTGTAAGTATTTTCATTGCAGTTTGGTGAACTATTCCCCCCTCAGTGAACTGATGTTCAGAACCAATAAATAAACCATACCAACTCAAGCTCAAGGTCACAGGTGAAGGTCACGAGTTTGAGACTTGGAATTTTGTGTCCGTTCCATATCTCCTATACCCCTGGAAGGATTTTCATTAAACCTATGTAAAATATAGCCCCTCAGCGAGCTGATGTGCAGAACCCATTAACCATACAACTCAAGGTCAAGGTTACAGGTGAAGGTCACAAGGTTTAGTCTTGATACAAAGTGTGGCGGGGGATTCTGCTGTCCCTCAGGCTGCTTTCTTGTTTTTATTTGAAAGGAAAAATACATTTCCTAAGGACATTCAAGAATCGTTCAAAAATAGGCGCAAGCACAAAATACATGAAGCCGCATATAGTGGATTTAGTGGTGGTTGAAATATTGCAGTTGTAAAATCAGTTTTAAAAAGTATCTAGTCAATGATGTATATGACGTGTTCATCGTAATTACCCTAAATTTTTGACAACAAAAATCATAAAATAAACCTGAGCATACAGTGTAGATCCAAGTTAGACTGTTTGTCACCGAATAAACGTGTTCGCGGCCAAAATATATAATGAATATTTTCTGACACTTTAACATTAAAAAGTATCCGAATATTTATGGTAAATACGGCAGTTTATAAACTTAGACAAGCCAAGCTACATGTATGCATGATCGGGAAAACATGTATCGATGTTTCTTTTTACTGCTTTTTTTTTTTTTTTCAGAAATTTGAGCGGTCATTTCAAAAAAAGGGCCAATGGCATCATACGGGAAAAGTTCGGCCATATGAAATCAAGGGAAATCAAGGGAACGAACCTGTACTGGCAGTTTTTCCAGGTAGCTTCCAGAATTACGCTACTTGACATCTGTTTTAAAGCAATTCGGCTATAGTCGGCAGTTTTCGATGAATATCGGTTGTGACTGTTAATCGTTGTCTCAGACAATTGCTTAAGGGTATTACAGTGGCATATTTGTTTTAACTAAATATGATGATTTATTGGTCCATATATAATACGGATTAAATTGCTTTTCAAATATTATAGTATTGTAAGGGAAAGTGTTTGTTTTATGCCGCATTCATAAAATAACCTAATGCCACTTTTATTTATTTATTTCATTTTATTTATTTTTTCATTTATTTATTTTGCGAAGTCGTTAGTTAACGATTCGTTAAATTTTTTATCATTTTGTACAGCAAAAAAAAAAGTGCGAATAGGGTTTGCATCAAATTTGCAAAAAAAGCTCCTCACATTTTCCAGTAGAAATACAAGAGTATTAGGTACCTATTGAATAGTTAACGTTTTGACCATTAACGAGTTCATTAACCCATTCAGTATACCAGAAACACCTAAAGGGGTACCTTGGCAAACAGTGCAGGCCCAGATCAGATGCCACAGAACGCGGCGTTTGATCAGTGTCTGCACTGTTTGCTTAAAGTTCAGTCATTTTCCAAATAGATTTTGATGAAAACACAACCTGACACCCCTAAATTTTGAAATGGAGACCTGCTGTATATAATGTGGAAGATTCCATTTGGTACAAAAAGGGTTAACTTACGCTGCTTTGAACAACTTGGCCTTGATGATCAGTGTGTGTTAAGTAGAACGTAGTTGACTCAGTGTTAAAGTTTTGATAGTTTTGAGACGGATTGACAAACGCTACTAAGTACAGTTGCTTTGCACTGCTGATTTCCACGTGCGTTTCACTGGTCTGTTTGAAACCCATCATTGAGACTGCTCTAACGAGTACCCACAATTTATGTCTTGGACCAGAAAGAGCAAAATAATGTATGCCCCTGTTAATACAGAGCGTGTTTCTGAGGGGTTCTTCAAGGACTTGCTTTACGTGATGGGAAACGGCTATTTTAAGCCGCACGTCAGAGAGCGAAAGCATGTGCAATGTACTGGTTAACCGCTTACGTATAAGCCTGTCCAGGAAAAGAGTGGATAGGTAAACTGACCGGCTCAAAAATGACCTAAAATAGTTTTGACTGGACCGCTAAATTCCAATACAAACAAAAGCTCTGTTGGCCTCGTTAAGCAATAAAGGGGAAAACAGTAAGCAAACTGTTTCATTTTTAATCATTTCATTTGACAATTAATCGGTTTTTAATCGTTGAACCCATTCTGGCATAACATCACTTAACCCTTTTTGTACCAAGTGGAATCTTCCTCCTATAGCAGGAGTCCATTTCAAATTTTGGGGGTGGCAGGTTGTATTTTCTTCAAAAACTATTTGGAAAATGGTTGAATTTTTGTAAAACGGTGTAGGCCCAGATCAGTCTGATCTAGGCCGACTGATCTGGGCCTGCACTGTTTGCCACGGTACCCGTTTAGGGGTTTCCAGTCTGAAATGGGTTAATCACTATTAGCAGTGAAATATTTGCATATCTGAAACACTCGTGAAAACTATGACGTTTTCAACGCACTCGTTAGAAAAGTTTCTTTTTTTTCTGCACGAGTGAAAAGTTTTATGTTTTCAATACAATCGATGAAATTATATTTTGGTATTTACCTAAAAAAGAGTAAAACCATACATAGGTTAACAAGTCCGTGAAATGAACACCCCATAAACCCCACTTTGTATGGGGGAAAACTTGGGTTTACGGGGTGTACACTATTTTGCGCTCATTGAAGCGGTTCTAACGAACACCCATAACCATGTTTGCAGTATAAATAAGAAAATTATCACGGATTTTCATCAGAAAAATAGCTATTTTGGAGATATGAAAAAAAATGCACGTTGACGCGCGAGTGTGTTAATTCTTGCTCCAAAACATCGATTGTGGGTACTCGTTAGGACCGCTGTAAGAGATATATCTTGGAGAAGAAATAGGATACTTGATAACTAGCGAATAAGATTACATGGCAAACCCCAGACCAACCTGGCAGCTGCACAATCTGATCAGAGTGTTCATTGTGCGTTATATGGATATATTTCGTTATAATAGAAAGGCTTGAATTGTGCTCAACCCTTTTTCTTTCTTTTTTTTTGGGGGGGGGGGGGGCGGGGTTGGCTCAATTCTAATTAACAGAAGCTTAGTGGTGAAAGGGAAAGCGTTAACTGGACCGAGTCCATTAACTACAGAGAACGTTTGTCTAAAGATTACCTAACATAAGTTTGTCGATATCATGTCAACGCTTCCGGGCCATAAAGCGATTAGTTTGAATATACACACAGCGCGTGTCAACTCTTAAATTCTATGCATGTATTAATTGATGCCTATTAATCGAAACTTTGTTGAATACTGTTTAGCATTAAAATATATTTTGATTTGCAACCCTGACAACACATTACAAAACATGCCTGTACAACTACACAGTAAATTTTATTGCCGAAAAAGAGAAAATTTTAAGATGAAAAATTGTGAAATTTTCTGTTGCACAAAATATAGACTTTGTAACGAGTGCCCACAATCTATATACAGAGTAGAAATAAGAAACAAGGTTTACCTCTGTAAAACCCAGTTTTATTATATAAAAGTGGGGTTCAAGGGTTCAAAATTATATAGGCGTGTTTTCGTGATGATTATTTTTCTATGTGAAAATACATGCAATTTATCCCAGAAAATAATATTTGAACCAGGGCACAGCACTCCCTACAATTTACGTGTTCCCAGCAAAGAATCACATCAGCGTGCGCATCCTAGACTTCTCTTGTTGCATGATGAAGCATTGGATCTTTCGCACAACGTAGACTCTGATCAGAAAAAGTACCTAAGGGTTTTAAGTAGTATTCCCACAACCGGCATGATTGGCAGTAATTAGCAACAATTGCCAATTAAGCATGTGTGTGAAGTACCCGAAAAAAAAAAAAAAAAAATCACCGAAATCAATATATTTTCGCTAGTCAAAAAAAATCAATATTTTTTTTTTTCTTTCTTCTACTTCTTTTGTAAACAATATGAAGTGTTTGTTAATTGCGCATCAGTCACATGCAGAAAAAAATGTATGAAACAAGAAAAAAAAAATCAAAAACAGTATATATATAAATAAGACGAAATAAAAATAAATTTATTTCAGCATTAAATGTCATTAACAAAAATGTTTTCAGCAGCTCACTTTGACATTCGTCTTGAACCAGTTAAAACCCGGAAATTTCCGATTTTATCCGATGATCGCGTAATATGAGAACCGATAGCTATAAATAGATACAATGAGGAGAGACGGCTAAAAGTACTGAAAATGGCAAGAAAACAACCTGAAAATGACCAACTTTGTTTTTATTTGATCTTCAATTATTTAATACTGTTGGAAAGAAAAATCATTTTTCTTCAAGAATCTAAAGTCACATTTTTAACAACGTATTTTCTAATTTAATTATTACAGTATAAAAACAGACACCCTGGTGAGTTTTTGCTAATTTTCTATTGAAGTAAACGAGAGGTTCACGAGACGATGGGTCCTATTTTCATTTCAAAATTGACCAGATTAAATTTTATTTAAAAAATATAAAATTATAATCATAATTAAGATAAAAGATTGAATTTTTATAATTTTCAATCACATTTTCGCTATCTAGCCTAGTATTTTTTCAATCATGTCTTAGATTCACATGCCCTATTAATTTCTATACACTTTGTCGCGCGGTTTAAATCGGACACAGGTAATAGGCGGATTACAATTGTCCCACATGTCACAAAACTAATAGGGCTATTCGTTGGTATGAAGCTACCTCAAGGTTGGCTCATTATGTCTGCGAGCAGTAAATGCTCTGGCGAGCCTGCGCATGCGCATGCGCGCCTGGGCCTTTACTGCTCGCCTTTGCGACGATAAATACCCTTTTCTCACGAGCTGACTCATTTGTATCCATTTCGAAAACACGCCTATATAAATACATGGAAACTTGACCGCCGAAAAAAAAAGAAAATTTTAAGATGAAAAATTTTTGATATTTTCTTATTTCTGCTCAAAATATAGATTGTTGGTTCTCGTTCTAACGAGTACCCACAATCTATATTTTAGAACAGAAATAAGAAAAATACGGTGCACCCCTGCAAACCCCAGTTTTTACCATATAAAAGTGGGGTTCAATGGGGTCAAAATTATATGGGCTTGTTTGTATCATAAGGTATAGTTACTGGTAAGGATGGTAGTAAAAATATATATATTGGGTCCTCGGAGTGGCGATTCTAATAAACATAAATTATATGCCTCCATAAGGAGAACTAGTTAAATATTCCAAATAGATCATCGTTTCTTGCCTTCATGTTTCATTTTAAGAAAGTTTATTTTGTCATAGATATACCCGTCGAAAATGACAAATGTATACTGTTCGACAAAAGGTGTGCGTGACGCAAGCTTATAAGCAAAACAAAGTGCTTTTGTATACATGTACATGTGTATAGGCTAAGAGAATATATGATTTGATATAGTTAGCTTTAGTTTCATGGGTAATAGTTTTGTAAATATGTTTAAAGTTTCATATCATGAAAGGTTAGAAAATAGCCCCAGATATGGGGGTGGGGGAGGGAAGCCCCAGATATGGGGGTCGGTGGTGGTGGTGGGGGGGGGGGGGTGGTAACAGCTTTAATCGAAGGATAATTTCGGTATATTTATTTATTTATTTTTTCATAAAACCTAATGTTGTGGCTACTTTTGAGGCGACTATAAGTAGATACAGCAGTTTTCTGAAGAAGGAATTTTTCCAGTATTTATCTTCGTTACCCCCACCCCTCTAATCTGGAGCTGAATTGAACTGTTTATACATACGAAAATATCTGTCTGTTTTCTGGAACATGCATTTGTTATACTGATGTTCTACATATCTTGATGATTTTGTAAAACATTCCAAAATGTTTTTTTCTTTTTTTACTGTAAATGGCTATTATTGTTCGTTCTCTTTGTTCATTGAAAATGAAGTGCATTTCACTACATGCACACTTGTTTGTAATGGGATGCTTTTGAAGTAAGTCCACGTATAGCACTCCTTCCCTGGTCAGTGTGGTTATATTCTTAAAGGGAAATGGATAGATGGGACATATTCTCGCCCGTTTTACTAGATTGGGCTGCATGTTGCTTCCACGCAGAGCTGAAACTGGCCACACACGAGTACTGACAAACCGCTGAGAAAGACTGAGCCTGTCCAGGCAAAGCGGTGCGAGTCAGATCGTTCAATGCATATAGGCCTCCTAGTTTCATATGGCGACAGGGCTTGAGACAACATTTCACATCAATTTCGGGAAAAAGTCCCACAAAATGACCTAACATCTCCTAAATAACCTAAGTAGTGTTCACGGGGACGTTAAACCCCAATTCAAACAAACAAACAAGAGAGATAACTTTGGTAATTCAGACCCTTCTGAAAAGGGGTCCACTGTGAAAGGAAAGAATTTGCTCCTGAGGAGGAAATCTTTTACTTACATAGTGAACCCCTATTTACAAGAGAGTTAAAATGTTTTTGTTAGAGTCGTCCTGCCTCTGATGGTCTTTCCGTTCACTAAACTGCCATACTTTTCAGCTCCAATGAGCTCCCCATTCTCTTGTCGGTGTGGATCTACATTTTCCACTTTTCGCCATTTTCAGTTGATTCTTAAATTGACATTTTTAATGTAACTTTGCTCGAAGTTCATGCCAGGCTTACGACGCAAAAATTGACATTTGACAATATGGCGAAATGGGGAATCTTTAAAAAAAAGTGTTGAGTTACAGCAGGAGGAAAAATGCGCAGACTTGCATGTAGAAACTATATTGCTTTGTTTTCCCGGTGTATCGTGGAGAGAATAATTCTAGAGATGTAGACTAAGTATGTTTTGACGGCCAGTTTTATTGTTGTTGTTGTTTTTGTTTTGTAGAGTATAGGGCATGTTTGTGTGTTCTTTTGGTATGGCTGTATTCCGGAGTGCTTACTGATCTGTGTTATTGTTTTATCGTTTTTCGGATTGACCGCGAAACGTTTGCAAAAGCCTCGGTCACACAGAGCTTGCGACTGCAATGCGACCGCTTTGCGACTTATTTCGTTTGCGATTGACTCGCGTCCTCTGCGACTATTGCAAGTACCTTTTCTCTACAAATATAATTGCTGATCAGTCGCCGACAATTCGCCGTACAATGGCGATAGTTTTTGCATGCAGCCGGCGATTGATCGGCGACCTGTCGCCGTAGGTTCGCCGTAGGATCGGCGACTGGTTTGCAACTACTTTAGAGTGATAGGCGGCCAATCGGCGAACAAACGGCGGCTCTTCTGAGAATGGTGCAACTGAACGGCGAAAGGTTGGAGACTGGTTGGCGACCGTTCTGCGATCAAAAGAATAAATAAGTAAATACTTAAATAAATAAAATGTAGCAACATGGCACTGCAGACTTTCGGCGATCTATTGGCGCACGCTGGAAACCTCCTTGCAAGTTTTCAGCGGCCGGTCGGCTTCTAGTCGCCGAACCGTCGCCGATACGTCGACGTCTCACCAGTGATCAGTCGCTGATCAATCGCCGATTAACCGCGGAACAATCGCAGATAGGTCGCAGTAAGGTTGCCAGATTTCAGATTCAAAGTATTGATGAAATTGATTGGCTACCCAACGGTGATCGGTCGGCGACTTCCAGAAAACCATTGCTCAGAGTCTTTTGTGCCTGTTCGAACGACTGGCTGCGACTAATTTTGTTCGGCGACCTATCAGCTACCTCGCTGTGACTACATGTTTTATAAAATTCTGCAGCCCCTCTGCCAAAGCTCTGTTAGAACGAGGCTTAATTAAGTGAAATGTACACGTACCGTATTTACTCTAAGTATTCGAACAACTCAGTCTTAATATACGACAAACTTGTTATAAAGTTTAATTATAGAAACAGCCATGACAATATATAGGCATGGGTGCTGTGAAGCTCTGTTTGGCGATAAACAATGAACACCGATTGAATGTTGAAATAGGGCATTTATTTCAATGCCGACACAATTAGAACGTATGTGTATCAATGAAACATGAATGCTTTTAACTCATACGGCCATTATAATGATACAAATCATTAATACGCCAAATCTGGGCGACAAAAAGCGCAAGCCCAGATAAAAGAATTCTTTGTGCCAGCCAAAGCTTAAGGGGGAGATTGGGGAAGGTGGTGGGTAATAATTTTTGAAAAACATTGACAACGGACAAACAAGCAGCCATCTGCATGCTCGACTCTCAAAAAGTGCACTTCTACCCGAACGCGTGATCACAAGGTCACCAAGAACAGCGCATTCTGATTGACTGCGGAAAACACGCCGAAAAAACAGTCGATGATACTTTCCAGAGTCTCTAGAAACTATAAACGACGTGTGTGAGTGGTCTCAATTAACTAACTGGTATGCCATAAGCACTGGCTGGCACAAGGAGATGGCTCTCTATAAATATTTTTATGTAAACATAAAATTCACTTATAGAAACAGCCATGACAATATATAGGCATGGGTGCTGTGAAGCTCTGTTTGGCGATAAACAATGAACACCGATTGAATGTTGAAATAGGGCATTTATTTCAATGCCGACACAATTAGAACGTATGTGTATCAATGAAACATGAATGCTTTTAACTCATACGGCCATTATAATGATACAAATCATTAATACGCCAAATCTGGGCGACAAAAAGCGCCACATTTGGGCTAACCGGACAGCACCAGGTTAACCCAAAAGCGCCCAGACAAACAGCACCCCTCCTAAGACCTAGAGATCCAATCGATTCTGGAAGTTCAATACAATGCAAATAACAGGACACTGCTCAGGATATCGTCCAGTACGACAGATGTGATCGGGCTGCACTAACACCCTGACCAGCATGAAAACAACACTCTTATTAAAGAGGATTATTGAAACAACTTGAAATCCACATTGTGACCCTCACCCTACTGTGATCCAAGACGGCATCCTTGCAACATCAGTCCTACACCTCTTAAAGGTCGTATTACCCGTAGACCGTAGAATCCAATCCTCGCATAAGACGATGGACAGAAACTACATGTATCTGTTTAGACAAACATTATGTTTAATAAACCAACAGTGACAACCAAATAACGCCGATGCAATGGATGAATACTTGACTTGTTCTCCGTTAGAAGCCATAACATAGCTAATTGAATAATTCAAAGTATGAAATTTTAACCAGTGAAACCCGCATAAGACAGTGAATTCACAAGTTAAACTTGCATAAGACGGTTAATCACCATTAAACAAGCAAGCATTCACCGCATCGCACCATGCAGTTTCCGATAGCGATTTTAGCGTTAGGCTATGTCATCTTATTAAAAAGCACCTAGTCTATTTAGAAAACTTTATGAAGTATACATCATTCTAAATCACTCTCCAGCATTCAAATTATAGAATCTCTGTAAATGTTACTATGCTCGTAACAATCCATGCATAAGACATTGGATTGGTTTCCTATGCTGATCACAATCCATGCAAAGTTTATATAGCAAACTTGAATGACCGTTAAATGTTACTGCCGCTCAGAATGTATGTATATACATGATGTATATGGAACACATACCGCATTTTAAACATCTTTCATTAACACTGTATCCCTGCATATGTTTTTGCCCTACTCGCAAGTCCCTATTTGACAGATAACAAGACAGGTGGGCAGCCATAGCGACTTAAAAAAACTTAAGTTTTATTATTATTATTATTACATTTGTTCGTTTTTTATTTATTTATTGTTTGTAACTTTGTGAACTTGCCAATTTGTGTGTAGAACTCCATAGATGAAAAGAGATACAGCTGCATAAGACAGTCTGTAGATAGGCCCAAAGAGATACAGCTGCATAAGACAGTCTGTAGATAGGCCCAAAGAGATACAGCTGCATAAGACAGACTGTAAAGGAGACTAAGGGACCATTGGGATTCGTATGTACCGCTTATAGGCATTAGAACTCCATCTGCCTAACTCTTGGATACGAGAGTTTGATAAATTCAATTGATGAGCTCTGGTGGTGGCCCCTATTCTGAGGCTATGGGGTTTATAACGATCTGTATCCAGACCAAGGGAAAGAACGACGTCCTTAAAAACTTCTGAAAATTGAGCCGATGTGACTGGGAATTTATCCTCATAGCAAAAATAGGACCTTCCTGAGGACCTCTAAGTAGGCAGTATGTCGCAAGGGCCTTTACTGGACAGAATCTGGAATTAACCGACTTTAGCAATAATGTAACTGGGTGCTTAGAGTGCTTAAAGTGAGGCATGGTGATCTCCATACTTTTGATAATATTGCCATTGGCAGCAAATTGAACATTTTCCCGCCTAATGACATGACCCAGCTGAGAACCTCTTGTAGTATATTCCCCTATTCTTAAGTGGGCATGAAATGCTAATAAAAGCATAGCCTTGAACATAGTTCGACGATACCCTGATGAGCAGAGAGATTTCAGAGATACCACCATACTATGCAAAATTCTCATAGTAATCGGAAGGCGGGGGTCTGATACCGGATAAGATCGTTTTAAGCCCACCAGCATTTTCTTAATAATGATCTGACTCACAGGATTAGGCCATCCAGACATTGTATGAATGTAAGATAACCCAGCAATGGTAGTCTGGACAGAGGAAGGTTTATAGCCTCTATCCACTAAAAAAGCAGTGAATGCTGCCATATTGGGAACCGATATTGGAAAAAAGTTGGACTGATTTTGTACTGTATAGTTAAGATACGCCCTGTAAAGAGCCACTGCATTACCATATACCCTTTTTGTGGCAGATGATATGGATGCCTCTAGCAGACGGAAAACAGTCGATCTTACAGGAGTAGGTCGATTAGTTCCCTGGGTACTACTGTGGGTTCTGCATCCATATGTGGTGCTCGTTGATGGAACTCCTGTACCTGGAAACGCGAGATAAGATCAGGTAAGACATTGGCCTTACCTGCCACATGAACGGCTCTAGTTAAAATATTGTATTTCATACATGCAATCACGAATCTGCGCACAAGTGACATTATGTTCTTATCCTTGCTAGATTGCTTGTTTAATATATATACTACCGCGTAGTTATCTGAATGAATAGTGATACATTTGTCACAAAGGTCAGGACCCCATAACTGAAAAGCCAATGTAATGGGAAATAATTCTTTATATGTAATTGGCAGAGATGCTACCTGTTCAGGCCAGGGTCCATAGAACCAATGGGTTTTGAAAATAGCGCCATATCCAAATGCACCTGCTGCATCGGTGAAAAGATGAAGTGATGGAGATGAAAGCCAGTGGTTCGGCAAAAGCAGTCTTTTGCCATTAAAATGGTCAATAAAAATGCGCCAAGCTTTTAGATCTAGCCTGGCTGCTTTATTAAGCGTCACCTTATGGTTTGGATGGGAAACTTTCTTTGTAAGGTCAATAAGGCGCCTGAGGAAAGTCCTGCCCGGGCGCACTACACTGCAGCAAAAATTCAGCAGGCCAATAATTGACTGTAAATCACGGAGCTGTATTTTTCTGCGCTTTTGGAAGTGAGTCAGAAGAGTTCGGATCCTAATTACCTTTTCCACTGGTAAACGCGCCTCCATAGATCCAGAATCTAGCTCAAGCCCCATAAATGTCATAACAGTGGAAGAGATTTCTGTCTTTTCTGTTTTAATTGGAACACCTATTTGATCACACATCCGCAAAAAACAGTCAAGATTGTTCTGACAGGTGACTGATCGGGGAGGTCCTAATATGAGAAAGTCGTCCAAAATATGGACCATAAATGATATACCCAATTTATTTTGTGCTATCCATTTGAGACCAGAACTGAAACGATCAAATATGGCACACGAACTTCGGGATCCAAAAGCTAAACAAGAATCATAGTAATATTGTGACCCCCATTGAAAGCCAAGAAGTTCATGGTCCAAATGATGAATTGGGATAATTCTAAAAGCAGAATCAATATCCTTTTTTGCCATGAGACAACCCGGACCTAATGTTAACAGTAAATTAACTGCATCATCAAAATTGGAGTATTTCACAGTAGATAGTTCTTCACATATGTAATCATTGATGGACTGATCTTTTGGAAAACTTAGGTGATGTATAAGCCTATATTGACCCTTTTGCTTTTTTGGCACACATCCTATGGGGCTAACTTGCAAATTTGGAAAGGGAGGACTTGTGAATGGGCCTTTAACTCTACCCAACCTAACTTCATTATGTATTTTTTCCGATATAACATGTGGCAATTCACGGCAAGATTTTAAATTTGGGCTCGTACGAAAACATCTTGGGCCCTCATAACCCAACCTGAATCCCGCTTTGAAACCCTGCACCAAGTACGAGTCAAAAGAATAGCCCTTGATTAATTCTGCAAAAGGCTGTACCTTAATAGGGGTAATCACACTAGTTGTTACCTTACTGGGGGCGGACTGTTGGGTTCCTCCGGCCTCGGTCTGACGAACTTGATTAGCTTTTGCGGGGAAGAGGTTGTTTCTTGCATATGCACTAGGGGCTTGACCTCCTGATCTGCTTTGGAAGCAGGTTCTAGCAGAATGGTTGCCTCTGCATCTACCACAGGTGTGGGGAAACCTACAATCGGATCGTGTGCAGTTTCCAAACCGATTGAATGCCCAGCAACAGTTTCGGAGAAAGGACTGGTCGCTTCTACGTGAAAAGGTGCTACCTTGCTGCTTAGATCTTTGAAAGCCTGCTGCTGTCGCAGAGGGTACCCATAAATCATAATGGATTATGTCCCAACGATACTTCATGGTTTCCCGCAACTGCCTAAACTGAATGTCATAATAATACCAGGCCAGACCAGGACGCCTGTATGCAAGATCCCTTACCACCTCCCCATACTTCATTAGTTGACCTGCCTCATGTGGATAGCTTTCCACATAAATTGCAACAAATCTTAAAAAGGCAGAGGTCCACTGACCTATATTAGTTATTTTCTTAATCTGTGCTGTAGGGACAAGATTAAAGGTATTGTTGGAGCCTAACTGAAGGGAAAATCTCTGCTGACGGGGCTGTGTTGAATATGTAGGTAATAATGAAGCAAAATCAACATACTGATTAGTGCATATTTTACGCTTAATTTTTTTAGAAATTTGTGCTGAAATAGGAGCTGAGACGGGCTCTGCAAACAATGGGGTATTCTGAAAGTTAGTCTGCCCACCTGTATTTGTTATTAGATTAAGATGTGCCCGTGTGGCTTCAGTAACTGAGCTATTCTCCAGATCTTGCCCCTGCTGATTGGTCTGTATATTGTCTTCCCCCCTCAGAATCAGTCTGGTATGTAGGAATCCTCAGAAGAGGCCTAGAATTACTATTAGTAGCCTGGGATGATGTTGGTGACTTGTGACGACGCTTCTTCGGCTCTGGTGAACTTGAACGATCTGACAAACCAGAATCTGATCCATCCGATTCATCTGTTAAGCCGTCTATGGGAGATGACGCATCGGTTAATGTTGGATATACTACAATATCCGTAGTACTTGGATGCCTAGCTCGATCTCTCACTGTGTTTATCATTGTTCGTAAATTTTTCACCGACCCAGCGCAACGTTTTGACACAGCTGTCGAAATTCCAGTTTTTGCAGCCGATGTGCGGCCAATGTCACCACCACGTCTAGTTTGCCGCCCGAGTTCCATAACATCCTCACTGGGCACCTTGTTCTTCGACCTTATGTCCGAAACAGATGTGCGACGGGAGCCAGCTTTAACAGATCCCCTCATGCTAGCCCGTGATTTCGGTGCTGGTTTCACCCGAAAGCTGCTGGTTTTTGAACGAGAAGTTACAAGACGTCCTTGTTTGTTTGACCTTGTACCATGTGCTTTATCCTCTGATGACGATTTAGCAGTGTCTTGCTTCTGGCCTGAAGCCGCATCAACTCTCCCTCTCTTCAGTTGACGCCTAGAAGACCTTTCCGCCATGTTCTGAAAGCAAAAACGAGACGGACAGAAAACAAAACAAAACCCAATCATTTTTCGTAAAATTGCTTGCCTTTGCTCATTTTGCTGTCCCTATTTTTTTTTTTTTTTTTACAGCCCTTTCAAGATAATTTTCACTCATAACGAGCGGATCGTTAATCAGAGGTGGGCAAAAACCAGAGTACCCGGTGAAAAACCATCTGATCTCCCTTTGCAGAACTTGGCGTTTCACATGTGACCGGAGCGAGGCTCGAACACACAGCTGTGAAAGACCTAATGATTAAGGGTCAGCGCTCTTATCCATTAGGCCACAGAGGCCCATTTGTCCCTATTTGAAAACAGCACCTTTAGGAAAGCTACCTCTTGAAATTACCCGATTTATTTAATAAACTTGATAAAATAAAGATACACACCTATATACTATTAACCACTATTATCAGAAAGACAAAAATCTATGAATTGTAACATTTGGTTTGAGATGATAACAATAGTTTGAGATTTAGGTGTTGTGAGGAAGACATAGTAAAACTAGAATAACATTTCCCAAATTTTTAAGTTTGACTTAGGCCGTTGTTTGAGAGAACCGTGAAACGAGCATCTAATGTATCAATTTATTAATTGGAAAATATACTCCAAGAACGTTTGAGATAACCGTAGTTTGATTTATGTGTTTGAATAAGAGGAGCATCCCTCAAGGCTGAATTAACGATGCCCAAATTAAGTGTAACTAACACCGTTTGAGATAATGGTGTTTGCGACAACGAGAGTCGAGTGTATCAACCTGTACCTATCTGCGTTCATATCTAAACATGGATTTTTTTTTTTTTATTACCTCGGTCCTGTATTTATGTATTTTATAAGTTGGTAAACAGGCCTAACCGTTTTCTGTCACAATACTGTGACTTTTAAAAATATGTGACCGTACTGGCCATCAGATGCATGTCGTTTAAGGAGATAAGCGTCTAGGCTTCCAACTGTCATACTTGCCATGCAGGGAAAACCGTAGTAATGTATAATGCCGCACCCAATTTGTACCTAAAGTGTTTGGTTGCGCTCAACGACCCACCAACATATAAGGTCATTCGGAGACAGAACCACAGTAACATCTAAACCCATACACAGGGTCATCACCCGCTTATAAATTGAATGAGCAGTAAATATATATATATATATCTATATACATAATACATAGATATACTGGTGTCATATTTGACTGATTCATCCTGAAGTATGTGGTTAATGTTTCTGAACCTCTATGGATGAACCACACTTTTTTTTTTTTTTTTTAATAATAATAAAAATTCTCACTGGTAACCATACCCCAGATCCATAATGTGTCATTATTATTATTATTATTATTATTATTATTATTAAAACCAAAAGGGAAATTGCCGAGTGAGCTACCGAGGTAGGCTAATTACTACTGTATTAGTTTTATTACATAACTGACAAAATTGTACTGTAACTTAAGCATGTTATGTTTAACTCATGCGCATGCGTTTAAACAAAAATCTCACACAATTCGTACTGAAAAGGCATTAGTTAATTGTATTGATTCCTGAACATATCCGAATTTCTATTCCTAAGACAAAAACATAAAAAAAAAAATTGACTACTTCATGCACTATTTATGAGCAGCCCGTTATTTCATAAACCCTGATCCGTTCCAGAGTAGCCATTACACGGACTAGCAACAAATACAGACTACCATCTCTCTATAAATACTGCCTGGCAGAAAATAATAATTAAAAAAAAAAAAAAAAATCATGTACCATTCATGAGAAGCCAAATACTCATGTACCCTTCATGAGTAACCAATACATTGACAGTTACCACTAACAGAGACAAGACTATCATTTCTTAATATATATATACACTCGTGTATAGCAGAAAGTACCAAGAATTAGACTCATTTGTATATATCGTCATACACTGGGACGGTTACACTTGGTCATTACCTCAGTTTATTACTAACTCATGTACCATTTATGAGCAGCAATTAACTCATGCACCATTCATGAGAAGCACATTTCCTCTGAATAATGTATACATCAGGCATTAGCCTGAAACCTGTAAGACTTTTACAAACCATGTACCATTTATGAGCAGACAATTACTCATGTATCATTTATGAGCAGACAATTACTCATGTACCATTCATGAGCAGTCCATAGCTGTAAACTTTTACTAAACCATGTACCATTTATGAGCAGACAATTACTAATGTATCATTTATAAGCAGACAATTACTCATGTACCATTCATGAGCAGTCCATACCCGGACCATAAAATGTCATTTCCCATTGCAAATATCAGAGAATAGAAGATTTTTTATGAGAGTTCATTTTTCATAGCGACGATGGCTGCTCAAATGTTCTTAAAGTACTTCGGATACCCCGTAGACCAGTTCAGATGTACCCCATCTGATTCAAGGGCTAACTGCAAAAGATCCGGCATAAAAAGGCCCTTATGCTTCCAATATCTGATAAGTTCGTGGTCCCGAGCACGAGAAGATAGAGCAAAATTTACTTGATCCACTAAGTCATTATATGCCGGTATATTGACTTCGTATCGCACACGCCGGCTAGGTGCTAGACGGTGCAAAATTTGCATAATGACAATCCTATGAACTTTGAACCGTGCAATTATATCCTCCGCAATTGCGAAAATATCATCAGCCACTTTTGATGCCATAGATTGGGGGTCCGACGCTCTGACTGCACTGCATAGATCATTGCTACCGATTTGCAGGATAACTATTTCAGGAGTAAAATCGGAGATAATCTCCAAATTCGACCTGATATTGGACACGTGCGCTCCACGCCGGCCTGAAAACTGGATCATAAATTCTCTAGGATTTAGATTTAATGCCAAATTGTGGTCTGATACTTCGCTTTCTAGAAAACATTTAAAGTTGGACACAAAGCTGTGGCCTAAAAGTAATACTTTCCAAGGCATTTTGCCGGCACACCACGTGTCCCGGGTCCACACAACTTAGAAAACCAGCCAAAATACCACTCACCTTTACAATAAATTCTGCCGTATACACATCGAAGCTTGCACAAACTCAATGGCTGCTGAGTTACTGATTACTGACGGATTAAAAATTCATTTTACTGTAATAATTTTTGAAAAACATTGACAACGGACAAACAAGCAGCCATCTGCATGCTCGACTCTCAAAAAGTGCACTTCTACCCGAACGCGTGATCACAAGGTCACCAAGAACAGCGCATTCTGATTGACTGCGGAAAACACGCCGAAAACTTTCCAGAGTCTCTAGAAACTATAAACGACGTGTGTGAGTGGTCTCAATTAACTAACTGGTATGCCATAAGCACTGGCTGGCACAAGGAGATGGCTCTCTATAAATATTTTTATGTAAACATAAAATTCACACAAGTACAATAGACTACAACTGTCTAGAATAAGCTGGATGAGTGGCAAACATTGTAGAACCTGATGCGACGCAGCGGTCTGTGGTGTCTCATCTTGGTTTACACTGTTTTCGCAGGCCTATCTGTCCGGGTACTCAGTATATATGGTATATACGATATACTCCTCAAAAAGATGGCTACAATCATTTGGCTCCGAGTTTATAAAACTTTTTTCATACTCAACTCACTTGAGCATGAAATTTCAAGTGCTTATAAACATTAAAATACAGATAAAATGGGTAATTTGTCTGCTTAGATTGTTGGAAGCTAATATTTATCCTGCTCATAAATATTAAAATGCCAACTACAAAATGCCAACATTTTAATATTTATGAGCAGGATAAATTTCATGCTCAGCTGAGTTGAGCATGAAAAAGTGTTATAACCGTGGGGTCAGATTACATTAACAAATCCGTGTGACAAAGGGCATTCTTTTCATATCACCAAAACTGATGACAGATATATGTCTATCCATGGAATTCCAAGTTTTTCTCTTTACTGGAATTAAGTGCATGGGTAGTAAAAATGAACATTTTGACGGCAAGCTCACATTTTGTAGAGAGTTGACACAATAAGGATTTCGACCTGGTGAGAAACTCTATGGCCCGCAGAGCTTCAGAGACAATCAAGTCTTACAATTTATACAGATATAAAAATTAGAGGCATTACGACATCTAAGGATCGAACACAAAGGTGTTGATCCGACTGCCCTGCCGCCGCGTAGTCTGATCAACACATTTGGGCCCTGCCAAGCGATTTTGGTACTTATCGCTTATGCGAGCAGCGAAGGTTCAGGCGAGCCTGCGCCGTGATCCGCGCAGTCTCGCCAGAACCTTCGCTGCTCGCTCATACAAGCAGAGAATCAAGAGGAACCTTCAGACAGAAAGCCATATCCCTGGCCCCTCTGAATGGCTGGGCATGCGCAGTTAAAATTTGTCATGACGGAATGCTCGAAGACACAAATTCGCTTGGCGGGGCTCATTTGTTGTTCGCATATGTTTTCTCATGACTTCGCTCATATTCAACAGCCTGCGTGAATTTTATTTTTTGAATTTACAAAACATACCCACCACCCCCCCCCCCACCACCCCCCCCCCCCCACCCCACTGGGGCTTGGAAAAATAGATTGGGTCACATGGTGCTCCTCTACCGCAGATGAGTACTGGTGAACCGCTTACAGTGTCTAAGCCTCCCCAAGCAAAACAAAGTGCTTTTGTATACATGTACATGTGTATAGGCTAAGAGTATATATGATTTGATATAGTTAGCTTTAGTTTCATGGGTAATAGTTTTGTAAATATGTTTAAAGTTTCATATCATGAAAGGTTAGAAAAACGCTCCAGATATGGGGGTTGGTGGGGGGGGGGGGGGTGGTAACAGCTATAATGGAAGTATAATTTCCGTATATTTATTTTTTGTCATAAAACCTAATGTTGTGGCTACTTTTGAGGTGATTCTAAGTAGACACAGCAGTTTTCTGAAGAAGGAATTTTTCCCACAGTTATCTTCGTTACCCCCGACCCCTCTAATCTGGAGCTGAATTGAAATGTTTATACAACCCATACAAAATATCTGTCTGTTTTCTAGAACATGCATTTGCTATACTAATGTTCTACATATCTTGATGATTTTGTAAAACATTCCAAAATGTTTTTTTTCTTTTTTTACTGTAAATGGCTATTATTGTTCGTTCTCTTTGTTCATTGAAAATGAAGTGCATTTAACTACATGCACACTTGTTTGTAATGGGATGCTTTTGAAGTTAGTCCACTCCTTCCCTGGTCAGTGTGGTTATATTCTTAAAGGGAAATGAATAGATGGGACATATTCTCGCCCGTTTTACTAGATTGGGCTGCATGTTGCTTCCACGCAGAGGTGAAACTGGCCACACACGAGTACTGGCAAACCGCTGAGAAAGCCTGACCCTGTCCAGGCAAAGCGGTGCGAGTCAGATCTTTCAATGCATATAAGCCTCCTGACTTCATATCGCGGCAGGGCTTGACAAAACATTTTACCTCAGTTTCGGGAAAAAAGTCCCACAAAATGACCTAACATGTCCTTAATGACCTAAGTAGTGTTGACGGGGAGGTTAAACCCCAATTCAAACAAACAAACAAGAGAGATTACTTTGGGAATTCAGACCCTTCTGAAAAGGGGTCCACTGTGAAAGGAAAGAATTTGCTCCTGAAGAGGAAATTCTTTCCTTACATAGTGGACCCCTATTTACAAGAGAGTTAAAATGTTTTTGTCAGAGTCGTCCTGCCTCTGATGGTCTTTCCGTTCACTAAACTGCAATACTTTTCAGCTCCGATGAGCTCCCCATTCTCTTGTCGGTGTGGATCTACATTTTCCACTTTTCGCCATTTTCAGTTGATTCTTAAATTGACATTTTTACTCTAACTTTGCTCGAAATTTCATGCCAGGCCCACGACGCAAAAATTGGCATTTGACAATATGGCGAAATGGGGAATCTTTAAAAAAAAAGTGTTGAGTTACAGCAGGAGGAAAAATGCGCAGACTTCAGTGTTCTTGTGCATGTAGAAACTATAATATTGGGCCCCGTCAAGCGATTTTGGTACTTATCGCCTCTGCGAGCAGCGAAGGTTCACGCGAGCCTGCGCATCCGCGCAGTCTCGCCAAAACCTTCGCTGCTCGCTCATACAAGCAGTGAATCAAGAGGAACCTTCAGACAGAAAGCCATATCCCTGGCCCCTCTGAATGGCTGGGCATGCGCAGTTAAAATTTGTCATGACGGAATGCTCGAAGACACAAATTCGCTTGGCGGGGCTCATATTGCTTTATTTTCCCGGTGTATCGTGGAGAGAATAATTCTAGAGATGTAGATTAAGTATGTTTTGACGGCCAGTTTTATTGTTGTTGTTGTTTTTGTTTTGTAGAGTATAGGGCATGTTTTTGTGCGTTCTTTCTGGTATGGCTGTATTCTGGAGTGATCTGTTTTATTGTTTTATCGTTTTCGGATTGACCGCGAAACGTTTGCAAAAGCCTCGGTCACACAGAGCTTGCGACTGCGATGCGACCGCTTTGCGACTTATTTCGTTTGCGATTGACTCGCGTCCTGTAGGACTATTGCAAGTACCTTTTCTCTACAAATATAATTGCTGATCAGTCGCCGACAATTCGCCGTACAATGGCGATAGTTTTTGCATGCAGTCGGCGATTGATCGGCGACCTGTCGCCGTAGGTTCGCCTTAGGATCGGCGACTGGTTTGCAACTACTTTAGAGTGATAGGCGGCCAATCGGCGAACAAACGGCGGCTCTTCTGAGACTGGTGCAACTGAACGGCGAAAGGTTGGAGACTGGTTGGCGACCGTTCTGCGATCAAAAGAATAAATAAGTAAATACTTAAATAAATAAAATGTAACAACATGGCACTGCAGACTTTCGGCGATCTATTGGCGCACGCTTGAAACCTCCTTGCAAGTTTTCAGCGGCCGGTCGGCTTCTAGTCGCCGAACCGTCGCCGATACGTCGACGTCTCATCACTGATCAGTCGCTGATCAATCGCCGTACAGTCGCCGATTAACCGCGGAACAATCGCAGATAGGTCGCAGTAAGGTTGCCAGATTTCAGATTCAAAGTATTGATGAAATTGATTGGCTACCCAACGGTGATCGGTCGGCGACTGATCGGTGACCTCCAGAAAACCATTGCTCAGAGTCTTTTGTGCATGTTCGAACGACTGGCTGCGACTAATTTTGTTCGGCGACCTATCAGCTACCTCGCTGTGACTACATGTTTTATAAAATTCTGCAGCCTCTCTGCCAAAGCTCTAGTAGTAGTAGTAATGTTCTGGTGTTTTACGTCTCCATGGTCCCACGAACTTGCTCCATAGTGGCACAGCAAGACGCTGCCAAAGCTCTGTTAGAACCAGGCTTAATTAAGTGAAAAAAAACACGTACCGTATTTACTCTTAAGTATTCGAACAACTCAAAGTCTTAATATACGACACACTTGTTATAAAGTTTAAACAAGTACAATAGACTAGACAACTGTCTAGAATTAGCTGGATGAGTGGCAAACATTGTAGAACCTGATGCGACGCAGCGGTGTATGGTGTCTCATGTTTTCGCAGGCCTATCTGTCCGGGTACTCAGTATATATGGTATAAACGATATACTCCTAAAAAGATGGCTACTATCATCTGGCTCCGAGTTTATAAAACTTTTTTCATACTCAACTCACTTGAGCATGAAATTTCATGTGCTAATAAACATTAAAATACAGATAAAATGGGTAATTAGTCTGCTCAGATTATTGGAAGCTAATATTTATATATCCTGCTCATAAATATTAAAATGCCATTTTATGCCAACAATAAAATGGCATTTTAATATTTATGAGCAGGAGAAATTTCATGCTCAGCTGTGTTGAGCATGAAAAAGTATTATAACCATGGGGTCAGATTACATTAACACATCCGTGTGACATAGGACATTCTTTTCATATCACCAAAACTGATGACAGATATATGTCTATCCCTGGAATTCCAAGTTTTTCTCTTTACTGGAATTAAGTTACACGGATTTATTAAGGTAGTAAAAATGAACATTTTGACGCCAAGCTCACATTTTGTAGAAAGTTGACAGAATAAGGATTTCGACCTGGTGAGAGACTCAATGGCCCGTCCAGGTTCACAGACAATCAAGTCTTACAATTTATACAGATATAAATCAAAGCAATGAGAGCACTGGTAGGTCGATTGTCTCCGAGTGTAGATTTGGAACGAGGACTTACAATTAGACATTTAACCCTTAAATTCCTGTGCTGTAAGCAAACCATGTAGACCCTGATCAGACGCTGCGTTTTTTGGTGGCTCACCCATAAATTTCTGTACTGTAAGCAAACAGTGTAGACCCTGATCAGACACCGCATTCTGCGGCGTCTGATCTGGGTCTACACTGTTTGCCAAGCCCAAACCATGATTCCAGCCCAGATTGTACGGATAACCGCTATTTTCTGTAAATAAGTTACATTGATTTCGATAGTCACGTGAGCAGCAGCACGAATTCAGTTTCTGTTGTTTATAACATTGGGTCGATTGTAAACCAATTGACCCAAAAATTAAAGACATTATGACATTAAGAATCGAACATAAAGGTGTTGATCCGACTTTGGTGCCGCCGCGCAGTCTGATCAACACATTTGTTGTTCGCATAGGTTTCCTCATGACTTCGCTCATACTCAACAGCCTGCGTGAATTTTATTTTCTGAATATACAAAACATAACCAATCCCCACCCCATTGGGGCTTGGAAAAATAGATTGGGTCACATGGTGCTCCTCGACCGCAGATGAGTACTGGTGAACCGCTTAGAGGGTCTAAGCCTCCCCAGGCAAAATCGTGTGGGTCGGACCGTCCATGAATATAAACCCTTTTGGTTTTATTGGCGGCAGGCTGGAGATGTCATTTAATCTCGATGTCGGGAAAATGTCCCACAGAATTGGGAGCGACGTCTCCAAAATGACCTGGGACGTTAAATCCCAATTCAAACAAACACACCAACCCATAATAGGTTTACTCATGAATTCGCTTATATTAATTGTATTTTTTTAATTTTGAAAGTACATAAACCCCCGCCTTTTGGGGCTTGGAAAAATAGATTGGGTCGCATGGTACATCTCGACCGCAGATGAGTACTGGTAAACTGCCTAGAGGGTTAGGGGGTCTAACGCTTGCCCAGGCAAAGTTGTGCGAGTCGGACCGTCCATGCAAATGAACCCTATTGGTTTCAGTTTCATTTGGCGGTAGGGCTGGAAATGTCTTTTCGTCTCAATGTCCGACAGAATTGGGAGTAACGTCTCAAAATGACCTATAAAGTGTTGAGGGGGCGGGGTGGAAAAACTTCAAATAAAACAAAGCTTATTAAACAAACGAGTAAATTAACCCAGTATTCAACAATCAATGGCAACGTTTAGCGTTTTTTATGTTCTCCTGTCAAGATAATATAGTCATTTTCTGTGACTGAGAAATTTCGTGTCTCATCAGTTGTCAAATATTTCGAAATGTACAAATCCTGAGGTGCATCAGTTTATTGTTAGAAATGAAGATTATAATGTTATGATACATACTTTGGTATATTGCTAGGGCAACACAGTTTCCATGGTCAATCCGAATTTATCATACATATTGATGTAGATAGATGTACATGATTATTATGTGATAACGTACGTATGGACAAAACAATGCGAGATTAAGGGGACTTGCTAGAACCGTCTCATTGATCATGGTGGCAGTTGCAACGAATACCCACAATCTACAGTTTGAGCAAATATTAAGAACATTGTGCGTATCGTGGTTGACCCCACTGTCTTCATGTTAAATGTGTGTTTTTTGTGCTTATTTTTTTTTTATCTTGTCAACATGAGAATTTGTAGAGTTGTTTATAATTGTTATATCTTTACTTTTGTAAAGTTTCTGAATAAACAAGATAATGCAAATGTATCTTAGTTCTGAATTCTGATCGGATCTCCAGTTTTATTGCAAACACCAAGCTAACAAATCCGTGTCAGTCACTTTATAATATGGAGATTTAAATGGCTATACGTTTTTTTTTTCTGGTATTAGTTTGTTCATTGTATCTGATATCCCTTCGACTACCATAGCGTATTTCTGCGTAATTCCTGCTCAACACGTTTTGAACGACCCTCTATTTCACATTTTCAACCAGCCTTTTGATGTGGCTATTTTTCGAATACGTGATTACAACACATGTTCACAGCATGCAAGACGAGGACCAGAAGCTTCATAATCTAGCCAAAATGACACAAAAAAAGGCTCTGAAATTTTCATTTTGACCTGCTTCTTTTGAAACGACGTGCTGTCATTACCAATCAAGTGCGGCCAAAATGAAGACACTCCAAAAAGAAAAGTGAGTGAGTGTGTGTGTTTGGGTTTTACGTCTCGCCAGAAGCTATGGTCATATGGAGACGTCATCCCGGTTTACAGACTCATCCGAAAGTCTGGAGAAGCCCGGAATCGATCCTGCGACCCTGGTTTACAAGGCGTGTAGCATAACCACCACACCACGGCGTCTCCGAAATAAAAGGAGAAAGAGAGAAGAAAGTACATGGTAGAACAGAGAGAATATAAAAGGAAATGAAAAGGTAGAGAAAAACGAAAAAAAAAACAAAAAAAAAAAAACAAGACGTGTTTGTGTAACATTGATGCCCCCAGACAGTGCATGTGAAATATGAAAGCCCTGTCACTAGCCAATCAAAAGGTATGGCTGATGTTCAATTTTTTAAAAAGTAGGTCAAGGTCCCAAAGTCAAAAATTGTGGTCTGTGATAAGGACTGTTCATGTGAAATATGAAAACCCACTCACTTACCAATTGAAAGTTATGGCCATTATGGAACACTAGTACCGGTAAACCGCTTTTAGGATCTAAGCCTGTCCAGGAACCGTGGTGCGAGGCGGGACCGCCCATGCTAATAAACCCCATTGGTTTCTTTGGGCGACAGGGCTTGAGATGTCATTTCATCTAAATGTCGGGTAAAAGTCCCACAAAATTGGAAGCAACGTCTCCAAAATGACCTTTACAGTATTGACGGTGACGTTAAACCTCAAATCAAACAAACAAACAAACAAATGGCCATTATTACAGTCTTAACGTCAAGGCCAAGGTTACAAGTCAACTTGAAAGGTCTTGTCACTAGAAATGCACACGTGAAATATGAATCGAAAGTTATGACCAATGTTAAACTCTTTAAAATGTAAGTAAAACGCCAAGGTATGGTACAACTGGATATGACTTGTCACAAGCTTACGTGAAATATGAAAGCCCTATCACTTACCAATCTAAAGTTATGGCCAATGTTAAAATCTTTAAAATGTAGGTAAAACGTCAAGGTTACAAGATAGAAAATTATGTTAATAACAGAAAGCTCTTGTGACAAGGAATGCAATTGAGAAATATGAAAGCCATATCACTTACCAATCGAAAGTTATGGCCAATAGTAAAGTTTTTAAAACGTAGGTCAAACACCAAGGTCAAGGTCACGTCAAAATTATGATACCACTGAAAAGGTCTTGTGACATGAAAAGCACAGGTGAAATAGGAAAACTCTATCACTTACCGCTCAAAAGTTATAACCAATGTTAAGGTTTACAGAAACAATGTCAAACGTCATAGTCAAGGTCACGAGGTCAAAAATTATGATACCAGTGGAAAGAACTTGTGATAGGCAATATACATGTGACAGATGACTTGTCACTTACTAGTCAAAGATTATAGCCTATGTTATTTTTTTTAAAAAGTTGGACAAATGTCAAGGTCAATGTCACAAGGTCAAAATTATGGTACAACTGAAAAAAACTTGTGACATAGAATGCATATTCGAAATATGAAAGCCCTATCACTTACCGATCAAAAGTTATGGTCGATTTTAAAGTAAGTAGGTAAATCGTCAAGGTCAAGGTCACGAGATCAAAAATTATGGTACCACTGGAATGACCTTGTGACACGGAATGCACACGTGAAGTACAACAGCAATTACACTTACCAATCAAAAGTTATGACTAATATTAAAGTTTTTAAAAAGTAGGTCAGTCGTCAAGGGCATATTGACGAGGTAAAAAAATATGGAACTACTGAAAAAAATGTTTGACAAGGAATGCACATGTGAAATACGCAAGGCCCATCAGTTACCATTCAAAAGGTACACGGCCCTACATAGTCAAGAGATAGGACTTAAAAAGATCATCCCTGCGTACCTCCTTCAATACGAGGCTCACAACATATCATTCAGACCTTGTGAGATACATGTATGCCTCGTCTTCTTCCAACCATTTATTTAGACATGACTTTATATTTCTGAAGGTCTTTTGAAATTTTATCTTATGTTACCTTAACATTAATTGTGATTTTAAAAAGAAGCACCCGTTATCCTGGAACTTTAAAAGAAGGTAGAGTGCCATCAGGCGAAGTGCAGGAGACAAGAACAATAACTGTGGCTTTACTGCTTTCAAAATTATGGCCCTTTGAACAATGAAAACAGCAGTATCAAGTCATTCTTTTATATGTATGCTATTTAAAATGTTTGAGAAAAGCAGAGCAAAGCACAATTAAACGATTTGAAGAAGACAAGAACCATAACTCTGACTTTACTGCTTTGGAGTTACGGCCCTGTGTACAACAAAAACAGTGTTTATAAATATTCCCTGTGTCTGTCATGTAAATTCAAAAGTGCTTGATATACTTTCATCAAACTTTACAGAACTGAAAACCATACTGTGCAAAAGACAAGAATACTCTGACCTCGCAACTTTTGGAATCATCTGAAGAAGTAGTTCTGTTTATTACTTACATGCATGTCTCATATGTAAATTGAAAGCATTTCTGTGATACTTTATGACACTTCTCTTGACTGGAGATGCAGAATTTAAGAACCACTAACTTATTTCCATACCTTTAAATGGTTTCTTTTGTCATTTCCCGGCCCCCGTCCATATGGGCTTGAAGAAACATATGGGCTGCATGATGCTTCCACGCAGAGCTGAATCCGGCCCGCACACTAGTACTGGTAAACCACTTAGAGGATCTAAGCCTGTCCAGGAACTGCGGTGCGAAGCGGAACGTCCATGCTTATAAACCCTATTGGTTTCTTTGGGCGACAAGGATTGAGATGTCATTTCATCTCAATGTCGGGTAAAAGTCCCACAAAATTGGAAGCAACGTCTACAAAATGACCTTTACAGTGTTGACGGGGACTTTAAACCTCTAATTAAACAAATTCTGTTATTTCCCTATGCTGATCTTTCATTTCAAAACTAGTTTAGTTAGATTCTTGGTTCTTGGCTTCTGCACATTGACTCATTGTGTTTTACATTCCGGCAAAGTTTCATGAAAACATCTCACTTCGTTTACAAATTTCAGGGTGGACTCGATATATAAATAACGAAAAAAAAACAAAAAAAAAACAAAAAAAAAACAAGATGTGCTTGTGAAACACTGATGCCCACGGACAGGGCATGTTAAATATGCAAGCTTTTTCACTTAGCAATCGAAAGGTATGGCTAATGTTCAAGTCTTAAAAAAGTAGGTCAAGGTAACAAGGTCAAAAATTATGGGATCGTTGGAAAGGTCATGTGACATAGATTACACACGTGAAATATGAAAGCCCTGTCTCTTACCAATCGAAAGTTATAGCTAATGTTAAAGTTTTAAAAAGTAGGTCAAACGTCAAGATCAAGGTCACGAGGTCAAAATTACGGTACCACTAGAAAGGTCTTGTGACAAGGAATGCACATGTGAAATATGAAAGCCATACCACTTACCAATCAAAAGTTATGGCCAATGTAAAAGTTTTTAAAAAGTAGGCCAAAGGTCAAGGTCACGAGGTCAAAAATTATGGTACCACTAGAAAGGTCTTGTAAAAAAGAATGCACATGTGAAATATGAAAGCCCTAGCACTTACTAATAGAAGGTTATGGACAACGTTAAAGTTTTGAAAAAATAGGTCAAACGTCAAGGTCACAAGGTAAAAAATTAATGGTACCATTAAAAAGGCCTTGTGACAAGAAATGCACATGTGAAATAGAAAGCCCTACCACTTAGCAATCGAAAATTATGGCCAATGTTAAAGTTTTAAAAAGTAGGTCAAATGTCAAGGTCAGGGTCACGAGGTAAAAAAATATGGTACCACTAGAAAAGTCTTGTGGCAAAGAATGCACATGTGAAATATGAAAGCCCTATCACATATCAATCGAAAGTTATGGCTAATGTTAAAGTTTTCAAAAACAAGGATTCTTAGCGCTTTTTGAGAGAATAAAGGGCCATAACTCCGTCGTGAATGATAGGACCAACGTGGAAATTGTGTTAGGCACCCCAACACTTCACAAGGAATGCATGTGCAAAGTTTCAACTCAATCGATGAAGAAATGTGGAAGAAGTTCGCATCTCAAGGTTTTTAGCGCATTTTTAGAAAATAAAGGGCTGTAACTCCGACACCACTGTTTTTATTGTTTTATAGGCCATAATTCCGAAAGTAGTAAAGTAGTAAAATCGGAGTTACGTTTCTTGTCTTCTGCACATCGCCTGATGGCACTTTACCTTTATTTTAGGGTTCAGGATAATGGGTTCTACTCTTGCTGAAATGCACTAATATGTAGGAAACGTAAGATAAAATTTCAGAAGATCTTCAGAAACATGATGTCATTTCAAAATATAAATTAAGAAGAAGACGACATAAAAGTATATCTAAGCATCTTTTATAAAGCTATAAAATATGTTTCTTAATTCGAAATGCAATTCATGCAAATCTCGAGAATTTCTAACATCAAGTATACCAGGCCTCATATTTTTCATGCATCTGCAGGATTTCAGGCTTTTAGAGCTTGATTTCTTTCTTGATTTCAAGCATTTAGATTCTGATTTTGTGTATATAGTCTGTTTAAAAAACTATTTAACCCTTATTTCTGACTATAAGTAAACCAAATCACTTTATATTTTCACAAACTCCATTACAAACAGTGTAGATCCTGATCAGATGGCTTCTTCAGAAGCCATCTGATCAGGATCTACACTGTTTGCAAAGGTAATGTAGTTGTGTCTTGTTCAGCAGGATAAGGGTTGAAGCTGCAGAATCGGGCCTTTCAGGCACGGAAAAGCGTGGTCAGTATGATGCCTGATATACAGAAACAAGTTTAAAAGTGAAGACATTTATCTTCACTTCCAAACAATCTTTATCTCAGCATAAAATTTCCTTGTATGATGACATAATATGTCATGATCCGTAGGCTCCCGTATATACATGTATCAGTGTTAATATTTAAAACGTTATAATCCACTATGGCAGCACAAAATTCCTTTGAGAAAAGGAGTTCAAATATGTATCAGATTTAACCCATATCATGCTGAATAAATTAACTTTCAAAATAGAAGTGATGGCAATGATCATTTCTGACTATCCACCAATCAGTTTACTATAATATATAATGTATTCGATTAATTCACAAACTGTATGGCAAAGAGTGTAAATCATGCAATTTGATCTGTATCTACACTGATTGCAAATGTAGGGGTTGTCGTATTCAGCAGGATAGGGTTTTTGGAATGGATGATATGTTTGCACGTGGTTTTCAGTAACACTAACATCTTAAATTCTCAATCTCTTCTTTTATGTTTAATACTGACGATATTGATAAATGACCAGTTCCATGGCTCCAATCCTAAACACTCGGACACATTGAGAACTTGCTGTAATTCTCCTAACATTTTAGCAAATTTGTTTCATGATCCAGCAAGGAGTAAAAAAGGTGCATACGGAATGGAAAACAGTGTAGACCCTGATCCGACTGCTCCTTCACAGGTCTTGGTCTGCAATGTTTGCTTAGCCCTATCTGTCCCAATACTTAGGATCATTATGGTATTTTCGTCTATGGCAGAATATCTCCGTAGCTCTCCATAACTGTTACAGTTTCTCGTCAAACAGTTATATTTTCTGAAATTTTCAGAATAAAATCACAAAATATCACTAAGTCACTGTCGTTCTGTGTTCAAACTAGAGCTGGCTAATCGGAACTGCAAAGATAATTGATTATCAGTTCTGCCATTGTGATCCATAATCGATTATTAATCACTGAAGATTTGGTTATAGCTTTACCTGTCTGGCTTTCTGTCTGAGCATGGCAACTACTATTTTTAGCTCACCAGAGCCGAAGGCTCCGGGGGAGCTTATAGGATAGGCAGTTGTCCGTTGTCGTCCGCGTCGTCTGCGTCGTCTGCGTCGTCGTCCGTCAACACTTTTAAACGCGTTCTCCTCTGAAGCCACTGGGCCGATTGGACCCAAATTTTATCTGTAGCATCCTTGAGCTCGGGTTTGAAAGTTTGTGTTTTTTTATGAAAATCGGCTCATTAGTTTGGTTGCTATGGCAACTTAGAGTTTCCATAGACTTACAATGGGGAAAATTGAATAATGGCATTTACTGCCAAGTCATTGCAGATATTTTGACAAAACTTTTATAGAAATGTTTCTTGAGTAAACTTCTCTCAGCCATGTGCTTTTATGCCAACCTGAGAGTCCCTAGGTTGTGCCGGGGCCATGCATGCCCCACCCCTCCACTTCATAAAAGGCCATATATCACAGAAACCATTCAGATCCCGACCCCTAAATCATATATATTCTTGTTCCTATTGATAAGACGCATTAAGTGACACCAACCTGGGGGTCCTCAGGGACGCGCCGAGGCCATGCCCCACCCCCTCCACTTAATAAAAGGCCCATTACCTTGGGAACCGTTTAGATCCCCACCCCTAAACCATATATATTCTTGTTCCTTATGATAAGACCCATTCAGTGACATCAACCTGGGAGTCCCCGGGATGTGCCGGGGCCATGCCCCACCCCCTCCATTTCATAAAAGGCCCTATATCTCGGATACCTTACAGATCCCCACCCCTAAACCATATATATTCTTGATCCTTATGATAAGACACATTCATTGACACCAACCTGGGGGTCCTCAGGGATGCACCGGGCCTTGCCCCATCCCTTCACTTCACAAAAGGCCATATATCTTAGAAACTGTTCAGATCCTCACCCCTAAACCATATATATTATTGTTCATTATGATAAGACGCATTCAGTGACACCAACCTGGGGGTCTCCAGGGATGTGCTTGGGCCATGCCCCACCCCATCCATTTCATAATCTCACAATATCTGGGAAACCCTACAGATGGCTAGCCCTAAACCATATATATTCTTGTTCCTTATGATAAGACACATTCATTGACACCAACCTGGGAGTCTCCCGGGGCCTTGCCCCACCCCTTCACTTCACAAAAGGCCTTATATCTCAGAAACTGTTCTTAGCCCCACCCTCAACCATATATATTCATCTTCCTTATAAGACGCATTCAGTGACACCAGCTTGGGAGTCCCCGGGGCATGCCCAGGCCATGCCTCGTCGCTTTACATCATTAAAAGCCATATATCTCAGAAATAGTTCAAATCCCCACCCCTAAACCATATACTTGTTCCTTGTGATAAGACTCATTCAATCACACCAACCTGGGGGTCTCTTTGTGCTGAGGCAATGTGCCCCGCCATTCCACTTCATAAAAGGCTTTATATTTCAGAAACTATTCAAATCCCCACCCCATAATCATATATGTTCTTGTTCCTTATTATTATCACACCTACTGTAGAGGGGGGGGGGGGGGGGTCCGCAGGGGACATTCCTATCCGTTCCACTTCATAAAAGGGCCTTAAATCTCAGAAACCTTTCAGATTCACACCCCTAAACCATACACATGCTTGATACTTATGATAAGACACATTTAAGGACAACAATATTGGGCTTTCCTGGGATCAACAGGACATGCCCCAACCCCTCCACCGCTTAAGAGGCCTTACAGATCCCCACTGTTAAACCATAATATTCTTGTTCCTTATAATAAGACACATTTACTGATGCCAACCAGGGCTCCATTGGGTCCATGCCCCACCCCCTCTACTTCATAAAAGGCCTAATGTTTCAGATACTGAGTCCACATGGGTGCTCATTTGAACATGGGGGTTCATTTGGTAGATTAAAATGATATCATGTTAAAATACATGGCTGCCATTGGGCAGTGCCCACCTGAGCTCTGGTGAGCATAGTGGCCCATGGGCCTCCTGTTTGTAGTTTACCGTATGTTTTTGAACAGCAAGGCCTGATCAAACAGTGAAGACCCAGATGAGACGCCGCAGAACGCGGCGTCTCATCAGGGTCTGCACTGTTTGCCATCATCGAGCTATTTTAGGCACAACTTTGGATAGTAAATTGTACATATCAAATAATCGAACAAATCAGTAATGATAATCATTTTTGTGGAATTTATCGATTGATTGATCGATTATCCGATTAATTATGTCAGCCTTAGTTCCAACACAGTCTTCACAAACTGTTTCGTTTCGCCGTAAAGAAAAATCCGGTCCAAATAAAGTAACTGATATTGCACGACCCGCAGAAAAAGCAACCGACTGAAGTCGGTTGATTTCTAAGAGTGCCCTAAAATCACCGTGTCATTCGGTCATTCTGTCAGTCTGTCTGTCCGTCCGTAACCCGTTTGTGAAAATTGGTGATAGTGACTTAACCGCTTGGAATATTTAAATAATTTTTGGCATACTGATAGATATCAATGAGATCTAACCAATGAACTTGCGAAATATTACATTCCATTTAGTATAGCCTCGCCGAGGCGAAAAATGTGAAAATTCTCGAACTGCTTCTCCTCGGAAACCGTTGGGCCGATTGAAGTCTAATTTCATATGGAGCCTCTATTGGATGGGGGAAACCAAAATTTGCTCATGGGGTCCAGGTCACATGACCTAAATTGCCGCCAAGCCATATATGGTCTGTCTGTCTGTCCGTCCGTAACCCGTTTGTGAAAATTGGTGATAGTGACTTAACCGCTTGGGATATTTAAACAATTTTTGGCATACTGATAGATATCAATGAGATCTAACCAATGAACTTGCGAAATATTACATTTCATTTAGTATAGCCTCGCCGAGGCGAAAAATGTGAAAATTTTCGAACTGCTTCTCCTCGGAAACCGTTGGGCCGATTGAAGTCAAATTTCATATGGAGTCTTTATGGGATAGGGAAACCAAAATTTGCTCATGGGGTCCAGGTCACATGACCAAAATGGCCGCCAAGCCATACATGGTAAAAACCCTTCAAAAATAGTCTTGTCCAGAACCACTGGGCAGATTTCCACGAAACTTGATAAATAGCATCTGGGACGTAGGCCCATCATAAATTGCTAAAATGGTGACCCTGGGTTGACCTTGACCTTCTTTGGGTCCGCCCGAAACCCGTTTGTGAAAATTGGTAATAGTGACTTAACCGCTTGGAATATTTAAACAATTTTTGGCATACTGATAGATATCAATGACATCTAACCAATCAACTTGCGAAATATTACATTCCATTTAGTATAGCCTCGCCGAGGCGAAAAATGTGAAAATTTTCGAACTGCTTCTCCTCGGAAACCGTTGGGCCGATTGAAATCAAATTTCATATGAAGCCTCTATGAGATGGAAGAAACCAAAATTTACTCATGGGGTCCAGGTCACATGACCAAAATGGCCGCCAAGCCATATATGGTCTGTCTGTCTGTCCGTAACCCGTTTGTGAAAATTGGTGATAGTCGCTTAACCGCTTGGAATATTTAAACAATTTTTGGCATACTGATAGATATCAATGTGATCTTACCAATGAACTTGCGAAATATTACATTCCATTTAGTATAGCCTCGCTGAGGCGAAAAATGTGAAAATTTTCGAACTGCTTCTCCTCGGAAACCGTTGGGCCGATTGAAGTCAAATTTCATATGGAGCCTCTATGGGATGGGGGAAACCAAAATTTGCTCATAGGGTCACATGACCAAAATGGCCGCCAAGCCATATATGGTAAAAACCCTTCAAAAATAGTCTTCTCCAGAACCACTGGACAGATTTCCACGAAACTTGATAAATAGTATCTGGGACGTAGGCCCATTATAAATTGCTAAAATGGTTACCCTGGGTTGGCCTTGACCTTCTTTGTGCCTAGGTCAAACTTTGACTCATATGCTTTTGTATTGGAAAAGTGAGACTGCATTTTATCCTGCAAACGATTCAGGATACAGTACTAAAGTATAAGATATATTTTTGCTCCTTACGATAAGGCGCATTTATGATGGGAACCATTTTAGGTCCAGGTCACATGACCAAAATGGCCGCCATATCCCTATATAGTAACACTCATAAAACTAAAAGCATCCGGCGGGTCGTGCACTTCAGCTGAAGCACTGGTTTAGTCCTATTTTTGACAACACATTGATTCCTTTCCTTTACGATAACACATCCGTCTGATCTAGTGCTTTTGTTTGTTTGTTTGTCTGTTTGATTTGAGGTTTAACGTCCCCGTCAACACTGAAAATGTCATTTTGGAGACGTTGCTTCCAATTTTGTGGGACTTTTACCCGACATTGAGATGAAATGACATCTCAAGCCCTTTCGCCCAATGAAACCAATAGGGTTTATTAGCATGGACAGGCTTAGATCCTCTAAGCGGTTTACCAGTACTAGTGTGCGGGCCGGATTCAGCTCTGCGTGGAAGCATCATGCAGCCCATATATTTCTTCAAGCCCCTATGGGCGGGGGCTTCTGATATAGTGCATTTTTTTCATACTTCAAAAAAGAGATTTTTCTGATGAAAATATATGATATTTTTCTTATTTATACTCAAAACATAGGTTCATAGGCCTCATTGAGGCGGTTCTAACGAGTACCCACAACCTATGTCTTGGAGCAGAAATAAGGAAAATAATCTATACCCCTCTAAACTCCAGTTTTCTCTATATAAAGTTTGGTTTAAAGGGGTCTTCATTTCACGGACTTGATGCTACGATACTGATAGTGCACTTGATATTGATCCAGACATTTTCTGAGGGTAGACAATTTTAGCGGCTTTCATCGCTTTTCTTTAACTCATTTTGTACCAGAAACCCCAAAACTGGTACTCTGGCAAACATTGCAGGCCCAGATCAGATGCCAGGACCTACATTATTTGCAAAAAGTTCAGGGCCCAGTTTTTCAAAGCATCGTTAGTTTAACGAGCTCGTTAGTGGTCATATTGTTAACTGTTCTAGCAAGTTTAATATATAAATTTTTGGTATTTTTGCTGAAAAAATGTGAGCATTTTTTCGGCAAATATATTAGCATATTTGCCATAATAAATGATCAAAGTTTTAACGATACGTTAACTAACGACGTCGTTAGTTTTGAACAACTGGCCCCAGATATTTTTCAAATAAAATTTAAAAAACAAGCCTGACACAACTAAATTTTGAAATGGATTTGCGCTATATATAAGGTGGAAGATTCTATTTGGAAAAGAGGTCTACTCTTCAAGGAAAGAACTTGCTCCTCAGAAGCATTGTAACTCGGTTACAAAAGAAGTCCTCTACTGATAACGTAAACAAAAGTTTTCATGAAATAGTTGTTTCAATTTTGACGTCACTGTCAATACGGTATAGGTCATTATGGAGACGTTGCTTCTAATTGAGTGGGACTTTTACCCGACAATGAGATGAAATGACATTTCAATCGATGTCGCCCAATGAAAACAATAGGGTTTAAACAATGCATCGGGCTTAAACCTTCTACGTGGTTTACCAGTACTCATATGCGGTCGGTTTCAGCTCTACGTGGAGGCATCATACAGCCCAACCTATTTCTCCAATCCCAGACGGGCGGAGGCCATTTCAGAGTTGTCTCAGTATGTATCAATTTTTCTTGCATAAATACCTAAGCGCATGGGTGTTTAAGCCATCGTCAAATGGACCGAAAGCCAAGCTCAAACAGCAAAACCCATGATCAAATCATGAAATTCGCGTGCTGTTTGAATATGTTTTTAGAGCTTTTGATACGACAAGACGGGCCTTGCTTTGTTTACGTTATGTTGAATAGCGTAACGTTATCGCCCTGATTTCAGGGTTCCACGATGACGTCAGAGGGTTACTACATGACAACGTCATTGTGAACAACATTCTAAACTGGCCGCCATTTCGCATTTAAAGAGTTTATATGGAATTTGTATGGAGCTTTTCGGCGTTTTCGTCAAAATTTGATGTCGGAATCGTAAGTTATGCAAGAACAACGATCAATCATGGTTATTTCACTGCATTAACATTTGCCGGAACCCTCGGAAGATATTTAAACAATCGGCCTAACGGCCTCATGTTCAAACAGCTTTCTCGGGACCCGGCGAATGTTAATGCATGAAAATCAATGGTTGATCCCTATAATAACGTCACGACATTGCGACGTTCAGAAAAACACTCTTTTGAAATTATAATCGAAATGTAAGCTGCGTGTGCTCGTTAAAGCCGATTGTCCATGGCTGTCCTAAGGTGTACCTCAAACAATGTCTTGATGAAACATAACTTCTCGCTGTATAGGGGAGACCGGGGCTAGTTGGTCCGTGGGGCAAGTTAGTCCGAGCGCAATTTCTCTGAGCTGAGAAGGGTCATGGCAAAATGATAAGGTTCAATGGAATGCTTGGTCGTGACACACTTTCTGAAGAAAAATTAGATGGCGATCAAAAAAAGCTTAAACATTTTTAGAGAACAAAAACTGATTTTGTACCTCAAAAGTGACTTTATCACACTTGGAATCATTTGTTTTTTTAGTGTCTAACAAATAACATGCAAATGTTTTACTTTTCCTGAAAGCTCATTATCTAAGGTATTCAAATGAGTGTACTTGGTGTTTCTAAATTCAATGACGCTCCTGTCATTTGTGAAGATCTACCAGGCTCTAGTGTCGGGGTAAGTTGGTCCATTCGCGACGGGGTAAGTTGGTCCGTCGAAAAAGCATTTGTATTTATCAGAACCTGACATTTTCTGAATGAAAAACAGCGGCAAGTTATTGAACAAGTTACATAGTACCAAAATGGTTCTGTGAAATAGATATTAGTCCCAGCTGTTGAAGACAAATCATAATCTTAGGACCAACTAGCCCCGGTCTACTCTACAATAAGGCATTTAAATGGGGTTTCCAATCAAATCGGCGGTTTTTGAAGAAAATAACTCATAAAATGCACAGTTGGCTGATCATATTAGGACTTTGTGTTAAGATTATCGCCCGGGAGTCTACTGAATTGCTGCTGAAACCACGTAATTTCTGAGATCTTTTGTCAAAACTGGCATTTATCGACCCATCATTGCTTAGTGATTTTCTCGTTGAATTCCAGTCGGTCCAACTTACCCCGCTGCTCGGACCAACATACCCCGATAGTGGGGTAAGTTGGTCCGTTTTACCTCGTCTTGGGAAACGGCTATATTTGTCAGAATATGTCATTTTCCGGACTTGGAACTATGAAATAAGTTGGAGAATGGATGATACTGGTTGCATAATTCAAAAGTATTACATGCTAATGACTATTTATGCCAGTATTTGAAAAAAAATGCAATTTTCGGACCAACTACCCCCGGTTTCCCCTAGTGTGGGTTAGATAATAGATAGGGGTGCGTGAATTGCTGAATTTATTAAGCGAGTTGAGGAAAAAGGATAAAATGCGAGGCTTTGCCGAACATTTTATCCATTTTCCTAAACGAGTTTAATAAATTCAATAACATATGAACGCGAACACAAGATTCCATTTATCATATGACATTTAAAGCACATGTTATTCACGTTTTTTTTTTTTTTTTTTGTTTTTGTTTTTTACAGATATGTCAATGTTCTGCCATTAGCACATGCGACGTCGTTTAGTATAGCGTTACGGGACGTATTTAACTAATTTGCATATTTTTACTAGTGGATTACCGAATTTTCTACATGGCGTTATTACAGTCTCGGACGCGGCATCATATGATAAATAGCAGTTTACAATATGTAATATCATTTATTTCTTCATCAAACAAACAACCACAAATTGTTGTCAGCCTGCAACCACAACTTCACTAAAACTTTGTAAAGACATGGTCCTTAGAAATCAGAATATATGGATGTCGCTACTTCAAATTCCCCTCCCCGTGGAGCCACATTTCATTTCTATTGTTTATTTCAATACTCTTTGTGTCTTTGTTATTTCAATGACATTGTATTGGCGAAATTTATATAAAAAAAAGAAATAAAAAAATAAGATTAAGCCTTAAATTAGCACTGCTCTGTAATTGTAATTCAGGGATACAGATTCAAATCAGTCATTTGACTTTCTTCTGGATCCCATTTGTATGATACAATAACTACATTAACTAGTGTAGCTATGTTTTCAACATGTACGTGTTTGTAATTGATGTATGTATTATACAACACAAAAACACGCCGCCCCCGCCCATAGGGGCTTGAAGAAATATATGGGCTGCACGATGCTTCCACGCAGAGCTGAATCCGGCCCGCACACTAGTACTGGTAAACCGCTAAGAGGATCTAAGCCTGTCCAGGAACCGCGGTGCGAGGCGGACCGTCCATGCAAATAAACCCTATTGGTTTCATTTGGCGACAGGGCTTGAGATGTCATTTCATCTCAATGTCGGGTAAAAGTCTCACAAAATTGGAAGCAACGTCTCCAAAATGTCCTTTACAGTGTTGACGGGGACGTTAAACCTCAAATCAAACAAACAAAACAAGTTGTTATCACCAGACCGATAAAGGCGATTACAGTCCAACCTGTATTTTTAGCAAGCTAGAACCTAAGGGATTTCCTAAGACAGGCACTTCAAGTGACTTGCTTAACCTAAAGGGGTACACCTTGGCAAATAGTGCAGGCCCAGATCAGACGCCGCAGAACGCGGCGTCTGATCACGGCCTACACTGTTTGTAAAAAGTTAAGCCACTTTCCGAACAAATTTTGAAGAAAACACAACCTGGCACCCCTAAATTTCGAAATGAACTCCTGCTATATATAAGGAGGAAGATTTCATTTGGTACAAAAAGAATGTCTACGCCTTTTCTGGAACAGAAGGCAAGTGTAAAGGTTGACATCAGCTGGAGTATTCAAGACACTGTCGAGTTAAAATGCTGTGTCGGAGAATAAATAGAGGATCTTACACTCGTAGTAATTTCATATTGAATTTATGAAACGAGCCTTCATAGGCTCGTTTCATAAATTTCATATGAAATGACCACGAGTGTAAGATTCTGTTTATCATATTACCACTTAACATTGGATTTTTTCGCCTTTAAAGTTGACAATTTTACCACAAAAAATGCATGGCTGACATGAAGGTCGTCATGACGTTACTGAATCCCGCCAAAGTGTTATTACACGTGTGGTCATACGATTTAAATTACACGACGTTATCCACTGCTTATCCACGACGTAATATGATAAAGGACACTATTAAATTTTCCATCATCAAAGCTTTGGTTTGATTGGAACTAATGACCATTCATGTCATGTTTGCTTGTTGAAACACACTGAACACTAAAGGCTGGAGCATCTTCTTCTCGTTCTCTAGTTTTCCAATTTCTTCTGTCAGCTCTTTGTTACGTTGTGTTAGACTCTCTAGAACCTGAAAATAATAATATTTTTTTATGAACAATAACAAGAAGACGAACAAGAAAAGGAAGAAGAGGAATCTCTTTGTTACGTTGTGTTAGACTCTCTAGAGCCTGAAAATAATGATAATTTGTTATGAACAATAACAAGAAGACGGACAATAAAAGGAAGAAGAGTAATCTCTTTGTTACGCTAAGTTAGACTCTCTAGAACCTGAAAATAATAATAATTTGTTATGAACAATAACAAGAAGACGAACAAGAAAAGGAAGAAGAGGAATATCTTTGCTACGCTGAGTTGGACTCTTTAGAACCAGAAAATAATGATATTTTTTATGAACAATAACAAGAAGACGTACAAGAAAAAGGAAGAAGAGGAATCTCTTGGTTACGCTGAGTGAGGCTCTCCAGAACCTGAAAATAATAATAATTTGTTATGAACAATAACAAGAAGACGAACAAGAAAAGAAAGAAGAGGAATCTCTTTGATACGCTGAGTTAGACTCTCTAGAACCTGAAAATAATAATTTGTTATGAACAATAACAAGAAGACGAACAAGAAAAAGAAGAAGAGGAATCTCTTTGTTACGCTAGTTAGAGACTCTCTAGAACCTGAAAATAATAATAATTTGTTATGAACAATAACAAGAAGATGAAGAAGAAAAGGAAGAAGATGAATCTCTTTGTTACGCTGAGTTAGACTCTCTAGAACCTGATAATAATAATAATTTGTTATGAACAATAACAAGAAGACGAACAAGAAAAGGAAGAAGAGGAATCTCTTTGTTACGCTGAGTTAGACCCTCCAGAACCTGAAAATAATAATAATCATAACAAGAACATAACGACGAACAATAGAAGGAAGAAGATGAATCTCTTTGTTACGCTGAGTTAGACTCTCTAGAACCTGATAATAATAATAATTTGTTATGAACAATAACAAGAAGATGAAGAAGAAAAGGAAGAAGAGGAGTCTCTTTGTTCCGCTAAGTTAGACTCTATAGAACCTGAAAATAATAATAATTTGTTATGAACAATAACAAGGAGACGAACAAGAAAAGGAAGAAGATGAATCTCTTTGTTACGCTGAGTTAGACCCTCCAGAACCTGAAAATAATAATAACCATAACAATAACAAGAAGACGAACAAAAGAAGAAAGAAGAGGAACCTCTTTGTTACGCTAAGTTAGACTCTCTAGAACCTGAAAATAATAATAATCAAAACAGGACAAGAACAAGAAGACGAACAAGAAAAGGAAGAAGAGGAATCTCTTTGTTACGCTGTTTTAGACTCTCTAGCACCTGAAGTTAATAATAATCATAACAAGAACATAACGACGAACAAGAACAGGAAGAAGAGGAATCTCTTTGTTACGCTGTTTTAGACTCTCTGGAACCTGAAGTTAATGATAATCATAACAAGAACAAGAAGATGAACAAGAAAAGGAAGAAGGGTTATCTCTTTGATACGCTGAGTCAGACTCTCTAGAACCTGAAAATGATAATAATCCTAACAAGAACAAGAACAAGAAGACGAACTTGAAAAGGAAGAAGAGGAATCTCTTTGTGACGCTAAGTTAGACACTCCAGAACCTGAAAATAACAAATATCATAAGAACGAACAAGAAAAGGAAGAAGAGTAATATCTTTGTTACGCTTAATAACTGGAAGAAATAGAGGATCTTATGAGTGTTTATGTATTGCTGAATTTATTAAACGAGTTGAGGTGCAGGGGTAAAATGGGAGGCTCTGCCGAGTATTTGATCCTTTTTCCTCAACGAGTTTATTAAATTAAAAAAAAACATGAGCACGAATATAAGATTCCATTTATCATATGACATTTAAAATGATTTTTATTCACGATTGTTTTACAAAAATGTCAAATTTTCGTCATTAGTAAATGCGACGTCGTACATGTAGCGTTACGGGGAATATCTAACTATTTGCATATTTAATCCAATAGTGGACTGTGGCATTTTTTTCACGACATTATTACATTCCCAGACCCCGCTCATAGGGACTTGAAGAAATATATGGGCTGCATGATGCTTCCACGCACATCTGAATCCGGCCCGCACACTAGTACTGGTAAACCGCTTAGAGGATCTAAGCCTGTCCAGGAACCGCGGTGCGAGGCGGACCGTCCATGCTAATAAACCCTATTGGTTTCATTGGGCGACAGGGCTTGAGATTTCATTTCATCTCAATGTCGGGTAAAAGTCCCACAAAATTGAAAGCAACGTCTCCGAAATGACCTTTACAGTGTTGACGGTGACGTTAAACCTCAAATCAATCAATCAAAACATTCCCAGACGTAACGTCATATGATAGATTATAATAATAATAATAATAATCCTGTTGTTGTACTGTGTTTGACTCTCAAGAATATAGATAGATAATGTTGTTGTTGTTGTTGTTGTTGTTGTTGATGATGATGATGATGATGGTGGTGATGATGATGATGAAACTAGATTTTCATACTTGAACCTGACCGTCACTTCGATTTAACTTCAAAATCAATGTTGAAGTAAATTCTCTTCCTCAACGAGGCCAGTCGGAACCTGAAATTTTAGTGACTCAGTATATAAAATCAGAAACTAATTATTATCCTGCCAATGGTTTCATTACCTAATTTCGTAAAAATATTATATGGGCCCCGTCAAGCGATTTTGGTACTTATCGCCTATGCGAGCAGCGAAGGTTCAGGCGAGCCTGCGCATCCGCGCAGTCTCGCCAGAACCTTCGCTGCTCGCTCATACAAGCAGTAAATCAAGAGGAACCTTCAGACAGAAAGCCATATCGCTGGCCCCTATGAATGGCTGGGCATGCGCAGTTAAAATTTTCCATGACGGAATGCTCGAAGACACAAATTCGCTTGGCGGGGCTCATATAACTGTCATACTGTTAGTCAACCCAATCCCGGTTGATACATTTTGTCGCTGTTTAATTGCAAACCGACGGTCGGGCCTCAGACTCTTTGACAACTCCAGCGTAGGACTTCAGCAAGGTAGGTTGGTGCCTGACACTGTCTCTGGTCGAGCTGTTATGGGTTGCCTTATTTTTGGAGTCTTGGGATTTATGAGGTACATGTATCGATCTTCACTTCTATTTAACAAATAGCAGAAATACCTAATCCATGTACAGTGAAATTCCGCTATTAAGACCACCTAAAATTAAGACTAATTCTGTTTTAAAAAGCTTATTTTGAAGGATACACTTAATCTTTCCTTGCGTTTTCTGCTCCCAGTATCCTGTGGTCATGGACCACGATTGGGACTGTTCATTTATTCTTGATTATCGAGGACTATCATTTCATTACATAATATTATGTAGCCCTCAGTGCTGACTGAAGAGAAGTCCTCTGTCTGCAACAGGTAATGGGCCTCCTTGAGGAAAATCAATAATTGACTAACTGTTAACTAGAGTGTACCTTATTGATTTTCCCCTTTAGTGCCGCGGGCAGGGGATTCAGTAGGAGTTACTAATCGCCCTATTAAAGGCCGCCTATGATCTGCTGTAGACAGTATATCACAGAGGGCATTAAAACGATTATGAACACACGGTGTGTCCTACTGTCTAAGAATAAATGCCTTTAAAGACCACTTTTGAACAGTCCTAAAGATGGTCTTCATGTAAGAATTTCACTGTTCATGTATATACATCTCGTAGGCCAAATATGAATTTAACCAAACAGTTCTTATTACCTAGCCACATTCTGGATTCAGCTAAATTAATATTTAGTTTACAATAGCGAGATTCCTTTACATGTGTGGCTAGGCAGATTCTGGATCTAGCTACGCTTACTAGGCGTACCAAATGGACGCTTCCCCCTTATATGGGCCCCGCCAAGCGAATTTGTGTCTTCGAGCATTCCGTCATGGCAAATTTTAACTGCGCATGCCCAGCCATTCAGAGGGGCCAGGGATATGGCTTTCTGTCTGAAGGTTCCTATTGATTCACTGCTTGTATGAGCGAGCATCGAAGGTTCTGGCGAGACTGCGCGGATGCGCAGGCTCGCTTAAACCTTCGCTGCTCGCATAGGCGATAAGTACCAAAATCGCTTGACGGGGCCCATATAGCAGAAGTTCATTTCAAAATTGAGGGGTGTCAGGTTGTGTTTTTATCAAAATTTATTTGGAAAATGACTGACTGTTTAGCAAACAGTGGAGTCCCTGATCAGACGCCGTATTCTGCAGCGTCTGATCTGGACCTGCACTGTTTACCAGGGTACCCATTTTGGGGTTTCTGGTACTAAATGGGTTAATGGTAACAGACTTTCATTATATATTGATCAACTGACTTCAGTAAGAGAGATTTTTTAACTAGATCCAAATAATAATAATAATAATAACAACAATTATAATAATAATAATAGTTATAATAATAAAATTTATTGCAATTATTTTTTTTCCTTAAATAATGTGTTGTTTGGAACGCCCTCACTGAATTATTATACTAACAATAGTTTCATCTCTTATTATTATATACAGTAGAACTTCGATGGCTCGAACACCGATGGCTCGTTTACCATGGCTGAGTCGAACACATTCTTGAACCCCTAGCGAAATCCTCTACATTAGAACTAGTGGGGGATAATTAAGCAGATTTTAGTCTTTTATCTTGCAAATGTATGCTTTGTGTACTCATTAGAATCGCCTCGATGAGGCGATTCTAATGAGTACACACAACATACATATTCATTATAGAACACCGAAAAGATGTCTGAAAGCATCTCGTTATGCCCCCTGGCAGTAACCCTCTGTGGCTCGAACTACCCTTGTCTCGAACAGATTTTCGAGGTCCCAAAGGTGTTCGAGCCATTGAAGTTCGACTGTATATTTAATTGATTATCTGCCTGACTCAAAACAACATGGCTGACTAACAATAAAAGATGAAATCAAATCTCTGAATTGTTTATGCCCTACAGTTTAATCACTAGAAAACATAAGGGTGCAGTTTGATGACAACGTCACCCCTTGTCATCACGAAAACACGCCTATATAATTTTGACCCCCTTGAACTCCACTTTTATATTGTAAAAATGGGGTTTATCGGGGTAAACCTTATTTTTCTTATTTCTGCTCTAAAATATAGATTATAGGTACTCGTTAGAACCGCCTCATCGAGGCGGTTCTAACGAGTACACATAATCTATATTTTGAGCAGAAATAAGAAAAATATCCCAATTTTTTCATCTTTAAATTTTCATTTTTCCGGCGATAAAGGTTACAATGCATTTGTATAGGCGTGTTTTCGTAATGTGGGTCATTATGTGTCGTCAACCAGAGAAAGGATGCAAAAAAATAGAAGGGACTGTAGAGATTATGGGAGTGAAGGAGAATGGAGAAAGAGGAAAATGAATGGAAGTGTAGAAACTGAAGAAATAACAACATTCCCCCTCCAGCCTGCTCAACCGTAAGTCAGTACCAGCTGGGCGCCTCAGTGACGAAAGCTCGTAGACTGAGGCACAGACAACCCCAGAATTCAAGCCACTACAAATATGAAATGTGAAATTCTCACAATGTCTTACGGTTTGTAATATTCATACATGCATGTCTTCTTGTTGTTGACTTTGAGTAGAAATAAACTTTGACTCACTCAATCTCGGCATCCCTTTGCGAGCAAGGACTGTAGCACAGAAATGATCTATGACTACATGAAAATAATACATTTACGATAACATACCCGTACACTGATATAGTGCATTTTTCACACGTCCAAGGCTACTTTTTCGATGAAAATCTGAGATATTTTTCTTATTTATATTGCAAACATAGGTTGTGGGTGCTCGTTAGAACCGCCTTATTGAGGCGGTTCTAACGAGTACCCACAACTTATGTTTTGGAGCAGAAATAAGGAAAATAACGTTTACCCCCTTTAACCCCAGTTTCCTCTCTATATATAAAGTGGGCTTTATGGGGTCTTTATTTCATGGACTTGTTCACATGAACGAAACATGACAATCCGTATAACCCTAAGTCTGGTTCCATCACGAAAACACGCCTATATAATTTTGACCTCTTTGTACCCCACTTTTATATAGTAAAACTGGGGTTTCCGGGGGTATACCTTATTTTTCTTATTTCTGCTCTAAAATATAGATTGTGGGTACTCGTTAGAACCGCCTCGATGAGGCGGTTCTAACGAGTGCCCACAGTCTATATTTAGAGCAGAAAAAAGAAAAATATCACAATTTTTCATCATAAAATTTTCATTTTTTCGGCGATAAAGGTGGCAATGTATTTGTATAGGCGTGTTTGCGTAATGCTCCGCCTGTATTTACCTCCGTGAGTTTCTGGTTTTCTATTTTTCTTTTCTCCCTGAATTTCATAGCTGCTCTTTTATTTTGTTCTTTCCTTCTTCTTTGCCGCTCTAACTCATCCTGCCTCAGTGGCTGACAAAAAAAATAAAAAAAAATACAACACTAAGATATTGAGGATGGGCTTCACCGTGCTATCAATATTTTCTGCAGTTTTCACAAATTTCTTTTTATAAATTATTTTTATATTTCACATCTGATGTTAAGAGCCTGATTTTTTTCTTTTTCAATAAGGTTGCAATTAAAAGAAATGTAAAATTAACTTTACATCTTTGCTTCAAATAAGCATTCATACTATTCTATGGTCATGGAACAAATTAGATATTGGTATATCAAAAACTAGACACAGGCCTGGTCAATTGGCATAAAACTTTGATAATTATGCAGTCATTCATCATCGTGGTCAATCATCTACCTACCAGCAATTGATGTATGTCTAAGGGAGAAATATACAAAATTTGAAAGAAAAAAAATATACGTATTTAATGAATGAAAACACACCCAGAATAATATTGATTGGTAAATTGGACAAGGGCTGTTGTATCAGCCTTGCCATTTTTTTTTTCAATGTAGTTTTAATGGACAGATGTTTTTCAACATTCCTGCAAAAATAAATTTCTGTGTGGAAGGCTGTTTTTTTAAAACAAATGATAAAAAACTGAATCCAAAAAGAGCAAAACTCATATATTTTTTTTTTTTACTTTTCATTTAATACCATGAATACAGCTAAATTTTACAATATATATAATAGCCTTATATTAGACTCCAGTTTCTTAGCTTATAACATAATAGGAGTGCACCTCGTAAAGGTTGAGTAAGAATGCTTAAAAAAACTGACAACTCTCCCAAGATGTAGTATATCCTTAATGGGAAGGGGAGGTAACTCCTGTAAAAGTATTTTTGTCTACCATGACAATAGGGGTCAACTCTTAAAGGAAAGAATTTGCTCCTGGGGAGCAAATTCTTTCCTTTAAGAGTTGACCCCTTTTTTACAAAAGCATAGAAATAATAACATTAAAGCAGTAGAGGAAATAACCATTATTCTGCTGAAAAAAAAAAAAAATAATTAGCAACACCCATTTCTACGGAACCCGGGAAGGGACATGATTTTTTTTTATTTTATAAGTTGTGCGCACAAGATAATATCTTGTGCGGACAAGATATTATCTTGTTCGGACAACATATTATCTTGTGCGCACAAGATATAATCTTGTGCGGACAACATATTATCTTGTGCAGACAAGATATTATCTTGTCCGCACAAGATATTAAGTTGTGCGAACAAGATATTATCTTGTCCGCACAAGATAATATCTTGTCTGCACAACATAGATCTTGTTCGGACAACATATTATCTTGTGCGCACAAGATATTATCTTGTCCGCACAAGATATTATCTTGTCCGCACAAGATAATATCTTGTGCGCACAAGATAATATGTTGTCCGAACAAGATAATATCTTGTCCGCACAAGATAATATCTTGTTCGCACAACTTCCCAAGATCTATGTTGTGCAAACAAGATAATATGTTGTGCGGACAAGATATTATCTTGTGCGGACAAGATATTATCTTGTTCGCACAAGATAATATGTTGTGCGAACAAGATAATATCTTGTCCGCACAAGATAATATCTTGTCCGCACAAGATAATATGTTGTTCGAACAAGATAATATCTTGTCCGCTCAAGATATTATCTTGTTCGCACAACATGATAAAAATAAAAAATCATATCCCTTCCCGGGTTCCGTACATTTCTGACTATCCATCAATCAAATTACTTGGTATAACGCATTGGGTTCAATTCACAAACTGCTTAAAAACAGTGCAGATCCTGGTCAGAGACAATCTGATCTAGATCTATATTATTTGCAACGGTAGGGCAGGATGAGGAGTAAAAGTAAAATATACATGTAAAGTAATGTGGTCTAAATACAATGTATAATCTTTCGTGGCATATTCATGATTTTTTAATTAAAATGATTTTACGCTCAGTGTGAAAATCAAAGATTTTTAGCCTTTGTACAAGATTTACATTACATTTTTTAATAAATAAATAAATAAATAAATAAATAAATAGATATGCAAAAGCAAAATTGTGATTTTCATAGAAAGTTTTATTTAATAAATAAATAAATAAATATTATTTTTTATCATTAAATAAACATAACAATGAACATTGCTGTGAAAGAGGGATTTTAGCATAAATGATCTTACCTGATTTCGTGTTTTGACTCGATCGAATTGGACTACCAATTCATCTTTGCCCTCAGACAAACGTCGACTCTGTATGCTGTATTTCAGTTCTTCCTTGGGGGCTTGAAGAAATATATGGGCTGCATGATGCTTCCACGCAGAGCTGAATCCGGCCCGCACACTAGTACCGGTAAACCGCTTATTGGATCTAAGCCTGTCCAGGAACCGCGGTGCGAGGCAGGACCGCCAATGCTAATAAACCCTATTGGTTTCATTGAGCGGCAGGGCTTCAGATGTCATTTCATCTCAATGTCGGGTAAAAGTCCCCCAAAATTGGAAGCAACGTCTCCAAAATGACCTTTACAGTGTTGACGGGGACGTTAAACCTCAAATCAAACAAACAAAAGTTCTTCCTTCAAAATAGGGGTTATACTGCCAGTACGATAAGATTCAATGGCAGCCAAGTGCAATTTTAAATTCTCCGCGGCATCCTTCTTCATCATTTTCGCGGTTTTTGACGTTAAATCAAATAATATGGCTCAGCAACGTTTGCATGACCTAACTTGCTTAAACACTGCGTCAGCATAACGTGATCCCGCGGTGTCTCGCGTTGAACGCCCCGTTATCGTGATTTATTTTTAGAGTTGTTTTCCCAGTTGCTGCGCTGATTTTCTTTTATTTAATTAAGTTTTGCTTCTATTTCTGAAAACCGTGGGTTGTATTTAGTTTTTAAATCATTATTATTATACTTTCGTGTTTCTTTTTCTTCCAAAAACGTCAAATTACGAAAAATAAATCGATCGATTCGTTTAACGTAGACGTCAGTATTCGTAAGCACTAAATATAGATCCTCTATGCGCAATAGATAATCAAGGGGACGCTATCCAGTAATAACAAAATGTAGCATAGCTCTATTGATATTGCCCCTTACTATACGAAAATAGCTCTGATTCTTATACACCGATGTGGGTTCGAGCCTAGCGCGGGTCCCATGGGAGACGCAAAGCTTTGTAGCGGATGGTCAGGTTGATTTTCTCATGACACCCCGGTTTTTGCCCACCTTTGATTAACAATCCGCACAATAAGAGAATGATCATGAAAGGACCGGTTGTTGAGGCTTTAACGTCCCCGTCAACACTGTATAGGTCATTTTGGAGACGTTGCTTCCACTTTTGTGGAACTTTTACCCGACATTGAGATTAAATGACATCTCAAGCCCTGTTGCCACATGAAACCGATAGACCAATTTTAAACAGTCCCGATGGTTGTCACTGACCAGAGGACACTGTATGCAGAAAAGCGAAAGGAAGAATAACTACAACAGAATAAATGGGCCCCGTCAAGCGATTTTGGTAATTATCGCCTATGCGAGCAGCGAAGGTTCAGGCGAGCCTGCGCATCCGCGCAGTCTCGCCAGAACCATCGCTACTCGCTCATACAAGCAGTGAATCAAGAGGAACCTTCAGACAGAAAGCCATATCCCTGGCCCCTCTGAATGGCTGGGCATGCGTAGTTAAAATTTGTCATGACGGAATGCTCGAAGACACAAATTCGTTTGGCGGGGCTCAAATAAGCTTCTAAAAGCAGAGTTAGTGTTAATTTGAGGTGGCCTTAACCCATTGCATGCGGGAAACCTCTAAATGGGGTACCTTGGCAAACAGTGCAGACCCAGATCAGACGCCGCAGAACGCGGTGGCTAATCAGAGCCTGTCCTATTCGCTGGCAGAATTTTCCGTCAAAAAATAGAGTAAAATTGAAAAACTAGGCCTGACACCCCTTATATGCCAAATGGACTTGACCAACATATAGCAATGGAAGAGTCCACTAGTATGCAATGGGTTAATAGCGGACTTTAACTGTAATAGGAAATGAATCATTATTATGATACTTCATACTTCCTTGACAAACCCAGAGAAACAAGCAATGTGGATTGTGTTGAGTGTTGACAATCCCAGAGAAACAAGCAATGTGGATTGTGTTGAGTGTTGACAATCCCAGAGAAACAAGCAATGTGGATTGTTTTGAGTGTATGCCAGGAAACGACAAAAGCAACAAGATGATCTTTCGAACGCATTAGACTCCGCGCAGTCTGATCTGAGTCTACGGCGTAACGCTATTTGCACGAGCCTTGCGTATAGCCTCTGGTTTAAGATAAATGAAATAAGACTTGATGCACAAGTTGAGTCGAGTCTTCTCTAGACACATATTTCTTTTTGTCCGCGTTGCTTTGCCCCAGCTCATATGTATTTTAAATCCTTATCCTGCTGAATAAATTAATGTGGCCACAACCATCCCTGACTATCAACCAGTCAAATTACTTAGCGCAATGTACATCTTCAACTTGACAAAAACTGCATGGCAAACAGTGTAGATCCTGATCAGATGGTTTCTACAGAAGCCATCTGATCTGGATCTACACTGTTTGCAAATGTAGGGGTTGTCATGTTCAACAGGATAAAGGTTAGTAACAAATGCAGCGAAGGTTCTTAATGGCCCAGAAATACTGCTGTGCCATAATTTTTTGTAGTGTTGTGTATTCCTTGCCTTTTTAAGGGATATAATCTATCGAAAAAAAAAAAAAACATGTCATAGCTAGATGTTGGCAGAAACCTTTGTGGTATGTGGTATAGTGGTTCAGTTACTTGTATGATATACCAGGGGTCGTCGGTTCGATTCCGGGCTTCTCCAGACTTTCGGATGAGTCTTTAAACAGAGACCCAGTCTCCATATTGCCTTAGTTGTTGGCGGGATCTATTTCTTTCTCTGGTGTTTGAGATTTTAATGACGTATTTCTATCAAAATATCCACATAGAATTGCATTTTCATACCATTATTACGTACAAGTTTCTATTATATGTGTTTTATATAGACTACATTCCAGACATAAAGCTGCAATAATTTTCATAAAAAAACAAGACATGGGGAAATTTGCTTCCCTGCATGGGCCAATATGTGTTTCCAAAACGCTTTGTGTACAAGTAGATTCGCAAGGGAAATAACTGGTTTTACTGAGCGTGCTCGTACTCGGGCAAACAGGTTAACCGTAGTATTTTGGTCTATATATCTTAATTTCTGATTTCTAGCTCAAATATAGATTGTTGGTGCTCGTTAGAACCGCCTCAATCTTTGTTTAAGCAACTATAAGGAAAAATAAAACGGTTCCCCCAATAAATGCGCCTTATCGTAAATATATCTTATACTTTAGTACTGTATTCTGAATCGTTTGCAGGATAAAATGCATTCTCACTTTTCCAGTACAAAAGCATATGTGTCAAAGTTTGACCTAGGCACAAAGAAGGTCAAGGTCAACCCAGGGTCACCATTTTAGCAATTTATGATGGGCCTACGTCCCAGATGCTATTTATCAAGTTTCGTGGAAATCTGCCCAGTGGTTCTGGAGAAGACTATTTTTGAAGGGTTTTTACCATATATGGCTTGGCGGTCATTTTGGTCATGTGACCTGGACCCCATGAGCAAATTTTGGTTCCCCCCACCCCATAGAGGCTCCATATGAAATTTGACTTCAAACGGCCCAACGGTTTCCAAGGAGAAGCGGTTCGAAAATTTTCACATTTTTTGCCTCGGCGAAGTTATACTAAATGGAATGTAATATTTCGCAAGTGTATTTGTAAGATCTCATTGATATCTATCAGTATGCCAAAAATTGTTTAAATATTCCAAGCGGTTAAGTCACTATCACCAATTTTCACAAACGGGTTAGGGACGGACAGACAGACAGACCATATATGGCTTGGCGGCCATTTTGGTCATGTGACCTGGACCCCATAAGCAAATTTTGGTTTCCCCCGGCCCATAGAGGCTTCATATGAAATTTGATTTCAATCGGCCCAACGGTTTCCAAGGAGAAGCAGTTCGAAAATTTTCACATTTTTTGCCTCGGCGAGGCTATACTAAATTGAATGTAATATTTGGCAAGTTCATTGGTTAGATCTCATTGATATCTATCAATAAGCCAAAATGTTTAAATATTCCAAGCGGTTAAGTCACTATCACCAATTTTCACAAACGGGTTACGGACGGACCCAAAGAAGGTCAAGGTCAACCCAGGGTCACCATTTTAGCAATTTATGATGGACCTACGTCCCAGATGCTATTTATTAAGTTTCGTGGAAATCTGCCCAGTGGTTCTGGAGAAGACTATTTATGAAGGGTTTTTACCATATATGGCTTGGCGGCCATTTTGGTCATGTGACCTGGACCACATGAGCAAATTTTGGTTTCCCTAACCCATAGAGGCTCCATATGAAATTTGACTTAAATCGGCCCAACGGTTTCCGAGGAGAAGCAGTTCAATAATTTTCACATTTTTTGCCTCGGCGAGGCTATACTAAATGGAATGTAATATTTCGCAAGCTCATTGGTTAGATCTCATTGATATCTATCAGTATGCCAAAAAATGTTTAAATATTCTAAGCGGTTAAGCCACTATCACCAGTTTTCACAAACGGGTTACGGACGGACAGACAGACAGACCATATATGGCTTGGCGGCCATTTTGGTAATGTGACCTGGACCCCATGAGCAAATTCTGGTTTTCCCAATCCCATAGAGGCTCCATATGAAATTTGACTTCAATCGGGCCAACGGTTTCCGAGGAGAAGCAGTTCAAAAATTTTCACATTTTTTGCCTCGGCGAGGCTATACTAAATGGAATGTAATATTTCACAAGTTATTTGGTAAGATCTCATTGATATCTATTAGTATGCCAAAAATTGTTTAAATATTCCAAGCGGTTAAGTCACTATCACCAATTTTCACAAACGGGTTACGGACGGACAGACAGACAGACCATATATGGCTTGGCGGCCATTTTGGTCATGTGACCTGGACCCAATGAGCAAATTTTGGTTTCCCTCGTCCCATAGAGGCTTCATATGAAATTTGATTTCAATCGGCCCAACGGTTTCCAAGGAGAAGCAGTTCGAAAATTTTCACATTTTTCGCCTCGGCGAGGCTATACTAAATGGAATGTAATATTTGGCAAGTTCATTGGTTAGATCTCATTGATATCTATCAGTATGCCAAAAATTGTTTAAATATTCCAAGCGGTTAAGTCACTATCACCTCAATTTTCACAAACGGGTTACGGACGGACCCAAAGAAGGTAAAGGTCAACCCAGGGTCACCATTTTAGCAATTTAGGATGGGCCTACGTCCCAGATGCTATTTATCAAGTTTCGTGGAAATCTGCCCAGTGGTTCTGGAGAAGACTATTTATGAAGGGTTTTTACCATATATGGCTTGGCGGCCATTTTGGTCATGTGACCTGGACCCCATGAGCAAATTGTGGTTTCCCTATCCCATAGAGGCTCCATATGAAATTTGACTTAAATCGGTCCAACGGTTTCCGAGGAGAAGCAGTTCAAAATTTTTCACATTTTTTGCCTCGGCGAGGCTATACTAAATGGAATGTAATATTTCGCAAGCTCATTGGTTAGATCTCATTGATATCTATCAGTATGCCAAAAATTGTTTAAATATTCCAAGCGGTTAAGTCACTATCACCAGTTTTCACAAACGGGTTACGGACGGACAGACAGCCAGACCTTATATGGCTTGGCGGCCATTTTGGTCATGTGACCTGGACCCCATGAGCAAATTTTGGTTTCCCCCATCCCATAGAGGCTCCATATGAAATTTGACTTCAATCGGCCCAACGGTTTCCGAGGAGAAGCAGTTCAAAAATTTTCAAATTATTTGCCTCGGCGAGGCTATACTTAATGGAATGTAATATTTCGTAAGCTCATTGGTTAGATCTCATTGATATCTATCAGTATGCCAAAAATTGTTTAAATATTCCAAGCGGTCAAGTCACTATCACCAATTTTCACAAACGGGTTACGGACGGACGGACAGACTGACAGAATGACAGACTGACAGAATGACACGGTGATTTTAGGGCACTCTTAGAAATCAACCGACTTCAGTCGGTTTCTTTTTCTGCGGGTCGTGCAATTAATACCCTGTAAACCCAGTTTCTCTATCTATATATATTCCGTGAAAGGACCCCACCCCCTAAACCCCACGTTATTTAGAGAAAATTGGCGTTTCAGGGAATTTACATTATTTTTCTCCAAAATATAGGTTGTGGGTCATAACCTTTGTGTTGAGCGGAAATGAAAACAATTTCACACATTTTCATTAGAAAAATGCTTGTCCTGGTGATATACTGGTTTTGTAAATTGATTTTTGGGCACCGTCAAGCGATTTTGGTACTTATCGCCTATGCGAGCAGCGAAGGTTCAGGCGAGCCTGCGCATCCGCGCAGTCTCGCCAGAACCATCGCTGCTCGCTCATACAAGCAGTGAATCAAGAGGAACCTTCAGACAGAAAGCCATATCCCTGGCCCCTCTGAATGGCTGGGCATGCGCAGTTAAAATTTGTCATGACGGAATGCTCGAAGACACAAATTCGCTTGGCGGGGCTCATTTAGAGAGGTGTTCATTACAAGGACTTGTTAATCTGATGAATTTAGAAGCCTCCGAGGTGTAGTGGTTACGCTTGTAAACCAGGGGTCGCAGGTTTGATCCCGGGCTTCTCTAGACATTCGGATGAGTTTTTACACCGAGGTCCCGTCTCCGTATGACCTTAGCTTTTGGTGGGACATAAAACTCAAATACTCACTCACTCACTAACCTGATGAATTGCATGGACCTATGAACTAAACGCATGCTTTAAATGCAAAACTATCAGCGATATGCTTTGTTATCGAAGATGCTGCACATTTGTTTTTTATTAGTACTAAGTTTACAAACGAGGAGAACGAACTCCCTCTTTCACTCGACGCGGAGATTTCATCCGCTCAATGTGAATAAGGTTCTTTTCGGTGATGATACATTATCAGATCAAGATTATGGTTTTCTTTTTAAAGCAGTGCAAATTTTTTAACTGATATATTTTTGCGATGTACGTAGTTTGCTTCTATGCGCCTATTTATTTCTTGGTAAATTAGCCATGTTTATATGTTGTACATTTATTAGTGTGAACCTTATGGGAAATTGTGAGAACTTGTGCCCCGACCTATTTGTTATGGTGTTGCAATAAAATATGATTCTAATGCACTTCCGTATGTAACGCGACGTTTGATTGGATAACGTCAACAATTTGCGACAGTATATCCTGCGATAAACTGTCGGAAACCCGACGTCATCGTGTAACGTCGCTTTTCATTGGTTGGTATTTGGTTTTACGCAGCTCATTGTGCTTTCCGTTTAGGGCAAAAGCAACATTTTTTTAAACAAAACAGGTGAATAGGTGCATTAGAATGGGGATAACTGTATTTAAAATTGTCATTTGGGGAGGTAAATCGTCGGTTTTACGGTCGCAAATTCCGTTTTACGGCTCCGTTGACGCGTCGCCGTAAAACGAAATTTCCGACCGTAAAACCGCCGATTTACCTCCCCAAATGACAATTTTGTATACAGTTATCCCCTAATTTAACTAAATAAACCGTTAAGTTGAAAGAAACCACACAAAAATGGGAATAAAGGAAAACAATTAAAATGACTGTCAAAGAGAATACATATATTAAAAGCGCCCCGCCCATCGGGACTTGGAGAAATGGGTTGGGCTGCATGGTGCTTCCGCGCAGAGCCCAAACCGACCGAACTTGAGTACTGGTTAACCGTTTTGAAGGTCTATGCCTGCCCAAGAAAAGTGTTGCGGGTCAGACCGCTCCAGAACCCTAGCGAATCCTATGGGCGGTAGGGTTTGAGATGTCACTTCATCTTAATGTCGAATAAAACTCCCACAAAATCGGAAGCAACGTCTCCAAAATGTGCTAAATTGTGTTGACGGGGACGTTGGACGAGCTAACAAACATATATTCGAAACGCCCCAAAGAACTGGGATTAATAAAATCTTTAAACTTTCCGTTTTCTACAAATACTAAAATATCTGCAAAATTATTTATTTATTTATTTTCATTGGCAGATGGAATGAGTAATTTCAATGTTAGGTCTTTACGCATGATATTTGCCTAGATTGATTTTTTAACCCATTGCAGGCGGGAAAACCCCAAAGGGGTACCTTGGCAAACAGTGCAGGCCAAGATCAGACGTCGCAGAACACTGCGTCTGATCAAGGCCTGCACTATTTGCCAACAGAATTTCCGTCAAAAATAGAATAAAAACGAAAAATAGTCCTTCAACCCCTTATATGACAAATGAACTTGTCTAACATATGGCAACGGAAGAGTCCACCAGTATACAATGGGTTCAGCTCAGCGTGACTATTGACTGTACAGGTCTATACCCGATCGTGAAAAAAAAAGTAAACATGGCGGCTGAACAAAAGAAAAATAGCGTTTAAACTTAGAAACTGAAGAGAAGGAGTTCTAAATTTCAAACCCAGGTAAGGGGCGTGGCCTATGTTTGTTTTCATTAATTTGGTCCTTTCATATTTGTTATAATTTTATCAAGAAAACAACAAACAAACTGAGTATGATTTTGTTTTCCTTTTGCTTGTTTGTTACCTGGGTTTCTTATTGAAAAGCCTCGCATTTTATCATGTTATCCCTTTTCCTCAACCCGTGTAATAAATTCAATAATACATGAATACTCATGTAAGATCCTCTATATATCGGCATTTGGCCGACGTAGCAGGAAACGTAATAGTGTGACACAGGCATGAACAACGGGGGAGGAACAACGTCCTGCAAGAAATATAGCGCATACATTAGGGAAACATGTCCGTGTGAAATAAGGGCGTCCAACATGGTGTCAGAAGTGACAAATATTGGGTAAAAATGATAACTTTTTTCTTATTTCTGTTTTCAACATAGATTGTGGGTGCTCGTTAGAACCGCCGCATAAGGCGGTTCTAACGAGTACCCGTAATCTATGTTTTTGAGCAAAAATAAGGCAGATAATGTATAGTCCCGTAAACCCCACTTTTCTGTACATAAAGTGGGGTTTAGAGGGATCTTCATTTCACGGACTTGTTATCGTGATGACTTTTATTTCCAATATGTATATTTGACTAGAGCTATTAAAATTCACTAAATGAACATGTATTTCACTTCTTCACATCAATTCTAACAACCATTTCCCTGCAGTCGGTGATCGGTCGGTGACATTTTTTTAAGGTAACCGGGCACTGTGAAGCACATAGGCTCGAACTACCTCTGACTGGAACAACTTTTATGGTCCCAAAAGTATTTGAGCCATTCAAATGGGCTTGTAGTAGGTTTAATTCTGCTTATTTCTGCTTCAAACAGGAACTTTTGTACTCTTTAGAACTCCCCAGCCCGCCTCCCCAATGTATTTGCGAAAATAAAATATAAAAGATGTTTACAAGTATATTTATGAATCAGACATGTATACTTCATATTTTCCGGTTCTGTGGTGTATTCCTTGCTTCCAAAGGATAACCCTTTTATAGAACATATTTAATTTCTGGTCGGGTTCATCCGAGTCTAACTGTTTGTTTTCTTTTTCTCCAGCATTTCAGTGGTTTCTTAATTCCGAGTCCTCACCGTTGATTCATCTCTCTGGTTGTTTGATTTTGTTTTCTCGGAGATTTTGCACTGATGAGTTAGGAGGCCTTCATGCGGACTGAAGAAATTATTTGTCTTAATCGCGACGGAAGATAAGGGCGAGGATTGCGGCCGCGTAAAATCGATTTAAGTCCCCAACAGAATTCATTTCAATGACCGTTCCAAGGCGGTTCTTCTGTCGCGGCTTATTTTTGTTATGGTTTGTCTTTGGGTGTGTGTGTGTGTGTGTGTTGCTTGTCTTTTTTTATAGCCAATTGTTTATTTTGTGGGAAAGTCACTGTCCTTTTGGCTTTCCGCTGTTGATGTTTCCAATAGGGTCTAGTTGTTTAATGTTTGTATTTCTTTCCCTTTGGTGTCTCTGATGGGAGCTGTGGGTTAATTGTTAATTGTATCGATTCCTGATCATTGCTTTCACTTCTATTTTTTAGCATGATACAGCATCCGGGGCCAGTTGTTCAAAACTAACGACGTCGTTAGTTAACGTATCGTTAAAACTTTGATCGTTAAATATGGCAAATATGCTAAAATTTTTGCTGAAAAAAAATGTGAGCAGCTTTTGCGGACGCAAAAGCTGCTCACATTTTTTCAGCAAAAATACCAAAATTTACGATATTGTACTTGCTAGAAGAGTTAACAATATGACCACTAACGAGCTCGTTAAGCTAACGATGCTTTGAACAACTGGCCCCCGATTTTCAAAGTTCGTATATTCTCTGGGCTTCAGCCTTGAGCAGATTTTTCATTACGATAACACATCCGTGTGATATAGTGCATTTTTCAAACCTCAAAAAAGGTAATTTTTCTGATGAAAATTTGTGATATTTTTCTTACTTATACTCCAAACATAGGTTTTGGGTGCTCGTTAGAACCGCCTCATTGAGGCGGTTCTAACGAGTACCCACAACCTATGTCTTGGAGCAGAAATAAGGAAAATAATGTTTACCCCCCCCCCCCTAAACCCCAGTTTTCTCTATATAAAGTGGGGTTTAGGGGGGTCTTCATTTCACGGAGATGTTTACGTGATGGCATTTTTTAGGAAAGGGCTACGTATAAATGGCTATTGCCAGTTAACTGTTAACTGGCAATAGCAATTTTAACGTAAAACCGCTATTGCCAGTTGGCTTGCATAATTATTTCATTCCCGTCATTACTTTTTGCAGTTACTATTGTTCTGACTGTAAAAGCTTACATGCATATGCTTGTTCTAGTGTTGTTGGTCTTGTGTAACTCGACTAAGATACGAATCGTTGACATAATGTAGCATTTTAATCACCTCGTTTTGGGAAGATGTGGATATTTTTCTGATTGTTTCTGCTATAGACAACATCAATTTGCTATTTCCATTTTTCTAATTGCTGTTCCAAACATAGATCATGGATACTATTTAGCCTGGAATCCCTTTTTATGGCATTATAAAAAGGCATCTTCAAACATAACCACTGCACATACAACGTGAATGCAACACCATAGCAACGTCTTTGTAACGACATGACGTTGCATCGACGTTTGTGCGACGTTACCTAGACGTCATGTGTCCGCTGGGAATAAACTGATCGGCCTTATTGGTGGCACGGACCACATATATACTCGTATATATATTGGTGGCTTTCATACGAGTATACACGACCGACGTTTTAGAACAGAAATGAGAAGAAATAATGTAATCTCTGTAATCCCAATAATCCCTGTAATCCCAACTTCATTACAGAGGCATGCAACATACAGAGAACCTTCTTGAACTCACTAGTAACAAATATTTTGCATGGAAATAAATTTGATTGCTCAGGCAGACTAAAGTTGTTGTTAACCCTTGTCCTGCTGAGCCCGGATATGCCTTATTTTTCCAAACAATGAAGATCCAGATTCTGACGAAGCCATCTGATCAGGATCTACATTGTTTGCCATTCAGATTGTGAATGTGTTGCAATAATTTGCATCAAATAATCCGATTGGTTGATAACCGGTAGTGGGTGTGGCATATATGAATATTCAGCAGGACAAGGGTTAAATATCTAAATTAACGAAGACACCTAGGCAGTGTAATACATAGTAGAACTGGGGTTTACATGGGGAATACTATAAGAATCTTATATGGGTGTGAGGGGTGGATGGTAAAATCCGTCCCGAGGGACACTGTCACGAGGCTTGCCGAGTGATGCCGGACAGTGATCCCTCGGGACGGATTTTTCTATCCACCCCTCACACCCATATAGGATTCTTTTTCTTGCATACCTTCCATTTCTGTTGCGAATTTTTAATGCTGCTGTCACTTCGGTTACCGACGTCCACCATTTTGTGATGACACAACAGGAATGTTTAGTGACGTCACGCATGAGGACGCCGCGCATGAGGTTGTAATCAACCAGTGTATTTATCAAACTCGCGATTATATTCGATTTGGGGTCGGAACACCAGGGTCAGAACATAAATTTCTATCCCAGGGTAAAATCACGGATTTCCTTGTCTGGTGTGCAAGAAATTATTTTCCTTATTTCTGCACAAAAACATAGATTAGAGATACACGTTAGTTCCTAGAATCTATGTGGAGCAGAAATATGAATAATATTGAAATTTTCAATTTTTGGTGGTAAAATTATCCACTATATTTGAGTAGGCGCCTTTTGGTAATGAATATTTCATTGCATTGAATAGATGTGTTTTAATAATGTTATGTTTTTAGCGAGTAGAAAATAACAGAAAAATATAGAGAGTCTTTAATCCGTTCGCATACATGTAGAACTACAACAGACAACTGATCTCTGCAAGTTGCATTTTTGTAGCATGTAGCTTATTATATTAGATGGGTATATGCCACTTGTTTTTGCTTGGTAATAACGGTTTTACGTTAAAATGGCTATTGCCAGTGGCAATAGCGATTTTAACGTAAAACCGCTACTGGTAATAGCAATTTTTTACCGCAATTAGGCATTCTAGTAACCTAATAAAGGGGGTCGAATAACTGCACGCTATAATCGGTAGTGACCTATAATACCTTCTACTGACCTATAATACGTCTAGTGACCGATTATAGACCGGACCTACTTTTCAGATCCCTATTTTACAAGTATAAACAATAACACTCAACCTTACATGCACGGGAAAACAACGAAACTGCAAGTTAAAATCTTTGCAATATTTATTTAAACAGATTTTCAGCTAAATTCTTACCTTTTCGGGTTTTCCTGGTTTGAATGGCCCGTTGGAATAATTGCGCACTGCTACTGCAGTAGCGTCTCAACCGCGAAAACAATTTTTAAAGCTAAAATAAACTATTTATTTGCAGATTTTCATACAGAAAGTAAAGCGCTGAGAAACTTTTATTCGAGCGTCCATGTTGTTTCCCACGTCTTTGTGGCGGGATGACGTCAGTAACTTTGCACTCGTTGACGTCACGTTATACTACGTGTGCGCGCCATGGCACTGAATGTCGTTTAACATGCCGCACTGTCTGCTGTCTTTTTTGCTAAAATTTGCTAGATTATTGCAAAACCCATTGATTGTTTTGAATTGCGGTATAAACTAAATACATGGATAGTGTCTTTAATAATAAAATATAATCGGTTCGCCCCGACAATTTTATAGGGGCTCGCTAAAGCTCGCCCCTATAAAATTGTCTAAGGCTCACCGATTATATTTTATTATTAAAGACACTAACCATGTATTTACTATTTTTACGTAAACCCGCTTCTGGCAATAGCCACTTCGTTTTTTTTTTTTTTGTTTTGTTTTTTCAAAGAATGTCATCAGTAGACGGGGACAAGACATTATTAGAAGGCTTAGACCAGGTAGATGACGGTGCTGCCAGAGGTAACAGTGATTTAGTGTCGCACTGTAAAATGACAGACCATGATATACTGGACATGAAAGTACAGTCCTTCAATGAAGTAGACATACAAGAAGAAGACGACGAGGAACTGTCTTATATACCAGGATGCTGTTTTCTGTCTAACGGGGATGTTGTATTGTGTGACTATTACAATCACAAATTGAAATTGTTAGATCGAAACTGGACAATGAAGAAATCATTTGAATTGCCTGGTCCTCCATGGGATATAGCGGTTTTCAATGAACATGAATTAGTCGTTTCTTTTCCCCGGCTTGAAAAATTACAGTTTGTACGCATGTTTCCAGATTTGGAACTTGGGCATGAGATTGCACTAGGAGCTGAGTGTTGTGGTCTTGACGTATTTGAAGATGAAATATACACCGTTGTAGAGACAGAAATCTGGAAACTGGATAAAGCTGGAAATATCACAAGCAGGGTTAATATCCCTAAGGTGTTTACATACTCTCCAGACTTCCTACGTCTCAGTAAGTCAGGCTCTATACCGCGCGTGTATCTAACAGATCGTGCATGCCATAAACTGCTATGCTTGGAAATTGATGGAACAGTAGTGTTTCAGTACGAGCATGAAGATCAGGAGTGTCTGGGTGGGATTTACGTTGACTCAGAAGGGAACAGTTTTGTCTGTGCCACTGAGTCCAGCAATATTGTTGTAATAACAGCAGATGGCAAGAAACACACAAATCTTCTTACAGAAATGGAGATCACGAGACCAACATCCATAGCTTTCAGACCAGAAGATGGAACGCTTGTTGTTGGTCGTCGGCGAAAATCAAAATTGTTTGTATTTAAACTTGCAAAATAAACACGTGTTTTACCTTATACGACAGTTAAGGTTTGTTAGTGTTTTATTACGCAGAAACTGACGCATGAAACGAGAGCGTTTTGCGCTATTTTCTGTATTCATGCGCGTGTGCAGCCAAATACAGTTGAACTTCGATAACTCGAACACCTTTGGAACCATGGAATTTTGTTCGAGATAGTGGTTGTTCGAGTTATTGAGGTTACTCATACTGCCAGGCCATGTGTGATAAACGGTATCGCCTAAGGATATATATTCCCCTTTTTATAAAATAAATGTATGCTGTGTGTACTCATTAGAATCGCCTCAATGAGGCGATTCTAATGAGTACGCACAACATACCTATTCAAGTTAAAAATAAACAAACCCAAACCTCCATAAATGAAACTAAACACATGTATATCTGGGGCCAGTTGTTCAAAACTAACGACGTCGTTAGTTAACGTATCGTTAAAACTTTGATCATTTATTATGGTAAATATGCTAATATTTTTGCTGAAAAAATGTGAGCAGCTTTTGCATTTGCAAAAGCTGCTCACATTTTTTCAGCAAAAATACCAAAATTTTAGATATTAAACTTGCTAGAACAGTTAACAATATGACCACTAACGAGCTCGTTAAGCTAACGAGGCTTTGAACAACTGGGCCCTGGAGCTATAGGAACAATTCTCCAGGGGCCCAAGGATGGGTTCAACTTAGCTGTAGTAAACGAATTATCCGTATTCGAATTATCGAAGCTTCATAGTAATGGCTGAATGGATGACTTCTTGTATCGAGGTACCTCGCGGTCTCTACTACATGTAAGCGTGCAGCGAAGGCTCAGGCGAGACAAGTTCCTTAGCTGATCGCAAATCCTCTGCCTTTTTCATTTCTGGTCACCTAAGCAATGAGTAAGATTTTCGTATGGGCCGGCTTATATAGATACTTCTTGTGGCTCTAGTAATAACATATTCAATATGTTAATCGTAGAAACAGTAAGTTAAGTATTTTATGGTAACTGAAGGATAGTTGCTTTTTTTTTTTTTTTTTTATTTTTCAATTCTCCATAAAAACCTATGATGTGGGCATTCATCTCGGCGAGGCGGTTCTAATGAGTGCCAACAACATTGGCTTATATGGTGAAATAAGGAAAATATCATTCAATTATCACAAAGCGCCCTATCTGTTGCTATGGTTATTATGTTAACCTTTTCCACGGCCCCGCCCGTTGGGGCTAGAAGAACTAAATTGGCTGCATGGTGCTTCCACGCAGAGCTGAAACCGACCGCACACGAGTACTGGTAAACAGCTTAGAGGATCTTAGTCTGCCTAGGCAAAGCGGTGCGAGTCGGTCCGTCCATGCTTATAAACCCTATTGATTTCATCTCAATGTCGGGTAAAAGTCCCACAAAGTTGGAAGCAACGTCTCCAAAATGACCTATACAGTGTTGACGGGGACGTTTAACCTCATATCAAACAAACATAACCTTTTTCCAGCATGGATTATGGGCTATCGTTAGAACCGTAATGGTTATTGATATATAACACTTTTGCAGCCTTTTTACCGGATCTGGTAGCTTGGTTGGCGTGTTCACGAAGCTGGATGGGTGACCGCGTTGCTTGACTTCGTGGACGACTCGGTACACGCTACATCGGTGGCAGCGGTGGAATGGGAACACTGCCGCTGGATTTGTTGCGAAGACTCCGCCCTCGGGTATCCCTAGCGATGCCTGTGTGACGTCGCGACGAAGTCAAGGGACTTCGCGACGAAGTCAAGGGATGAGGGCGAGAAAATTTAACAGTTACATGTATTGATATATTCCACTTTTACCGCAGCCTTGGTTCTCTTAGCGACGCGGGTAGAATGGTTGGCTTATCATCGCGGTTATGGGTGGCCGCGTTGCTTGACTTAGACGCTAAAGAACTTCCTCACCGAGGCGTTTCTCTCGAGTGCTTAAGAGCAGAAAAAAGAATATAAGGATTTTATAAATACCATTCTTATCCATTTCCCATATCTGTATGTTTAGCTGAATGCTATATACGTTTAAATGTTGTTGTTTTTTCATGTACATTTAACCCATTCAGTACTAGAAACCCCATAAAAGGGTACCTTGGAAATCAGGGCAGGTCCAGATCAGAAGCCGCAGAACGCGGCGTCTGATCAGGACCTACACTGTTTGCGAAACGTTCAGCCAATTTCCAAATAGATTTGTAAGGAGGAAGTTTCCAATTGGTACAAAAAGGGTTAACCTTTGCCGTGCTGCTGATCTCGACAACCACTACATTTGCGAACAGTGTAGACCCAGGTCAGATGGCTTCTCTGATTAAGATCTACACTGTCTTCCATTCAGTTTGTCAACTGTACGAATATTTTGATCGGTTGATACTCAGAAATGGGTGTGACTGAATTAAAACGTTCAACAGGGCAAGGGTTTCATGTAATATTACGTTTCCATATCGCCCCCGCCCTTCGGGCCTTGGAGAACTGGACTGGGCTGCATGTTGCATCCATGTAGAGCTGCAACCGACGGCACGCATGAGTACATGGGTAAACCGCTTATAGAAGGTCTAAGCCTGCCAGGGCAAAGTGGTGCGAGTTGTCCATGCATGCATATGAATCCTATTGGTTTCATTGGGCGGAAGCGCTTGAGTAGTCATTTCACCACAGTGTCGGGTAAAAGTCCCAGAAAATTGTAAGTAACGTCTTCAAAATTACCTAAATAGTATTGACGGGATGTTAGAACACGTTTCCATACTTAATTTATGCAAGTTTCGCATTTCTAAGCATTAAATTTATATTTTATGGTGGTTTGGCGTAAAATGTTTCAAATTTAATATTGTGGTTCAGGTACTCGCTTTTTATAACAGACTGTCTCCAGTTCGATGCAGGCACATCACGTGAACAAGTCCGTAAAATGACCACCCCCACCCGGAACCCAGCTTTATGTGGAGAAAACTGGGTTTTAATGGCATCTCAAGCCCTGTCGCTCAATGAAACCAATAGGGTTTATAAGCATGGACGGTCCGACTCATGCGCACCGCTTTGCCTGGGCAGGCTTAGATCCTATAAGCGGTTCACCAGTACTCGTATGCGGGTCGGATTCAGCTCTGCATGGAAGCATCATACAGTCCATATATTTCTTCGGGGCTTGTCGGGTAAAAGTCCCACACAATTGGAAGCAACGTCTCCAAAATGACCTTTACAGTGTTGACGGGGACGTTAAACCTCAAATCAATCAAACAAACGGGGGTATACATTATTTTTCGTATATCTGCTCCAAGACATAGGTTGTGGGTACTCGTTAAAACCGCCTCAATGAGACGGACATAAAGAGCACCTACAATCTATATTTTGAGTATAAATAAGAAAAATATCGCAAATTTTCAACGAAAATAACAGCCATTTTGGAGATATGAAAGAATGCACTATGTCGAACGGGTGTGTTGACAAATGAAATTCCAGTTTTAATTTTAATCAAACTTCAGTGGCTCGAACAGCTTATGGATCAATGAAAATTTGTTCGAGGCTGGAGTAGTTCGAGCCACCGAGGGTTCCACATACAGTAAAATTCCGTGTTTAAGACCACCAAAATTAAGACTTATTCTCCTAAACAGGGCATATTTAAATGGTTTCAGTCATTCTTTCCGTGTTTTGCTTGCACCCAGTGTCTTCTTGAAAGAGGCCACCTTTGCGACTGTTCAAAAGTGGTCTTTAAAGACCACTTTTGAACAGTTGCAATGGTGGTCTTATTGTAGGAATCTTACTGGTCTAGACATCAAGGGGCTGACTAAGGAATGTCTTTTTGTTAGGAACGTGATCCTGAAAATCCTAATATGTCGGACAGCTTGAGTACCTAAATTTTGAACAAACTTGTTTCACGATTCTGCAAGGAGTCCAGAAGGTGCAGACAGAATGACAATGACTGTAGATCCTGATCAGATCGTTCCTCAGCAGCACTTTGCCTATAGGCCTGTCTGTCCCAATATTTAGCATCATTACGGCAGACTGTTTCATTTAACCTATCAATTATTGTGCTTTAAGCAAACAGTATAGACCCTGTTCAGACACTGCTTGCTGTGGCGTATGATCTTGGTCTACACATTTTGCCAACCACAACACATGAGTCAAGTTCAGATCGATTTTACAGGTTACCCTCTTTACATTTAGGGGAATAGATACATCTTCAGGGGAGGCAACTCCACAGAAAGTATTCTTGTCTCCGATGTCAATAAGGTCAACACTTAAAGAAAAGAATTTGCTCCTGAGGAGCAAATTCTTTCCTTTAAGAGTAGGCCCATTTTTCAGTGGGACAGGGCTTACACAAAAGCGTTCAGGAAGTCCCGAAAGTTGTCTCCCTTTGAAAAATGGCGGAAAATTCTGCCAGGTTTTCCCATTTCCCTTAAACTGACCACACAACGATACGACTAGCTAGGCTGTAACTAATAAAATGACCCGGATCTCGTTTAAATCAGTGATAGTCACGTGGACATCAGCAACGTTAATCAGCTGCCCTTAGTAACTATCGATCGACAGTTCGACCTTTGAACAACCAGTCACTGACTCGAATCCCACACTTCAAGGCCTTGGTTCGAATATACACGTATTTGTTTAAATACCTTTTTGGTTTGTTTGGGTAGCAGGGCTTGAGAGGTCATTTCATCTCAATGTCGGGTAAAAGTCCCGCAAAATCGGAAGCAACGTCAGTAGTGTTGACGGGGACGTAAAACTTCTAATCAAACAAACAAACGCACCGCAATTCTTCTCTTCAACTGTCTATAGTGCGAACAATTTGACCTGAGACTGACCTTTATGCAACGAATAAATTATTCAGTGCTGTCGCCTATTACGTCGGCTTTCGTAAACTTCTCGTGAATTTTCGGCATCACGTGAATAGCGGTCCATTTACCGACCTCTATGTATTGTTACGGCTTAGCCGTTATGGTTTTGCTTTTGTCCTACATTTTTCGTTACTCCATTGGTCAATAAAACCACATGTCCAAGGAGATGACCATTTCATTGGTCAATGATTTGCATAAATAAATCTACTCAAAAAATACGACAGTTTACCGAAGTTTTAACCTAGGAGATGTTTCATTTTTTTATGTGAGGCATGAATGAAAAATATATACAGTTTCGGCTTGCTCACCGTCTTGTCCTTTAATGACCATACGTCATATGTATAATTGGGATTCTATTGAATTCTGTAACTGCTGGGGTGAATAGCTACTTTTACCTAATTTCACGTGGTTGGTCTATATAGCATAGGAACCATTACGCGAAAGGAAGGTTCCTTTCGCGAAAGGAAGAATTTTCTGCGAAAGGAATTGTTTGTTTGATTTGAGGTATAACGTCCCCATCATCACTGTGTAAGTCATTTTGGAGACGTTGCTTCCAAGTTTGTGGGACTTTTACCCGACATTGAGATGAAAGACACCTCAAGCCCTGTTGCCCAATGAAACCAATAAAGCGATATAGCATGACAAAAACATGTAATAATCGCATTACAAATTGACAGATGTTTAATTTACAATATATGCTAAATAAAAGTTGCAGTGTATCATTTGTCTTCAGCATACTTTATCTCCTCCATTTTAACACAAAATGGACATTTTCGAATATCATTAATGTTATATAAATTCTGAAAAGGAATAAGTGTAATTTGAGTTTTAGTTAGGTGCACATAAGATCAAGTTTCCGTCCGTTTGTCTGCTCGTCCGTTTGTTCGTCCGTCTATGCGTTTACGTTCACCATAGCGACAACCCTAAATGTTAACCCTAGAATTTGTGTTCAAAAACAGTGAATGATAACGTTTTCTTATTTGTTGTGCATATACTTGAGATCAGATGCTCTTGAAATGAGGCCATGTTTTTAACCTTGACCTTTTACATTGACCTTAGCTCAAACAGGCGGTATACCGCCCTCTGCAAAGCTATTTTTCCTCGCGTGACATCTGAATTGTCCATTTCATAGCTAGACAATTGTTGCTGTCACTATTGTAGCTCATATTGCACGACCCGCAGAAAAAGCGACCGACTGAAGTCGGTTGATTTTCTAAGAGTGCCCTAAAATCACCGTGTCATTCTGTCAGTCTGTCTGTCCGTCGGTAACCCGTTTGTGAAAATTGGTGATAGTGACTTAACCGCTGGGAATATTTAAACAATTTTTGGCATACTGATAGATATCAATGAGATCTAACCAATGAACTTGCGAAATATTACATTCCATTTAGTATAGCCTCGCCGAGGCGAAAAATGTGAAACTTTTCGAACTGCTTCTCCTCGGAAACCGTTGGGCCAATTGAAGTCAAATTTCATATGGAGGCTCTATGGGATGGGGCTTACCAAAATTTGCTCATGGGGGTCCAGCTCACGTGACCAAAATGGCCGCCAAGCCATATACGGTCTGTCTGTCTGTCCGTCCGTAACCCGTTTGTGAAAATTGGTGATAGTGACTTAACCGCTTGGAATATTTAAACATTTTTTGGCATACTGATAGATATCAATGAGATCTAACCAATAAAGTTGCGAAATATGACATTCCATTTAGTAAAGCCTCGCCGAGGCGAAAAATGTGAAAATTCTCGAACTGCTTCTCCTCGGAAACCGTTGGGCCGATTAAGGTCAAATTTCATATGGAGCCTCTATGGGATGGGGGAAACAAAAATTTGCTCATGGGGTCCAGGTCACATGACCAAAATGGCCGCCAAGCCTTATATAGTAAAAACCCTTCAAAATAGTCTTCTCCAGAACCACTAGGCAGATTTCCACGAAACTTGATAAATAGCATCTGGGACGTAGGCCCATCATAAATTGCTAAAATGGTGACCCTGGGTTGACCTTGACCTTCTTTGTGCCTAGGTCAAACTTTGACACATATGCTTTTGTATTGGAAAAGTGAGAATTCATTTTTTCCTGCAAACGATTCAGAAAACAGTACTAAAATATAAGATATATTTTTGCTCCTTACGATAAGGCGCATTTATTGGGGGAACCGTTTTAGGTCCAGGTCACATGACCAAAATGGCCACCATACCCATATATGGTAACACTCATAAAGCTAAAAGCATCCGGCGGGTCGTGCACTTCAGCTGAAGCACTGGTTTCTAAACAACCTTCCAATTAAATCTACGCCGCATATCTTTTTTAAAGATATTTCTTGTTTAACAATATCGCCATCTTCGGAAAACGACGGAGATATGTAAATGCGAAATTATGTTAATAGAGTTCCCCAGTCTCGAACTATACCTTGGTAGGTTATATACATACCTTATAGGTATATCACCACTCTCTGACAACTGCGTCAGTCGACTCTTTGGCTCAGTGGCCAGAGCCTGGACTTTCACCCGAGTGGCCTGGGTTCGAATCCCATCATTGGAGAGGATTATTGCGACCACCCTAACTTTCGCTTTAATGTAGAGTCCATTTCTCAAGAACTTTAAGAGCTTCATTAATGATACTTGGTACAAAATTGCATCTAGGAATGGCAACTTAAATTCAAGCATTAGGAATGTTTTCAACAGGAGTCATACTCAAAATTTAGATTAGAAATTCTAAAAATGTATTATTCACATTTCCTGCGTTAAACTTCGTTTTAAGCTGAGACCTTAAAACGAATGGGTGAATAAATTGGCAGCTTCACTAAAAACTGCTAAACTTATTGCCAGCGATCTTATGTATAGGAATATAAGAATCGTATATGGGTGTGAGGGGTGGATGGAAAAATCCGTCCCGAGGGTCACTGTGCGGCATCACGAGTCCCTAGGGACTCAGAGTTCGCTTTGACTCATTTTTCTATCCACCCCTCACACCCATATAGGATTCTTTTTCTTGCGTAACATCCATTTCTTAGCGCGGATTTTTAATGCTGCAGTCACTTCGGTTACTGACGTCCGCCATATTGTGATGACACTACAGGAATGTTTAGTGACGTCACTGTAACGTGATGTGATGTCAACCTTAACGACGGCGCATATGAGGTCGTATTCAACAAGCGCATTTATCAAACACGCGCGAATATTCGATTTTGGGTAAGGACACCAGGGGTAGAACAGAATTTCTATCCCAAGGTAAAACTATGGATTTCCTTATCTGGTGTGCAAGAAAAATAAACTAGAGAAAGTGACCAATAGGTCACGAATACCATCGGCAGGTGCCGCCAAGTATTGCCAAATACAGTTTCTGAGTTTTTTGACCTTGATATCAATTTCTATGTTTATGACATTGGTCTGATGACAGGAGTATCTATTATGCATCGATAAAATGTCACATATAAAACCTATTCATACGTTTTAGGTACGCGACGATTAAAAGCCAAAAAAACTATACAAAAACTTTAACATGAATATAAAAGTGTCAGGACAGCAGGAGTCAAATCATTGTTACTATACTCGTAGTTTGTCAGCTGTAAAGTAAATAGAGAATACCGGGTTCGTGTCTTTTGATATCAAGTTTATCAGGCAAGGCTTTGAGAACGCTTGTAGAATTGCGAGGCTTGTCCCTTTCCGTTGAAAACCAATCTGAAATCATTGAAGTCTTTCGCTCGACTTCCAAATATTTGGATAATTTATTAAAAATTGACAATACCTATTTCGACGGTTTGATCAGTGAAATTTACCCTCCAGAACTTCAGTTAAATAAAACAAATTCTTCTGATATCGAGGCAACGTTTTTGGATTTACATCTATCTATTGTAGATGGGTTTGTTTCTTTGCCAGAGTATCTAGTCATGTAACTGACTGCGAATTTACAGCAGATAATGTATCAATCATGTGACTGCTTCTGTTGACACGGAAGGTCTAGGGCACAGTGACAGAAATTTGCATGATATTCATATGACATACCAATGTAAAACATTTGGTGTCTATCTTTTATGCTATTGGGAGTTGATATGTGGTATTATCATTTACCCCCTATATGTATTGCATTGTGGCGCATTGACCTGATAAAGATATGCTATCTTAGGACAAGTGAGCTTTATCACGTCAACGTGACATTGCAATTTTATGAATAAACCGAACTACTGGTAAAATTACAAAAAGGGTAGGGATCAAATTCAGTGTCTAAATACTGTTTGTCAATTATGAAAGCAATATCTTGTATTCAGTGTATTGTTTTTGTGTCATTATGGAAAAAAAAATATGAATTAACTCATGATCACATGACCTGGATATCAAGGGATGTAACTGAAATACGAAACTACTGCAATGGGATATTTATCGCTACGCTTCCTGTTTTATACAGTGTCCTGGCTGCATTGAGTTATTGCTAAAAAGTAAACGGCTGGCAGGGGTCAATTTCTAGCCCCCTTTCATTTTTGGTAGGTGTACAATAGAGCTGAATGCTGACAATTGTCCTTGCAAATGCAGTGTGCTGCCAGGCTCCCTTGAAAACAGCAGAAAATGGTAAAAAGTAGCAGCAGAAGTGGGTGGGGTAGTATTTCTTTACATAGGCACTACATTGGCTGCACAGTGCACAAGCTATTGAAACCATTTTCAAATTATTCTCTGTGGCAAGTCACACAAAAGCGAAAGGTTGCAAACTATTTGTTACGACTCAAAAGACTTCATCCGCTGCGCGTTCGAGTCCCGCCGTCAGCTTGGAATAGTGGTTTGCTACCAAAGGTAAATTATTTGACGCCCATCGAATTATGAACAACATCGGGTCACGACCGGGGGTCACGAGCAAAGTTAGCCCTTATCTTGCTGAAAATTCAATCGAATTACTTGATGTAATTTATTGCTACAAATTCATAAACTGAATGCCAAACAGTGTAGATCCTGATCAGATTGCTTCTTCAGAAGCCATCTGATCTGGATCTACACTGTTTGCAAAGATAAGGGTTGTCTTGAACAGCAAGATAAGACTTCTGAAGAAGCCATCTGATCTGGATCTACACTGTTTGCAAAGATAGGGGTTGTCGTGAACAGCAAGATAAGACTTCTGAAGAAGCCATCTGATCTGGATCTACACTGTTTGCAAAGATAAGGGTTGTCTTGAACAGCAAGATAAGACTTCTTCAGAAGCCATCTGATCTGGATCTACACTGTTTGCAAAGATAGGGGTTGTCGTGAACAGCAAGATAAGACTTCTTCAGAAGCCATCTGGTCTGGATCTACAATGTTTGCAAAGATAGGGGTTGTCGTAAACAGCAGGATAAGACTTCTTCAGAAGCCATCTGATCTGGATCTACACTGTTTGCAAAGATAGGGGTTGTCGTAAACAGCAGGATAAGACTTCTTCAGAAGCCATCTGATCTGGATCTTCACTGTTTGCAAAGATAGGGGTTGTCGTGAACAGCAAGATAAGGGTTAAAGGCTCGTGAGTCGATGTTGTTCATGCTTCGATGAACCATAAACAAGTTGCATGCCTTTCTCAAATATTCCTCACAACTGTGCATTTAATCCAAGATGGCGGGCGGTTGCATTTTAGCGAAAGCGTGCGCGAGAGGGCAAAAGTTTGCTCACGGGCTATGGGGAAAATAATTGCCCTTGCGCTGACTAGTTGAAAGCTTACAAATTTATTTTGCTTATTAGCCATGTTGGTCTCATTAGGCGACAGGACTTGGAATGTCATTTCAACTCAATATCGGGTGAAGGTCCCGCAGGGTTGGAATAAACGTTACCAAGATGACCTAAACTGTGTTGACGGGGACCTTTGGCATAAAATCAGGCAGACAAAAAGAACTTGGGTTTACAGGGGTGTACGTTGTTTTTCTGGTTTCTGCTCCAGGGCATGGATAGTGGATACCTGTTAAAACCGCCTCGCCGAGCGGTTCTAGCGGGCACCCGCGGTCCATGGTTGGGGGCGCAGATATGGGGAATATCGGAATTTTTCTTTTTGGGGGACAAAATTCTCAATATATTTGAATGGCGTGTTTTCGTCATGGAAACAGTCTTACCTCGAACTTAAAAAAAAAACATAAATAAACATTTTACCTTTTCTGTAAATCTATCAAGCACATCCAACAAACAAGAATGAAAAATGTCGTGTGTTCACATCAGAATCTACTCAGCAAACAATTGCAAGATAAAAGAAATTATCCCTCACTTTTCCTTAGAGGAGTTCCTTAGGGACACAGAATTGGCTTTGACTCATACGAATAATCGGTGCTCGAAACCTGGATGCATTTCTAACTTTTTAGATCGACCCTAAGTTGGAACAATACGAAAACATGCCTATACAAATACTTACCGGCCCCGATAGCTCAGTTGGTAGAGTGTCCGCTCCGGGGAACGGGAGGTCACGGGTTCGATCCCGGGCCGCGACATACCAAAGTCGTTAAAAATGGTACTAGCATCACCTCGCTTGGCACTCAGATTTACGGGGTAGAGCTAGGACTGGTCGACCCAGTGTCCGGATAATGTGACTGGGTGTGGTACCATGTAATGTGTCTGGGACATGATACTTCAGTGAGGCAGCACAAAAAAGTGAGCATTGAGCTCCCTGTCGCAACCAGACACCGTCGTGATATGACTGAAAAATTGTTTAAAGCGACGTTAAACCTGAGTTCACACACACACACACACACACACACACAAACACACACACACACACACACACACTATATTACTTTGTAAATTTTATCGCCGAAAAACTGGACAATTTTAAAATGAAAAATTGTGACATTTTTCTTATTTCTGCTCAAAATATAGATTGTGGGTACTCGTTAGAACCGCCTCATCGAGGCGGTTCTAACGAGTACCCACATTCTATATTTTAGACCAGAAATAAGAAGAAAGGTTTACCACTGTAAACACCAGTTTTACTGTATAAAAGTGGGGTTCATTGGGGTCAGAATTTTTTGTGCGTGTTTTCGTGACGAAGAACGAGTAGCTTTTCAGTGCTTGAGTCCACGTGGGTATCGCTGACTTGCAGGAAATCCAGGGAACAAGTAAAAGAATTTCCGCGCTAATCTCATAGCTGTGAGGTCTTAGTATTGTGATAAGAGGGGGTGGGGTGGGGAGGGGGGGGGTGTGAGGGTGTATAGCTTCTTGACAGCGTGGATAACCTACGTCATAGTCACGTGACTAAAGTGAGTTTCATTATCAAAACTGTGTGCCAACATTCGTTTATAGTTTCATTTTCATGTTTAATCTTTTCCTGAAACCCAGATCATTAAACTTTTGCTTTCAACAAACCATGACAAACACCAAAATGTCTGCAAAATTGATCGATTGATTGATTGATTGATTTTCATTGACTGACTGACTTATTAATTGATTGATCGATTGATTGATTTTAATTGGCAAATGAGCATTTCAATTCTATTGATTGATTGATTGTTAGATTGATTGGTTGATTTTCATTTTAATTGTATACAAGGGTTATTTTTTCAAGCTCAGCTCGTCTATTTTAAGTTTGACTTTGACCTCAGCCCTCATCGTATGACAAGTAAACATGGCGGATGAGCAAAACAAAAATGGGGCTTAAATATGGACTGAAGAAAGGGAATTCTAAATTTTAGATTCAGGTAAGTGTCGAGATCTGTGTGTGGTTTTGTTGCTTAATTTGGTCCATTAAAGTTTAATCATGAATTAAAAAAGAAACTGTGACAAACTGGCCATGTTGTTTTTCTCTTCCTTGTTTGTTTCCGGGGTTTCTTAGGTTAATAAAATATTGGTCGACTTAAATAAATTTATTGGCATGAAGGCTGACACGGTATTTTATGCATCTATACTCGTAGATCTTGCTTTAAGCTTAAGATAGAATCGAATAAGTGTTCGTTCTACTGTCTTTTTCCTCTACTTTCATTTTCTATCTACTATACAGTTTCATTACCCCGCCCCTCTTAATGTAAGGTGTAGCTCACCACGCGAAACTGTACCTAATGGAACACGACGAACCCGGGTGCGGTTTCGGTCAGGCTGCATCTGTTGTCTTCTCTGTTTTCATTGTCGAGGTGATAAGGCTATCGGTACTCCTAAGTTGTGAAAGCTAATTAGTACCCGTATTTAAAGCTGTGAAAGCTGAAGCTAAATGGTATAAAGTTTCCTTTTAAAAGGAAGGCTTCCCCAGTTTGTAAAGTTGAAAATCCGCCATTTTTGCTCGCCCTCGAAAGTAAGGTGGGGGGGGGGGGGGGGGCTATTGCCATACCCAGGCGCCCGTCGTCGGCGCAAGCATCGGCGTCCGCATTTGGTTGAAGAATAATTTGTCTGTTGTGTTTATTTTCAAGTAAAGTTATCAACTGGGACAAAAACACACAAAAAAAAATCACATTCTTTTTCACTCGATTTCCCAAGTTTTGGGGTTTAAAAAGTTAAACATTTCCTCTGTATTACCTCCCTTAATATGAAATAAAGGCACTGCCTTTTGAGCAAACACACTCATTACGTCGTTAATAGCTATTGGTCTCTGATCCTAGAGACCCTGGTTCGATTCCCGGCAGCGAAAATAAAGTTTGGTATCCAAATATAGGAGCGTGGTAGCTCTGTGGTTAGTGTACTAGAGACCCCCGGTACAATTCCAGGCAGCGGTAATAAAATCGAGGTGTCCGAACACGCTCCACTGGCATCATCTGTAGGGATGAATGCCACAAAGTGCTTCGGATCGGGACGTTAGCTGGAGGCTCCCCACCGCCCCCCCCACCCCCTGTGCAGGGAGAACCATCCGCTCCGCAAGCAAATGATCCCTACCTTAATTACATGATTACTGTGTAGGCTTTCATCCTGAAAACCTTGCGTGTATGTAATTTGCACCTGCAGGTAATCCTCGTTGGGGTTGTTGCAGTATATATAGAAAAAAAGATTAGTGGGGTAGAACATCAAAATACCCGCTTCGATTCCCGGCAGCGACAATAAAGTTTGGTATCCGAACATGTTCCAATGGCATCATTTGTATGGATGAATTCCACAAAGTGCACGGTCCTTTGGATCGGGATATTAACTGGAGCCCCCGCCCCCACCTGCCGGGGAAGAATGAAATCTATCCTTACCGTAATGTCATGATTACCACGTAGGCGTTTGTCCTGGGTAGGGGTAGTGTAGGGGCAAGGATAGGGTAGGCAGATCATGGGAATCCCATTTTGATGCAACTGTTACAAGGCAAACAGCAACCTGGAGTTTCTTTGGAAGGAAAATAACCAGCTGGTCTGAAGATGTTAAAGCATGATGCCAGGTAGAGACCATGATTAGACTTATCCTGGATTATGCCACATCACCACGGGACCGCATATTGCATCCAGCAGCTCGAGACGGTGCAACAGTGAGCAGCTCGGTTTGTCAGAGGTGACTACCACACAACCAGCATTACCTCCCGAGTGATACAACACCTTGGCCGGCAAACTCACCAGCATTGACATCAAGATGTCAATCCTGGGCATGATCTTTCTCTGGGCTAAGTGGACAACCATGCTTGCAGGTTCTCCGACCCGAAAGCAGCGAACAGTAGAGGATACTCCCCGGAGTATATGGACCGACATCTGCTATCAGCTCTCCTTCATCGGTACGGACATCAGAGTTAAGGGCAAATTTCCAAAGAATATTGTCACTTCAGGGATCCTTGTGGGCTTCAAGAGGGATCTTCCCTTAACTACTTAAAAACTATTTTTCAAAGTTTTTAATTTGTTCTGTTGTGAGGCAAAGGTGTCGGGAGTCAAACTGATATTGACTTACAATTGGGCAAGGCCTGCTGTCCTTGCAGCAGGTAGGGGTACAAAGGGAGTGTTGTTACTTCTTCTATGTGTATACTTTTGTTCATTTTCCCCTTTCTCCCCTGTACCCCCACCCCTCTCTCTTCTCTGCCTCTTCTATCTCTTTAGTCCCCTTTTCTGGGAGATAACACAAAATGACCGACCAGTGTTGACGCGTCGTTAAACCCAAAATAATTGTTTGAGCTTCACCGCCGCTTTGCACATAGCCTTAGTATGACGATGCTCCAGTGTTGGTCCCGTGTGCATTTCATGGGCAGAAAATTACATAGGGTGACTCAGTTAATTTCTAGCATGGACACTCTAAAGTATCCTGGAGCACTAGCGATATGTTTGGATTTGGGGCTCATATCACTTTGTAAATCTTTGGAAGGTAGAAATCCACAGGTAGCCAGATAGCTCATTGTGCCTCTTACTATGCCCATGGATTTATTTTATGTCCCTGAGTAATAGTTTGTGAAAAGTTTTAATTGCTTGACCAGACGAGAAGCGCTTTCCACCCTATCGAGAAGTTCCGGTAAATGCTTCGGTGAATGCTCCGGTAACTCGTTGGTCCAAACGTGGTGCTGGGATTTACCGGCTAACATTTTCGGCTCAGTGCGGTACGTTTCAGTTAATTTAAACGCGTGACGTAGTTTCGAAACTTTCCCGCGATCAAACTACAGCTTTTGATGGAACGGTTAGAGCTAGGGACTAACTTCCCACATCACAGGTCCTGGTGTATGAATGTCTTTTGACGTGTCACCAGTAACAATTCTGATTCTGATTCTGAACGGTCTTCGAAAAGAGCCTCTTAAAATTATTTCGACGATTTTTGTGTTTCGGTTATTATGGGACTTGACTCCTTTTGGTTTTGAGACGCATTTTTTGGATGCGAATACAATTCTCATGAACTCTGTAAAGATGGCGGATTATCGCGAGAATTTGAACGAGATTCCAGGCGAGATTTGGGTGCCTAAGTATGTTGCTCCAGCCTCTCTACATTAAAGCAAACACTTTCTGTGTTTGCTATAAGCATTCAGTTTGTCAAATTCATGTGCGTAGGCAACTAAAACGCATCTTCTTTTCTCCATATCCGAGAGCAGCAAAGGCTCTGGTAACGCTGCGCGTACTCGCAGGCTCGCCTGAGTCAGTGCTGGTCACCTTTGTGAAAAAGACCCATGTCATGCCCATGAAGCCGATGCCACGCCTTGACGTTGCATAAACGTTGTCGCTCTAAATAAGCACGATTTTCCTGGTAAGACTTTAACGGAAACTGTTTCAGTGTTAGCTGTCCGTCTTAAACCATTGAAAGGTGGACAATGTACGTAGAAACATATTCACGGACCCGGCGAGGAGCGATACCGCAACGTCGGTGCGCATCTGGCTGTAATGGTTAAAAAAATCGGCATTTATGAACAGCGAAGGCTGAATGTGGCGAGCTGCTCACTCGCACAAGTTTTATGCTGGTGGAAAATTTGTTAGAAAAGACAGAACCATGTTAAGCTTTTAAATTGCTCGTTTGACACGCAATTTGATTTCAGAGATGAACAATGGCATGTCTTTTTTTTTTTTAAATTGACCATGTTGGTAGGATATGAGGTCTCTTTCTGTCTGAGTTCGAGGCACGATCGAGACAAGTTCTGCAACGGTTTAAAACTGTCTTTCTTTTTACTCACGGCTTATAAAGGAACGGTTATAATGTTCCTCAAGAAATGAAGAAAAAAATAACATATCACTTTCATAGAGACCACCCTACAACAAGCACACTTGATTGATTTACTTCGTGAAATACAACTCGGAAAAATTGTTATCAGCTAGTAAGACTATCTGCCTGTAACTGGACTTTGCAAAACTATTTTTACTGATTTCAACTGTCAAACTCTCTTCGTAAACTCGTCCTGGAAATTCTGAGTGACCATGAAAAGTTTGAGACTCCGAGAGAGGTGTCAAGTGACAGAATTAACTTTTGTAATCTATAGGCATTTTTTTTTTTTTTTACAAATCCTTAAGAAAAGAAAATCATTACATCAACGAGTCCGTGTACTGAACAACGATGGTCTTGTAACCGGGCACTAGAAGCACATTGCGGCTACCCAATATGTACTGAACAACCCCATAAACGCAACTTTATATAGAGAAAGTTGGGTGTCCAGGGGTACATTATTTTCTTTCTTTAGGGGGTTCAGAACACCGAGCACCGACAATCTATATTTCGACTCGAAAAATAGAATATTTTTTTTCACATTACGAAAACACGCCTGCCTAATTTTGACCCCTAGACAGTGGGTAGTCGTAAGAACCGCGTCATCGAGGCGGTTCTAACCAGTACCCGCAATTCTATGTTTAGAGCAGAAATATGAAACAATCAGATATCGGACAATTTTCATTCTGTATATATTTGAATAGGCGTGTTTTCGTAATGATTTTGTTTGATTTGAGGTTTAACGTCCCCGTCAACACTGTAAAGGTCATTTTTGAGACGTTGCTTCCAATTTTGTGGGACTTTTACCCGACATTGAGATGAAATGACATCTCAAGCCCAGTCGCCCAATGAAACCAATAGGGTTTATTAGCAAGGACGGTCCGCCTCGCACCGCGGTTCCTGGACAGGCTTAGATCCTCTAAGCGGTTTACCAGTACTAGTGTGCGGGCCGGATTCAGCTCTGCGTGGAAGCATCGTGCAGCCCATATATTTCTTCAAGCCCCTATGGGCGGGGGCGAGTTTTCGTAATGAACTGAAAATTTTAGTGCATTAGATTTTAGCACATATATGTTTTATAATGATCCCAAGGGTTAGTTTCGAGTCACAACAAACGCTTATCTCGTCGAATACGGCAACCATCCTACCGGGAAATGGGAAACTGGAATCAAGTATTCCTGCTTTTTACATTGACCTTCAATTATTGGAATTAACCCATATATGCCTAGCGGCCCTTTTTGAGACATTGGCAAATAGTGCAGACCCAGATCAGATGCCGCGTCTGATCAAGATCTAAACTGTTTGCTCAACGTACATGCATTTTTGTAAAACTGACCACAAACAATGACATCCCTATGCTTAGAAACTTACAAAGGTGGACTATTTTTTGGCACCTATGGGTACGTCAAAAGGACGAAAGTGAAAGTAGGGAACTTTTTTTCCTTGGTTTGACTTCTTGGAAACGCTTTATAAATGGATATCTGGAAACGCTTTATAAATAAACATCGACGGGCGTTGCATATTCCTGTTTATTCCGAACGAGTTTTCACTGCGTAAATATGTGGAGAGCAGTCTTATCTGCAGGGCTTTCCTAGTTACGTCATAAGACGGTTAGAAATTAACTGGGGTATTACCAATCCAATCTAAATGGCTTCCAATCGAAATTGGAAGCCAATAAATAGGTTATGAGGGCTAACCGGCACTCATAGGCTGTGAAGCCTAAATGATACTCATGGTTTGTGAAGCCTAAATGGTACTCAAAGGCTGTTAAGGCTAACCGGTACTCACAGGCTGTGAAGGTTAAATGGTACTCATAGGCTGTGAATGCTAAATGGAACCCATGGGGTGTGAAGGCTAACCGGTACTCATAAGCTGTGAAGGCTGCCCGGTACTCATAAACTGTGAAGGCTAACCGGTACTCATGGGCTGTGAAGGCTAACCCGTACTCATAGACTGTAAAGTCTAAATGGTACTCATAGGCTGAGAAGCCTAAATGTTACTCATAGGCTGTGAAGGCTTACCGGTACCCATAGGTTGTGAAGCCTTAACGGTACTCATAGGTTGCGAAGGCTAAATGGTACTCATATGCTGTGAAACCTAAATGGTACTCATGGGGTGTGAAGGCTAACCAGTACTCATAGGCTTTGAAGGCTGCCCGGTACTCATAAACTATGAAGGCTAACCGATACTCATAGACTGTAAAGTCTAACTGATAATCATAGGCTGAGAAGCCTAAATGTTACTCATAGGCTGTGAAGGCTAGCCAGTACACATTGGCTGTGAAGCCTAACTGTGAATCTTAAACGGTACTCATAGGCTGTGAATCTTAAACGGTACTGATAGGCGGTGAATGCTAAATTGTACTTATAGACTGTGAAGGCTAAATGGTTCTCTAAGGATGTTAGGGCTAACCGGTAATCATAGGGCTGTGAAGGCTAACCGATACTCATAGGCTGTGGAGGATAAATGCTACTGACAGGCTGTGAAGGCTAAATGGTGCTCATGGACTGTGAAGGCTAACCGATACTCATAGGCTGTGAAGCCTAAATGGTACCATAGGCGGTGAAGAGAAATTGGTACTCATAGGCTGTGAATGCTAACCGGTACTCGTTGGATGCGAAGCCTAAATGGTGCTCATAGGCTGTGAAGCCTACATGGCATTCATAGGCTGTGAAGCCTAAATGGTACTCAAAGGCTGTTAAGGCTAACCGGTGTAATGGTCAGTTTCTTCCCCCGGCCCGGTTCTTCCCCGGGGAAGAACTGGGCCGGCCCGTTTCTTCCCCGGGGAAGAACTGGGCCGGCCCGGTTCTTCCCCGGGGGATGAAACTGACTAGTCAGTTTCTTCCCCACCCAGTCAGTTTCTCACCCCCCCCCCCTAAAATTTTTTTTAGAACCATAGTCAACGAGTAATTTTCAGCTCACAATTTGTTATAAATGAGAAATGAGACCATTCTGAATAAGTTCCGAGTCCTTTTAGCTTGAATGACAAAATTTGCTCTATGCTACACCATTCATGGAGATGCAATAAAATATGCATCCATATTCTAGCATCTTTGGTGCATTTTCTTTGCTTTTTAAGACATAAATTAGTATTAATTAAACAGATATAATAAGGCACAAATGTTTGGCGCTCAAATCTACATAGAATTTGGAGACTGGGAGTGGGGAAGAACTGGGCCGGCCCGTTTCTTCCCAACCCAGATTTTTCTGTTTACAAAATTTTTTGTGGTAAATTTTCTTCCCTTTTTAAGACATAAATTGGTATAAACTAAAAAGATATAATAAGCAACAAATGTTTGGAGCTCAAATCGAAATAGGCTTCGGAGACTAGCGGTGGGGAAGAACAGGGCCGGCCCGTTTCTTCCCCACCCCAGATTTTTCTGTTTACAAAAAATTCTTGTGATAAATATTCTTCGCTTTTTAAGACATAAATTGGTATAAACTAATAAGATATAATAAGCAACAAATGTTTGGAGCTCAAATCTAAATAGACTTCGGAGACTGGGGGTGGGGAAGAACTGGGCCGGCCCGTTTCTTCCCCGCCCTGGATTTTTCTGTTTACAAAAAATTCTTGTGATAAATTTTTTTCGCTTTTTAAGACATAAATTGGTATAAACTAATAAGATATAATAAGCAACAAATGTTTGGAGCTCAAATCTAAAAAGACTTTGGAGACTGGGGGTGGGGAAGAACTGGGCCGGCCCGTTTCCTCCCCACCTCAAATTTTTCTGTTTACAAAAAATTCTTGTGATAAATTTTCTTCCCGTTTTAAGACATAAATTGGTATAAACTAAAAAGACATAATAAGCAACAAAAGTTTGGAGCCCTGATCTAAACAGAATTTGGAGACTGGGGATGGGGAAGAACTGGGCCGGCCCGTTTCTTCCCCACCCCAGATGTTTCTGTTTACAAAAAATTCTTGTGATAAATTTTCTTCCCTTTTTAAGACATAAATTGGTATAAACTAATAAGATATAATAAGCAACAAATGTTTGGAGCTCAAATCTAAATATACTTCGGAGACAGGGGGATGGGGAAGAACTGGACCGGCCCGTTTCTTCCCCGACCCAGATTTTTCTGTTTACAAAAAATTCTTGTGATAAATTTTCTTCACTTTTTAAGATCCAAATTAGAATAAACTAAAAAGATATAATAAGCAACAAATGTTTGGAGCTCAAATCTAAATAGAATTTGGAGACTTGGGGTGGGGAAGAACTGGGCCGGCCCGTTTCTTCCCCACCCCAGATTTTTCTGTTTACAAAAAAAATCTTGTGATAAATTTTCTTCGCTTTTTAAGACATAAATTTGTATGAACTAAAAAGATATAATAAGCAACAACTGTTTGGAGCTCAAATCTAAATAGAATTGTGAGACTGGGGGTGGGGAAGAATTGGGCCGGCCCGTTTCTTCCCCACCCTAGATTTTTCTGTTTACAAAAAATTCTTGTGATAATTTTTTTTTTCGCTTTTTAAGACATAAATTGGTATAAACTAATAAGATATAATAAGCAACAAATGTTTGGAGCTCAAATCTAAATAGAATTTCGAGACTGGGGGTGGGGAAGAACTGGGCCGGCCCGTTTCTTCCCCACCCCAGATTTTTCTGTTTAGAAAAAAACTTGTGATAAATTTTCTTCCCTTTTTAAGACATAAATTGGTATAAACTAAAAAGAAATAATAAGCAACAAATGTTTGGAGCTCAGATCTCAATAGAATTTAGAGATTGGGAGTGGGGAAGAACTGAGTGGCCCATTTCTTCCCCACCCCAGATTTTTCTCTTTACAAAAAAATCTTGTGATAAATTTTCTTCGCTTTTTAAGACATAAATTGGTATAAACCTTGCTTTTGTGTATCTTATGGAGAGGATTTTGTCCACCTTGTAAAAATCATGAAGGGGATTTCGTCCACCTTGGCAGAGGGGATTTTGTCCGGAGGGGATATTGTCCGGATACCTATTTTTCATTTGGCTACACATTTTCATCAAATATTTCATGTTTTTTCAGTGATTTCATCTGCCATTTCTTGGCTTTGATGAGTGAAATCTACAATGTTTTACGCTAGGAATGTGACATTTGATTTCAAAAAATATATAAATACAGCGGTATGAAATAATAAAAAAAGGAAAATGCTGAAGAACTGGGCCGGCCCAGTTCTTCCCCACCCCAAGGCTGCTTTACATAAGCTTTTCTGAACAAAGCTACAATGTCTTACACTATGAATTTAATATTTGAATGCAAATAATAAACACATACAGTGGTATAAGCTACAAAGAGGAAAGTGCTGGGGCCGGGTGAATGGGGGTGGGGATGAACTGGGCCGGCCCAGTTCTTCCCCACCCCAAGGCTGCTATGTATTTGCTTTTCGGAACAAATCTACAATGTTTAACGCTAGGAATTTAACATTTGATTTCAAATTATAAACACATACAGCGATATGAAATAAAAAAAAGGAAAATGCTGTGGGGGTGGGGAAGAACTGGGCCGGCCAAGTTCTTCCCCACCCCAAGGCTGCTATACATTAGCTTTTCTGAACAAAGCTACAATGTCTTACGCTATGAATTTAATATTTGAATTCAAATAATAAACACATGAGCGTAAAGTTAGTTCCCGGTTCCCGGTTTCCGGTTCCCGATTCCAGTTCCCGGTTCCCGGTTCCCGATTCCAGTTCCCGGTTCCCGATTCCAGTTCCCGGTTCCCGATTCCAGTTCCCGGTTCCTGATTCCAGTTCCCGGTTCCCGATTCCAGTTCCCGGTTCCCGATTCCAGTTCCCGGTTCCCGATTCCGGGTTCCCGATTCCCGGTTCCCGTATGCGATGTTGTTCCCGATTCCAGTTGCCGGTTCCCGGTCGTCCGTGCCGCAATGGCACGGAGAAAGGGCAGTGGACACATACTGCATTAGACCACACTGCAGCTTAGCAGCGGGAGTAACGGAGACTCTCTTTAAGTGATGATCATCCGTGCCGCTGGGGCCCGCGGAGAAAGAGCAGTGGACACATACTGCATTACACCACATCATGGCTAAGTGGCGGGAGGAACGGAGACTCTCTATGATGACCATCCGTCCCGCGGTAGCCCGGCGACAGAACAGTGGACACATACTGCATTAGACTACATCGCGGCTAAATGGCGAGAGTAACGGAAACTCTCTAGAGTTGATGACTATCTGTCCCGCAGTGGCCCGGTGACATGGAAATGGACATGTACCCCTTTAGGCCAATATACGGATAGGCTGCGGGAGTAGCGGAGAATCGCTATAGGTGATGATCATCCGTCCCGCTGTGGCCCGTCGACAAGACAGTGGACACATGCTACAATAGACCACGCTGCGGCTAAGCGGCGGGAGTAGCGGAGACTCTTAAGGTGATGATCATCCGTGCCGCAGTGGCCCGGAGAAAGGGCAGTGGACACATACTGCATTAGACCACACCGCGTCTAAGGGTTATACTGAGTTAGCTGCAGCCCGTTGAATAGCTGCTTTTTTCTTTCTGTAGATTTTCGGCATATCGGGAACCGGGATCTAGTTCCCGGTTCCGATTTAAAACGGAACCGGGAACAGGGAACAAGTTCCAGGTTCCCGATTTGATTTTACTATGTTAAGAGCTGGCTGCGTTAGATAGAAATGTTTTATTCAGTTATCAGCTGATAAGGAATGACATCCTTACTCACAGTTCACCCGCGCCGCAAATCTTTTAAAACCCGCGCAGCCCCGCATTGAGCGGGCGGAACAAAGCAACTAGACCGCAAGTTTGCGCGGGTTATAGGTCATGATCAACCGTGCCGCAGTGTGCCGGCGACAGGGCAGTGGACACATACTGCATTAGACCACACCGCAGCGGGAGTAACGGAGACTCTCTATAGGTGATGACCATTCGTGCCGCAGTGGCCCAGAGAAAGGGCAGTTGACACAAACTGCATTACGGTGGGAGTAACGGAGATTCTCTATAAGTGATGACCATCCATGCCACAGTGGCCCGGAGAAAGGGCAGTGGACACATACTGCATTACACCACATCGCGGCTAAGCGGTGTGAGTAACGGAGACTCTCTATAGGTGATGACCATCCGTCCCGCGGTAGCCCGGCGACAGGACAGTGGACACATACTGCATCAGACCACACCGCGGCTAAATGGCGAGAGTAACGGAAACTCTCTAGAGTTGATGACTATCCGTACCGCAGTGGCCCGGTGACATGGAAATGGACATGTACTCCTTGAGACCGATATGCGGATAGGCTGCGGGAGTAGCGGAAAATCGCTATAGGTGATGATCATCCGTCCCGCTGTGGCCCGCCGACAAGACAGTGGACACATGCTACAACAGACCACGCTGCGGCTTAACGGCGGGAGTAGCGGAGACTCTCTTAAGGTGATGATCATCCGTGCCGCATTGGCCCGCAGAAAAGGCAGTGGACACATACTGCATTAGACCACACCGCATCTAAGGGTTATACTGAGTTAGCTGCAGCCCGTTGAATAGCTGCTATTTTCTTTTTGTAGGTTTTCTGCAAATCGGGAACCGGAATCTAGTTCCCGGTTCCCGATTTAAAAAGGAACCGGGAACCAGGAACTAGTTCCCGGTTCCCGCTAGTTCCCGGTTCCCGATTTGATTTTACTATGTTAAGAGCTGCCTGCGTTAGATAGAAATGTTTTATAAGTTATCAGCTGATAAGGAATGACATCCTTACTCACAGTTCACCCGCGCCGCAAATCTTTTAAAACCCGCGCAGCCCCGCATTGAGCGGGCGGAACAAAGCAACTAGACCGCAAGTTTGCGCGGGTCATAGGTCATGATCAACCGTGCCGCAGTTTGCCGGCGACAGGGCAGTGGACACATACTGCATTAGACCACACCGCGGCCAAGCGGCAGGAGTAACGGAGATTCTCTATAGGTGATGACCATCTGTGCCGCAGTGGCCCGGAGAAAGGGCAGTGGACACATACTGCATTACACCACATCGCGGCTAAGCGGTGTGAGTAACAGAGACTCTCTATAGGCGATGACCATCCGTCTCGCGGTAGCCCGGCGACAGGACAGTGGACTCATACTGCATTAGATCACACCGTAGCGGGAGTAACTGACACTCTCTATAGTTGATGACCATCCGTAACGCAGTGGCCCGGAGAAAGGGCAGTGGACACAAACTGCATTAGACCACACCCTGGTTAAGTGGTGGGAGTAACGGAGATTCTCTTTAGGTGATGATCATCCGACACGCTGTGGCCCGGCGACAAGACAGTGGACACATACTACAATAGACCACGCTGCGGCTAAGCAGCGAGAGTAGCGGAGACTCTCTTAAAGTGATGATTATCCGTGCCGTAATTGCCCGGAGAAAGGGCAGTGGAGACATACTGCATTAGACCACACCGCGTCTAAGGCCTATACTGAGTTAGCTGCAGCCCTTTGAATAGCTGCTATTGCCTTTTTATAGGTTTTATGCAAATCGGAAACCGGATTTTGGTTCCCGGTTCCCGGTTCCCGAATTAATAAGGAACCAGGAACCGGGAACAAGGGCAGTGGACGCATACTGCATTACACCACATCGCGTCTGAGTGGCGGGAGTAACGGAGACTCTCTTTAGGTGATGGCCATCCGTCCCGCAGTGGCCCGGCGACAGGGCAATGGACATGTACTCCTTTAGACAAAGCTGCGGATAGCCTGCGGGAGTAGCGGAAAATCGCTATAGGTGATGATCATCCGTCCCGCTGTGGCCCGGCGACAAGACAGTGGACACATACTACAATAGACCACGCTGCAGCTAAGCGGCGGGAGTAGCGGAGACTCTCTTAAGGTGATGATCATCCGTGCCGCAATGGTCAAGAGAAAGGGCAGTGGACATATTCTGCATTAGACCACACCGCGGCTAAGGGTTATACTGAGTTAGCTGCAGCCCGTTGAAAAGCTGCTTTTGTCTTTTTATTGGATTTGTGCAAATCGGGAACCGGGAACTAGGTTCCCGGTTCCCGATTCAATAAGGAACCGGGAACCCGGTTCCCGATTTGATTTGACTATGTAAAGAGTTGCCTGCGTTAGATAGAAATGTTTTATTCAGTTATCAGTTGAAAAGGAATGCCATCCTTACTCACGGTTCACCCGCGCCGCAAATCTTTTAAAACCCGCGCAGCCCCGCATTGAGTGGGCGGAACAAAATAACTAGACCGCAAGATTGCGCCGGTTATTGGTCATGATCATCCGTGCCGCAGTGGGCCGGCGACAGGGCTGTGGAAAAATACTGCAACAGACCACACCGCAGCGGGAGTAACGGAGACTCTCTATACGGTGATGACCATCCCTGCCGCAGTGGCCCGGATAAAGAGCAGTGGACAAAAACTGCATTAACGGCCCCCGCCCATAGGGGCTTGAAGAAATATATGGGCTGCATGATGCTTCCCCGCAGAGCTGAATCCGACCCACACACTAGTACTGGTAAACCGCTTAGAGGATCTAAGCCTGTCCAGGAACCGCGGTGCGAGGCGGACCGTCCATGCTAATAAACCCTATTGGTTTCATTGGGCGACAGGGCTTGAGATGTCATTTCGTCTCAATGTCGGGTAAAAGTCCCACAAATTTGGAAGCAACGTCTCCAAAATGACCTTTACAGTGTTGACGGGGACTTTAACCTCAAATCAAACAAACAAACAAAACTGCATTAGACCACACCGCGGCTAAGCGGCGGGAGTAACGGAGATTCTCTATAGGTGATGACCATCCGTGCCGCAGTGGCCCGGAGAAAGGGCAGTGGACACATACTGCATTAGACCAAATCGCGGCTAAGGGTTATCCTTAGTTAACTGAAGCCTTTTGAATAGCTGCTATTGTCTTTTTATAGGTTTTGTGTAAATCGGGAACCGGGAACTAGTTCCCGGTTCCTGATTTGATTTTACTATGTAAAGAGTTGCCCGCGTTAGATAGAAATGTTTTATTCAGTTATCATTCGATAAGGAATGACATCCTTTCTCACAGTTCACCCGCGCCGAAAATGTTTTAAAACCCGCGCAGCCCATGCATTGAGCGGGCTGAACAAAGTAACTAGACCGCAAGTTTGCGTGGGCTATAGGTCATTATCATCCGTGCCGCAGTGGGCCGGCGACAGGGCAGTTGACACATACTGCAACAGACCACACCGCAGCGGGAGTAACGGCGACTCTCTATAGGTGATGACCATCCGTGCCGCAGTGGCCCGGAGAAAGGGCAGTGGACACAAACTGCATGTGACCACACCGCGGCTAAGCGGCGGGAGTAACGGAGATTCTCTATAGGTGATTACCATCCGTACCGCAGTAGCCCAGAGAAAGGGCAAGTGACACAAACTGCAACAGAACACACCGCGGCTATACGGCGGGAGTAACAGAGATTCTCTATAGGTGATGGCCATCCGTGCCGCAGTGGCCCGGAGAAAGGGCAGTGGACACATACGGCATTACACCATATCGCGGCTAAACGGCGGGAGTAACGGAGACTATAGTTGATGACCATCCGTCCCGCGGTAGCCCCTCGACAGGACAGTGGACATGTACTCCTTTAGACCAATCTGCGGATAGGCTGTGGGAGTAGCGGAGAATCGCTATATGTGATGATCATCCGTCCCGATGTGGCCCGGCGACATGACAGTGGACACATACAATAGACCACGCTGCGGCTAAGCGGCGGAACAGAGGAGACTCTCTTAAGGTGATCATCCGTGTCGCAGTGGCCCGGAGAAAGGGCAGTGGACACATGCTGCAATATATCACACCGCGGCTAAGGGTTATACTGAGTTCGCTGCAGCCCTTTGAATAGCTGCTATTGTCTTTTTATAGGTTTTGTGCAAATCGGGAACCGGGAACTAGTTCCCGGTTCCCGATTATCGATTTAATAAGGAACCGGGAACCTAGAACTAGTTCCCGTTTCCCGATTTCATTTGACAATGTAAAGAGTTGCCTGCGTTAGACAGAAATGTTTTATTAAGTTATCAGTTGATAAGGAATCACATCCTTACACATAGTACACCCGCGCCGTAAAATCGTTTGAAACCCGCGCCGCCCCGTATTGAGAGGGCGGAACAAAGCAACTAGACCGCAAGTTTGCGCGGTTTATAGGTCATGATCATCCTTGCCGCTGTGGGCCGGCGACAGGGTAGTGGACACATGCTGCAACAGACCACACCGCAGCTGGAGTAACAGAGACTCTCTATATGTAATGACCATCCGTGCCTCAGTGGCCCGGAGAAAGTGCACGGGACACAAACTGCATTAGACCCCACCGCGGCTATGCGGCGGGAGTAACGGAGACCCACTATAGGTGATGACCATCCATCCCGCGCGGTAGCCCGGCGACAGAACAGTGGACACATACTGCATTAGACCAAACCGCGGCTAAACGTCGGGAGTAACGGAGACTCTCCAGAGTTGATGACCATCCGTCCCTGAGTGGCCTGGTGACAGGGCAATGGACATGTACTCCTTTAGCCCAATCTGCGGATAGGCTGCGGGAGTAGCGAAGAATCCCTATAGGTGATGATCATCCGTCCCGATGTGGCCCGGCGACAAGACAGTGGACACATACTTCAACAGCCCACGCTTCGGCTAAGCAGCGGGAGAAGCCGAGACTCTCTTAAGGTGATGATCATCCGTTCCTTAGTGGCCCGGAGAAAGTGCAGTGGACACATACTGCATTAGACCACATCGCGGCTAAGCGTTAGATAGAAATGTTTTATTCATTTATTATTTGAAAAGGAATCACATCCTTACTCACAGTTCACCCGCGACGCAAATCTTTTAAAACCCGCGCCGCCCCGCATTGAGCGGGCGGAACAAAGCAACGAGACCGCAAGTTTGCGCGGATTATAGGTGATGATCATCATTGCCGCAGTGGTCCGGCGACAGGGTAGTGGACACATACTACAACAGACCACATCGCAGCGGAAGTAACGGAGACTCTCTATAGGTGATGACCATCCGTGCCGCAGTGGCTCTGAGAAAGAGCAGTGGACACAAACTGTATTAGACCACAACGCGGCTAAGCTGCGGGGGTAACGGAGATTCTCTACAAGTGATGACCATCCGTGCCGCAGTAGCCCGGAGAAAAGGCAGTGGACACATACTGCATTACACCACATCGCGGCTAAGGGTTATCCTAAGTTAACTGCAGCCCTTTGAATAGCTGCTATTGTCTTTTTATAGGTTTTGTGCAAATCGGGAACCGGGGACTAGTTCCCGGTGCGCGTTTCCCGATTTAATAAGAAACCGCGGCTAAGGGTTATACTGAGTTAGCTGCAGCCCTTTAAATAGCTGCTTTTGTCTTTTTATAGGTTTTGTGCAAATCGGGAACCGGGAACTAGTTCCCGGTTCCCGATTTGATTTGACTATGTAAAGACTTGACTGCGTTAGATAGAAATGTTTTATTCAGTTATCAGTTTATAAGGAATGACATCCTTACTCACAGTTCACCCGCGCCGCAAATCTTTAAAAACCAGCGAAGCCCCGCATTGAGGGGGCGGAACAAAGCAACTATACCTCTAGTTTGCGCGGATAATAGGTCATGATCATCCATGCCGCAGTGGGCTGGCAATAGGACAGTGGACGCATACTGCAACAGACCGCAACGCAGCGGGGGTAACGGAGACTCTCTATAGGTGATGACCATCAGTGCCGCAGTGGCCCGCCGACAGGACAGTGGACACATACTGCATTAGACCAGACTGCGGCTAAGCGGCGGGAGTAACGGAGACTCTCTATAAGTGAGGACCATCCGTGCCGCAGTGGCCTGGAGAAAAGGCAGTGGACTAATACTGCATTAGACTACACCGCGGCTGCGCGGCGGGAGTATCGGAGACTCTCTTAAGGCAATGACCATCCGTCCCTCGGATGACCGGCGACAGGACAGTGGACACATACTGCATTAGACCACACCGCGGCTAAACGGTTGTTTTATTCAGTTATCAGTTGATAAGGAATGACATCCTTACTCACAGTTCACCCGCGCCGCAAATCTTTAAAAACCAGCGAAGCCCCGCATTGAGGGGGCGGAACAAAGCAACTATACCTCTAGTTTGCGCGGATAATAGGTCATGATCATCCATGCCGCAGTGGGCTGGCAACAGGGCAGTGGACGCATACTGCAACAGACCGCAACGCAGCGGAGGTAACGGAGACTCTCTATAGGTGATGACCATCAGTGCCGCAGTGGCCCGCCGACAGGACAGTGGACACATACTGCATTAGACCAGACTGCGGCTAAGCGGCGGGAGTAGCGGAGACTCTCTATAAGTGAGGACCATCCGTGCCGCAGTGGCCTGGAGAAAAGGCAGTGGACTAATACTGCATTAGACTACACCACGGCTGCGCGGCGGGAGTATTGGAGACTCTCTTTAGGTGATGATCATCCGTCCCGCGGAAGACCGGCGACAGGACAATGGACACATATTGCATTAGACCACACCGCGGCTAAACGGCGGGAGTAACGGAGACTCTCTAGAGTTGATGGCCATCGGTTCCGCTCTGGCACGCCGACAGGGCAATGGACATGTTCTCCTTTAGACCAAACTGAGGATAGGCTGCGGGAGTAGCGGGGAATCGGTAAAGGCGATGATCTCCCGTCCCGCTGTGGCCCGGAGAAAGGGAAGTGGACACATACTGCATTAGACGACACCGCGGCCAATGGTTATACTGATTTAGCCGCAGCCCTTTGAATAGCTGCTTATGTCTATTTATAGGTTTTGTGCAAATCGGGAGCCGGGAACTAGTTCCCTGTTCCCGCTTTGATTTGACTATGTGAAGAGTTGTCTGCGTTAGGTAGAAATGTTTCATTTAGTTAGCAGTTGATAAGGTATGACATCCTTACTCACAGTTCACCCGCGCCACAAATCTTTTGAAACCCGCGCAGCCCCGCATTGAGTCGGCGGAACAAAGTAACTAGGCCGCAAGTTTGCGCGAGTTATAGGTCATGATCATCCGTGCCGCTGTGGGTCGGCGACAGGGCAGTGGACACATACTGCAACAGACCACACCGCAGCGGGAGTAACGGAGACTCTCTATAGGTGATGACCATCCGTGCCGCAGTAGCCCGGAGAAAGGGCAGTTGACACAAACTGCATTACACCACATCGCGGCTAAGGGTTATCCTTATTTAACTGCAGCCCTTTGAATAGCTGCTATTGTCTTTTTATAGGTTTTGTGCAAATCGGGAACCGGGGACTAGTTCCCGGTGCCCGTTTCCCGATTTAATAAGGAACAGCGGCTAAGGGTTATACTGAGTTAGCTGCAGCCCTTTGAATAGCTGCTATTGTCTTTTTATAGGTTTTGTGCAAATCGGGAACCGGGGACTAGTTCCCGGTGCCCGTTTCCCGATTTAATAAGGAACAGCGGCTAAGGGTTATACTGAGTTAACTGCAGCCCTTTGAATAGCTGCTATTGTATTTTTATAGGTTTTGTGCAAATCGGGAACCGGAAACTAGTTCCCGGTTCCCGATTTAATAAGGAACCGGGAACCGGGAACCCGTTCCCGGTTCCCGATTTGATTTGACTATGTAAAGAGTTGACTGCGTTAGATAGAAATGTTTTATTCAGTTATCAGTTGATAAGGAATGACATCCTTACTCACAGTTCACCCGGGCCGCAAATCTTTTAAAACCCGCGCAGCCCCACATTGAGGGGGCGGAACAAAGCAACTATACCTCTTGTTTGCGCGGATTATAGATCATGATCATCCATGCCGAAGTGGGCTTGCAGCAGGGCAGTGGACGCATACTGCAACAGACCACACCACAGCGGGAGTAACGGAGACTCTCTTTAGGTGATGACCATCAGTGCCGCAGTGGCCCGGCGACAGGACAGTGGACACATACTGCATTAGACCAGACTGCGGCTAAGCGGCGGGAGTAACGGAGACTCTCTATAAGTGAGGACCATCCGTGCCGCAGTGGCCTGGAGAAAAGGCAGTGGACTAATACTGCATTAGACTACACCGCGGCTGCGCGGCGGGAGTATCGGAGACTCTCTTAAGGCAATGACCATCCGTCCCGCGGACGACCGGCGACAGGACAGTGGACACATACTGCATTAGACCACACCGCGGCTAAACGGCGGGAGTAACGGAGACATTCTAAAGTTGATGACCATCCGTTCCGCAATGGCCCGGTGACAGGGAAATGGACATGTTTTCCTTTAGACCAAACTGAGGATAGGCTGCGGGAGTAGCGGAGAATCGGTAAAGGCGATGATCATCCGTCCCGCTGTGGCCCGGAGAAAGGGCAGTGGACACATACTGCATTAGACCACACCGCGGCTAATGGTTATACTGATTTAGCCGCAGCCCTTTGGATAGCTGCTTTTGTCTATTTATAGGTTTTGTGCAAATCGGGAGCCGGGAACTAGTTCCCTGTTCCCGATTTGATTTGACTATGTGAAGAGTTGTCTGCGTTAGGTAGAAATGTTTCATTAAGTTAGCAGTTGATAAGGTATGACATCCTTACTCACAGTTCACCCGCGCCGCAAATCTTTTGAAACCCGCGCAGACCCGCATTGAGTGGGCGGAACAAAGTAACTAGACCGCAGCGGGAGTAACGGAGACTCTCTATAGGTGATGACCATCCGTGCCGCAGTGGCCCGGAGAAAGGGCAGTTGTCACAAACTGCATTAGACCATACCGCGTCTATGCGGCGGGTGTTACGGAGATTCTCTATAGGTGATGACCGGCAGTGGCCCGGAGAAAGGGCAGTGGACACATACTGCATTAGACCACACCGCGGCTTAGCGGTGGGAGTAACGGAGACTCTCTATAGGTGCTGACCATCTGTCCCGCGGTAGCCCGGCGACAGACAGTGGACACATACTGCATTAGACCACACCGCGGCTAAGCTACGGGAGTAACAGAGATTCACTATAGGTAATGACCATCCATGCCGCAGTGGCCCGGAGAAAAGGCAGTTGACACATACTGAATTACACCACATCGCGTCTAAGCCTTTGGAGTAACCGAGACTTTCTATAGGTGATGACCATCCGTCCCGTGGTAGCCCGGCGCCAGGACAGTGGACTCATACTGCATTATACCAAACCGCGGCTAGACGGCGAGAGTAACGGAGATTCGCTAGAGTTGATGACCATCCGCCCCGCAGTGGCCCGGCGACAGGGCAATGTACATGTACTCCTTTAGACCAATCTGCGGATACTCGCAGCTGGAATATCGTTACATAAACATGTTTCATTAAGTTTTCAGTTGATAAGGAATGACATTCTTACTCACAGTCCACCCGCGCTGCAAATCTTTTGAAACCCGCGCAGCCCCGCATTCGCGCGAGTTATAGGTCATGATCATCCGTGCCGCAGTGGGCCGGCGACAGGACAGTGGACACATACTGCAACAGACCACACCGAGCGGGAGTAACGGAGACTCTCTATAGGTGATGACCATCCGTGCCGCATTGGCCCGGAGAAAGGGCAGTGGACACAAACTGCATCAGACCACACTAACGCTAAGCAACGGGAGTATCGGAGATTCTCTTCAGGTGATGACCATCAGTGCCGCAGGGGCCCGGAGAAAGGGCAGTGGACACATATTGCATTATACCGGGCGGGAGTAACGGAGACTCTCTATAGGTGATGACCATCCGTCCCGCGTTAGCCCAGCGACAGGACAGTGGGCACATACTGCATAAGACCACACCGCGGCTAAGCGGCCGGTATAACGGATATTCTCTATAGGTGATGACCATCCGTGCCGCAGTGGCCCGGAGAAAGGGCAGTGGACACATACTCCATTACACCAAATCGCGGCTAAGCGACGGGAGTAACGGAGACTCTCTATAGGTGATGACCATCCGTCCCGCGGTAGCCCAGCGACAGGACAGTGGACACATACTGCATTAGTCCATACCGCGGCTTAACGTCGGGAGTAACGGAGACTCTCTAGAGTTGATAACCATCTGCTCCGCAGTGGCCCGGCGAAAGGGCAATGTACATGTACTCCTTAAGACCAATCTGCGGATAGGCTGAGGGAGTAGCGGAGAATCGCTATAGCAGATGATGTGGCGCGGCGACAAGGCAGTGGGCACATACTACATTGGAACACGCTGCGTCCCGCGGTAGCCCGGCGACAAGAAAGTGTACACATACTGCATTACAACACACCGCGGCTAAGCGTAGGGTGAAATGGAGACTCTCTTTAGGCTTTGATCGTCCGTGCCGCAGTGGCCGGGAGAAAGGGCAGTGGACACATACTGCATTATTAGGAAGCCTCCGTGGTGTAGTGGTTACGCTACTCGCCTTGTAAACCAGGGATCGCAGGATCGATCCCGGGCTTCTCAAGACTTTCGGATGAGTCTTTAAACCGAGGTCCCGTCTCCGTATGACCTTAGCTGTTAGTGGGACGTAAAACTCAAACACACACTCACTCACTCATACTGCATTAGACCTCACCGCGGCTTAGTGACGGGAGTATTGGAGACTCTCTTCAGGTTATGACCCCCTGTCCCGCAGTGGCCCGGCGACAGCGCAATGGACATGTACTCCTTAAGACCAGACTGCGGATAGGCTGCGGGTGTAGCGGAGAATCGCTATATGTGATGCTGTGGCCCGGCGACAAGACAGTGGACACAAACTACAATAGACCACGATGCGGTTAAGCGGCGGGAGTAGCGGAGACTCTCTTAAGGTGATGATCATCCATGCCGCAGTGGCCCGGAGAAAAGGCAGTGGACACATACTGAATTAGACCACACCGCGGCTTAGTGGCGGGAGAACGGAGACATTCTTTAAGTTATGATCATCCGTGCCGCAGTGGCCCGGAGAAAGGGCAGTGGACACATACTGCATTAGACCACACCGCGGCTAAGCGGCGGGAATAACGGAGATTCTTTTTAGGTGATGATCGAACGTTCCGCAGCTGCCCGGAGAAAGGGCAGTGGACACATCCTGCATAAGACCACACCGCGGCTTAGTGGCGAGAGTAACAGAGGCTCTCTTTAAGTGATCATTATCCGTGCCGCAGTGGCCCCGAGAAAGGGCAGTGGACACATACTGCATTAGGCCACACCGCGGCTTAGTGGCGGTAGTAACGAAGAGTCCCTATAGGTGATGACCATCCGTGCCGCAGTAGCCCGGCGACAGCGCAATGGACATGTACTCCTTTAGACCAAACTGCGGATAGGCTGCGGGAGTAGCGGAGAATCGCTATAGGTGATGACCGGAGAATCACTAGGTCATGATCATCCGTCCCGCTGTGTCCCGGCGACAAGACAGCGGACACACACTGCAATATACCACACTGCGGCTAAGCGGCGTGAGTAGCGGAGACTCTCATAAGGTGATGATCATCCGTGCTGCAGTGACCCGGAGAAAGGGCAGTGGACACATACTGCATTAGATAACACCGCGGCTAAGCCGCGGGAGTAACAGCGACTCTCTTCAGGTGATGACCCTCCGTCCCGCAGTGGCCCGGAGAGAGCGCAATTAACATGTACTCCTTTAGACCAAACTGTTGATAGGCTGCGGGAGTAGCGGAGAATCGCTATAGGTGATGACCATCCGTTCCGCCGTAGCCCGGCGACAGGAAAGTGTACACATACTGCATTACACCACACCGCGGTTAAACGGCGGGAGTAACTGAGTTGATGACCATCCGCTCCGCAGTAGCCCGGCAACAGGGCAATGGACATGTACTCTTTTAGACCAATCTGCGGATAGGCTGCGGGAGTAGCGGAGAATCGCTTTAGGTGATGATCACCCGTCCCGCTGTGGCCCGAGACAAAACAGTGGACACATACTACAATAGACCACGCTGCGGCTAAGCTCCGGGAGTAGCGGAGACTCGCTTAAGGTGATGATCATCTATGCCGCAGTGGCCCGGAGAAAGGGCAGTCGACACATACTGCATTAGAAGACACTGCGGCTAAGCGGCGGGAGTAACGGAGATTCTCTTAAGGTGATGATCGTCCGTGCCGCAGGGGCCCGGGCAAAGGGCAGTGGACACATCCTGCATTAGACCACACAGCGGCTTAGTGGCGGGAGTATCGGAGACTCTCTTTTAGTGATGATTATCCGTGCCGCAGTGGCCCGGAGAAAGGGCAGTGGACACATACTGCCTTAGACCACACCGCGGCTTAGTGGCTGCAAAAACGGAGAGACCCTTTAGGTGATGACCATCCTTGCCGCAGTAGCCCGGAGAAAGGGCAGTGGACACCTATTGCATTACACCACATCGCGGCTAAGCGGCGTGAGTAACGGAGGCTCTCTACAGGTGATGATCATCCGTCCCGCGGTAGCCCGGCGACAGGACAGTGTACACATACTGCATTACACCACACCGCGGCTAAACGGCAGGAGTAACGGAGACTCTCTAGAGTTGATGACCATCCGTCCCGCAGTTGCCCGGCGACAGGGCAATGGACATGTACTCCTTTAGACCAAAATGCGGATAGAGAGCGGGGAAAGCGGAGAATCGCTATAGGTCATGATCATCCGTCCCGCTGTGTCCCGGCGACATGACAGTGGAAACATACTGCAATAGACCACACTGCGGCTAAGCGGCGGGAGAAGCGGAGACTGTCTTAAGGTGATGATCATCCGTGCCGCAGTTGCCCGGAGAAAGGGCAGTGGACATATACTGCATTACACCACCTCGCGGCTAAACGGCGGGAGTAATGGAGACTCTCTTTAGGCGATGACCATCCGTCCCGCAGTGGCCCGGCGACAGGGCAATGGACATGTACTCCTTTAGACCAAACTGCGGATAGGCTGCGGGAGTAGCGGAGAATCGCTATAGGTGATGACCATCCGTCCGCCGTAGCCCGGCGACAGGAAAGTGTACACATACTGCATTACACCACACCGCGGCTAAACGGCGGGAGTAACTGAGACCTTCTTGAGTTGATGACCATCCGTCCCGCATTTGCCCGGCGACAGGGCAATGGACATGTACTCCTTTAGACCAAAATGCGGATAGGGTGCGGGGGAAGCGGAGAATCGCTATAGGTCATGATCATCCGTCCCGCTGTGTCCCGGCGACAAGACAGTGGACACATACTGCAATAGACCACACTGCGGCTATGCGGCGGGAGTAGCGGAGACTGTCTTAATGATCAACTGATCAACTGACTGATGATCAACTGATGATCACCCTTTAGGTGATGACCATCCTTGCCGCAGTAGCCCAGAGAAAGGGCAGTGGACACCTATTGCATTACACCACATCGCGGCTAAGCGGCGTGAGTAACGGAGGCTCTCTACAGGTGATGATCATCCGTCCCGCGGTAGCCCGGCGACAGGACAGTGTACACATACTGCATTACACCACACCGCGGCTAAACGGTAGGAGTAACGGAGACTCTCTAGAGTTGATGACCATCCGTCCCGCAGTTGCCCGGCAAGAGGGCAATGGACATGTACTCCTTTAGACCAATCTGCGGATAGGCTTCGGGAGTAGCGGAGAATCGCATGAGGTGATGATCATCGATCCCGCTGTGGCCCGGCGACAAAACAGTAGACACAAACTACAATGGACCACGTTGCGGCTATGCTCCGGGAGTAGCGGAGACTCTCTTAAGGTGATGATCATCTATGCCGCAGTGGCCCGGAGAAAGGGCAGTCGACACATACTGCATTAGAAGACACTGCGGCTAAGCGGCGGGAGCAACGGAGATTCTCTTTAGATGAGAGCGCATGTGCCGCAGGGGCCCGGACAAAGGGCAGTGGACACATCCTGCATTAGACCACACCGCGGCTTAGTGGCGGGAGTAACGGAGACTCTCTTTTAGTGATGATTATCCGTGCCGCAGTGGCTCGGAGAAAGGGCAGTGGACACATACTGCCTTAGACCACACCGCGGCCTAGTGGCTGGAATAACGGAGAGTGCCTTTAGGTGATGACCACCCGTGCCGCAGTAGCCCGGAGAAAGGGCAGTGGACACCTATTGCATTACACCACATCGCGGCTAAGCGGCGTGAGTAACGGAGACTCTCTACAGGTGATGGTCATCCGTCCCGCGGTAGCCCGGCGACAGGACAGTGTACACATACTGCGTTACACCACACCGCGGCTAAACGGTAGGAGTAACGGAGACTCTCTACAGGTGATGACCATCCGTCCCGCAGTTGCCCGGCGACAGGGCAATGAACATGTACTCCTTTAGACCAAAATGCGGATAGGGTGCGGGGGAAGCGGAGAATCGCTTTAGGTCATGATCATCCGTCCCGCTGTGTCCCGGCGACAAGACAGTTGACACATACTGCAATAGACCACACTGCGGCTAAGCGGCGGGAGTAGCGGAGACTCTCTTAAGGCGATGATCATCCGTGCCGCAGTTGCCCGGAGAAAGGGCAGTGGACACATACTGCATTACACCGCACCGCGGCTAAACGACGGGAGTAACGGAGACTCTCTTTAGGCGATGACCATCCGTCCCGAAGTGGTCCGGTGACAGGGCAATGGATATGTACTCCTTTAGACGAAATTGCGGATAGGCTGCGGGAGTAGCGGAGAATCGCTATAGGTGATGATCATCCGTCCGCCGTAGCCCGGCGACAGGAAAGTGTACACATACTGCATTACACCACACCGCGGCTAAACGGCGGGAGTAACTGAGACTCTCTACAGATGATGACCATCGGCCCCGCAGTAGCCCGGCAACAGGGCAATGGACATGTACTCCTTTAGACCAATCTGCGGATAGGCTGCGGGAGTAGCGGAGAATCGCTATAGGTAATGATCATCCGTCCCGCTGTGGCCGGCGACAAAACAGTAGACACATACTACAATGGACCACGTTGCGGCTAAGCGGTGGGATAAGCGGAGACTCTCTTAAGGTAATGATCATCTATGCCGCAGTGGCCCGGAGAAAGGGCAGTCGACACATACTGCATTAGAAGACACTGCGGCTAAGCGGCGGGAGCAACGGAGATTCTCTTTAGATGAGAGCGCATGTGCCGCAGGGGCCCGGACAAAGGGCAGTGGACACATCCTGCATTAGACCACACCGCGGCTTAGTGGCGGGAGTAACGGAGACTCTCTTTTAATGATGATTATCCGTGCCGCAGTGGCTCGGAGAAAGGGCAGTGGACACATACTGCCTTAGACCACACCGCGGCTTAGTGGCTGGAATAACGGAGAGTGCCTTTAGGTGATGACCACCCGTGCCGCAGTAGCCCGGAGAAAGGGCAGTGGACACCTATTGCATTACACCACATCGCGACTAAGCGGCGTGAGTAACGGAGACTCTCTACAGGTGATGGTCATCCGTCCCGCGGTAGCCCGGCGACAGGACAGTGTACACATACTGCGTTACACCACACCGCGGCTAAACGGCAGGAGTAACGGAGACTCTCTACAGGTGATGACCATCCGTCCCGCAGTTGCCCGGCGACAGGGCAATGAACATGTACTCCTTTAGACCAAAATGCGGATAGGGTGCGGGGGAAGCGGAGAATCGTTTTAGGTCATGATCATCCGTCCCGCTGTGTCCCGGCGACAAGACAGTTGACACATACTGCAATAGACCACACTGCGGCTAAGCGGCGGGAGTAGCGGAGACTCTCTTAAGGTGATGATCATCCGTGCCGCAGTTGCCCGGAGAAAGGGCAGTGGTGCATTACACCGCACCGCGGCTAAACGACGGGAGTAACGGAGACTCTCTTTAGGCGATGACCATCCGTCCCGAAGTGGTCCGGTGACAGGGCAATGGATATGTACTCCTTTAGACGAAATTGCGGATAGGCTGCGGGAGTAGCGGAGAATCGCTATAGGTGATGACCATCCGTCCGCCGTAGCCCGGCGACAGGAAAGTGTACACATACTGCATTACACCACACCGCGGCTAAACGGCGGGAGTAACTGAGACTCTCTACAGATGATGACCATCGGCCCCGCAGTAGCCCGGCAACAGGGCAATGGACATGTACTCCTTTAGACCAATCTGCGGATAGGCTGCGGGAGTAGCGGAGAATCGCTATAGGTAATGATCATCCGTCCCGCTGTGGCCGGCGACAAAACAGTAGACACATACTACAATGGACCACGTTGCGGCTAAGCGGTGGGATAAGCGGAGACTCTCTTAAGGTAATGATCATCTATGCCGCAGTTGCCCGGAGAGAGGGCAGTGGACACATACTGCATTAGAACACACCGCGGCTAAGCGGCTGGAGTAACGGAGATTCTCTTTAGGTGATGATCGTCCGTGGCGCAGTGGCCCGGAAAAAGGGCAGTGGACACATCCTGCATTAGACCACACCGCGGCTTAGTGGTCAGAGTAACGGAGACTCTCTTTAAGTGATGATTATCCTTGCCGCAGAGGCCCGAAGAAAGGGCAGTGGACACATACTGCATTAGAACACACCGCGGCTAAGCGGCGGGAGTAACGGAGATTCTCTTTAGGTGATGATCGTCCGTGCCGCATTGGCCCGTAGAAAGGGCAGTGGACACATACTGCATTAGACCACACCGCGGCTTAGTGGCTGGAATAACGGAGAGTCCCTTTAGGTGATGACCATCCGTGTCACAGTAGCCCGGAGAAATGGCAGTGGACACAAACTGCATTACACCACATCGCGGCTAAGCGGCGTGAGTAACGTAGACTCTCTACAGGTGATGATCATCCGTCCCGCGGTAGCCCGGCGACAGGACAGTGTAAACATACTGCATTACACCACACCGCGGCTAAACGGCGGGAGTAACGGAGACTCTCTAGAGTTGATGACCATCCGTCCCGCAGATGCCCGGCGACAGGGCAATGGACATGTACTCCTTTAGACCAAAATACGGATAGGCTGCGGGGGTAGCGGAGAATCGAGATAGGTCATGATCATCCGCCCCGCTGTGTCCCGGCGACAAGACAGTGGACACATACTGCAATAGACCACACTGCGTCTAAGCGGCGGGAGTAGCGGAGACTCTCTTAAGGTGGTGATCATCCGGGCCGCAGTGGCCCGGAGAAAGGGCAGTGGACACATACTGCATTACACCACACGCGGCTAAACGTCGGGAGTAACGGAGACTCTTTAGGCGATGACCATCAGTCCCGCAGTGGCCTGGCGTCAGGACAATGGACATGTACTCCTTTAGACCAAACTGCTGATAGGCTGCGGGAGTAGCGGAGAATCACTATAGGTGATGATCATCCTGCCCGCTGTAGCCCGGCGACAAAACAGTGGACACATACTGCAATAGACCACACTGGCGAGGGTGAACTGTGAGTAAGGATGGCATTTCTTAGGTAGAAATCTTTTATTCAGTTATCAGTTGATAAGGAATGCCATCCTAACTTATAGTTCACCCCCGCCGCAATTTTTTTAAAACCCACGCAGCCCCGCGTTGAGCGGGCGGACCAACGCAACTAGACCGCGAGTTTGCGCGGGTTAAAAAATTGATTTAAAAATGTAAAGCTTTGTCTGTTTATTTCTAAATATTTAAAAGGCTTAGCAGTTAAAAAATAATGGTATCCTATAGTAAATGCAACCTTTCGAATCGCATTTATAAGAACATCGTCAATTTGAGCAAATTAGGAACCGGGAACTGGTTCCTCGTTCCCGATTTGATTTAAAGTTATAAAGATTTGTCCGCTGTACATAGATATTTTACAAAGTATATCATTTGATAAATAGGGTTATCCTCAGTCAACTGCAGCCGTTTGAATAGCTGCTTTTGCCTTTTTATATGTTTTGAGCAAATCGGAAAACCGGGAACTAGTTGCCGGTTCTCGGACCCCGGTTCCCGATTTGATTTGACTATGTAAAGAGTTGCCTGCGTTAGAAAGAACTGTTTTATTCCCTTATCTCTTAATAAGGAATGCCATCCTTACTCACACTTCACCCCGCCGCAAATCTTTTTAAACCTGCGCAGCCCCGCATGGAGCGGAAGTGATCAAACAACTAGACCGCAAGTTTACGAGGGTTAAAAAAATGATTTAAATATGTAAAGCTTTGTCTGATTTACTTTTTAATATTTGAAAGTCTTAGCAGTTAATAAATAATGGTATCTTATCTGATTTAATAAGGAACCGCTAGTTCCCGGTTCTCGATTTGATTGACTATGTAAAGAGTTGCCTGCGTTATATAGAACTGTTTTATTCAGTTATCAGTTGATAAGGAATGTCAGCCTTACTCACAGTTCACCCCGCCACAAATCTTTTAAAATCCGCGCAGCCCCGCATTGAGCGGGCGGACCAAAGCAACTAGACCGCAAGATTGCGCGGTTAAAAAAATGATTTAAATATGTAAAGCTTTGTCTGTTTTTCTTGGAAATATTTAAAAGAGTTTAGCAGTTAATAAATAATGGTTTCCTATAGTCATTGCAGCCATTCGAATCGCATTTATAAGAACATCGTAAGGAACCGGGAACTGGTTCCTGGTTCCCGATTTGATTTAAAGGTATAAAGATTTGACCGCTGTGCATAGATATTTTACAAAGGCACATCAGTTGATAAATAGGGCTATCCTTAGTTAACTGCAGCCGTTTGAATAGCTGCTATTGTCTTTTTATATGTTTTGTGCAAATCGGGAACCGGGAACTAGGACCGCGGGCTGCATAGTTGGCACTTTACGTCCGTCTCCTTCACTCCTGTCGCGTAACCCCGATATGGTTTGATGCAGTATACACCTGTGCTCTCGGTCTTGAAATGTTCGCATCTTGCTCCCGGTTTGATTTGCTCGAAGTCGCCGGAGCTGACGGACTGCATAGTTGGCACCTCTCGTCCGTCTCCTTCACTTCCAAACGTAAATCGATCTAAGAACCCCCCAACCCCACCAACACGCACACACGCAGTGTAATTCGTTTCACTGTCCGTTCCAAGGCGGTTCTTACGTCGCGGTTAATTTGTGTTATGGTTGGTCTTTTTGAGTTTTTGTCTCAAATATTATTTTGCTTTGGGTAGCCGGTTGGACATTTTGTGGGAATGTGACTGTCCTTTCGGTTTTCCGCTGTTGGCGCTTCCATTGGGATCTGTTGTTTCATTTTTGTGTTTCTTCCCCTTTGTTGTCTCTGTTGGGAGCTTTTGGTTAATTGTATCGATTACTGATCATTGCCTTCACTTCTATTTTACACCGGTCTGGGTTGATACAGTATACGACTGTGCTCTCGGGCTAATTGAAATGTGCGCATCTTGGTACAGGAGTGAAGTGATATGCTCGAAGTCGCCGGAAACTGACGGGCTGCATAGATGACAACTTACGTCCGTCTCCTTCACTCCAGCCGCGTTACACCGGCCTTGGTTGATGAAGTATACAAATGTGCTCTCGGGCTAATTGAAATGTGCGCAACTTGGTCCCAGAGTGAAGTGATATGCCCGAAGTCGCCGAGGCTGTCGGGCTGCATAGTTGGCAACTTACATCCGTCTCCTTCACTCCTGCCGCGTTACACTGGTCTGGGTTGATACAGTATACACCTGTGCTCTCGGGCTAATTAAAATGTGCGCATCGTGGTCCCGGAGTGAGATGCGGACTGCATAATTGACACTGAATGTGCGTCTCTTTCACTCCCGTCGCGTTACACCGGTATGGATTGATGCAGTACATCCATGCTCTCGGACTCTCTTAAAGTGCGCAGCGTGTCCCAGGAGTGATTTGTGGGCGTACATAAATTTATGCATTATTTTTACCAAATTTGACTACTACTCCGTGACCGTTAAAATACCGCAGTGCTGCTACTTCTGTTGCTGTATTGTAGTATATGCCTCGACGTCCTCACGGTATGGGTCCGCAACATGGTTGGTCTCCAGCTTTAGCGAGGCTTCGTCGTCGGTTGCCGGAGACGGGACGAACGATCGCCCGGCGGCTACCGCGCTATTACATTCTTTCGTTAGCATACTTTGTCTGACCCTCACGCCTGTTGGACTGTGACGGGCGCTGGGGCGTCTATATCTCAGTGTTGGCCGAACGTTTCTAAACCGTTTCCCATAATCGGTTTAACTTTTTACGGAGTGCGACGAGCTGTGCTTGTAAAAATGTACTCCTGAGGTTTTTTGCCTCTAGCGGTCCCGCTTGAAGAGGTACAGCGCTGATTTTATGCTCGCTAGTAAACGAATTTTGACAAAGAAACTGAATACCAAACCGACATCTCGCCTCGGGGCCAGCCCTTACGGTCCAGTGCGGCTTGATGCAGTACAGGTGGGTCGTCATTTCCCCGTGTAATCCCCGAATGAGTGGGTTAGCCAGTCACTCCAACGTTGTGGGATCATGCAGGGTATGCCCTTCGTCCTTTCACTGAGGTCACACTGCATCGATTCTTATAGCTTTGTTTCCGGAGACTGACGGGCTGTATAGTAGCCACCTAATGTCCGTCTCCTTCACACTCGCCGCGTTTCCCCGGTATGGTTTGATGCAGTACACCTGTTCACTCGGGCTCAGAAAAAGCGTCCAGCGTGGTCCCGGATTGGTATGATCGAAGAAAAACTGGAGTTTATTTGGGGGGGGGGGGGGGGACTGTAAAAAAGGGGGGGGGGGGGTAATTTTATTTTTCTTATTTCTGCTCCAATACAGAGTTATTGGGTACGCGTTAGAACATAGAATCACCTCAATGAGACGGTTCTAACGAGCACCCACAAACTATGTTTAAAGTACGATTATATTATATTATTTTTCTTATTTCTGCTCATGGAGACGATTCTATGTTCTAACTCGAACACATAACCTCTGTATTGTTGTGGGTTGATTCAGGTATGAGTTCACAGCGCATCTTAACTAAGCAGGCTCATGTAGGTTTTCTCCGGGGACTGATGCACTGTATAGTTGGCACCTAACGTCCGTGTCCTTCACTACTCCGCGTTACCCGGGTGTGGCTTGATTCAATACACCTGTGCTGTCTTGCTATGTAAAAGTAAAAGCGCGCAGCGTGTTCCCGGAGTAGTAAGCTCGAATTCGCCAGTGACTGTAGGACTACATAGTTGGCCTTCAACCCCACCGCATTACTCCGTTATGGTTTGTTGCAGTACACCTCTGCTCTCTGAAAAGTGCGCAATGTGGTCCCGGAGGAATATGCTCGAAGTCGACGGGGACTGACGGACTTCATAGTTACCACCTTATGTCCGCCGCATTACCCCGGTATGGGTTGTTGCAGTACACCTGTTCTCTCTGGCTCATTGAAAAGTACGCAACCTGGTCCCGGGGACTGACAGACTTCTTAGTTGGCACGTTCCGTCCGTCTCTTTCTACTCCCGTCGCGTTTCCCCGACGGTATGGTTTGATGCAGTACACCTATGCTCTCGGACTCATTAAAAGTGCGCAGCGTGTCCCCGGAGTGATATGTACGTAGCCGGAGAAGTCTCTCCGGGCCAAACTAGAACTTATGCATTGTTTTTATGAAATTTTTATTTTACACTTTGACTGATATTCACCGTGGGCACGCCACAAGCTTAGTCACCAGCTTTAGCGAGGCTCCGTTGTGGGTTATGCAGCCTCAGTTAACGCTCGTAAGCGAGCCACCGCGCTATTGCACTCTTTCGTCTGCAGTTGCTATGGTAGCATAGTTTGGGCTACCCTCACGCCCGCCGGACTGTGCAGAGCGCTCGGTTGCCCATGGATCAGTGTTGGCCATACGTCCCTTAACCAGTTCAAAAAATCGGTTTCAATTTTCACAGTGGCACTTGCTATGCTTGTGAAAATGTACACCGGAGGTTTTTCGCCTCCAGTTGTCCCGCTTGAAGAGATACAGAGCTGATTTTTAGCCCGCTACTCAATTAATTTTGGCAAAGACTCGCTTTATCAAACCGACATCTTGCTACGGGGCCAGAAAATTTTGACCTAACCCTTACGGCCAAGTGCGGTTTGAGGCAGTACATGCCGCTCGTTCTTTCCACCTGGAACCCCGGAAATGGCAGGAAATCCAGTCACTGTCACTCGCGCGGCGTTGGTTAATGCAGGACATGTCCCTAGTCCTTCCACTGAGGTGACATCGCATCTTCCATACTGCTGACTCATGTAGGTTTTCGCCAGAGACTGACGGACTGTACAGTTTGGGTGTTTCATTTTTGTGTTCTCCTAGAAGTTGCACTAATGAGTTAGGAAGCCTTCATGCGAACTGAATAAATTATTTGTCTAAATCGCGACGAAAGTAAGGTCGAGGAATGCGGCCGCATAAAATCAATTTAAGCTCCATAGTGAAATACGTTTAACTAGACCTTCCATGGTGGTTTTTCTGTCGTGGTTAATTTTGGTTATGGTTTATCATTGAGTGTATTTATAGCGTATATTTATTTTGTTTGTTTTGGATTGCCAATTGGCCATTTTGTGTGAAAGTAATTGTTCTTTTGGCTTTCGCTACTGATGTTTCCATTAGTGTCCAAGTATTCCATGTTTGTATTTCTTTCCCTTTGGTGTCTCTGATGGGAGTTGTTGGTGATTGTATCGATTCCGGATCATTGCACTCATTTCTATTTCTCATTTGATTTTGATTAAACTTTCCGGTTATTGCTCCCATGGCCTGAAGATGATGAGGCAGTTCGATCACGAACCGTGATTAACCGAAGTGGCCCGGCGACAGGGCAATGGATATGTACTCCTTTAGACGAAATTGCGGATAGGCTGCGGGAGTAGCGGAGAATCGCTATAGGTGATGACCATCCGTCCGCCGTAGCCCGGCGACAGGAAAGTGTACACATACTGCATTACACCACACCACGGCTAAACGGCGGGAGTAACTGAGACTCTCTAGAGATGATGACCATCCGCCCCACAGTAGCCCGGCAACAGGGCAATGGACATGTACTCCTTTAGACCAATCTGCGGATAGGCTGCGGGAGTAGCGGAGAATCGCTATAGGTAATGATCATCCGTCCCGCTGTGGCCGGCGACAAAACAGTAGACACATACTACAATGGACCACGTTGCGGCTAAGCGGTGGGAGAAGCGGAGACTCTCTTAAGGTAATGATCATCTATGCCGCAGTGGCCCGGAGAGAGGGCAGTGGACACATACTGCATTAGAACACACCGCGGCTAAGCGGCTGGAGTAACGGAGATTCTTTTTAGGTGATGATCGTCCGTGCCGCAGTGGCCCGGAGAAAGGGCAGTGGACACATCCTGCATTAGACCACACCGCGGCTTAGTGGTCAGAGTAACGGAGACTCTCTTTAAGTGATGATTATCCGTGCCGCAGAGGCCCGAAGAAAGGGCAGTGGACACATACTGCATTAGAACACACCGCGGCTAAGCGGCGGGAGTAACGGAGATTCTCTTTAGGTGATGATCGTCCGTGCCGCATTGGCCCGGAGAAAGGGCAGTGGACACATACTGCATTAGACCACACCGCGGCTTAGTGGCTGGAATAACGGAGAGTCCCTTTAGGTGATGACCATCCGTGTCGCAGTAGCCCGGAGAAATGGCAGTGGACACAAACTGCATTACACCACATCGCGGCTAAGCGGCGTGAGTAACGGAGACTCTCTACAGGTGATGATCATCCGTCCCGCGGTAGCCCGGCGACAGGACAGTGTACACATACTTCATTACACCACACCGCGGCTAAACGGCGGGAGTAACGGAGACTCTCTAGAGTTGATGACCATCCGTCCCGCAGTTGCCCGGCGACAGGGCAATGGACATGTTCTCCTTTAGACCAAAATACGGATAGGCTGCGAGGGTATCGAAGAATCGAGAAAGGTCATGATCATCCGCCCCGCTGTGTCCCGGCGACAAGACAGTGGACAAATACTGCAATAGACCACACTGCGTCTAAGCGGCGGGAGTAGCGGAGACTCTCTTAAGGTGATGATCATCCGGGCCGCAGTGGCCCGGAGAAAGGGCAGTGGACACATGCTGCATTACATCACACGCGGCTAAACGGCGGGAGTAACGGAGACTCTTTAAGCGAGCCACCGCGCTATTACACTCTTTCGTCTGCAGTTGCTGTGGTAGCATAGTTTGGGCTACCCTCACGCCCGCCGGACTGTGCAGAGCGCTCGGTTTCCCATGGATCAGTGTTGGCCATACGTCCCTTAACCGTTTCAAAAAATCGGTTTCAATTTTCACAATGGCACTTGCTGTGCTTGTGAAAATGTACACCGGAGGGTTTTCGCCTCCAGTTGTCCCGCTTGAAGAGATACAGAGCTGATTTTTAGCCCGCTACTCAATTAATTTTGGCAAAGACTCGCTTTATCAAACCGGCATCTTGCTACGGGGCCAGAAAATTTTGACCTAACCCTTACGGCCAAGTGCGGTTTGAGACAGTACATGCCCCTGGAACCCCGGAAATGGCAGGAAATCCAGTCACTATCACTCGCGCGGCGTTGGTTAATGCAGGACATGTCCCTCGTCCTTCCACTGAGGTGACATCGCATCTTCCATGATGCTGACTCATGTAGGTTTTCGCCAGAGACTGACGGACTGTACAGTTTGGGTGTTTCATTTTTGTGTTCTCCTAGAAGTTGCACTAATGAGTTAGGAAGCCTTCATGCGAACTGAATAAATTATTTGTCTAAATCGCGACGAAAGTAAGGTCGAGGAATGCGGCCGCATAAAATCAATTTAAGCTCCATAGTGAAATACGTTTAACTAGACCTTCCATGGTGGTTTTTCTGTCGTGGTTAATTTTGGTTATGGTTTATCATTGAGTGTATTTATAGCGTATATTTATTTTGTTTGTTTTGGATTGCCAATTGGCCATTTTGTGTGAAAGTAATTGTTCTTTTGGCTTTCGCTACTGATGTTTCCATTAGTGTCCAAGTATTCCATGTTTGTATTTCTTTCCCTTTGGTGTCTCTGATGATTGTTGGTGATTGTATCGATTCCGGATCATTGCACTCATTTCTATTTCTCATTTGATTTTGATTAAACTTTCCAGTTATTGCTCCCATGGCCTGAAGATGATGAGGCAGTTCGATCACGAACCGTGATTAACCTTGGTTAACAAATGGTTAACCAAAGTGTGATCGAACTCAGTCTGGCAAGTCATGACGTTACTCTGGTCAAACCAGACTAAAGCGTAGCAGTTGCATCAAGTTTACTTGTATGTCCATCTGTCCGGATAACAGAAGTTATCCCGAGATATCCAACAGCCGGGTCCGGTATCTAAAGAACTTCTCCATCACACAGACCGGGTCACACCTTATTTGACGATTATGGCCCACAGAGAGGGTTGACGCGTCGTTTAAACACGATATCTTCATCATCCTCATACTTCAGGGCTAGGCCATGGTCTATCCCCAGGTTCCTCTGCTCGAACTCTCATTCCACTGCCTTATGGAAAAGTTATCTCCGTCTGGTCGCATAACGTAGTTTTTTCCCAGGGTGCTCAATCCGCTAAAAATAAAGGATTATAGATACTCTAAACTCACACTAGGTCATATCTTAGGCTAGGACTCGGACTTTACTTTTCACACAGTTTAACCTCATGGTCTTGTATCCACATCTGGCCGGATGCTAACAAGCAGTGTCCGGTACCCAATGGAACCCTCTACCGCAAAGACCCGGTCATATCCCAGAGCTAGACCTTGCTCTACCTCCAGGTTCCGCTCCTCGAACAAACATACCACTGCCTAACGGAAATATCCCCGTCTAGCCGCATACTGTAGGTTACCCCGGGATGCTCAGCCCGCGGAGGATAAAGGGATTAATTGTACTCACAACTGACAATGGGTTACATATCAAAGCTAGACTTCTGGGCTCGGTCACAGCGTGTCCGTACTTTAATTTTCGCATTGCTTTACCCCATGGGCTTGTAAAACGCGGTTAATTTTTGCTATGGTTTGTCTTTGGGTGTTTGTGTCGCTTATATTATTTTATTTTGGATAGCCTTTTGGCATTTTTTTGAAAGTAACTGTCCTTTTGGCTTTCCGCTGTTGATGTTTCCGTTGGGGTCTGTTGCTTCATGTTTGTGTTTCGTTCCCTTTTGTATCTCTAATGGGAGCTGTGGGTTAATTGTATCGATTCCTGATCATTGCCTCTACTTCTGTTTTGTATCCCATTCCGGTCGGATAAGAGAGGTTATCCCGCGTCACTCACTGCCAAGGTCCGGTACCAGAGAACCTCTCTACCACAAAGACCGGGTTACTCGCACCATTTTCTGAGTGATCGGGCTTTACTTTTCGTAAAGTTTCACCCCATCGTATTCCCAACTGTCTGGATAACAGAGATTATTCCGCGGACAGAGGTTATCCCCGCGATACCCAGTAGAAGGGTCCGCTACCAAAAGGAACCCTCTGTCAAGCAAACCGGTTCTCAAGTCCGGACAAGGCCTGGCTCTACATACAGGTTCGTTTCTCGAACTCCCATACCACTGCCGTTTTGGAAAAAAAAATTATACCGCGCTCAGCCCGCTGAAGATACAGGGACCAAAAGTAATCAAAATTCACACTTCGTCAGACCCCAGGGCTACGCTACTGGGCTTAGCCAAAGTGGGTAGTGGGGTTCGGTGTTTGCTTTTCACATAGTTTCAATCAATGGTTTTCTGTCCACATCTGGCTGGATCCCGCGATAAACACTAGCTGAGCCCGGTACCCAAAGGACCGCCCGAAGACACAGATCGAGTGATTCCGCAGGGCCAGGCCTGGCTGTTCCTCCAAGTTTCGCTGTTCTTACACCTATATCACTAACTTGTTTTTAAGTTATTCCCGTCTGGCCGCATATCGGAGGTTATCCCGGGATACTCGCGCCGCCGAGTTTGAAAGAATCAAAGGTACTCAGAGGTCACACTGTGTCACATCTCAGGGCTATACCTCTTGGCTTGGCCATAGGGGTCGTCGAGCCTATTTTAACATAGTTTCACCCATGGTTTCGTATATCCATCTTACCGGATCAGACAGGTACCACTGCGATACCAAGTAGCAGGGTTCGGTACCCAAAGAACACCTCTACTACACAAGCAGGGTCATACCATTGAGCCAGGCATGGCTATACTCATACCACTGCTTTATGGAAAAGTCATGCCCCTCTAGCCGCATAACGAAGGTTGTCCCCTGACACTACCCCACGCAGGATAAAGCAATCAAAGGTACTCGCAAGCTACACAGGGTCAAATCCAGGGCTAGGCTGCTTGCCATGCCCACATGGGATAGGGTGTCGGACTTCACTTTTCGCATAATTTCATCATATGGTTTTTTATCTGGCCGGATAACGAAGGTTATCCCGCGATACCCTCTAGCAGGGACCGGTACCAAAGGACCACTCTACCTCACAGAATGGGTCACACTCCTTATATGTGATATAAATTTTGGTGTCACCTTCCTACCTTCCGAAAACAAGATGCCTCTTATCTTGCTCACCTGTTAGAGTAAAGTGTGCATCTGTGCGGTCTTTGCTGGAATATTGAACATTACGGGAACTTCCCCGTGTAAAACGTAACCCTCATTTCCTATACTTCATAAAGTAAAACCGAGAAAACATCTGGTACCTCCTACATTTATGTTTGATCACCCTAGTGAGCTTTATATATGTGGAAAATGTATTTCATAGTTAAGATCGCCTGGTTCATGTACTGAAAACAAGTATTAAGCTATTGGACACTTATTAAACCTTTCAAGCGCCAAACACTGTCAGCAGATGACATTTTTTTTCTTAATATTTTTCCGAAAAATCAGGTTTGACATTTAATGTGACTGATTTGCCCAGAAGACCATTCACATGAAATGTCAAAATAGAAATGAAGACAATGATCAGGAATCGATACAATCAACCCACAGCTCCCATCTAAAAAATGGCTACTTTTCTGATGAAATTAGAAAAATATTGTAAATCCCGTAAACCCCAGTTTTCCCTCTGCCAAGTGTGATTCAGGGGGGTGTTCATTTTTGGAAATTGTTTACGTGGTGATATATAAACGTCCCATATTATACGCATATATCATAATAATCTTAAAAAAAAGGAAGGAGCTACCCTGTAAACAAGCGTTTTTTTTTTTTTTTTCATGCTAAGCCTGCGGAACCTATCAGTTTCCATAGCAGTTAAAGCTCTGAAGCAATTTGCGTGAAATGCATAAGAAATCAATCCCCTGCACAAGGCAGGCTAATGATAAAATTTGGTTGAGATCTGCCAGCAGGTTAGAGACATATGAATGCATAAAGCGTCTGTGTTTGTTATATAACCATAAGCAGATGTTTACAACAAGAAAAGTGTCATATCGATCATATTTTTGGGGAACTGGTCTGTTTTCTTCCAACTTGTCTGAGATGCTGTGCCTTATCATCTCTAAGTTTCGAACCAACCAAAGGAAGCATAAAGGCGCTAGGCTGGTCAAATATGGCTTCTTTTGGCAATAAAATAGACATTACTCCGATGTAAATTGTCAGTTCTGGCCAAATTGCAATCTTGTTGAAAATCTTGTATCCTTTCTTTCTATCTGAGAATTGTTAAACAAACCAGATCCAAATAAAGGAGCTAGTCAAAACTGGATCCCAATATGGCCGTTTTTGACAATCAATTGATGTAACGCTGTCACCATAAACCTGACCCGATCCAATTTCGAACTTGTCCTAGATTTAATGCATATAAAAATTATCTGCAAGTTTTATGGAGATTTAATAAAGACTGCAGGAGATACGGTGTTCACGAGTTTGAATAGGACTATATTTGACAATCAATGGGGCGTAACTCTGCCATCGTAAGTTCGATCTAATCCATTTTTATCCCCCGACCGAATAGGTTCGGGGGATATAGCGATCAGCCTGGCGTCCGTCCGTCTGTCCGTCCGTCCGTCCGTAGACGCAACCTTGTGCTGACCATAACTCCTATAGCATTTGACATTCATTGATGGTTCTTGGCACAATTGTTCACAAGGCTGAGACGGCCTGTCATGCGCAAGAACCAGAAATCTGGATGTCATACTTTTTGAGTTATCTCCCCTTTTAATAAAATAGAATGACTACTTTGTGATGGCCATAACTCCAATACCCTTAGAGATATATTGATGGTACCTGGCACAGTTGTTCACAAGGCTGAGACGGCGTGTCATGCACAAGAACCACAACTCTGGTTGCCGTGGTTTTTTAGTTATCTCCTCTTCGAATAAAATAGAGTGACAGCCTTGTGATGGCCATAACTCCAATGCCCTTTATGATATATTGATGATACCTGGCACAGTTGTTCACAAGACCAAGACGATGTGTCATGCACAAGAACCACAACTCTAGGTGCCATGGTTTTTGAGTTATCTCCCCTTCCCATAAAATAGAATCACTACCTTGTGATGGCCACATCTCCAATACTCTTTGAGATATATTGATGGTACTTCGTACAGTTGTACATGAAGTTGTCACGTGCAAGACCACTACTCTGGGTGCCCTGGTTGTTGAATTATCTCCCCTGACAATATAACCTTGTGATGGCCATAACTCAAATACCCTTTGAGATATATTGAGGGTACTTGGCACAATTGTATACAAGGTTGAAACGGCACTTCATGCCTAAGAACCACAACTATGGGTGTTATGCTATTTGAGTTATCTCCCCTTCTAATATAACAGTATGACCACCTTGCGATCACCATACCTCCTATACCCTTTGAGACATATTGATGGTACATGATGTAGATGTACATAAGGTTAAGCAGGTGTGTCATGCTCAAGAATTACATCTCTGGGTGCACTGGTTCTTAGTTATCTCCCCTGACAATATAACATTGTGATGGCCATAACTCCAACACCCTTTGATATATATTGAAGGAACTTGGCGCAATAGTATAAAGGTACAGAAGGGGTGTCATGTGCAAGAATCACAACTGTTGGTGTTGTGGTATTTGAGTTATCTTCCCTTCCAAAATAACAGTATGACCAGCGTGTGATCGCCATGTCTCCAATACCCTTTCAGACATATTGATGGTACTTCATACAGAAATACATGAGCTTAAGCAGGCATGTCATGCGCAAGAACCACAATTCTGAGTGCCCTGGTTTTTTTAGTTTTCTCCCCTGACAGTATAATCTTGTGATGGCCATAATTGCAATACTTTTGTGATATATTGCTGGTTTAATTCTGGTGCACTATCTATTGGTGAACAATCTTCTGAAGGCCAAATTGGCTTTTGGTCGGGTGATTTGCCATCTCTTCCGATGGCTATTTTTTAACTTAATATCCGAGAAGTTTGCATGTCCAAGTTATCTACAGGTTTTATGAAGGTCAATTAAAAATGTTTGTATATACACTGTTCACAAGATCAAATATGGCTTTTTGTGACAATCAAGGGAGGGGACGTAACTCTTCCACCGTAAGTTCGATCTGATCAATTTTCAAATGTCTCCGATTTTATATTGCATTTCTTATCTGCAAGATTCAGGAAGATCGAATAAAAAATTTAATAAAGCATATGCTTTTCACAAGAAACATTTTTGACAATCAAAGAAAACATAACCCTGACATAGTTGGACCCATCCGACCCATTTTTAAACTCGTCAACGATTTAGCACAATTCTTAGTTTTTCTCAAGTTTCATGAAGATCAAAGACAGATTAAAGGAGCTACGCTGTTTACCAGGTCGATGTAGGCCTTTTTGGACAATCAAGGGGACGTTGTTTGGTTTTGGTTTTGCGGCCCTTTCAAGATTATTTCACTCATATCGAGTCGATCTATAATCAGAGGTGGGCGAAAACCGGATTACCCGGAGAAAACCTTCTGACCTTCCGCTGCAGAACTTGGCGTCTCACATGTGACCCAAGCGAGGCTCCAACCACAGCGGTGAGAGACCTAATGATCAAAAGATCAAGAGAACGTTACTATGCCAGTGCAAGAGCAATCTGATCCATTTTCAAACGTGCATGTCTATTTCATCTGCATTTTTCATGAAGCTCCAAAAAATTGTAAAGAATCTAGGCTGTTCAAAAGGTCGATAATGGGCATTTTTGACATTCAGGTGAACATTACTCTGCAATTCATGGCCCGACCGGACACATTTTCGAATTAATCAAAGATTTTAGGCACGTCTTAGTTATATGCAATCTTCATGAAGATCAATAAAATCATAACAAAGGAGCTACGCTGTTCACAAACATTTTCCATTTGCAATTATCGAAAAATGGATATGCAAGCAATCCTCAACCAAACACTTAAGGTAAAATTGGGTTGAGATCTGCCAGCAGGCTACAGAGATATTGTAGTTTAAAAATGGGGACGACGGATGACGACGGCGGACGATGACGACGGAGACTCAAATCTGGAGCCTTCGACTCATACGAGCTTAAACAATGTTTACTTATTATTTCTATGTTTAATTCTGCAGCAAGTACCGAACAGCTACCGGTAAAAACCCATAATTTATTTTTCTCCGCGGTAATAGGAGTTTTTTTCGCGGAAAACAAGCGAGAAATTTCTCCGAGAAGAAAGAAATTTCGCGTTTCAAAGCGGTTAATTTTACTGCGAAACGCCGCTAAATTTCTCCGCGAAAATTGCTTTTTTCGGAGAAAGATAATTAGTACAGGTGAAGACGTTACGGTGTTTCTCCGCGAAATTTGCCTATATCTACATGTTCATTTGCTTGTATTTTTTATCCATTGAAATTTCGTACACAAAGTTTGAAGCATATGACGAAATGCATGTTCTTTGTTCAACCCTGTAGACCGGATAAATGTTTTTTTGCACACTAACTTTAGACGAGACGGTTCATAATGTGTTGTCTCCTCACACTCTACACTGTTTGCCGTTCTTCGTGGGTATACACCTAAAGCCCCTTTTTTGCAAGGTTAGACACTCCAAGCTTGATGCTGGAACAGTCCATTGTGAACTGAACTCTCGTGTATTATACGGGAAGGCTTGATGAGGCCTAATTGGCCGAAAGTAGATAATCTGGCCCAGAAAACATGTACGCTTCATATTTTCCAGTTCTGTGGTGTATTCCTTGCTTCCAAAGGATAACCCTTTAATATAACATATTTAACGTCACTACAGCATCACTACAGCTGGTGTCTGGGAATGTGTGGCGGCCGTAAAAAGTCTCCCTGTCCTACATCATAGTCTAGTTTATATTTACTCTTGTCCTTTTGGATCATTGATTCCATTGTAGAATTTTGAAAATAATTGAGGGTCACTGATGAGGCCTAATTGGCCGAAACTAGCTAGTCTTGCCCTGAAAACCTGTACACTTCATATGTTCTGGTTATGTTGTGTATTCCTTGCTTCCAAAGGATAACCCTTTTATAGAACATATTGATCCACGGACACAGTGGCGGAGTCCTGCCTCCGTTCTAAGCATAGCCCGGAGACCGTGCTCCGCTACGGGTATAGCTTTGAATACGGGCACAGTTACCTTGCTTTGCTTCCCGTCCGCATCTGGCTGGCCGCAGGGCAAAAATGAGCTCCAGAAAGCTTCTCTGTACGTTCTCAGGGACCGCGCTCGGCTTTCTCTTCGTCTCTGGTCTCAGGATCAGAGAGACAAGATGATAGAAGAATTTGTCTACCGTGTCCGGGTCCACACTTGTCTTTGGTTTTGCTAAGTGAAGGCTTGGGACACGGGCACAGCGGCGGCGCTCAGCCTCCGTTTAATGCATAGCTTCGAGACCGTGCTCCGCTGCCGAAAGGCTTCGGGCATGGGCACAATAGCGACGCTGAGCCTCTGTTTTATGCCTAGCCCGGAGACCGTGCTGAACTCAAGCAAGCGTCTGTGTACGTTTTCAGGGACCGCGCTCAGCTTTCTCGTCGTGTCTAGTCTCCCTGGCGGAGAGACAAGATGATAGAAGACTATGTCTATCGGATTCGGGTCTGTGCTTTGCATTTGTTTTACTAATTGAAGGCTTTTAGACACGGCCACAGCTTTTAGACACGGCCACAAAGTTTAGCTCGGAGACCGTGCTCCGCTACTAGACGGCATGGGAAACGGGCACAGTGACGGCGTTCTGCCTCCGTTCGATGTATAGCCCGGAGACCGTTCTCCGCTACGGGAATAGCTTTGGATACGGGCACAGCTACGCGCTCTGATTTTCGTCCGTATCTGGCTGGCCACAGAGCAGGAATGAGCAGCAGGAAGCGTCTGTGTACGTTTTCAGGGACCGCGTTTGGCTTTCTTTTCGTCTCTTGTCTCCGGGTCAGAGAGAACAAGATGACAGAAGACTTTGTCTACCGTGTCCGGGTCCACACTTGTCTTTGGTTTTGCTAAATGCAGGCTTGGAACACGGGCACAACGGCGCGCTCAACATCCGTTCTATGCATAGATCGCAAACCGTGCTCCGCTGCGGAAAGGCTTGAGACACGGGCGGCGTTTCTGTCTCCATTCTATACCAAGCCCAGAGACCGATCTCCGCTACGGGAATAGCTTTGTATACGGGCACAGCCGCCGCGCTCTGCTTTCCGTCCGTATCTTGCTGGCTGCATGTCAGGATCGAGCTCCAGGAAGCGTCTGTGTACGTTTCCAGAGATCGAACTCGACTTTCTCTTCGTCTCTGGTCTCCGGGGCATAGAGCCAAGATGACAAGAGATAGTGTACCGGATCCAAATCCGCGCTTGTCTTTGGTTTTGCTTGGTGAAGGGGTGTGACACGGGCACAGTTGTGGCTCTCAGCCTCCATTCTATGCCTTCTCCGGAGACCGTGTCCCGCTATGTGAATAGCCTGGGATACACCGCCAGGGCACAGCTGCCGCGCTCTGCTTCCCGTCCGAATCTGGCTGACCGCGGGGCAGGGCTGAGCTCCAGGAAGCGTTTGTGTACGTTTTCAGGGACCGCGCTCGTCCTTATCTTCGTCTCTGGTCACCGGGGCGGAGAGACAAGATGGGGGAAGACTTTGGATACCGGATCCGAGTCCCCGCTTGGATTTGGTTTTGCTAACTGAAGGTTTGGGACTCGGACGCAGTGGCAGGTCTTAGCCTCGGTTCTATGCCTTGCCCGGACAAAGCTTTATTTATTTAAATCAATTTTTAAACCAGCGCAAACTTCCGGTCTAGTTGCTTTGGTCCGCCCGCTCAATGCGGCGCTGCGCGGGTTTTAAAAGATTTGCGGCGAGACAAGACTATTAGTAAAGATGGCATTCCTCATCAACTGATAACTGAATAAAACATTTCTACCGAAGGAATGCCATCCTTACTCACAGTTCACCCGCGCCAGTGTGGTCTATTGCAGTATGTGTCCACTATCTTGTCGCAGGGCTACAGCGGGGCGGATGATCATCACCTATAGCGATTCTCCGCTACTCCCGCAGCCTATCCGCAGTTTGGTCTAAAGGAGACCATGTACATTGCCCTGTGGCCGGGCCACTACGCGACGGATGGTTTTCACCTACAGAGAGTCTCCCTTACTCCCGCCGCTTAGCCGTAGTGTGGTCTAATGCAGTATGTGTCCACTACCCTTTCTCCGGGCCACTGCGGCACGGGTGATCATCGCCTTAAGAGAGTCTCCGCTACTCTCGCCGATTAGCCGCAGTGTGGTCTATTGCAGTATGTGACCACTGTCTTGTCACAGGGCTACAGCGTGACGGATGATCATCACCTATAGCGATTCTCCGCTACTCCCGCAGCCTATCCGCGGTTTGGTCTAATGAAGTATATGTCCACTGCCTTTCTCCGGGCCACTGCGGCACGGATGATCATCAGCTTAAGAGAGTCTCCGCTACTCCAACCGCTTAGCCGCAGTGTGGTCTATTGCAGTATATGTCTACTGTCTTGTCGCCGGACTACAGCGGGACGGACGATCATCACCTTTAGAGATTCTCCGCTACTCCCGCAGCCTATCCGCAGTGTGGTCTAAAGGAGTACATGTCCATTGCCCTGTCTGGGCAACTGCGACACGGATGGTCATCAACTCCAGAGAGTCTCCGTTACTCCCGCCCTTTAGCCGCGGTGTGGTCTAATGCAGCAAGTGTCCACTGTCCTGTCGCCGGGCTTCTGCGGGACGGATGGTCATACCTATAGATAGTCTCCGTTACTCTCGCCGCTTAGCCGCGATACGGTGTAATGCAGTATGTGTCCACTGCCCTTTGTCCGGGCTACCGCGGGACGGATGGTCATCATCTTAAGAGAGTCACCGCTACACCCGCCACTTAGCCGCAGCGTGGTCTAATGCAGTATGTGTCAACTGTCTTGTCGCAGGGCCACAGCGGGACGGATGATCATCACCTATAGCGATTCTCCGCTACTCCCGCAGCCTATCCACAGTTTGGTCTAAAGGAGTACATGTCCATTGCCCTGTCGCCGGGCCACTGCGGGACGGATGGTCATCACCTAAAGGGAATCTCCGTAACTCCCGCCGCTTAGCCGCGGTGTGGTCTAATGCAGTATGAGTCCATTGCCCTTTCTCAAGGCCACTGCGGCACGGATGATCATCACCTTAAGAGACTCTCCACTACTCCGCCGGTTACCCGCTGTGTTGTCTATTGCAGTATGTGTCCACTGTCTTGTCGCCGGGTCACAGGGGGACGAATGATCATCACCTTTAGCAATTCTCCGCTACCCCCGCAGCCTATCCGCAGTTTGGTCTAAAGGAGTACATAGCCATTGCCCTGTCTGGGCAACTGCGGGACAGATGGTCATCAACTCTAGAGAGTCTACGTTACTCCCGCCGTTAAGCCGCGGTGTGGTCTAATGCAGCAAGTCTCCACCGTCCTGTCGCCGGGCTACCGCGGGACGGATGATTATCCCTATAGAGAGTCCTCGTTATCTCGCCGCTTAGCCGCGATGTGGTGTAATGCAGTATGTGTCCACGGCCCGTTCTCCGGGCTACCGCGGGACGGATTGTCATCATCTTAAGAGAGTCACCGCTACACCGCCACTTAGCCGCAGCGTGGTCTAATGCAGTATGTGTCCACTGTCTTGTCGCCGGGCCACAGCGTGACGGATGATCATCACCTGTAGCGATTCTCCGCTACTCCAGCAGTCTATCCACAGTTTGGTCTAAAGGAGTACATCTCCATTGCCCTGTCTGGGCAACTGCGGGACGGATGGTCATCAAACATAGAGAGTCTCCGTTACTATCGCCCTTTAGCCGCGGCGTGATCTAATGCAGTAAGTGCCCACTGTCCTGTAGCCGGGCTGCAGCGGGACGGATGATCATCCGAGAGTCTCCGTTACTCCCGCCGCTTAGCCGCGATGGTCTAATGTAGTAAGTACCCACTGTCCTGTCGCCAGGCTGCCGCGGGACGGATGATCATCCGAGAGTCTCCGTTACTCCCGCCGTAGTCGCGATGTGGTGTAATGCAGTATGTGTCCACTGCCCTTTCTCCGGGTTACCGGGGGACGAATGGTCATCACCTTAAGAGAGTCTCCGCTACTCCAGCCACTTAGCCGCAGCGTGGTATATTGCAGTATGTGTCAACTGTCTTGTCGCCGGGCTACAGCGGGACGGATAATCATTACCTATAGCGATTCTCGGCTACTCCCGCAGTCTATCCGCAGTTTGGTCTAAAGGAGTACATGTCCATTGCCCTGTCACCGGGACGGATGGTCATCACCTAAAAAGAGTCTCCGATACTCCCGCCGGTTAGCCGCGGTGTTGTCTAATGCAGTATGTGTCCACTGCCCTTTCTCCGGGCCACTGCGAAACGGATGATCATCATCTTAAGAGGGTATCCGTTACTCACGCCGTTTAGCCGCGGTGTAGTATAATGCCGTATGTGTCCACTGTCCTGTCGCCGGGCAACCGCGGGACGGATGGTCATCACCTATTGAGAGTCTCCGTTACTCCCGCCGCTTAGCCGCGATGTGGTGTAATGCAGTATGTGTCCACTGCCCTTTCTCCGGGCCACTGCGGCATGGATGGTCATCACCTATAGAGAATCTCCGTTACTTCCGCCACTTAGCCGCGGTGTGGTCTAATGCAGTTTGTGTCCACTGTCCTTTCTCCGGGCCACTGGGGCATGGATGGTCATCACCTATAGAGAGTCTCCGTTAATCCCACTGCGGTGTGGTCTGTTGCAGCATATGTCCACTGCCCTGTCGCCGGCTCACTGTGGCAAGGATGATCATGACCTATAACCCGCGCAAACTTGCGGCCTAGTTGCTTTGTTCCGCCCACTCAATGCGGGGCTGCGCGGGTTTCACAAGATTTGCGGCGCGGGTGAACTGTGAATAAGGATGTCAATCCTTATCAACTGATAACTGAATATAACATTTCTATCTAACGCAGGCAACTCTTTACATAGTCAAATCAAATCGGGAACCGGGGAATAGTTCCCGGTTCCTTATTAAATCGGGAACCGGGAAACTAGTTCCCGGTTCCCGATTTGCACAAAACCTATTAAAAGGCAATTGCAGCTATTCAAAGGACTGCAACTAACTCAGAATAACCCTAGCCGTGGTGTGGTCTAATGCAGTATGTGCCCACTGCCCTTTCTCAGGGCCACTGCGGCACGGATGATCATCACATTAAGAGAGTCTCCGCTACTCCCGCCACTTAGCCGGAGCGTGGTCTATTGTAGTATGTGTCCATTGTCTTGTCGCCGGGCCACAGAGGGACGGATGAGCATCACCTATAGCGATTTTCCGCTACTCCCGCAGCCTATCCGCAGATTGGTCTAATGCAGAACATGTCCAGTGCCCTGTCGCCGGGCCACAGCGGGACGGATGGTCATCAACGCAAGAGAGTCTCCGTTACTCCCGACGTTTAGCCGTGGTGTGGTCTAATGCAGTATGTGTCTACTGTCTTGTCGCCGGGCTACCGCGGGACGGATGGTCATCACCTATAGAGAGTCTGTGTAACTCCCGCCGCTTAGCCGCGATGTGGTGTAATGCAGTATGTGACCTCTGCCCTTTCTCCGGGCCACTGCGGCACGGATGTTCATCACTTTTAGAGAATCTCCGTTACTCCCGTCGCTTAGCCGCGGTGTCTTCTAATGCAGTTTATGTCCACTGCCCTTTTTCCGGGCCACTCCGACACGGATGGTCATCATCTATAGAGAATCTCCGTTACTCCCGCCGCTTATTCGCGGTGTGGTCTAATGCAGTTTGTGTCCACTGCCCTTTCTCCGGGCCACTGCGGCACGGATGGTCACGGAGATAAAGAGTCTCCGTTACTCCCGCCGCTTAGCCGCGATGTGGTGATATGGAGTATGTGTCGACTGCCCTTTCTCCGGGCCACAGCGGCACGGATGGTCTTCACCTATAGAGAATCTCCGTTACTCCCGCCGCTTTGCCGCGATGTTGTATAACGCAGTTTGTGTCCACTGCCATGTCGCCGGCCAACTGCGCCACGGATGATCATGACCTATAACCCGTGCAAACTTCGGGTCTAGTTGCTTTGTTCCGCCCGATCAATGCGGGGCTGTGCGGGTTTTAAAGGTTTTGCGGCGCGGTTGAACTTTGAGTTAGGATGTAATTCCTTATCAACTGAAGACTGGATAAAACATTTCTATCTAACGCAGGCAACTCTTTATATAGTCAAAACAAATCGGGAACCGGGAACTAGTTCCCGGTTCCCGATTTGCACAAAACCTATAAAAAGACAATAGCAGCTATTCAAAGTGCTGCAGCTAACTCAGTATAACCCTTAGCCGCGGTGTGGTCTAATGCAGTATGTGTCCACTGCCCATTCTCCGGGCCACTGCGGCACGGATGATTATCACCACAAGTGAGTCTCCGCTACTCCCGCCGCTTAGCCGTAGCGTGGTCTATTGAAGTATGCGTCCACTGACTTGTCGCCGGGCCACAGCGGGACGGATGATCATCACCGATAGCGATTCTCCGCTACTCTCGCAGTCTATCCGCAGATTGGTCTAAAGGAGTACATGTCCATTGTCCTGTCGCCGGGCCACTGCGGGGCGGATGATCATCAACTCTAGACAGTCTCCGTTATTCCCGCCGTTTACCCGCGGTGTGGTCTAATGCAGTGTGTGTCCATTATCCTGTCGTCGAGCTACCGCAGGACGGATGGTCATCGTTACTCTCCGTTACTCCCGCCGCTTAGCCGCGGTGTGGTGTAAAGCAGAATGGGTCCATTGCCTTTTCTCCGGGCTACTGCAGCGGATGGCTATCACATATAGAGAATCTCCGTTACTCCTGCCGCTTAGCCGCGGGGTGGTCTAATGCAGTTTGTGTCCTTGGTCCTTTCGCCGGGCTACCGCCGGACGGATGGTCATCATCTATAGAGAGTCTCCGTTACTCCCGCCGCTTAGCCGCGATGTGGTGTAATGCAGTATGTGTCCACTGCCCTTTATCTGGGCCACAGCGGCACGGATGGTCATCACTTATAGAGAATCTCCGTTACTCTCGCCGCATAGCCGCGTTGTGATCTAATGCAGTTTGTGTTCAATGCCCTTTCTCCTGGCCACTGCGGCACGGATGTTCATCACCTATAGAGGGTCTCCGTTTACTCCCGTTGCGGTGTGGTCTGTTGCTGTACGTGTCCACTGCCCTTTCTCCGGGCCACTGCGGCACGGACGTGCATCACCTCAAGACCGTCTCCGTTACTCCCGCCGCTCAGCCGCGGTGTAGTCTTATGCAGTGTGTGTCCACTGCCTTTTCTCCGGGCCACTGCGGCACGGATGCTCCTCACTTATAGACAGTCTCCGTTAATCTCGCCGCTTAGCCGCGGTGTGGTCTATTGCAGTTTGTGTCCACTTGTCTTTCTCCGGGCCACTGCAGCACGGATGGTCATCACCTATAGAGAGTCTCCGTTACTCACGCTTCGGTGTCGTCTGTTGCAGTATGTGCCCACTGCCCTGTCGCCGTCCCACTGCGGCACGGATGATCATGACCGAAAACCCGCGCAAACTTGCGGTCTAGTTGCTTTGTTCCGCCCGCTCAATGCGGGGCTGCGCGGGTTTTAAAAGATTTGCGGCGCGGGTGACCTGTGAGTAAGGATGTCATTCATTTTCAACAGATAATTGAATAAAACATTTTTATCTTACGCAGGCAGCTCTTTATAGTCAAATCAAATCGGGAACCGGGAACTAGTTCCCGGTTCCCGGTTCCCGGTTCCTTATTAAATCGGGAACCGGGAACCGGGAACTAGTTCCCGGTTCCCGATTTGCACAAAACGTTTAAAAGACAATAGCAGCTATTCAAAGGGCTGCAATTAGCTAAGGATAACCCTTAGACGCGATGTGGTCTAATGCAGTATGTGTCCACTCCCCATTCTCCGGGCCACTGCGGCACGGATGATCATCACCTTAAGGGAGTCTTCGCTTCTCCCGCCGCTTAGACGCAGCGTGGTCTATTGCAGTATATATCCACTGTCTTGTCGCCGGGCCACAGCGGGACGGATGATCATCACCTATAGCGATTCTCAGCTACTCCCGCAGCCTATCCGCAGTTTGTTCTAAAGGAGTATATATCCATTGCCCTGTCGCCGGGCCACTGCGGGACGGATGGTCATCAACCTTTCCGCCGTTTAGCCGCGGTGTGGGTTAATGCAGTATGTGTCCACTGTCCTGTCGCCGCGCTCCCGCGGGACGGATGGTCATCACCTAAAGAGAACCTTAGATACTCCCGCCGCTCAGCCGCGCTTGTAGTCTAATGCAGCATGTGTCCAATGCCTTTTCTCCAGGCCACTGCGGCACGGATGGTTCTCACTTGTAGAGAGTCTCCGTTTCTCCCGCAGTTTTGCCGCGGTGTGGTCTAATGCACTGTGTGTCCACTGTCCTGTCGCCGTTACTCCCGCTGCGGTGTGGTCTGTTGCAGTATGCGTCCACTGCCCCGTCGCCGGCCCACTGCTACCACTGTCGCCTTCTCCCGCGGGACGGATGGTCATCTCCTATAGAGAGTGCCGTTACTCCCGCCGCTCAGCCGCAATGTGGTGTAATGCAGTATTTGTCCACTGCCCTTTCTCCGGGCCACTGCGACACGGATGGTCATTGCCTATAGTGAGACAATGGTAGCTATTCAAAGGTCTGCAGCTAACTCAGTATAACCCTTAGGCGCGGTGTGGTCTAATGCAGTATGTGTCTACTGCCCTTTCTCCGGGCGACTGCGGCACGAATGTTCATCATATAGAGAATCTCCGTTACTCCCGCCGCTTAGCCGCGGTGTGGTCTAATGCAGTTTGTGTCCACTGCCCTTTCTCCGGGCCACTGCGGCACGGATGGTCATCACCTATAGTGAGTCTCCGTTACTCCCGCTGCGGTGTGGTCTGTTGCAGAATGTGTCCACTGCCCTGTCGCCGGCCCACTGTGGCACGGATGATCATGACCAATAACCCGCGCAAACTTGCGGTTTTCTAAAGTGAGTCTCCGTTACTCCCGAAAGATTTGCGGCGCGGGTGAACTGTGAGTAAGGATATCATTCCTTATCAACTAATAACGTTTAAAACATTTCTATCTAACACAGGCAGCTCTTTACATAGTCAAATCAAATCGGGAATCGGGAACTAGGAACCGGCAACCGCGAACTTGATTCCGGTTCCCGATTTGCACAAAACATTTGAAAGACAATAACAGCCATTCAAAGGGCTGCAGTTAACTAAGGATAACCCTTAGACGCGCTGTGGTCTAATGCAGTATGCGTCCACTGCCCATTCTCCGGGCCACTGCGGCACGAATGATCATCACATTAAGAGAGTCTCCGCTACTCCCGCCGCTTAGACGCAGCGTGGTCTATTGCAGTATGTGTCCGCTGTCTTGACGCCGGGCCACATCGGGACGGATGATCATCACCTATAGCAATTCTCCGCTACTCCCGCAGCCTATCCGCAGATTGTTCTCAAGGAGAACTTGTCAATTGCCCTGTCGCCGGGCCACTGCGAGACGGATGGTCATCAACTCTAGATAGTCTCCGTTACACCCGACGTTTAGCCGCGGTGTGGTCTAATGCAGTATGTGTCCACTGTCAAGTCGCCGGGCAACCGCGGGACGGATGGTCATCACCTAAAGAAAGTCTCCGATACTCCCACCGCTCAGCCGCGGTGTAGTCTAATGCAGTATGTGTCCACTGCCTTTTCTCCAGGCCACTGCGGCACAGATGGTCCCCACTTGTAGAGAGTCTTTATTACTCCCGCAGTTTTGCCGCGGTGTGGTCTAATGCAGTGTGTGTCCACTGTCCTGTCGCAGTTACTCCCGCTGCGGTGTGGTCTGTTGCAGTATGCGTCCACTGCCCTGTCGCCGGCCCACTGCGGCACGGATGATCATGACATATAACCCGCGCAAACTTGCGGTCTAGTTGCTTTGTTCCGCCCGCTCAATGCGGGGCTGCGCGGGTTTTAAAAGATTTAGAGCGCGGGAGAAATTTCAGTAAGGAAGTCATTCCTTATCAACTGATAACTGAATAAAATATTTCTATCTAACACAGGCAACTCTTTACATAGTCAAATCAAATCGGAAACCGGGAACTAATTCCCGGTTCCTGGTTCCTTATTAAATCGGGAGCCGGGAACTAGTTCCCGGTTCCCGATTTGCACAAACCCTATAAAAAGACAATGGCAGCTTTTCGAAGGGCTGCAGCTAACTCAGTATCCCTTAGCCGCGGTGTGGTCTAATGCAGTATTTGTCCAAAACCCTTTCTCCGGGCCACTGTGGCACGGATGATCATCACCTTAAGAGAGTCTCCGCTACTCCCGCTGCTTAGCTGCAGCGTGGTCTATTGTAGTAAGTGTCCACTGTCATGTCACCGGGCCACAGCGGGACGGATGATCATCACCTATAGCGATTCTCCGCTACTCCCGCAGCCTATCCGCAGATTGGTCTTAAATGAGCACATGTCCATTGCCCTGTCGCCGGGCCACTGCGGGACGGATGATCATGACCTATAACCCGCGCAAACTTGCGGTCTAGTTGCTTTGTTCCGCCCGCTCAATGCGGGCTGCGCGGGTTTTAAAAGATTTACAGCGCGGGTGAACTGTGAGTAAGGATGTCATTCCTTATCGACTGATAACTTAATGAAACATTTCTATCTAACGCAGGCAACTCTTTATATAGTCAAATCAAATCGGAAACCGGGAACTAGTTCCCGGTTCCTGGTTCCTTATAAAATCGGGAACCGGGAACCGGGAACTAGTTCCCGGTTCCCGATTTGCACAAAACCTATAAAAACAATGGTAGCTATTCAAAGGGCTGCAGCTAACTCAGTATAACCGTTAGCCGCGATGTGGTCTAATGCAGTATGTGAAGACTGCCCTTTCTCCCGGCCACTGCGGCATGGATGATCATTACCTTAAGAGAGTCTCCGATACTCCCGCCGCTAAGCCGCAGCGTGGTCTGTTGTGGTATGTGTCCACAGTCCTGTCGCCGGGCCACAGCGGGACGGATGATCATCACCTATAGAGAGTCTCCGTTACTTCCGCCGCTCAGCCGCGATGTGGTGTAATGCAGAATTTGTCCACTATCCTTTCTCGGGCCACTGCGGCACGGATGGTCATCACCTTTAGAGAATCTCCGTTACTCCCGCCGCTTAGCCGCTGTGTGGTCTAATTCAGTTTGTGTCCACTGCCCTTTCTCCGGGCCACTGCGGCACGGATGGTCATCACCTATAGTGACTCTCCGTTACTCCCGCTGCGGTGTGGTCTGTTGCAGAATGTGTCCACTGCCCTGTCGCCGGCCCACTGTGGCACGGATGATCATGACCAATAACCCGCGCAAACTTGCGGTCTAGTTGCTTTCTTCCGCCCGGTCAATGCGGGGATGAGCGGGTTTCAAAAGATTTGCGGCGCGGGAGAACTGTGTGTAAGGATGTCATTCCTTATCAACTGATAACTTAATAAAACATTTCTATCTAACGCAGGCAACTCTTTACATAGTCAAATCAAATCGGGAACCGGGAACTAGTTCCCGGTTCCCGGTTCCTTATTAAATCGGGAACCGGGAACCGGGAACTAGTTCCCGGTTCCCGATTTGCACAAAACCTATGACAAGACTATAGCAGCTATTCAAAGGGTTGCAGCTAACTAAGGATGACCCTTAGACGCGCTGTGGTCTAATGCAGTATGTGTCCACTGCCACTTCTCCGGGCCACTGCGGCACGGATGATCATTACCTTAAGAGAGTCTCCTCTACTCCCGCCGCTTAGACACAGCGTGGTCTATTGTAGTATGTGTCCACTGTCTTGTCGCCGGGCCACAGCAGGAAGGATGATCATCACCTATATAGAGTTTCCGTTACTCCTGCCGCTCAGCCGCGATCTGGTGTAATGCAGTATTTGTCCACTGCCCTTTCTCCGGGCCACTGCGGCAGGGATGATCATCACCTTAAGAGAGTCTCCGCTACTCCCGCTGCTTAGCTGCAGCGTGGTCTATTGTAGTATGTGTCCACTGTCATGTCACCGGACCGAAGCGGGACGGATGATCATCACCTATAGCGATTCTCCGCTACTCCCGCAGCCTATCCGCAGATTGGTCTTAATGAGCACATGTCCATTGCCCTGTCGCCGGGCCACTGCGGGACGGATGAACATGACCTATAACCCGCGCAAACTTGCGGTCTAGTTGCTTTGTTCAGCCCGCTCAATGCGGGCTGCGCGGGTTTTAAAAGATTTACAGCGCGGGTGAACTGTGAGTAAGGATGTCATTCCTTATCGACTGATAACTTAATGAAACATTTCTATCTAACGCAGGCAACTCTTTATATAGTCAAATCAAATCGGAAACCGGGAACTATAGTCCAATCAAAATCGGAAACCGGGAATATAGTCAAATCAAATCGGAAACCGGGAACTAGTTCCCGGTTCCCGGTTCCTTATTAAATCGGGAACCGGGAACCGGGAACTAGTTCCCGGTTCCCGATTTGCACAAAACCTATAAAAAACAATGGTAGCTATTCAAAGGGCTGCAGCTAACTCAGTATAACCCTTAGCCGCGATGTGGTCTAATGCAGTATGTGAAGTCTGCCCTTTCTCCCGGCCACTGCGGCACGGATGATCATTACCTTAAGAGAGTCTCCGCTACTCCCGCCACTTAGCCGCAGCGTGGTCTATTGTGGTATATGTCCACTGTCCTGTCGCCGGGCCACAGCGGGACGGATGATCATCATCTATAGAGAGTCTCCGTTACTTCCGCCGCTCAGCCGCGATGTGGTGTAATGCAGTATTTGTCCACTGCCCTTTCTCCGGGCCACTGCGGCACGGATGGTCATCACCTTTAGAGAATCTCCGTTACTCCCGACGCTTAGCCGCGGTGTGGTCTAATTCAGTTTGTGTCCACTGCCCTTTCTCCGGGCCACTGCGGCACGGATGGTCATCACCTATAGTGAGTCTCCGTTACTCCCGCTGCGGTGTGGTGTGTTGCAGAATGTGTCCACTGCCCTGTCGCTGGCCCACTGTGGCACGGATGATCATGACCAATAACCCGCGCAAACTTGCGGTCTAGTTGCTTTCTTCCGCCCGGTCAATGCGGGGATGAGCGGGTTTCAAAAGATTTGCGGCGCGGGAGAACTGTGTGTAAGGATGTCATTCCTTATCAACTGATAACTTAATAAAACATTTCTATCTAACGCAGGCAACTCTTTACATAGTCAAATCAAATCGGGAACCGGGAACTAGTTCCCGGTTCCCGGTTCCTTATTAAATCGGGAACCGGGAACCGGGAACTAGTTCCCGGTTCCCGATTTGCACAAAACCTATGACAAGACTATAGCAGCTATTCAAAGGGTTGCAGCTAACTAAGGATGACCCTTAGACGCGCTGTGGTCTAATGCAGTATGTGTCCACTGCCACTTCTCCGGGCCACTGCGGCACGGATGATCATTACCTTAAGAGAGTCTCCTCTACTCCCGCCGCTTAGACACAGCGTGGTCTATTGTAGTATGTGTCCACTGTCTTGTCGCCGGGCCACAGCAGGAAGGATGATCATCACCTATATAGAGTTTCCGTTACTCCCGCCGCTCAGCCGCGATCTGGTGTAATGCAGTATTTGTCCACTGCCCTTTCTCCGGGCCACTGCGGCAGGGATGATCATCACCTTAAGAGAGTCTCCGCTACTCCCGCTGCTTAGCTGCAGCGTGGTCTATTGTAGTATGTGTCCACTGTCATGTCACCGGACCGAAGCGGGACGGATGATCATCACCTATAGCGATTCTCCGCTACTCCCGCAGCCTATCCGCAGATTGGTCTTAATGAGCACATGTCCATTGCCCTGTCGCCGGGCCACTGCGGGACGGATGAACATGACCTATAACCCGCGCAAACTTGCGGTCTAGTTGCTTTGTTCAGCCCGCTCAATGCGGGCTGCGCGGGTTTTAAAAGATTTACAGCGCGGGTGAACTGTGAGTAAGGATGTCATTCCTTATCGACTGATAACTTAATGAAACATTTCTATCTAACGCAGGCAACTCTTTATATAGTCAAATCAAATCGGAAACCGGGAACTATAGTCAAATCAAAATCGGAAACCGGGAATATAGTCAAATCAAATCGGAAACCGGGAACTAGTTCCCGGTTCCCGGTTCCTTATTAAATCGGGAACCGGGAACCGGGAACTAGTTCCCGGTTCCCGATTTGCACAAAACCTATAAAAAACAATGGTAGCTATTCAAAGGGCTGCAGCTATCTCAGTATAACCCTTAGCCGCGATGTGGTCTAATGCAGTATGTGAAGTCTGCCCTTTCTCCCGGCCACTGCGGCACGGATGATCATTACCTTAAGAGAGTCTCCGCTACTCCCGCCACTTAGCCGCAGTGTGGTCTATTGTGGTATATGTCCACTGTCCTGTCGCCGGGCCACAGCGGGACGGATGATCATCATCTATAGAGAGTCTCCGTTACTTCCGCCGCTCAGCCGCGATGTGGTGTAATGCAGTATTTGTCCACTGCCCTTTCTCCGGGCCACTGCGGCACGGATGGTCATCACCTTTAGAGAATCTCCGTTACTCCCGACGCTTAGCCGCGGTGTGGTCTAATTCAGTTTGTGTCCACTGCCCTTTCTCCGGGCCACTGCGGCACGGATGGTCATCACCTATAGTGAGTCTCCGTTACTCCCGCTGCGGTGTGGTGTGTTGCAGAATGTGTCCACTGCCCTGTCGCTGGCCCACTGTGGCACGGATGATCATGACCAATAACCCGCGCAAACTTGCGGTCTAGTTGCTTTCTTCCGCCCGGTCAATGCGGGGATGCGCGGGTTTCAAAAGATTTGCGGCGCTGGTGAACTGTGTGTAAGGATGTCATTCCTTATCAACTGATAACTTAATAAAACATTTCTATCTAACGCAGGCAACTCTTTACATAGTCAAATCAAATCGGGAACCGGGAACCGGGAACTAGTTCCCGGTTACCGATTTGCACAAAATATATAACAAGACAATAGCAGCTATTCAAAGGGCTGCAGTTAACTAAGGATGACCCTTAGACGCGCTGTGGTCTAATGCAGTATGTGTCCACTGCCCATTCTCCGGGCCACTGCGGCACGGATGATCATTACCTTAAGAGAGTCTCCTCTACTCCCGCCGCTTAGACGCAGCGTGGTCTATTGTAGTATATGTCCACTGTCTTGTCGCCGGGTCACAGCAGGAAGGATGATCATCACCTATATAGAGTCTCCGTTACTCCCGCCGCTCAGCCGCGATGTGATGTAATGCAGTATTTGTCCACTGCCCTTTCTCCGGGCCACTGCGGCACGGATGGTCATCACCTATAGAGAATCTCCGTTACCCACGCCGCTAACCCGCGGTGTGGTCTAATGCAGTTTGTGTCCACTGTCCTTTCTCCGGGCCACTGCTGCATTTAACTAAGGTATCCCTTCGCCGTGATGTGGTGTATACAGTATGTGTCCACTGCCCTTTCTCCGGGTCACTGCGGCACGGATGGTCATCACCTATAGACAATCTCCGTTACTCCTGCCGCATAGCCGCGATGTGGTGTAATGCAGTTTGTGTCCCTTACCCTGGGCCACTCCGGCACGGATGGTCATCACCTATAGAGACTCATCGTTACTCCCGCTGCGATGTGGTCGGTTGCAGTATGTGTCAACTGCCCTGTCGCCGGCCCACTGCGGCGCGGATGATCATGACCTATAACCCGCGCAAACTTGCGGTCTAGTTGCTTTGTTCTGCCCGCTCAATGCGGGGCTGCGCGGGTTTTAAAAGATTTAGAGCGCGGATGAACTTTCAGTAAGGAAGTCATTCCTTATCAACTGATAACTGAATAAAATATTTCTATCTAACACAGGCAACTCTTTACATAGTCAAATCAAATCGGAAACCGGGAACTAATTCCCGGTTCCTGGTTCCTTATTAAATCGGGAGCCGGGAACCGGGAACTAGTTCCCGGTTCCCGATTTGCACAAACCCTATAAAAAGACAATGGCAGCTATTCGAAGGGCTGCAGCTAACTCAGTATCCCTTAGCCGCGGTGTGGTCTAATGCAGTATGTGTCCAAAACCCTTTCTCCGGGCCACTGTGGCACGGATGATCATCACCTTAAGAGAGTCTCCGCTATTCCCGCTGTTAGCTGCAGCGTGGTCTATAGTAGTATGTGTCCACTGTCATGTCACCGCGCCACAGCGGGACGGCTGATCATCACCTATAGCGATTCCCCGCTACTCTCGCAGCCTATCCGCAGATTGATGAGCACATGTCCATTGCCCTGTCGCCGGGCCACTGCGGGACGGATGATCATGACCTATAACCCGCTCAAACTTGCGGTCTAGTTGCTTTGTTCCGCCCGCTCAATGCGGGCTACGCGGGTTTTAAAAGATTTAGAGCGAGGGTGAACTGTGAGTAAGGATGTCATTCCTTATCGACTGATAACTTAATGAAACATTTCTATCTAACGCAGGCAACTCTTTATATAGTCAAACCAAATCGGGAACCGGGAACTCCGGTTCCTTATTAAATCGGGAACCGGGAACCGGGAACTAGTTCCCGGTTCCCGATTTGCACAAAACATATAAAAAACAATGGTAGCTATTCAAAGGGCTGCAGCTAACTCAGTATAACCCTTAGCCGCGATGTGGTCTAATGCAGTATGTGTAGACTGCCCTTTCTCCCGGCCACTGCGGCACGGATGATCATTACCTTAAGAGAGTCTCCGCTACTCCCGCCGCTTAGCCGCAGCGTGGTCTATTGTGGTATGTGTCCACTGTCTTGTCGCCTGCCCACAGCGGGACGGATGATCATCACCTATTGAGAGTCTCCGTTACTTCCGCCGCTCAGCCGCGATGTGGTGTAATGCAGTATTTGTCCACTGCCCTTTCTCCGGGCCACTGCGGCACGGATGGTCATCACCTTTAGAGAATCTCCGTTACTCCCGCCGCTAGGCCGCGGTGTGGTGTAATTCAGTTTGTGTCCACTGCCCCTTCTCCGGGCCACTGCGGCACGGATGGTCATCACCTATAGTGAGTCTCCGTTACTCCCGCTGCGGTGTGGTCTGTTGCAGAATGTGTCCACTGCCCTGTCGCCGGCCCACTGTGGCACGGATGATCATGACCAATAACCCGCGCAAACTTGCGGTCTAGTTGCTTTCTTCCGCCCGGTCAATGCGGGTAAGCGCGGGTTTCAAAAGATTTGCGGCGCGGGTGAACTGTGTGTAAGGATGTCATTCCTTATCAACTGATAACTTAATAAAACATTTCTATCTAACGCAGGCAACTCTTTACATAGTCAAATCAAATCGGGAACCGGGAACTAGTTCCCGGTTCCCGGTTCCTTAATAAATCGGGAACCGAGAACCGGGAACTAGTTCCCGGTTCCCGATTTGAACAAAATATATAACAAGACAATAGCAGCTATTCAAAGGGCTGCAGTTAACTAAGGATGACCCTTAGACGCGCTGTGGTCTAATGCAGTATGTGTCCACTGCCCATTCTCCGGGCCACTGCGGCACGGATGATCATTACCTTAAAGAGTCTCCTCTACTTCCGCCGCTAGGACGCAGCGTGGTCTATTGTAGTATGTGTCCATTGTCTTGTCGCCGGGCCACAGCAGGAAGGATGATCATCACCTATATAGAATCTCCGTTACTCCCGCCGCTCAGCCGCGATGTGGTGTAATGCAGTATTTGTCCACTGCCCTTTCTCCGGGCCACTGCGGCACGGATGGTCATCACCTATAGAGAATCTCCGTTACTCACGCCGCTAACCCGCGGTGTGGTCTAATGCAGTTTGTGTCCACTGTCCTTTCTCCGGGCCACTGCTGCATTTAACTAAGGTATCCCTTCGCTGTGATGTGGTGTATGCAGTATGTGTCCACTGCCCTTTCTCCGGGTGACTGCGGCACGGATGGTCATCACCTATAGACAATCTCCGTTACTCCTGCCGCATAGCCGCGATGTGGTGTAATGCAGTTTGTGTCCCTTACCCTGGGCCACTGCGGCACGGATGGTCATCACCTATAGAGACTCATCGTTACTCCCGCTGCGATGTGATCGGTTGCAGTATGTGTCCACTGCCCTGTCGCCAGCCCACTGCGGCACGGATGATCATGACCTATAACCCGCGCAAACTTGCGGTCTAGTTGCTTTGTTCCGCCCGCTCAATGCGGGGCTGCGCGGGTTTTTAATAGATTTAGAGCGCGGGTGAACTTTCAGTAAGGGAGTCATTCCTTATCAACTGATAACTGAATAAAATATTTCTATCTAACACAGGCAACTCTTTACATAGTCAAGTCAAATCGGAAACCGGGAACTAATTCCCGGTTCCTGGTTCCTTATTAAATCGGGAGCCGGGAACCGGGAACTAGTTCCCGGTTCCCGATTTGCACAAACCCTATAAAAAGACAATGGCAGCTATTCAAAGGGCTGCAGCTAACTCAGTATCCCTTAGCCGCGTGGTGGTCTAATGCAGTATGTGTCCAACACCCTTTCTCTAGGCCACTGTGGCACGGATGATCATCATTAAGAGAGTCTCCGCTACTACCGCTGCTTAGCTGCAGCGTGGTCTATTGTAGTATGTGTCCACTGTCATGTCACCGGGCCACAGCGGGACGGATAATCATCACCTATAGCGATTCTCCGCTACTCTCGCAGCCTATCCGCAGATTGGTCTTAATGAGCACATGTCCATTGCCCTGTCGACGGGCCACTGCGGGACGGATGATCATGACCTATAACCCGCGCAAACTTGCGGTCTAATTGCTTTGTTCCGCCCTCTCAATGCGGGCTGCGCGGGTTTTAAAAGATTTACAGCGCGGGTGAACTGTGAGTAAGGATGTCATTCCTTATCGACTGATAACTTAATGAAACATTTCTATCTAACGCAGGCAACTCTTTATATAGTCCAATCAAATCGGGAACCGGGAACTCCGGTTCCTTATTAAATCGGGAACCGGGAACTAGTTCCCGGTTCCCGATTTGCACAAAACATATAAAAAACAATGGTAGCTATTCAAAGGGTTGCAGCTAACTCAGTATAAACCTTAGCCGCGATGTGGTCTAATGCAGTATGTGTAGACTGCCCTTTCTCCCGGCCACTGCGGCACGGATGATCATTAAGAGAGTCTCCGCTACTCCCGCCGCATAGCCACAGCGTGGTCTATTGTGGTATGTGTCCACTGTCTTGTCGCCGGGCCACAGCGGGACGGATGATCATCACCTATAGAGAGTCTCCGTTACTCCCGCCGCTCAGCCGCGATGTGGTGTAATGCAGTATTTGTCCACTGCCCTTTCTTCGGGCCACTGCTGCACGGATGGTCATTACCTTTAGAGAATCTCCGTTACTCCCGCCGCTTAGCCGCGGTGTGGTCTAATTCAGTTTGTGTCCACTGCCCTTACTCCGGGCCACTGCGGCACGGATGGTCATCACCTATAGTGAGTCTCCGTTACTCCCGCTGCGGTGTGGTCTGTTGCAGAATGTGTCCACTGCCCTGTCGCCGGCCCACTGTGGCACGGATGATCATGACCAATAACCCGCGCAAACTTTCGGTCTTGTTGCTTTCTTCCGCCCGGTCAAGCGGGTATGCGCGGGTTTCAAAAGATTTGCGGCGCGGGTGAACTCTGTGTAACGATGTCATTCCTTATCAACTGATAACTTAATAAAACATTTCTATCTAACGCAGGCAACTCTTTACATAGTCAAATCAAATCGGGAACCGGGAACTAGTTCCCGGTTCCCGGTTCCTTATTAAATCGGGAACCGGGAACTAGTTCCCGGTTCCCGATTTGCACAAAACCTATCAAAAGACAATAGCAGCTATGCAAAGGGCTGCAGTTAACTAAGGATGACCCTTAGACGCGCTGTTGTCTAATGCAGTATGTGTCCACTGCCCAGTCTCCGGGCAACTGCGGCACGGATGATCATTACCTTAAGAGAGTCTCCTCTACTCCCGCCGCTTAGACGCAGCGTGGTCTCTTGTAGTATGTGTCCATTGTCTTGTCGCCGGGCCACAGCAGGAAGGATGATCATCACCTATATAGAGTCTCCGTTACTCCCGCCGCTCAGCCGTGATGTGGTGTAATGCAGTATTTGTCCACTGCCCTTTCTCCGGGCCACTGCGGCACGGATGGTCATCACCTATAGAGAATTTCCGTTACTCACGCCGCTAACCCGCGGTGTGGTCTAATGCAGTTTGTGCCCACTGCCCTTTCTCCGGGCCACTGCGGCACGGATGGTCATCACCTATACAGTATCTTCGTTACTCACGCCGCTAACCCGCGGTGTGGTCTAATGCAGTTTGTTTCCACTGCCCTTTCTCCGGGCCACTGCTGCATTTAACTAAGGTAACCCTTCGCCGTGATGTGGTGTATTCAGTATGTGTCCACTGCCCTTTCTCCGGGCCACTGCGGCACGGATGGTCATCACCTATAGACAATCTCCGTTACTCCCGCCGCATAGCCGCGATGTGGTGTAATGCAGTTTGTGTCCCTTACCCTGGGCCACTGCGGCACGGATGGTCATCACCTATAGAGACTCATCGTTACTCCCGCTGCGATGTGGTCGGTTGCAGTATGTGTCCACTGCCCTGTCGCCGGCCCACTGCGGCACGGAAGATCATGACCTATTACCTGCGCAAACTTGCGGTCTAGTTACTTTGTACCGCCCGCACAATGCGAGGCTGCGCGGTTTTTAAAAGATTTAAGGCGCGGGTGAACTGTGAGGAAATATGTCATTCCTTATCAATTGATAACTGAATAAAACATTTCTATCTAACGCAGCCAACTCTTCACATAGTAAAATCAAATCGGGAACCGGGAACTAGTTCCAGGTTCCCGGTTCCTTATTAAATTGGGAACCGGGAACTAGTTCCCGGTTCCCGATTTGCACAAAACCTATAAAAAGACAATAACAGCTATTCAAAGGGCTGCAGTTAACTAAGGATTACCCTAAGCCGCGATGTGGTCTAATGAAGTATGTGTCCACTGCCCTTTCTCCGGACAACGGCGGCACGGATTGTCATCACCTATAGAGAATCTCCGTTACTCCCGCCGCTTAGCCGCGGTGTGGTCTAATGCAGTTTGTGTCCACTGCCTCTCTCCAGGCTACTGCGGCACCGATGGTAATAACCTATAGAGAGCCTCCGTCACTCCCGCTGCGGTGTGGTCTGTTGCAGTATATGTCCACTGCCCTGTCGCCGGCCCACTGCGGCACGGATGACCATGACATATAACCCGCGCAAACTTGCGGTCTAGTTTCTTTGTTCCGCCCACTCAATGCGGGGCTGCGCGGGTTTTAAAAGATTTGCGGCGCGGGTGAACTGTGAGTAAGGATGTCATTCCTAATCAATTGATTACTGAATAAAACATTTATATCTAACGCAGGCAACTCTTAACATAGTCAAATCAAATCGTTTAGCCGCTGTGTGGTCTAATGCAGTATGTGACAATACGGGAATCGGGAACCGGGAACTGGAATCGGGAACCGGGAACTGGAATCGGGAACCGGGAACTGGAATCGGTAACTGTGAACAGGGAACTGTAATCGGGAACCGGGAACTTGAATAATCGGGAACCGGGAACTGGAATCGGGAACCGCGAACTGTAATCGGGAACCGCGAACTGGAATCGGGAACCGGGAACTGGAATCGGGAACCGGGAACTGGAATCGGGAACCGGGAACTGGAATCGGGAACCGGGAACCGGGAACCGGGAACTAACTTTACGCTCATCATACAGCGGTATAAGCTACAAAAAGGAAAAAGCTGGGGGTGGGTGAGCGGGGTGGGGAAGAACTGGGCCGGCCCAGTTCTTCCCCACCCTAAGGCTGCTATGTATTTGCTTTTCTGAACAAATCTACAATGTTTTACGCTATGAATTTAATATTTGAGTTCAAATAACAAATACATACAGCGGTATGAACTACAAAAAGGCAATAGCTGGGGGTGGGTGAAGATGGGTGGGGGAAGAACTGGGCCGGCCCGGTTCACCCCCATCCCCATTTTCCTGATTCTATTTAGAATTGAGCAACAAAGATTTGTTGCTTAGTATATCTATTAATTTAATACCAAGTTATGTATTAGAAAGCTGAGAAAATTAATCACAGATGCTGGAATAGGGATGCATATTTCATTAGATCCATATGTATTGTAGGGCATCTAGCAAATTTTGCCATTTGTGCTACAAAGGCTCAAACCATATTCAGAATGGTTTCTTTTCTCATTTTGAACAAATTGTGAGGCATTAATAGCTCGTTTACAATGGCTCTAATTTTTTTTTTTTTTTTTTTTTTGGGGGGGGGGGGGGGTGGGGGGGGGTCGGAAGAAACTGACTGGGTGGGGAAGAAACTGACTAGTAAGTTTCCTCTCCGGGAAAGAAACGGGCCGGCCCGTTTCTCTCCCGGGGAAGAAACTGACTGGGCGGAAGAACCGGCCTGTTACACCGGCACTCATGGTCTGTGAAGGCTAAATGGTACTCTTAAACTCTGAAGCCTAAATGCTACTCATATGCTGTGAAGCCTAAATGGTACTCGAGGGTTGTGAAGGCTAACCGGTACTCATAGGCTGTTAAGGCTGCAAGGTACTCATATACTGTGAAGGCTAACCGGTTCTCATAGGCTGTGAAGCCTAAAGGTCCTCATAGGCTGGAAAGCTAAATGGTACAAATGGCCTGTGAAGGCTAACCGGTACTCATAGGCTGTGAAGGCTAACTGGTACTCTTAGGCTGTGAAGCATAAATGGTACTCATAGTCTATGAAGGCTAACCGTTACTCATAGGCTGTGAAGCCTAAATGGTACCCACAGGCTATGAAAACTAACCGGTACTCATAGGCTGTGAAGCTAAATGTTACTCATAAGCCGGTACTCATAGACTATGAAATCTAATGGTCCTCATAGGCTTTGGAGCCTCAGTGGTACTCATATGATGTGGGGCTCATCAGTACTCATAGGTTGTGAATGCTAATCGATACTCATAGGCTGTGAAGCCTAAATGGTTCTCATAGGCTGTGAAGGCTAACTGGTACTCATGGGCTTTGAAGGCTAACTGGTACTCATAGTATGTGAAGGCTAATCGGTACTCGTAGGCTGTGATTGCTAACCGGTACTCATAGACTGTGAAAGCTAAATGTACTCATAGGCTATGGAGGCTAACCAGTACTCAAAGGCTATAAGGACTAACCAGTACTCATATATTATGATGGCTAATCGGGACTCATAGGCTGTTAAGCCTAAATGGTACTAAAGGCTGTGGAGCCTAAATGGTACTTATAGGCTGTGAAGGCTTACCGGTACTCATAAGCCGTGTAGCCTAAATGGTAGTCACAGGCTATGGGGCCTAACCGGTACTAAAAGGCTATGAGGGCTAACCGGTAAAGATAGGATGTGATTCCTAAATAGTACTCATGGGCTATGAGGGCTAACCGGTACTCATAGGCTATGAAGGCTAACAGGTACTCAAAGGCTATGAGGGCTTACCGGTACTCACAGGCTGTGAAGGCTAAATGGTACTCAAAGGCTGTTAAGGCTAACCGGCACTCATAGTCTGTGGTACTCATAGGCTGGGAAAGCTAAATGGTACTCATATGCCGTGAAGTCTAAATGGTACACATTGAATGTGAAGGCTAACCAGTACGCATAGGCTGTGAAGACCAACCAGAACTCATAGACTGTGAAAGCTAAATGGTACTCATGGGTTATGAAGGCTAACCGGTTCTCAAAGGCTATGAGGGCTAACCGGTACTCAGATTATTATGGCTAACCTGGACCTATAGGCTGTTAAGTCTAAATGGCACTCATAGGCTGTGAAGCCTAAAAGGTACTCATAGGCTTTGAAGCCTAAATGGTACTCATAAGGTGTGAAGGCTAACCGGTACTCATAAGATGTGAGCCTAAATGCTACTCATAGGCTATTAGCGCTAACCGGTACTCTTAGATTATGAGGGCTAGCCGGTATGCATAAGATGTGAAGACTAAATAGTACTGATGGGCTATGAGGGCTCACCGGTACTCATTGACTGAAGGCTAAACGGTACTCAAAGGCTATGAGGGCTAACCGGTAGTCATAGGCTGTGAAGCCTAAATGGTATTCATAGGCTGCGATACTTACATGGTACTCATAGACCGTGAAGTCTAAATGATACTCATAGGATTTGAAGGCTAACTGGTACTCATAGGCTGTGAAGGCTAACTGGTAATTACAGGTTGTGAAGCATAGGCTGTGAAGTCTAAATGGTACTCACAGGCTATGAAGCCTAAATGCTACTCATAGGCTGTGAGTGCTAGCCGGTACTGAGAGGTTGTGAAGGCTAACCTGTACTCATAGCCTGTGAAGCCTAAATGGTGTTCATAGGATGTGAAGCCAAAATTGTACTAATAGGCTGTGAAAGATAGCCGGTTCTCATTGACTGTGAAGCCTAAATGGTACCCATAGGCTGTATAGCCTAAATGCTAATCACAGACTATGAGGGATAACCAGTACTCATATGCTATGAAGGCTAACCGGTAGGCATAGGATGTGAAGCTTAAATAGTAATCATGGGCTGTGAAGCCTAAGCGGTAGTCATAGGCTGTGAAGGCTAAATGGTACTCATATGTTTTTGAGGCTAAACCGGTACCAAAAGGCTGTGAAGCCTAAATGCTACTCACAGGCTGTGGGGGATAACTGGTACTCATAGGTTATGAGGGTCAACCGGTATGCATAGGATGTGAAGCTTAAAAAGTACTGATGCGCTAAACGGTATCCATAGGCTGTGAGGGATAAATGGTACTCATAGGCTGTTTGGGCTAACCGGTTCTCATAAGTGCTTTCTTCCTTCCTGCTTCGCCTTAACCCCAGGAGGGGACACTCACAAGAGAACTAACCGTTACTCATTGGCTACGAGGCCTAACCGGTACGCATAGGATGTGAAGTCTAAATAGTACTCATGGGCTGTGAAGCCTAAACTGTATTTATAGGCTGTGAAGGCAACATGGTACTCATATGCTGTGTAGCCTAAATGCTACTCACAAGCTATGAGGGCTAACCGGTACCCTGAGGATGTGAAGCCTAAATAGTACTCATGGGCTGTGAAGCCTAAACGGTATAATTAGGCTGTGAAAGCTAAATAGTACTCGTATGCTAATGAGGCTAACCGGTACTCATAGGCTGTGAAGGCTAACCGGTACTCAACGGCTGGGAAGCCTAAATGGTACTCATATGCTGTGAAACCTAAAGTTTTGTATGTTTGTTTTATTTGAGGTTTAACGTCCCCGTCAACACTGAAAAGGTCATTTTGGAGACGTTGCTTTCAATTTTTTAGGGACTTTTACCCGACATTGAGATGAAATTACATCTCAAGCCCAGCCGCCTAATGAAACCAATAGGGTTTATAAGCATGGACGGGCAGACTCGCACTGCTTTGCCTGGGCAGGCTTAGATCCTCTAAGCGGTTTACCAGTACTCGTTTGCGGGTCGGTTTCAGCTCTGCATGGAAGAATGATGCAGCCCATATATTTCTTCAAGCCCCGATGGGTGGGGCCAAAACCTAAAAGGTACTCATAGGCCGTGAAGCTAACCGGTACTCATAGGCTGTGAAGGCTAACCGGTACTCATAGGCTGTGAAGGCTGTGAAGCCTGAATGGTATCATAGGTTGTTATAACTACTTGGTACTCGTAGGCTGTGAAGCCTAAACGGTACTCATATGCTGTGAAGCCTAAATGGTACCCATAGGCTGTGAAGCCTAAATTGTACACAAAGGCTGTGAAAGCTAAATGGTACTCATTGGCTGTGAAGGCTAAATGGTACTCATAGGCTGTGAAGCCTAAAATGTACACAAAGGCTGTGGAAGCTAAATGGTACTCATTGGCTGTGAAGGCTAAATGGTACTCATAGGCTGTGAAGCCTAAATGGTTCTCAAAGGCTGTGGAGGCTAACCGGTACTCAAAAGCTGTAAAGCCTAAATAGTACTCATAGGTTGTAAAAGCTAAATGGTACTCATAGGCTGTGAATGCTAACAGGTACTCAAAGGGTGTGCGTATGAAATAGTACAAATGGTACTTAAAGGCTGTGAAAGCTAAATGGTGCTCAAAGGCTGTGAAGCCTTAATGGTACTCATAGGCTGTAAATGTTTACCGGTTCTCATAGGCTGTGAAGCCTAAATGGTACTCATAGGTTTTGAAGCCTGAATGGTACTCATAGGCTAACTGGTTTTCATAGGATGTGAAGGCTAACTGGTGACATAGACTATGAAGGCAAAATGGTACTCTTTGGCTGTAGACATAGACTAACGGGTACCCATAGTCTGTTAAGCGTAAATGGTTTCTCATAGGCTGTGTAGCCTAAATTGTACTCAAAGGCTGTGAAGGCTAAATGGTACTCATAGGCTGTGAAGCCTAAATGGTTCTCAAAGGCTGTGGAGGCTAACCGGTACTCATAAGCTGTAAAGCCTAAATAGTACCCATAGGTTGTAAAAGCTAAATGGTACTCATAGGCTGTGAATGCTAACAGGTACTCAAAGGGTGTGAGTCCTAAATAGTACAAATGGTACTTATAGGCTGTGAAAGCTAAATGGTGCTCAAAGGCTGTGAAGCCTTAATGGTACTCATAGGCTGTAAATGCTAACCGGTTCTCATAGGCTGTGAAGCCTAAATGGTACTCATAGGTTTTGAAGCCTGAATGGTACTTATATGCTAACTGGTTCTTATAGGATGTGAAGGCTAACTAGTGGCATAGACTATGAAGGCAAAATGGTACTATTTGGCTGTAGATACCCAGAGTCTGTTAAGCCTAAATGGTTTCTCATAGGCTATGTAGCCTAAATTGTACTCATAGGCTGTGAAAGCTAAATTGTACTCATAGGCTGTGAAAGCTAAATTGTACTCATAGGCTGTGAAAGCTAAATTGTACTCATAGGCTGTGAAAGCTAAATTGTACTCATAGGCTGTGTAGCCTAAATTGTACTCATAGGCTGTGAAAGCTTAATGGTACTCATAGGCTGTGAAAGCTTAATTGTACCCCTGACATAGACTATGAAGGCAAAATGGTACTCTTTGGCTGTAGAGGCTGATCTGTGTGCCCCAGTGGCGTAGCCAAAAAGTAAAATATGTGTAAAAGTATCTTGCTTATGTTTTGAAAGACTTACCTCCCGTGATTAGGTAATTATCCTTGCTTTCTTCTTAGAGTTGTGATTTAAACCACCTTTAAGGTCTGTAGTTGGCCCCTATCCATAGGGGCTGGGAGAAATAGATTGGGCCGCATGATGCTTCCACACAAACGGAAACCGACCGCACATGAGTACTGGTAAACCGCTTAAACGGTCTAAGCCTGCCCAGGCAAAGTGGTGCGAGTCGGACCTTCCTTCCTAGTTTCGCTGGGCTGCAGGCTTTGAGATGTCCTTTCATTTCCGTGTCGGGTAAAAGTCACATAAAGTTGGAAGCAACGTCGCTAAAATTACTTAAAAAGTGTTGCCGGGGACGTGAAACCTCAAATCAAACAAATTTAGATCTGTAAATGTTTTGAGGGTACAAAAAGTGAAGCGAAAAAAAGTTGGACGAGTGATCGAGATCTGATTTTTAGAGTGACCCGTCCAAGGGCGAATTCTTTACAGCTGTTGCATATCTTGAACATATCCCTGTGACATAGTGCATTCTTTAACCCTTTTAAAAAGTTTTTGTACCAAATGGAATCTTCCTCCTTACATATAACAGGAGTTCATTTCAAAATGTAGGGGTGTCAGGTTGTGTTTTCATCAAAATTTATTTGGAAAATGACTGAACTTTTAGCAAACAGTGGAGGTCCTGATCAGACGCCGCGTTCTGTGGCGTCTGATCTGGGCCTGCACTGTTTGCCAAGGCACCCGTTTAGGGGTTTCTGGTACTGAATGGGTTAACGAGTACCCACAACCTATGTCTTGGAGCGAAAATAAGAAAAGTTATTTATATCCCTGCAAACCACAGTTTTCTCTGTATAAAGTGGGGTTTAGAGGGGTATTCATTACACTGGCTTGTTGTCGTGATATGGACAATGAATGGGAAGTTTTTGAAAAGCTTAAGGCTTTCTTCGGCCCCCGCCCATCGGGGCTTGAAGAAATATATGGGCTGCATGATGCTTCCACGCAGAGCTGAATCTGACCCACACACAAGTACTGGTAAACCGCTTAGAGGATCTAAGCCTGCCCAGGCAAAGCGGTGTGAGTGTCGGACCGCCCATGCTTATAAACCCTATTGGTTTCATTGGGCGACAGGGCTTTAGATGTCATTTCATCTCAATGTCGGGTAAAAGTCCAACAAAATTGGAAGCAACGTCTCCAAAATGACCTTTACAGTGTTGACGGGGACGTTAAACCTCAAATCAAACAAACAAAATTATGGTTTTCTTAAGTTTTACCAGGAAACGAAAGGCTGGTGTAAGGCTGCGCAAATCGGATATTGAATTTTTTTTTTTTTTTTTTTTAATTTATTCATTTTTTTTTTTACAGACTTGATCACAAATACACATATTTTACAATAAGTATGATTAGTACAATTTGTCAACGTGGTAAAAAACGACTACCATCATCTTTCTTTTCGCATTTGCACGCCCATGCCGTATAGTCCCATTTTAACAATTACTAAATGTACATGAAAAAAAGGGGAGCCTTACAACAAATCGGATATTGTATAGTTTTTTATGTGATGAGCCTCATTAGTTTAACCCTTCTCTTGCTGAATATTCAGTTTAGCCACACCCATTTCTGACTTTGAACCAATCAGATTACTTGATGTAATTTATTGCTACAAATTCATAAACTAAATGCCAAACAGTGTAGATCCTGATCAGATGGCTTCTTCAGAAGCCATCTGATCTGGATCTACACTGTTTGCAAAGATAGGGGTTGTCGTGAACAGCAAGATAAGGGTTAATATAACAGAGGGGTAGAACTTAGAGAAGATCAAACCTCCGATGCCGATAGGAGTTCAGTCCCATGCCAAGATGGCGTTTTCGTTTACATCACGTGCCCAGTCCTGTTGCATGAAACGTGCTACACGATGACGTTGATGGAAGTCAGGGCTTCTTGCACACCAATAAGGAAATCCATAGTTTTAGCGTGGGATAGAAATTCGGTTCTAACCCTAGTGTTCTGACCCAAACTCGAATATTCTCGCATGTTTGGCTGAATACGACCTCATATGCGCCGTCGTTAAGGTGGACGTGAAAGCACGTTACGTGACGTAACTCATTCATGTAGTGTCATCACAATATGGAGGACGTCGGCAACCGAAGTGACTGCAGTATTAAAAATCCACACTCAGAAATGAAAGGTATGCAAGAAAAAGAATCAACATGGGTGTGAGCAGTGGATATTAAGGTTCCTCAATACATTTGCACAAGAAAAATAAAGGTGTCAGATTTGCATGTTATTTTTTCCTAAAATATGATCCTGATTTCATTTTAAAATGCCTGTCCTAGAAGAAGAATGTTTGGAGGTGCTAAAGGTTATTACAGCAAGTACTTTCTTGCATTAGCAACATCTCCGTGCCTTTGAAAATAAATGCATTTCTGTATGTTTCACTTTCACCAGGAAAAAATGAAAACGCCTTCTAGACTTTTTAAAAGTTTCTAAAACAGCTGCACAACAAATACTAGCGACTCGGACAAAGCTTTCTATCAAAAAGCCTACCTGAATCGAAAGCAAGAATTTTTTCTTTTTTTTTGACATGTTTTTCTTAATGGGCGCCGCCATCTTCCTTTTTTTGCGGTAAATCTGAACTGCTCAGATTTCACCAATTATGCCCTTCCACATTCTATTTTGCCCATCAACAATGAATATACCTTGAAAATTCATCTTTATAGCCTTCTTCCTGCATATTGCATTATGACATCGCCTATCTTGGAAGCATGTCATCACTTATAAATTATTGTAGCTGTCAAATTGAAAGAGATATCCATCTTGCCAAGGAAAAAACGTATTCATACGCCTTGGAACTAATTTCCAAAAATTACAATAGTACACCATTGTTTTAAATTTAAAACATAATATTCATTTTTGAAACTGTATTGCAACTAATTTCACGTACTTTCTAACATAATTTGTTCGTTAATTTATGTATAGTATGCATTCATTTCCGAACTATTTGTTATGTGTAACGTTTTCCAGGTTGGTGTTGTTCGGTCCAGCTTCTAGTAAACAAATTGAGAAAATTTGATCTTTGAAACTTTTTTCATCAAAACATATTAAATGCATTGGGCTTCTATGAGTTTTTACCAGCCTACATATTGGTAAGTAGGTGACATAACAGATCATTAATTGGATTAGATAAATATAAACTTGGTGTTGTCCAGAAGTTCACCTGTGCAAAAATCAATTATTTCTTTATGGTGGCTCATGTGAACCAATGTAACAAATCAATTGGTAAAAATAATTTCTATACCATTGCAGTTATTGGCTGTGATCAGAAGCCTTTTGGACAAAGTTTCTGGTGCATAACAGGCTGCTTTCAGTCCTTCAGTTCAAATATGGGGATAAACTGTTGCCTTATCTTATTTTTAATTATTTGGTTTTGATTTATTCAATATCAAAGCACCCGTCCTGTAAACACAATCAGTAACACAGTGAAACTTTTGTGCAGTGATTGCATAAATTGTTATAAACTGCATGAATGAAATATATAAAATGAAGTACTAAAAGCACCGAAGAAGGGCAATCATTTTACAAGCTAAATGCAAGAGATTTCAAAACCTCAACCCAGTCAATGAGCTTGTTGCCAAATTGGTAGATCTGGTCCTTTTTGGCTACCATACACTGAATTTAAAATAGTACCAGGTGCGATAATTACATTTTTTGAATTTTTGGGAATCATTAATTTTCAGTTCTATTTAGGTATTTTATTTGGCAACCTTGAGCCATATTTCTTTGATAGTATTTTACACATTGTGGTTCTGTGGATTGAGATGACATTTTTTTTGCAAAACCAAGGAAAAATGCAATAATTTACTAAAATGGTGACTTCCGAATAAAAATCTTTGGCTTTCATATTCTTACATTTACATTGACTACCATCTGATGAAAAATCTTTTTGGGTAATTATTTGCAAATATGATTTTTTCAGTACCCAAAATGTAGTGAAATAACTGTATTGAGGACACCTTAAAATCACTATCCGGCATCCCTCGGCGGGCCTCTTGATGCCGGACAGTGACCCTCGGGACTAATTTTTCCATCCATCCCTCACACCCGTACAAGATTCTTACAGTACCGCTGGACGTCGTGGTCGTATACCTAGTTCATGCAATCGATTACGTATAGTTCGGGGACTAACCCTCCTAAGACCAGGATTACTTCCCAGCAGGCACACGACGTAATTGTGACGTCAAATTGTCGGTCTTGACGTTGCACCGACATTGATTTGACGTTGCCCTAGCGACGTGTGTCTGCTGGGTTCTAGCTGTTAAAGTAGCATTTCTGAGTCGTTCACAGAGATGAACCACCTGGATGCTAGTATCCTGCCGAGTAGCCGTTACGCGTGGACGTTCTCAACGAGGCTGGTCTCTGGTGGTCCTAAATTGTCGGTACCGTCTCCACAATGCGTCTACAATATTTCGGAGCACATTAAATTGTTTGGCAATGTCAATATGACATACGTCAGCTTCAACCATGCCTACGGCGCAACATCTGCTACTTTCATTCAACCTTGGCGTGGCGTATAAAAGACGTTTTTTTGTTGCTGTTTTTTTTTTTTTTTTTTTCAAATTATCCTGATTTCAAATTTCTGTTTTATTGGCATCAACACTATACTTATACACATTTTTAGTCTGCAAACGAGTTTACGAGTTGACAGCTGCCGTAAAAAAAAATAATCAAAGCACTGAGAGTACTGGTGGGTCGATCGTCTCTGAGTGTAGGTTAGGAAAATAGTCCTGAGCTGAGAATCGAGCTGGTTTAACTTTAAGCAAGCACAGTAGAGCTGATCAGACATCGCGTTATGTGGCGACTGATTATGTAGATTCTGTTTGCCAATGCCCAAGTGTACTAGCACAATCCACCCGCCCCCGCCCATCGGGGCTTGAATAAATAGATGGGCTGCACGATGCTTCCACGCAGAGCTGAAAGTCCTTTAACATTGGAAGTAACGTCTCCAAATGACCTTTACAGTGTTGACGGGGACGTTAAACCTTAAATCAAACAAACGAGCATAGTCCAGAATTTTCTTCTTACGCTGCGCTCCGACGTCTTAGTGTAGTACTTGGATTTTGTTTAACAGAGTGGGGAGGGTGCTAACGCAGCCCCCTCCCATCTTTTGGAAATTATTTCAGATTCATACAGTTTTTCACCCTCTGCAAAATACCTGAAATTCGCATCCTCAGCCCTCCCCTTTTCAGAGTCTGCGTGCGGCCCTGAATCATGTTCAAAACTGTTGTTGCATACATATGGCGATTTTGTTTTGTTTGATTTGAGGTTTAACGTCCCCGTCAACACAGTATAGGTCAATTGTGTGGAACTTTTCCCCGACATTGAGATGAAATGACATCTTAAGCCCTGTCGCCCAATGAAACCAATTGGGTTTATAAGCATGGACGGTCCGCTCCGCACCGCGGTTCCTGGACAGGCTTAGATCCTCTAAGCGGTTTACCAGTACTAGTGTGCGGACGGTTTCAGCTCTGCGTGGAAGCAACATGCAGCCCATCTATTTCTTCAATGGGCGATGGACGGGGGCGGATACATATGGCGAACAGTGCCGACCTGATCAGAAGCAATGTTCTCTATATCCGATCTTGGTCTACGCTGTATGTCTACCTACCAAGTCTGGGCTACTCAATTCTGCACTAAAGTATTTCAGGGTTCTAAAATTAAGTTCTGAAAAGTCTATTTTTATTCGACTTGGCATACATTTGTTTAACAGTTTTATAAATAGAATGTTCCGAAAGACGTCACGTGACATCGTGGCCTGGATTGCGATATTTAATTACGTGAGCAACCTGGCATTCTTATACTATAACGTTTAACCATAAAATGCCACTACTTAAGCAAACAGTGAAGTTCCTGTGCAACCTGCTGATCAGACGCCACATTCCGCGGCGTCTGATCTGGGTATTATCCATCAAGACTCTATAGATAGCTCTTGTTGCATTGATAAAAGAGCTCAACGTTTCAAGTTCTATTAATAAAACATAATTTTGGTTTTCCCAAATCAGTGATGATCACGTGGACAACTGCAGGAATTCCGTTTGGCCATTTAGTAAATTAGGGTCGATCGTAAACTGATCGACCCAAAAATAAAACTTGGAAACGAAGACATTGGTCAGACCGAAAAAAACAACCGTGCAACTCATACACCGACCGAGAGATTCAAACTCTAATTTATAAATTAGCGCGATACATTTTTCACATGTACAGTTTCTTTTTTCCACAAAAAATATTTAAATTCTAAAAATCAAGAGAATAGGGTATACATTAGAACCGATTTTCTTATCGCTCTACTCCTTATTACACTGTGGCACAATTAAGTTCCACGTAATAGAGATTTTATCGAGGTAACGGAGAAAAAAGTACCTCGGTATATTTTTGTACCTCGATATGTCGGTCTACTGCCTAAAAAGTACATCAGAAAGATAGCTTCACACACACACAAACACACACGCACGGACGCACGCACGCACACACACACACACCACAAAACAAAAAAAAAAAAACAAAAAAAAAAAACAGGAATTCCGTCTTTGATTAGTTAAAATAAAATGTCTAGTTTAGGAAGCAATTTAATCCATTGGGAACTATAGCTAGTTTTCGCACAGATAAGTATTTTAACCCTTTTTTGAAATGGACTCCGGCTAAGATTCCATTTGGTACAAAAAGGGTTAAGCGTGTAGTTTGAGTGTTTTCTGTGCTAAATAAAAGCACTGACAGCACTGTGGGGCCGGTTGTCTCTGGGTCTAGGCTGGAAATAGTCATGAACGGGGATTTAGACTGTTTCATTTAACCCAATAGGAAAACATGGCCGTGTGAAATAATGGCGTCCAACATGTGGTCAGAAAATGATACATTTTAGGTAAAAATGATAAAATCTTTCATATTTCTAATTTCAACATAGATTGTGGATGCTCGTTAGAACCGCCTCATTGAGGCGGTTCTAACGAGTACCCACAATCTATGTTTTTGGGGAAAAAAGCAGATAGTATATACTTCCGTAAACCCCACTTTTCTCTATATAAAGTGGGGTTTAGAGGGGTCTTCATTTGACGGACTTGTTATCGTGATGCCTTAAATTCCTGTATTGTAAGCAAACACTGTAGACCTTGATAAGACAGTGCGCTCTGCGATGTATGATCTGGCTATGCACTGTTTGCCAAACCCAACACATGATTCCAGTCCAGATTCTACAGATAACCGTCTTACACATTACCTTGACTTCACAGCGATAAATTTTGCGAGGCTATTTTCTATTAACCCTTTCCCACTTACGTGTCTGCACCCCCCCCCCCCCCCATTTCCCCATTTTAAGCCCCAAAAGCATCTGAAATCTGCATTTCCTACCCCTGGAAGTCATGTTTGCTTTACGATTTGCTGGCCTAAAAGTGACCTGTTTTTCGCGCGCCTCCCCACGAAAAATATTCGGGGGAGGGGGGGGGGGGGGCGTTGCCCCCTCTCACATCCGAAAAATTTGGGGTTTATGGCCCAACCGGCCGCTAAAATTTATATCTGAGGATGTCTGGGGTCAAAAATGTCTCAAATTTGATGCTGATAAAACATGCTGCAAGCTGAGTGAAAATGGCCAGTGCCAAACCCCTTAATTGTTGCTTGACAGCTGTGTGAAGATTAAGATTTTGTCAAAAATTCATGTGAAATCACACTTTTTGTCAGCTTTGAGATGCTCCCCTCATTACCATGACAGCAATGATCTGCATTTGAAAGGCTACTGCCCAATGAACATTCATACCGAGTTCGGTGTGAAACAGACCATCCATTATGAAACAATGGCTAGTTGAAGTTGCTGTTGCAACAGTACTAACCCTTGTTCTGCTGAATATTCATATATGCCACACCCACTACCGATTATCAACCAATCAGATTACTTGATGCAAATTATTGCAACAAATTCAAAATCTGAATGGCAAACAATGTAGATCCTGATCAGATGGCTTCGTCAGAAGCCATCTGATCTGGATCTACATTGTTTCAAAGATAAGGCATATCCGGGATTAGCAGGACAAGGGCTAACACTGTGAAAATCAGCGAAATTCACAAAATCCCTGAGTGGTAAAGGGTTGATAACCATTACCTGCATTTAACACAAATATCACTGATAGTCAATTGGACATCAACAACAAAAAAGTTCGGCCCCCGCCCATCGGGGCTTGAAGAACTAGATGGGCTGCATGATGCTTCCACGCAGAGCACACGAGTACTGGTAAACCGCTTAGAGGATCGGCAATGCGATTCGAGTCGGGCCGTCCATGCTTATTAAACCTATTCTATCCATTAGGCGACAGGGCTTGAGATGTCATTTCATCTCAATGTCGGGTTAAAGTCCCACGAAATTGGAAGCAACGTCTACAAAATGACCTATACAGTGTTGACGGGGACGTTAAACCTCAAATCAAGCAAAACAAACAAAAAAGTTAACTACATGTAAGTGCTAAGTAACTTTTAGTCGATTGACAGTAAATCTCAAAATACTCGACTTAGTTATATTTTTTTTTTTTTTTTTTTTTTTTTGAGGATGGAGGCGTAACATAATCGAGCGTAGTTTAATTGACATTTCAGTCATTCGAGAATAATGTGAATACTCTTGAAAATTGAAGTGTACTGAAAGGACTGCTAGGGGCGTGAATGATGGTGGACCTATATTGTCTTTCATGTCTTTAACCTTTACCACTCTCTGGACTAATTCAGCAGACGACAAAGTATTGATATTTTTCTTATTTTTCCCAGAAAACAGGACTTGACATCTCATGCAAATTGTCTCCATAGGAGAAAACAGGACTTGACATCTCATGCAAATTGTCTCCATAGGAGAAAACAGGACTTGACGTCTCATGCAAATTGTCTCCATAGGAGAAAACGGGACTTGACATCTCATGCAAATTGTCTCCATAGGAGACAATTTGCATGATATGTCAAATCCTGTTTTCTGGGACTATGGAGACAATTTACAGATGTCAAGTCCTGCATTCTGGGAAAATTAGAAAAATATTTCAAAATGTCGTCTGCTGCGAACAAAAATACCTAGAATGCAGAGCGTTAACCATAGCGTATATCTGATGAAATTTATATAGTGAAACTTCGATGGCTCGAATTACCACGGCTGTTTCGAACTGTTTCTTTCTACCGCATCACGAAAACACACCTTCATAGTTTTGGCCCACCTAAACCCCACTTTTATATATAAAAAAAAATTGGGTTTACATGGACAAACCTTATTATTCTTATTCTGTTCTAAAATATAGATTGTGGGTACTCGTTAGAACCGCCTCTATATGCGACAGTTCTTATGAGTACCCACTATCTATATTTTGAGCAGAAATAACAAAACTACTTAGTTTTCATCTAAAAAGTGTGTGTTTTTTCGGCATAAAATGTACAATGCATTTGCACAGGCGTATTTTCATAATTGTAACAAAACCAACATTGTTGATATATTTGAGATAATTATCTTAATTATGCTCCCCGAAATATTTCGGGGGAGCGTATAGTCGTGCGTCCGTCCCGCTCTTGTCCACGCGAATTCTCAGAAACTACTGGTCGGATTTCAATGAAACTTCATGGAAATATTTACTATCGAAGGTGGATGCGCATATCGCCTGCGTGTTTTGGTTCGATGATTTTTTTCAACAGTTATGGCCCTTTGATGAATTCTGCATGAATATATAGGGTACTGTTCTTGTCCACGCGAATTCTCAGCAACTATTTTAAGAAATTCAACGAAACTTCAATGGAATCTTAAGCTAGCAGCAATAGAGGATGCGCATATTATCCGTGCTATCCGGTTAGATGATTTGTCACAGAGTTATGGTACTTTGTTTAAAGCTGCAGTGTAAGGTCACTGTGGCTGTTTTTAGAAAAAAAAAACTTTGTCATCACTCTGGTGCCTACATTTATTGATGGATTTTAATATAACTTCACACAAATGTTGGGTATGATAATATCTTGAGCATGTTCGACTTTCAGGTTCCTGGGCTCAAGGTCAAGGTCACTGAGGCTGTCTTTAGAAAAACTTTGTTTTCGCTCTAGTGCCTACATTTATTGATGGATTTTAATATAATTTCACACACAAATGTTGAGTACGATAATGTCTCGAGCAAGTTCAACTTTCAAGGTCCTGGGCTCAAGGTCAAGGTCACTGTGGCTATTTTTAGAAAAAAAAAATTGTCATCCCTCAAGCGTCATCAATTGACAAATATTTAATATAACTTCAAACAGATGTTGGGTATAATAATATCTCGAGCAAGTTTAACTTTCAGGATCCTGGGGTCAAGGTCACTGTGGTTATTTTAAAAAAATATCTTTGTCATCGCTCTAGTGCCTACATTAATATAATTTCTCACAAATGTCGGGTATGATAATATCTCGAGCAAGTTTGACTTTCAGGGTCCTGGGCTCAAGGTGAAGGTCACTGCAGCTATTTGTAAAAAAAAAACTTTGTCATCGCTCTAGCGTGGTCATTTGCTGATGGAGTTTAATATAACTTCACACAAATGTTGGGTATGATAATATCTCGAGCAAGTTTGACTTTCAGGGTCCTGGGCTCAAGATCAAAGTCACTGCGGCTATTTTTAGAAAAAAAAAAACTTGCTGGAGGCAGAAATCTTTCCAACTGTAAACGGAGTTCCATTGCACAAAGTTCATTATCAAACTCTCATAATTCTGATATGACTGAAATACTGCTGAAAAGGATGTAAAATCGCAAGTTATCCATCTACATTAGAGTTGCAGATGGATTAAAGTAAAAGAAGCTAGTCTTGGCAGATGGTCAAAATGACTTTTTTGACAGTCAAGGGGATAGGATCAAATCCATTTTCGAACCCGTCTGATATTTTATATGCATGTAAAGGCACCAAATACGGAACCATACCTGGAGACAGTCCTATGAGGATAGCCTCTGTGTACGAGAGTAAGATTTCAATAATTTGTATTACACAGTTTTACCCAATTAATATAGCTAAACTACCATCTAGGATCTTGGGGTTTTTATCGTACCTGAAGGCACTTCCTTTCATTATACCGACTTTTGTGTTGCTGATGTTTGTATGACAGTGCCATCAGGCAAGCTAATCTGTCCACCGGCAGGTTTTGTTATACTCCATTTTGAAGTACAGTGAGTATACACAGTATACCACAATGTTTCCTGTTCTTCGGGGTTTGGGGCGGGGGCATCTATCGGTTTCATCGTTATTCTTGTTTATCTCGAAATGAATGTTGTGTGTGCTCACTAGAATCGCCTCAATGAGGCGATTCTAATGAGAACACACGACATGCCCTATTTTAAAGTAAATCGAAATGATATCCCTAATATGCTTCCTGATATAGCTCTGTAATCAACCCTCAATGGCTCGAACAGCCCCTTTCTTGAACATATTCTCATGGTCCCAAAGAACTTCGACCCATTGAAATTCGACTGTAGTAGTTTTTTCGGCTTATTTCTACTTCAAACAGGAATGAAACGCCTCATTGGGGCTATAAGATTACTGCGAAAAGATATAAAAGGTGTTTACAAATATATTTATTTGATCCCGGGCTTCTCCAAACTTTCGGATGAGTCTTTAAATCGAGGTCCTGTCTCCGCATGACCTTATTTGTCGGTGGGAAGTAAAACTCAAGCATACAGACACAGACAAATATATTTATTATACGGATTTATTATCTTGATGTAGCATACAATTACCAAAGTTTGGATATTCTCTTAGTTTCAAAATGATCAATGCTAATCAGAGGCCAGTTGTTCAAAGCATCGTTGGCTTAACGAACTCGTTAGTGATCAAATTGTTAACTGTTCTAGCAAGTACAAAATTGATTTTTTTTTTTGCTGACAAAATGTGAGCAGCTTTTGCATACGCAAAAGCTGCTCACCTTTTTTCAGCAAAACTATCAGCATATTGGGCGTACTAACTGATCAAAGTATTAACAAGTATTAACAATATGTTAACTAACGACGTCGTTAGTTTTGAACAACTAGCCCCGGGTTTGCGCCCTTGCGTAAGCATTAGTCTTTTTTTTCAGAGTACATTTATTTAGAATGTGGTCAGTAGAGGGGGACAAGACATTTTTCGCAGGCTCAGACGAGGTACTTTCTCATATCTGTGGACCGTGCAAAGACGATGGTGATGTCAGAGATGCAAATTGCTTTTGCGAATTCTGTAATGCTAAACTTTGCAAAGATTGTAGAGACGAGCATACCAAATTCAAAGCAACGAAAAACCATAAAATTGTTTCTATAAGCGAATGCCCAGAAGAATGTAAAGAGACGTTTAAAATCACTTGCATATGCGACCAGAAACGAGGCGTAGAGTTGTTCTGTGAAAATCATGGCGAAGTCATTTGTCCATCATGTGAAACAATTAAACATAGAAACTGTAATACAAGTCCCCTTCAAGATAACGTTACCGAGGTTACACAAAACAAAATAAGTGTAGCTATAGAAAATTCAAAAACGTTGGAAAATAAAATTGAAGAATGTAAGCGAAACAGAGAAACTGACTGTAACAAACTTGAAAAGCAAAAATCAGAATGTAGAGAAGAAATAAAAGAATTTCGACGAGATATTTGTAATGCCGCAGAACGAATGGAGGAGAACATGCTTAAAAGTTTGGACGAGAAGACGGGTCAGCACAGACATTTTATAGAAAAACATATTGTAACATTAACAGCGGCGCTGGAGGCTCTGAAGTTTGACACAGATCTTCTTGAAGGTGCTAAAGCATCCGGCGAAAAAACTTTAATGTTTGCTGCAGATATCAAAACGTCAAAAAGCCTACGCGAGTATGAAGACTTGGTTAATGACTTAAACAGAACCATTCGTCAACCACGTGTCGTTGTTGAACGGAATCGAACAGCAGCAGATATCTTGAGTGACTTAGAGTCGCAGTGTAAAATTATATCAGACGACTTGCCAGAAAACAGACAAGTCAACAATGTTATACTAGACATGGAAGTGCAGTCTTCCAGTGAAGTTAACATAAGACTACAAGATGACAATAATAGTCCTTCTATATTAGGATGCTGTTTTCTGACAAACGGGGATGTTTTATTGTGCGACTATAGTAATAAGAAACTGAAACTGTTAGATGGAAACTGGACATTGAAGAAATCATTGACATTACCAGGTCATCCAAGGGATATATCAGTTTTCAATGAACAGGAAGCAATTGTTACCATCCCCGATATTAAAATGTTACAGTTTGTACACATGTTACCTGATATGGAACTTGGGAAAGAGATTGCATTAGATGGTTGGTGTTATGGTGTTGACGTATTTAAAGACGAAATATACACTGCTTTAAAGACTGAAATCTTGAAACTGGATAAAGCTGGAAATATCACAAGTAGAGTTAATTTCCCTGAGGTGTTTACATGCTCTCCAGACTACCTACGTCTCAGTAAGTCAGGCTCTATTCCGCGTGTGTATCTAACAGAATATAACTCCTCTAAAATGCTATGCTTGAGCATTGATGGAACAGTAGTATTCCAGTATGAAGACAAAGACCTGAGGTGTCTGGGTGGGATATACGTTGACGCTGAAGGGAACAGTTTTGTCTGTAGCACTGGGTCCCACAAAATTGCTGTAATCACAGCTGATTGCAGGAAACACAAAGATCTTCTTACAGCCAATGAGATAAGGAGACCAAGATCAATAGCCTTTAGACCTGAAGATGGAACACTTGTTGTTGGTTGTTGGAAAAATCCAAACTTGTTTGTATTTAAACTTGCAAAGTAAACCTGTGCTCTGCATTATGCGACAGTTATAGTTCATCAACGACCTTTGAGAGTTCAACGGTCAAGCGTGATGCATCACGAAAACACCTCTATATAGTTTTGACCCCCATGAACCCCACTTTTATATAGTAAAACTGGGGTTTACAGAGGTAAGTCTTATTTTTCTTATTTCTGCTCCAAAATATAGATTGTGGGTACTCGTTAGAACCGCCTCGATGAGGCGGTTCTTACGAGTACCCACAATCTATATATTGAGCACAAATAAGCAAAAAATATCACAAGCTTTCATCTAAAAAATCGATTTTAACAACAATGTGTTTGTATAGGTGTTTTTTTTTTTTTTTCGAAATTAGACTATTCCATGTTTTAGGGGAAGCAGGTTTAAAAATTTCGGATTACTTTTTTCACAGGATTTTAAAAGTATAAATAAGATTTTTTTTTATATTATAATGTCATAATGCAGAGTTCGTGGCCAAGTGGTTAATATGATTCAGTACGATCCTCAGTAAAACTATATCGCCCAATATAAAATCCCAACTGAAGGCGATTTACCGAAAACGCGAACTAAACCAAAATTAAAGTGCATTCACGTCCCACTGCTTTTTAAATTTTCATATAAGATATCACGCATAGGTGAGAAATGTGCCATTTTCGCTATTTCTGTTTCATGCGCGTGCGCAGTCATGTATTAATAGAACTGAATGCACGACTTCTTGTAATGAGATACCTCGCGGTCTCTCGACTTTCGGATGAGTCTTTAAACCGAGGTTCCGTCTCCGCATAAGCTTAGCTGTTGGTGAGACGTAAAACTCAAACACTTACTCACCTCGCGGTCACTCCTACAGATATGTGAGCAGGGTAGGCTCAGGCCAGACTGCACTTCTGTCAACTTCTCTGCAGTCTCTCCCGAGTCTTAGCTGATCACAAAGCCTTTGCCTTCTCCTTTGCTAGTCCCCTAAGAAATGAGCAACATTTTCTTATGAACCGGCTAATATATACAACGATATAACAAGAGTGTTTTGAGTTTTAAGTCCCACCAACAGCTAAGGTCATACGGAGACGGGACCTCGGTTTAAAGACTCACCCGAAAGGCTGGAGAAGCCCGGGATCGATCCAACGATATAACATATCCGTGGCTATCTTTGCGATGAATTTGTGATATTTTTCTGATTTATACCCCAAACATAGGTTGTGGGTGCTCGTTAGAACCGCCTCATTGAGGCGGTTCTAACGAGTACCCACAACCTCTGTCTTGGAGCAGAAATAAGGGAAACCATGTATACCCTGTAAACCCCAGTTTTCTTTATAGAAAGTGGGGTTTAGAGGGGTGTTCATATCACTGACTTGCTAACCTGATATATACTTCTTTTGGCTCCAGTAATAGTATGCATGTGCATAATATGTCTCGAACATCGACGGCTCGTTTACCATGGCTGTTTCGAAGTTATTCAGTCCCTAGGATCAGTCCCTTGGATTATCGAGAGGACTTCATAATGTTGTTGTAACTTGTTGGCCCCCGCCCATCGGGGCTTGAGGAAATAGATGGGCTGCACGATGCTTCCACGCTGAGCCGAAACTGACCGCACACGAGTACTGGCAAACCGCTTAGAGCTTAAGCCTGCTCAGGCAAAGCGGTGTGAGTGTCGGACCGTCCATGCTTATAAACCCTATTGGTTTCATTTGGCGACGGGGCTTGAGATGTCATTTCATCTCAATGTCGGGTAAAAGTACCACAAAATTGGAAGCAACGTCTCCAAAATGACCTATACAGTGTTGACGGGGACGTTAAATATCAAATCAAACAAACTAATCTATCATCAAGAAAATGGATGAAATGTCATCTTATGCCTCCTTACCTGGTGTTATGGTTTACCCTCAGTAACTCGAACTGTCCGTGTCTCGAACACATTTGTATGCACCAAAAAGTTTACGAACCACTGTAGTTTGAATCGACTATGTTACCAGAACGGTTAAAAGTATTGGGACGGATATGCCTAAGCAAACAGTGCAGACCCGATCATGTAGGAGCAGTCTGATCAGGGTCTACACTGTCATGCCATCTGCACCTTTCGGACTCCTTACTGGATCATGAAACAAATTTGTTTAGATTTTAGGAGCATTACAACAAGTCCTCAACGTGTCCGGCCTTAAATAGTGTCCGGCCGTGAAACTCCAACACAAACAAACAAACACTTCCCACAAAACTGAACAGTTTTTGGCTGGTTTGCGTGTAAATAGTCACCGCCTGTTACTGGGTTTCACCAACATCTCCATGACATGGCTCTTTGTACACGTAAGACATGCACTTAATATGATCTTAGTATATATAACATGGTTCAATCCTCTACATAAGAAATAGTTGGAGATAATTAAGGAGATTTTCGTCTTTTATCTTCAAAATGTATGTTGTGTGTTCTCATTAGAATCGCCTCGATGATGCGCGTCTAACGAGGACACACAGCATACATTTTGTAATACAATACCAAAAAGATGTCCGAAAGTATCTCGATATGCTCCTGGCAGTGGCTCGAAAAAGCCGACCCCGGCAGCCCAGTCGACCAGGAGGAGCGGGTCCGACATTCGCCGGGGTCGGCAATATTCTTTCGTGGAGATTGATCACGAAATCGTTTCTCCGGTCATTCTCTCTCTCTTCCCCACGACCCCTTCCCCCTTGATGAGGCAATATTCTTTCGTGGAGATTGATCACGAAATCGTTTCTCCGGTCATTCTCTTTCTCTCTTTCCCCCCCCCCCCCCCCTCGATGAGGCGATTCTAACGAGCACAAACAGCATACATTTTATTATACAATACCAAAAAGATGTCCGAAAGCGTCTCGATATGCACCTGGCAGTAACCCTCAGTGGTTCGAACTACCCCTGTATCGAACAGATTTTCCAGGGTCCAAAGGCGCTCAGGCCATTGAAGTTCGCTTGTATATGCAACCCAAACTAGGCTTAAAGTTTGATGTCTATGAGTGATTGTTACATGTATGGGGAGCATCACTTCCCACAAAAAACCGGCCTCGGTAGCTCAGTCGGAAGCGCGTCTATGTGTACAAAACATTTGGTTGGATTTGTCATGTCAGTATTTTCTGATTTTTATTTTCAAACTCTTTTAAAGTTCTCTTAACCCGTTTATTACCAGAAACCCCCAAACGGGTATTGGGCCAACAGTGCAGGCCCAGATCAGACGCCGCAGAATGCGGCGTCTGATCAGGGCCTCCACTGTTTGCTAAAAGTTCAGCTATTTCCCAAATAAATTTTGAAGAAAACCCAACCGGACAGCCCTTAAGCTGGAAATGAACTCATGCTGTATATAATTTATAAGAAGAACGATTCCATTTGCTACAGAAAGGGTTAAATATGAATCATTAGCGTTTTGAAGCTCTTCACAGAAAAGGATACTCAGCTTAAAATGACGAGAACTTCCTTATACAGTAAAATTCCGCTATTAAGACCACCTAAAATTAGGACTAATTCTGCTATAAAAAGCTTATTTTGAAGGGTACACTTAAGTTTACTTTATGTTTCTGCCTACAATGTCCTCTGGTCAGGGACCACCTTTGGGACTGTTCAAAAGTGGTCTTTAAGACCACTTTTGAACAGTCCCAAAGGTGGTCTTAATACAGGAATTTCACTGTACTATTAAGCTGACTGTGTATGCTTATACATCTGTACATAGCTTTAAGTTTCAATATTCAGCCATTTTACAGTTTCTGCTTTTCCCTGAATTGTAATTATAATATTATTCTAACACTTGCCCAAGTCCCTACATTTACATTTTTATATGCGGCCCCCGCCCATCTGGGCTTGAAGAAATATATGGGCTGCATGATGCTTCCACGCAGAGCTGAAACCGACCCGCACACGAGTACTGGTAAACAGCTTAGAGGATCTAAGCCTACCAAGGTAAAGCGGTGCGAGTCGGTCCGTCCATGCTTATAAACCCGATTGGTTTCATTGTGTGGCAGGGCTTGAGATGTCATTTCATCTCAAGGTCGGGTAAAAGTCCCACAAAATTGGAAGCAACGTCTCCAAAATGACCTTTACAGTGTTGACGGGGACGTTAAACATCAAATCAAACAAGCAAACATTTTTTATATCAAATGAAAGTCCCTTTAAACAAAAAATATGTAAAAGTCTCTTTAGTCTTCATCTCTGAATATTAATTTCACAATTCTCTTTTTTTATTTATTTGTTTATGTTATTTTTTGTAAACAATAAATTCTCTAACAGACACTTAATTAACAGACTTGGGCAAGTCTATATTATTCTCTGTGTTTCTTGGGCGGAAGGTGCCATCAGTGACTTTCTGACATGCAAAAAAGCCCAGCCCGGTACACAAAGTAAGCCACCATGTTAACGAAGCCCCCTTCAGAACCTAACACACTTGAAAACCTCACTTCATAGAGAGGAAAGTCGGGTTTACCAGGGTTTACCTTATTTTTCTTTAAACCATTGCATACTAGTGGACTCTACCATTTATATATGTTGGACAAGTCCATTGGACATATAAGGAGTGTCAGGTTTTAATCCAATTTTTGACGGAAAATTCTGTTAGCAAATAGTGCAGGTCCTGATCAGACACCCCGTTCTGTGGCGTCTGATCTGGGCCTGCACTGTTTGCTGAGGTTACCATATATGGGGTTTCCCTGCATACAATATAGATTGTAGGTACTCGTTAGTTTTAACATGTTTTGTTTTTGTTTAATTTGAGGTTTAACGTCCCCGTCAACACTGTTAATGTCATTTTGGATACATTGCTTCCAATTTTGTGGGACGTTTACCCGACATTGAGATGAAATGACATCTCAAGCCATGTCGCCCATGAAACCAATAGGGTTTATTAGGATGGACGGTCCGCCTCACACCGTGGTTCCTGGACAGGCTTATATCCTCTAAGCGGTTTACCAGTACTAGTATGCGGGCCGGACTCAGCTCTGCGTGGAAGCATCATGCAACCCATATATTTCTTCAAGCCCCTATGAGTGGGGCTAAGTTTTTACATGTAGCAGTCCCAATGATTTTGTTTGTTATAGGTTTAACGTCCCCGTCAAGACTTTATTTTGGAGACGTTACTTCCAATTTTGTGAGACTTTTACCCGACATTGAGAAGAAATGGCACGTAAAGCCCTGATGCCCAATGAAACCAATAGGGTTTATAAGCATGGACGGTCCGGTCCGACTCGCACCGCTTTGCCTGGGCAGACTTAGATCCTCTAAGCGGTTTACCAGTACTCGTGTGCGGTCGGTTTCAGCTCTGCGTGGGAGCAACATGCAGCCCATCTATTTCTTCAAGCGCCGATGGGCGGGGGCCGACACTCAATGAGCTGTTTCTAAAAGCCACCAACACGCCATAATTGTAACAAAAAAAGGACAATATCTTGAAAAGTATGGAAGTAACAGAGCATCGTACATGAGTGCTGCTGTAGTTCTGAATTTAACAAACGAACCCACCAGGCACATGGCGTAATTGTGACGTCACATGGCGTAATTGTGACGTCACATCAACTTCGGTGCAACGTCATGAGATTTATGCAACGTCACATCAACGTCGGTGCAACGTCGTGACGTTGCACCGACGTTGATTTGACGTTGCCCTAACGACATGTGCCTGCAGGGAATTGACTCAGTTGAGTAAAAAGGGATAAAATGAGAACACTTTATCTCTCTTCCTCAAAGAGTTCAAAGAATTTAATTATACATTAGCACAATTAAAAGGCATTTTATTCGCGATTTGTTTACATAGGTGTCAAAATTCCACCATCAGAAAACGCGACGTCATCATGTAACGTAACGGGGCATGATGACCTTATTTGCATATTTAACATTTAACATTTACATGTCTTGTATTTTCATGTTCATGATCATATACCACACTTGTCTGACCATGCTAAAATTTCCGTTAAACTTTCAGCATCATTTAGTCCAAACGTTTCTTCTACATTATATGATGTTCTCTATGACATGCCACCTGCATACAAATGGCTTAAAGACTCTCCATTCATGTTTCAGAAAGCCTTTGATTCGCCTGAGGTCAAACAAAAAATCAATACGTTTATGGAATCATCATTTATTTCTGAAACACAATCATTTTCTGTAGATAAGGCATTAGAGCATTTTAATGATATTATATTTACCGCGTAAAGAGAGGTACTAAAACTAATAAACGTAACGATAACAGGTGTAAAACTAAGAAATGGTTTGACTATGACTTGGTGAAAATGCGTAAGAAATGATAAGAAAAGGTTCTATGTATTCCAGATATCCAAATGACCCTATCATTCGGGGTTCCTTTTTAAAGTACCGAAAACTTTACAATCGTTGTTGTAAGAAAAAATGCAAGGAATTCAAATCAAATTTAATCAATCAGTTAGATAACATGTACGAGAATAATCCTGAATCATACTGGAAGCTTCTAAAAGAGTTAAAAGAAGAGTCAAATTCAAAAGACCCAGCTCAAAATGTTGCGGAAGATGATTGGTTAAAACACTTTTCCAGTTTATTCAAAATTAATCAAAAGTTTTTATTAAAACAAGAGCAGTTTAGTGCTAAAGTAGAAGCTTTATCAGACCTGCACACCTTTTCAGAACTTGATGTTCGAATTTCCGATAAAGAGGTTTCATTTGCAATAAGCAAATTGAAAAACAATAAATCTGCAAGTATAGATGCAATAAAAAATGAAATGCTTAAATATAGCCAATCTCATGTATTACCTTGTATTGTCAAACTTTTTAATATTATTTTGTCATCAGGTACCTATCCAAAAAACTGGAAGGGGGGATACATCAAGCCTTTGTATAAAGGTGATGATCCAAGTAACCCTGGGAATTATAGGGGTATAACGGTAATGCCCTGTTTAGCAAAATTATTCAATAGTGTTTTAGATAACAGGTTACAAAAGTTTTTAGATTCAAATAATATCAAGTCAAATTGGTTTCCAGCCTAAGGCAAGAACAGCAGACCATATGTTTGTACTCAGAACATTGATAAAGAAGTATACAAACAATAAGTCCAAATTATATGCGTGTTTTGTTGAAAAGGCCTTTGATTCTGTCTTACACTCAATCCTATTTTATAAATTAGCCAAAATGAACATTAAAGGACCTTTTCATAATATTTTACGAAGTATGTATCTTGACAATGAGCTTCAAATACGTCTGAAAGATAAATTAACCCGTCCGTTAGCAGCAAAACTTGGAGTCAGACAAGGAGATACTTTAAGTCCTAATCTTTTTTAAAATATTATAAATGACTTGCCCGATATGTTTAGTGAAAATGACGATCCAGTCCAACTAAATAATGTTTCCATTAGCTCATTGCTGTATGCAGATGATCTTATTTTAATATCAAGCTCTCAAATAGGTTTGCAAAATTGCTTGAATAAGCTTGAGAGATACTGTGAGGAGAATTGTTTATCTATAAGTCTTAAAAAAAATAAAGTTTTAGTATTTTGTAAGAACGGTAAACTGTCCAGTGAGAAATTTTATTATGGTAGCATGTTAATTGAAAATTGTAATTCATATAAATATTTAGGCATTGTGTTCTCTTCGTCTGGCACTTTTTCATATTGTCAGACTGATCTGTATAAACGTGCACAAAAGGCACAGTTTAAGCTTTCTAAGTGTTTTTTCTGGCTTAAGTCCAAAAATAGATACTTTATTACATCTCTTTGATCACACAATAAAACCAATCATACTGTACGGAAGTGAAATATGGGGAACTGTCAATATTTCATCATCCAAAATCAAAAAGGCAAACTATGTCTTCGAGGATTTGGTAAATAATTTACAATGTGACAAGTTACATATAAAATTTCTGAAGTATATATCAAGAATGAACAAGAAGTCTTCAAACGACGCAGTTTTGAGAGAATTTGGCAGATATCCTATGTACATTGAAGGTCTAGTTAATACATGCAAGTATTTTCAAAGATAAGCAACAGCAGAATCAAAATTATTGAAATGTGCATTTAATTAAAGTTGCAGTCTTGCAGATGATAAAAAAATGAGTTGGGTTTCTTGTGTGGAGTTCTTATTAAAGGAGGTTGGTGTGCCTTCCAGTCGATTATATGAACATAACGTTTCAGCTATGGTTAAAACAAAACTTATTCATCGTTTTAAAACTAAATGGACAAGTTCATTGGCGGAATGCAGAGAGAAAAACCAAGGCAAATTACGAACATATGCAATATTTAAATCAGTATTTCAAAAAGAAAAGTATTTATCAATTATTGATAAGGTGGACATCCGCAAGTGTTTCATGTCATTTCGCATAAGTGCTCATAAACTTGAGATAGAAGTAGGTCGATACAAAGAGTTACCAGGTAAAGAAAGAGTCTGTAAAGTTTGTATGTCTGGTGAAGTGGAAGATGAACGGCATTTCCTTTTCGGCTGTTCAGCTTACACTTCATTAAGACAGACATTCATGGCGAAAATAGAAAGATTGTGCAAACACTTTTCCACTCTATCCCAAGATGGCCAGCTCATATGGTTGATGAGTAACGAGTCTGAAAATGTCATTTCCATATTTTCAACTTATATTTACGATTGTTTTGAACTGAGGAAAAAGAAAACATAAACATACACAAATATTCGTATATGTCATTTTGTGCCTAGGGTGGGTCGCTACCTCCAGTCATTTAATTCCAGTACCAGGTCAGTCGAATAAGTAGGTGCGTGGATGAGCCTGTGCAAGGAGTGGGTATCGGAGCATAAATTATCCATGAGATGCAACTGTTGTCGGCTCAAAGCTATGATTAGTCGGTTACTTTAGCCGATATGGGTTGTATTTCTTGTTGGGTGCAGTGCATTGGGCTCAGGCCTCATCATGCACATTCGGAGGTGACTGGCACTGTGTACAATGATCAACAAATTAACTTGCGGATGAGTGTTATTATAATTTTATTCATCTACTTATTTTTCTGGCACTGTGAATTATGAATGAAAACACGTTATCACCGAAGGTTTTCCTGCCAAATTTCTTTTTTTTTTTTGCCACAACATCATAAAAATTGGGACAATAATGCATGTGCAGCTGATGCAAACCCTCGAAGGTTGGTGGGTTTATTTACGCCTGTGGAGTTTATACCTAAAGTGTCATTTTGTCTGAATTGATGTCCCAAGTTTTAGGATCAGTATGGTTATTTAGTGTGTGGAATGTGTGTTCATAATGAATGTGTTTAATTAATATGTACTTTGTTAATTAACTATTAATGACTATTATGCTTTGTTCATTGATTTGTATATTCTGAATGCCAGAGATGGCCCATGATTGGTTTAATAAACATATTCTATTCTATTCTATTCTATTTAATTTATGGATTATATGGATTACCGAATTAATTAAAAAGATGGTCATTTCATATGAAATTTATGAAACGAGCCTTCGGCTGGTTTTATAAATTTCGTATGAAATGACCACGAGTGGCAGATTCTAATTTTCATATGACCACTTTAAATTGCATTTTACCGCCATTGATATTTTTTCTATAAAAATGCGTGGTTGACATGGACGTCATCATGACGTTATTTATTCCCGCTAAAGTGTTATTACACGTGTGGGTAAACGATTTTTCTTGCACACCAGACAAGGAAATCCGCGATTTTACCCTGGGATAGAAATTTATGTTCTGACCCTGGTGTTCCGACCCCAAATCGAATATAATCGCGTGTTTTATAAATGCACTGGTTGATTACGACCTTGTGTGCGCCGTCGTTAAGGTTGACGTCATGCACGATCCGTGACGTCACTTTACATTTCTGCAGTGTCAACACAATATGGCGGACGTTGGTAACCGAAGTGACTGCAGCATTGAAATTCCGCGCTAAGAAATGGAAGGTATGCAAGAAAAAGAATCCAATATGGATGTGAGGGGTGGATAGAAAAATCCGTCCCTCGGGATCACTGTCCGGCATCACTCGGCAAGCCTCGTGATGCCGGACAGCGACCCTTGGGACGGATTTTTCTATCCACCCCTCACACCCATATAAGATTCTTATATTATTACACGACGTTATCCACAACTTATCAAAGACGTCATATGATAAAAGACGCCATTGCATTCTCAGACGCAAAGTCATATAACACATAGGCGAGTTATCCTACTGGCTTTACTTTTTGGGCCTATTGTTTTTCAAGTTTTAAAGGTATGCTGACCAATAAACTAAACTTTGCAAGTTCAAATAAATACACGCATGGAACATATTGGACCCGAAAGTAGCGGAAGGTATATTCAACAATGAACTTCCTGACCTACAAATGCTTAGCGTCCTAAACACCGAGCCGTCTTGTCAAGTTAATCAACGGGCCGGGAAAACGAGCTTTAAAATAAATAAGGCTTTCTAAATACACTGTGGAAAACGGATTCCATCTAAAACATGAATTTTGGTCTGAGCGAAAAAATGTGTCCTGTTAAAATAATTCTTTCTTTGAGAGGCTCTCCCTTTGTACAAGAAGGGGAAATCGTCTCCCTATCAGCCGTGTGAAGCAAATACCCAGCAGGCACACGTCGCTGGGGCAACGTCAAATCAGCGTCGGTGCAACGTCATGACGTTGCACCGACGTTGATTTGATGTTGCATAAAAGCCATGACGTTGTACCGTTGTAATCGCACAGTCTGATTAGAGTCTTCGCTCCGTGTTACATTAATGACCCATGTTCTATAGCGTCTTCAGGCAAGCTGGGACGTTTGTATTGTGACTGAGTGGGTAATTCGTCGCTTCGCTGGAGGTACATGTCCGAGGCATTCCGATAACACACCCGAATGGCATTGTGCATTCTTTCTTGTTTACAAACTATTAACTTTTCTGATGAAAATTTGTGATACTTTTCTAAATAATACTCCAAACATAGGTGGCTGGTGGGGTGGTGCTTGTTAGAACCGCCTCAATGAGGCGGTTCTAACGAGTACCCACAACCTATGTCTTGGAGCAAAAATGAAAAAAAATAATAATGTATACGTACCATTGTTTTGTTTGTTTTTTTTTTTTTTTTTTGTTTGTTTGTTTGTTTGATTGATTTGAGGTTTAACGTGCGTCAACACTGTATAGGTCATTTTGGAGACGCTGCTTCCAATTTTGTGGGACACTTTTACCCGACATTGAGATGAAATGACATCTCAAGCACTGTCGCCCAATCAATCAATCGAATCTTTTATTCTCTCAATCCATCATACATAATGGCAATATGAGGTCATGCAAACAATAGTTATAATAATTCAGAGAGGCTCAATGACAAATAGAGATATGAGGCTGCACATATCAAAAAATAACACAAAAAGACCATACTTAAGTGAACCATTTGTGGTAACTGAGCCCGGGATCCAATGAAACCAATAGAGTTTATAAGCATGGATGGTCCGACTTGCACCAGTTAACCTGGGCAGGCTAAGGTCCTCTAAGCTGTTTACAATCTATTCATTCAAACCCCGATGGGCGGGGGCTGATATACCCTGTTCATTGAACGGACTTGTTAACATGATGATACAATTGGGGCTTGAAGAAATATATGGGCTGCACGATGCTTCCACGCAGAGCTGAAACCGACCCGCACACGAGTACTGGTAAACCGATCAGAGGATCAAAGCCTGCCCAGGCAAAGCGGTGCAAGTCGGACCGACCATGCTTAAAAACCCTATTGGTTTCATTGTGCGACAGGGCTTGAGATCTCATTATATCACAATGTCGGGTAAACTTCCCACAAAATTGGAAGCAGTGTCTCCAAAATGGCCTATATAGTGTTGACGGGGACGTTAAACCTCAAATCACAAAGACAAGGAAAACAGCAATAATAACGACAACATCAAGAAAACAACACAGCTAAAACGGTCTGAAAAACATAAATACCGGTAAAACATTCTGGGAAAAGATGTCCTTTATTTGAAGCCTTTATATCATGAGAAACACAAAGCAGATATCGTAAGTTCAATCTTCAAGAAAACACACATTCTGACAAAACTGGTGGAGTCTGCTAACGCTAGTGGAGTCTGATAACGCCAGTTGTGTCTGATAACACTACATGTAGTTATGTCTGAAAACACCAGTTGTGTCTGATTACACTACATGTAGTTATGTCTGAAAACACCAGTTGTGTCTGATAACACTACATGTAGTTATGTCTGAAAACACCAGTTGTGTCTGATAACACTAGTTGTGTCTGAAAACACCAGTTGAGCCTAACAACATCAGTGTAAAAAATGCTTTATTTTACATAGATCTGTGACAAACACTTTTTCGAATGAAAATTTTATGATCATTTTTATTTTGTGTGTGTTAAATCCAACATTGCCTCAATAAGGCGGTTCTAACGAGTACCCACAACCTGTCTTGGAGCAAAAATGAGAAAAATAATGTATACCCTTGTTTTGTTTGTTTGTTTCTTTTGACGTAATCAGACACAACTGGTGTTTTCAGGCACATCCGTTATCAGACTCCATTAGTTTTATCAGACTGAACTGATGTTAACCCATTTTGTACCGGAAACCCCTAAACGTGTAGCCTGGCAAACAGTGCAGGCCCAGATATCAGACATAACTACATGTAGTGAAATCAGACACAACTGGTGTTTTCAGACATAACTACATGTAGTGTTATCAGACACAACTGGTGTTTTTTTCTCTTTATTTCTGCATTTTAGCATACGATTTTCAAGACGTACACAACCATTTGTATGGATTAAGATGTTGTTCAAGTATGCTAAAAGGCAAAAATAAAGAGAAAAAATCCAAGAGATCAGTTTTGGACCATCCTCTCTACTAACCGCACGAAAGCTCTACTGACCCCAAGTATTTGTGGTATAGAATGCATACAGCATTTGCTTCTGCACATGAACGTTCATTTGGTACTGAAACCATAATGGTGAAGCCATTTAAATTTAAACGATTTGGTAGAACACACACACACACTTAAGAAAGCAGGGAAGCAAAATCTTCACACACACACACACACACACACACACACACACACACACACACACACACACACACACACACTTAAGAAAGCAGGAAAGCAAAATCTTCATGTAGAGTTGCGGGTGCGTCGTATGCATATAGAAAGCGTCGTCGTTGATCTGCTCTCATCATTTTTGTTTATTTTCTGAAATGAAATAAAAGCATCGCTGATAATGCATGATTGATTTGATTGATTGATTTGAGGTTTAGCGTCCCCTTCAACACTGTATAGGTCGTTTTGGAGACGTTGCTTAAAATAATTTGGGACTTTTACCCGACATTGAGATGAAATGACATCTCAGTCACTGCCGCCAAATGAAACCAATAGGGTTTATAAACATGGAGGGGCCGACTCGCATCAATTTTCCTGGGTAGGCTTAGTTAGAACTCCTAAGCGGATTACCAGTACTCATGTGCAGTCGGTATCAGCTCTGCGTGGAATCATCGTGCAGCCCGTTCTATTTGTCCAAGCCCGATGGGCGGCGGCGGTGATAATGCATTGAACCCCACCGTGATGCGTTTTACAGATATTTCAAAGGGTAGCATTGCACTAAATACTGGAAGGTACCGGATTTTATCTCTTTTGGACCGAGCTTTTAGTTGCGTTCTAAATACCAGACTTGCTTCCATTGCATATATATCCCATGTTTTATTTCAATGTGAGAAAATGATAGGTATAAGGGACTAAAATGATGTATGTTTTATAAATATATCTGCACGCTCAAAGAAATTTTTGCTGATTTTATATGGTCACCCCTCCTTTAAAAATGTTGGTTTGCATTTACTCCGTTCTAGTATGTAAACAAACATGGTTGACTGTAACTTGAAAAGGAGCGGATCAACATGCTGATATTTTCTCATTGACTTGTTGGGCTAGGATGTCTCTATAAACAAGTAAGGTTTGAAAAGTGTTGTATGTGTAGTTTTTGTGGGAGCAGGTAAAAGGACACTATTGTCGCCTATGGAAAACATTCAGTGGAAAGCTCCCAAAAGCACATCGCGACAACATATCCGTGCGCTAAAATGGTATCCATCTTATCTCTAGAAAACATCTGATATTGTTCTTATTTCGAATCTAAATATAGATTCGTTAGAACCGCCCCAACGAGGCGGTTCTAACGGTTACCCACAGTCTATGTTTTGAGCAAAAATAGGGTAATAATGAATACTCTCGTAAACCCCCATTTTCTGTATATAAAGTGGGGTTTAGAGGGGTGAGACAATCTTGAAACGAGACAGTCAGAATTCTTAAGTCTTGATATCTACCGACAATGAGGATTACATTCGGTGGTCATTTAATATGAAATTTATTAAGCAAGCCTTGGGCTAGTTTCATAAATTATAGTGGAAATGACCACGAGTGTAAGATTTTGTTGATCATTTAACGATTTGAAATCGAATTTCACTGCCGGTGCCCCGGCATTGCATTGCCGGGCACGTTCAAAAGATGAAATAGAAATATATATAGGCAAAAAAACAGACCTAGAATCAATGTGTATAGTTCGAACAATCTGACATGAGACTGGTGACCTCTTTTACCATAATTTCACACCCGACTGAATTCATATATTTATCTTCGCCGTTTTCTGAAGATGACGATATTGTTATTCAATACATAGAGGTCGGTAAATGGGTCGCCAGTCCCGAGATGCCAAAAATTCATGAGAAGTTTACAAAAACCGACCTCTTAAGCGATAAAACTGACTAATTTAGTATTGGTTTGAAGGTCAGTCTAAGGTCAAATTGCACAAGCTAAAATTATTGGACGCATGGCCATCTCATCTACGAACGGCCCCCGCCAATCGGGGCTTGAAGAAATAGATTGGGCTGCATGATGCTTCCACGCGGAGCTGAAACACATCACACACGAGTAATGGTAAACCGTTTAATATGTTCTATAAAAGGATTATCCTTTGGAAGCAAGGAATACACCACAGAAGTGAAAAATATGGAGTGTACATGTTTTCTGGGCAAGACTAGCTTGTTTCGGCCAATTAGGCCTCATCAGTGACCCTCAGATATTTTCAAAATTCCAAAATTGAATCAATGATCCCAAAGGACAAGAAAATATAATCTACACTATGGTGTAGGGCAGACAGACGTTTTACCGCCGCCACACATTCCCACACACCAGCTGTAGTTAAGTTAAATATGTTTATAAAAGGGTTATCCTTTGGAAGCAAGGAATACACCACAAAAGTGAAAAATATGGAGTGTACATGTTTTCGTGGCCAGACTAGCTAGTTTCGGCCAATTAGGCCTAATCAGTGACCCTCAGATATTTTCAAAATTCCACAATGGAATCAATGATCCCAAAGGACAAGAAAATATAATCTACACTATTATGTAGGGCAGGGAGACGTTTTACCGCCGCCACACATTCCCACACAACAGCTGTAGTGAAGTTAAATATGTTCTATAAAAGGGTTATCCTTTGGCAGCAAGGAATACACCACAGAAGTGAAAAATATGGAGTGTACGTGTTTTCTGGGCCAACCTAGCTAGTTTCGGCCAATTAGGCCTCATCAGTGACCCTCAGATATTTTCAAAATTCCACAATGGAATCAATGATCCCAAAGAACAAGAAAATATAATCTACACTATGATGTAGGGCAGGGAGACGTTTTACCGCCGCCACACATTCCCACACACATTCCTGCTCAGGAAAATGGTGCGAGTCAGACCGTTCATGACTTTAAACCTTATTGGTTCCATTGGGCGGCAGGGCTTGAGATGTCATTTCAGCTTAATGTCGGGTAAACTTTGAGTCCCACAAAATTGTAAGCAATGTCTCTAAAATGACCTATACAGTGTTTACCGGAACGTTAAACCTAAAAAAAAAATGCCATCTACAAAATAACAGTAACGTGATATTTGAGACAGAAGAAAGTGTCCGTACCGCGGAACCATGAAAGTTCTTTGGACACTTTAGTCAGGCCTCATACTGACCACACTTTTCCATGCCTGAAAGGCCCGATTTGCAGTTTCAACCCTCATCCTGCTGAACATGACACAACTTTTACCTTTGCAAACAGTGTAGATCCAGATCAGATGGCTTCTGAAGAAGCCATCTGATCAGGATCTACACTGTTTGTAATGCCGTTTGTGAAAATATCAAGTAATTTGGTTGACTTATAATCAGAAATGAGTGGGTTAATAAACCTTTTTAGCAGGATAAGGGTTAAATTGTTTTTTTAAACAGAAAAATCAAAACCTAAAAGCCAGAAATCAAGAAAAAAAAAATCAAGCTCTAAAAACCTGACATCCTGCAAATGCCTGAAAAATATGAGGCCTGTTTAGTACTAGAAAACGCAAATCCGAAACACTGTGTGTCAAACTCACCCATTAGGATTATTTGGACCGACTTGCTCCATCGGGACCTGGAAAAAAATAAACATTGAAATGGAGGATCTTACATGAGTGTTCATGTATTATTGAATTTATTAAACGAGTTGAGGAAAAGAGATAAAATGCGAGGCTTTCATCAACAAGTTTAATAAATTCAATAATACATGAGCACGAATGCAATACTCTATTTACCATATGACATTTAAAACGCTATTTTTTTCACCTGCTTTTACAAAAATGTCAATATTCTGCCATTAGTAAACGCGTCGTCGTTAAGGACGACGTACATATAACGTTACAAGACGTTTCTAGCTAATTTGCATATTTAATTCACCAGTGGATTATCGAAAATATTACATGGCGTTATTATAAATGGCGCGACGTCATATGATAAAGTAGGATACCGATTTCCCGAACGTGTTCATTTTTGGTCGACCAAAAATTTCTAAACGCCGAATTTTTTCAGTGCTGATGTCCACGTGACTATCACAGATATGTAAGCAATCCAGGTTACGGTTCTTTATACAAAATAGCCTCGCTATTAATATTGCACTGATGTCGGACTGTAGCGTAAAAGCGGTATCTATAGACTCTGGAATGTAATCATGTGCTGGGCTTGGCAAACAGTGTAGCCCCGGATATCTAGACTGTTTATATACAGGGCGACCCCGCCCATCGGGGCTTGAAGAAACAGATTGGGCTGCGTGGTGCTTCCACGCAGAGCTGAAACCGACCGCACACGAGTACTAGTAAACCGCTTAGAAGGTCTACGCTGCGCAGACAAAGTGGTGCGAGTCGGCTCGTCCATGCACATAAACCCTGTTGGTTTCATTGGGCGGCAGGGATTGCGGTGTCATTTCACCGCAATGGCGGGTAAAAGTTCCACAAAATTGGAAGCAACGTCTCCAAAATGACCTAAATAGTGTTGACGGGGACGTTAAACTTCAAATCAAACAAACAAGAACAACCTGTGTAGGAGCAGAAAAAAGAAAAATAATATATGCATGGCCGGGTAAGACACAAACCTGTCTGCTCAGCTACACAACCTAATTTACGAGACTTGAAAAAATATACAAAACCTAGACATAGTGAAAACGGCAAACAGTGAGTGAATGAGAGTTTGAGTTTTACGTCCCACCAACAGCTAAGGTCATACGGAGACGGGACCTCGGTTTAAAGACTCATCCGAAAGTCTGGAGAAGCCCGGGATCGATCCTGCGATCCCTGGTTTACGAGGCGCGTAGCGTAACCACTACACCACGGAGGCTTCTACGGCAAAGAGTAAAGCACCTATCAGGTTGTGAACCTGACAGACTGATCTGCATAAATATACTCAGCGCATACGGCAAAACGTATTCACCTTATGGCTCCAAGCTTGCACATTGTCAATATCGGAAAAAAGGTCCCCATACCCCCCTGACCTTGAAAGGTCAGGGGGTCTGGTTACCTGTTTTTCCAACACTTATAATCTTCAGACTAGGAACCAGCAAATAATGCAAAACGTATGTTTTCTCGCGAGAAGGGCCGTCATCACAATAACAGATCCGTGTGACAAAGGGCATTCTTTCATATCGCCAAAACGTTTATTTTTCTGACGAAGATTCGTGATATCTTTCTTATTTATACTCCGAATATATGTTGTGGGTGCTCGTTAGAGGCGATTCCAACGAATACCCACAACCTATGTCTTGGAGCAGAACTGAGAAGAATAATACATACCCCTGTAAACCCCAGTTTTCTCTGAATAGCGTGGGTTTAGATGGATGTTCCTTACAAGGACTTGTTAACGTGATGCTGGGCCAAAAGATCGCCCACCCATCGGGGCTTGGAGAAATAGATGGGCTGCACGGTGCTTCCATGCAGAGCTGAAACTGACCACACAACAGTACTGGTAAACCGCTTAGAAGGACTAAGCATGTCCAAGCAAAGTGGTGTGAGTCAGACAGTCCAATGCATATAAGCCTTTTGGTTTCATTGAGCTGCAGGCCGATTGGCCATTTCGTGGGAAAGTAACTGTCCTTTTGGCTTTCCGCTATTGATGTTTCCATTGGGGTCTAGTTGTTTCATGTTTGTGCTTCATTCCCTTTGGTGTCTCTGATGGGAGCTGTAGGTTAATTGGTTCGACCTTCACTTCTATTTTACGTCCCCGTCAACAATATTTATGTCATATTGGAGACGTTGCTACCAATCTTGTGGGGCTTTAAATGAATAACATCTCAAGCCCCACCATCCAAACAAACAATATGGTTAAAATGCAGGGACGGTCCGGCTCGCATCACTTTGCCTGTTGTTAGCGTTTTACCAGTACTCATGTTCTGTCGGTTTCAGATCTTGCTGAATATTCATTTAAGCCACACCCATTTCTGTCTATCAACCAATCAAATTACTTGATATAATTTATTGCTACAAATTCTTAAACTGAATGCCAAACAGAAGCCATCTGATCTGGATCTACACTGTTTGCAAAGATATGGGTTGTCGTGAACAGCAAGATAAGGGTTAAAGCATCGTGCAACCCACTTAATTTCTCCACGCCCCATTTACGCACCCGTATGCATGATATTACACCTGTGGCCATATCATTTTCTATGACATTATCCACTAATTAAAATAAAAGTGACGATATATGTACATGTATATGACGGTCTACTTACATAGGTCGAGCATACCTGCCCCCCCCCCAAGCCCCCGCCCATAGGGGCTTGAAGAAACATATGGACTGCATGATGCTTCCAGGCAGAGCTGAATCCGGCCCGCACACTAGTACTGGTAAACCGCTTAGAGGATCTAAGCCTGTCCAGGAACCGGGGTGCGAGGCGGACCGTCCATGCTAATAAACCCCATTGGTTTCATTGGGCGACAGGGCTTTAGATGTCATTTCATCTCAGTGTCGGGTAAAAGTCCCACAAAATTGGAAGCAACGTCTCCAGAATGACATATACAGTGTTGACGGGGACGTTAAACCTCAAATCAAACGAACAAACAAACAAACAAGGTTGAGCATACTTAAGGACCACCGTATTAAGTGCTAACTATTCGTGTTTTCGAACACATACTTTATATAAAATAATTTGACTGGTGGATGGCCAGAAACTGGTGTGGCTAAATTAATTTAGCAGGATAAGGGTTGAAACAAAATGACGTTTCAGTTTAATATTCAATCGAACAATGGATGGCTCGAACAGTTCAAAGTGTTTTCAAGACGTGGGTAGTTCGAGCTACCGAGGGTTAATAAACCGCTAGGCCAGAAAGCATAATGCATGCAATTATGGTAAGTCATTTTCATGCTTAAAATATTGATGATATGTTTGTGTCCTTATTAGAATCGCCCCATAGATGCGATTCTAATGAGCACACACAACATATACATGTAAGTTTTAATATAACGGTACGAAAGCTGAAACCGACCCGCACGCGAGTACTGGTTAACCGCTTAGAGGAATGATCCTGCCCAGGCAATGCGGTGCGAGTCGGCCCGCCCATACTTATAAATGCTATTGGATTAATTGGGCGGCAGGGCTTGAGATGTCATTTCATCTCAATGTCGGGTAAAAGTCCCACGAAATTGGAAGCAACGTCTCCAAAATGACCTTTACAGTGTTGACGGGGACGTTAAACTTCAAATCAAACAAGTACGAAAATCTCTGTAAATTGCCCCTTGTTATTTCTTGTCAGCGAAGAGAAGAATTCTCGAGGGACTCAGGATCGAGTTTGACTCAACCAGGGTAGACTAATCATCGGTGTTCGAGCCATCGAAGTATCACTGTATTTCACATTTCAGTTGCTTAAATGGATGGGATAGACTTTCTTTGTTTGATTTTGAGGTTTAACGTCCCCGTCAACACAGTATAGGTCATTTTGGAGACGTTGCTTCCAATTTTGTGGGACTTTTACCCGACATTGAGATGAAATGGCATCTCAAGACCTGACGCCCAATGGAACGAATAGGGTTTATAAGCATGGACAGTCCGCCTCGTACCGCGGTTCCTGGACAGGCTTAGATCCTCTAAGCGGTTTACCAGTACTATAGTGTGCGGACGGTTTCAGCTCTGCGTGGAAGCATCATGCAACCCATCTATTTCTTCAAGCCCCGATGGGCGGGGGCGGTTGATGGGATAGAAAAATTACGATTGGGCTGAGACATGGACATTATACTCGTTTTCATATTAATACACATTAGAGTAAAATAGTTCCATCCTACACTCTCAATCCTATCCATCGCGAAAACAGGCCTACATAATTTTGACCCCCTTGAATCCCACTTTTATATGGTTGTTACGAGCCAGGCGTAGCAGAAAGACAAAGCGAACAAGCCTTTTGGAAAAATTTAACAAAATTTATTTACAAGTTAACTTTAACCCGTAGAAGTAAGAAAACTAAATGCACTTAGCTCTGTTATGAAATATCCTGAATGAATCTATTTTCCTTGATCCCACAGAATTCACAGTCCAAAATTAAAAGTAATATCCTTTAACAATCCAACACAGAATTTAGAAATAACTTTTCTTAAAAACCCAAACTTCAAACTCCAAAGTCTGACTCAATGAGAAAAATCAAGCTCTTTTATAGACCCTAAGATTTCTCTAGAACATTCCAGTGGGCTGTGGAATAAGATGAGGTAATTTTCTAAAAATAATGCAACCCAGAATTTTCTGGAAGGTTCTGAAGTACTTTTCCTTGTAAACATGTTGTTTACAAAAATGAAATTAATCTGTGACTCAGTTTTCTAGAATCTTCTATAAGAAGATTAACAAGATATTTATAGCACTATAAGGTCAACAGTGGGGTGAAAGTGGGAATCAGAAAAATAAATTCTTATGCATAACAATGGTAAAACTGGGATATACCTTATTTTTCTTATTTCTGCTCTAAAATATAGATTGTGGGTACTCGTTAGAACCGCCTCGTTGAGGCGGTTCTAACGAGTACCCACAATCTATATTTTGAGCAGAAATACGAGGCGGTTCTTACGAGTACCCACAATCTATATTTTGAGCAGAAATAAGAATAATAACATTTTTTTTTCATCTTAAAATTGTCGTTTTTTCGGAGGTAAAGTTTACAATGTACTTGAATAGGCGTGTTTTCTTAATGATGAATTGTATTGTTATAGTTTGTCAAGACGGTTATCAGACAGAATGAAAGAAACACGTATGTGTTATCAAAGGAAAGAAAGAAAGAAAGAAAGAAAGAAAGAAGGGTAAAAACGCGTATGTGTCATCAACAGAAAGAAAGAAAGGGTTGTACATTCGTCCCTGCATTCGTCAAGCCTAAGAGTAGCTTGGCAAACATAAGGCATACCTCTGAATTTCTCATAGGGTTGTTTGCTTCGCGTTTGACCCGGCATATACATCTACCAAACTGGCAGTAGCAACCCCACGGACAATCCCAATCGTCACTACACCCTTCTGCGTGTGGAGCTGGAATTGCATCAAAGACGTTGATTTGTTTTGTTAAACATGTCCAAAACATATGTTCTGCATGTCAAAACATTTTTACCTTTGAGATGCCAAGAAAAACTGCATCTTTTTATGTCGGCTGTCTTCTCGTAAACTTTTCGAACCTATTTTCAGCTTGGGCCCTAGTCAGAAAGTTCCCAGACTGGGTCCGTACTGTTTGAAACAATGGCTTTTAAAATAACCGGCCGACAACAAAGCATACGACAATTATTGTCATTGGCGTCTTAATGGTAAACGGGCACTTTTTTGCCATGTCACTAACTACCCGCCTTTTCTTGCGTGGCTATCGCTGACCATGTACAAAATACAGATAAAGGTTAGCCGTGCTATACATGTCCCTGTGACGTCATAGTGCAGTAAAGATGTTTATCCGTTTGATTTTTGTTTGATTTGAGGTTTAATGTCCCCGTCAACACTGTAAAGGTCATTTTTGAGACGTTGCTTCCAATTTTGTGGGACTTTTACCCGACATTGAGATAAAATGACATCTCAAGCCCTGTCGCCCAATGAAACCAATAGGATTTATAAGCATGGACGGACCGACTCGCACCGCTTTGACTGGACCATTTGTTAGGTCGTTGGCAAGCAGTGTAGACCAATATCAGGCGCCATAGAACGCGGCGTCTGATTGCTTCAGTTCAGGATCATACACATATCAGTGCTGTCGTTGAAACAAGTACTAAGTGCGCGTCAACCCATAAAATGCCAATCACAACAATTGTCGTCTGCTCTGTCGTCTGCTGGTAACTTTATAAATCAGGAGCAGTCTGATCAGGATACACACAGTTTACGTGTATGCAAAAAATCTGTTTGAAACGTCTTCAAGAAGATGCAGCAGATGACAGAAACAGACGCCATGTTTAGATAGGGCCCACATTTTTGTGGCATCTTAAGGGGATGGATACACCTTCATGGGAGGCAACTCATGCAAATTGTTTTTGTCTCCCATTTCCATAGGGGTCAACTCTTAAAGGAAACTCTTTAAGGAAAGAATTTGCTCCTAAGGAGCAAATTCTTTCCTTAAAGAGTAGACCACTATTTCAGTGGGACAGAGTTTATAGAAAAGAAAACAAGAAGTTCCTAAACTTGTCTCCCTTTGATAAATGACGGAAGAATCTGCCATGTATTCCCCTTAAAGGTAAAAAATATTATAATAGTTTGTCTGTCATGAATGACAATGACCAATCTTAAGCACGTGCTAGAAATGTTCTAAGATGGATGTTGAGACCAATTCTAGCTCTGTCCTGTCTGTTGCAGACTGAGGTTAAAGGAAGACAGCCATGTTGGTGACGCCTTAGATCTGACTTTGCGCTGTGCACGTTTCTGTTCGCCTTTTCCCTTTTGGTACCAAATGGAATCTTCCCCCTTATATATAGCAGGAGTCCATTTCAAAATTTAGAGATGTCAGGATGTGTTTTCTTCAAAATCTATTTGGAAACTGGCGGAACATTTTGCAAACAGTGTAGGCCCTGATCAGACGCCGCGTTTAGCGGCGTCTGATCTGGGCCTGCGCTGTTTGCCAGGGTACCCGTTTAGGGGTTTCTGGAACTGAATGGGTTACCTCATATTCACACGCTTCTTCTGACCGCCATAGAGGATTATCTTCTGCAAACGTTCCTCAGGCATCCTGGTAACACGACCTGTTCATCTTAACTGTGCCAGTTTCCGAAGAGTATGTACAATCTGCATCCTCGGCCCCCGCCCATCGGGCCTTGAAGAAATACTCGTAGAGGGGATGCATGATGCTTCCACGCAGAGCTGAAATCCGACCGCACACGTGTACTGGTAAACCGCTTAGGGGATTTAAGCCTGTCCCGGCAAAGCGGTGCGAGTCGGACCGCCCATATTTATAAACCCTATTGGTTTCATTGGGCGACAGGGCTCGACATGTCATTTCATCTCAATGTCAGGTAAAAGCCCCACAAAGCTGAAACAATGTCTCGAAAATTACCTTTACAGTGTTGACGGGGACGTTAAACCTAAAAACAATCAAACAAACAAACACTCTGCATCCCTGCCCTTTTCAGGACGTCTGTGTCTGGAATCCTGTCTTGCCACTTCATCTTTAAGAGTTGACTGAGAGAGCGGTTCAGTCTTTTGGCATACGGTTGGTAAACTGTCCATGTTTCACATGCATATGATAGTGTTGTCAGCACCACAGCTCTGTAGACTTTAAGCTTTGTGTTAAGCCCGATTCCACTTCGATCCCATACGCTACACCGTAGTCAGCTTTACAATCCTGGCATTGACTTCACGGCTCTTGACAGTATGCTCCCAAGGTAGGTGAATTTATCTACCACTTGCAGTCTTTAACCTTTCGCTGTGACGGTGGGCTCATGGTAAGGCTTGCCAGGTACTGGTTGATAGACCACCTCATTCTGTGAGGGCATAGTTGTCTTAGGAGTCAGATATGTAATCTACACCTTTTGCATATTCTCTTCTGTTGTAGCACCCTTTGTTATGTCATCAGCAAAGAGGGACTCATCTAGCACCTCTGTCTGTACCTTGGATTTGGCTTGCAACCTTCTAAGGCCGAAAAGCTTCCCATCAAAGCGATACCTGGGCCCGAGGTTATAATACTTTTTTCATGCTTAACTCACTTGAGCATGAAATTTGTCCTGCTCACAAATTTTAAAATGCCAACATTTGTTGGCATTTTAAAATTTGTGAGCAGGACAAATAACATTCTCTGCTATCTGAGAAAGAATAATCACTCAACTTCTTAGTATTTTAATTTTTAACAGCACCACAAGTTTCATGCTCAGCTGAGTTGAGCATGAAAAAAGTTTTATAACCTCGGGGCCTGATAGGTATACTATTGTCACCATCACGTAAAGCATCTGTGAGCATGACAGAGAACACCATACTGAACAGTGTTGGGGCTAGAACACATCCTTGTTTTTGTCACAGGGAATGGATCAGAAAACTCACCATCATTTTGGACCCGTGCAAGCATACCATCGTGGAACTTCCGCACCATTGTTATGAAGTGACGTGGTTGGCCAGCCAAACTTTGCCATACTAAATTTTCAAAAGACCCTCAAGGCTGACTGCGTCAAATGTTTTAGTAAGGTCAATATAGGTCATGTATAGGCCCATGTTCTGTTCCTAGCTTTTCCTTTTGAACCTTCAGCCAGGTCTGGCCTCTTGCTTCCTTTCTGAATCCACACTGGCGTTCTGGCAGAAGCCCTCTCAAGATCAAATGCCAAGAAGTGTAACATTGTGACAGAAATACCCAAATTTGCTGGATATAGAGGATCTTACACGGTGGTCATTTCATATGATTTATTAAACGAGCCCATCCGGTTAACAGGTCCCCTCCAAACCCCACTTTATAAATATCAAAGTGGGGTTTATGGGCGTATACATTATTTTCCTTATTTTTGCTCAAAACCATAGATTATTGGTCTCGTACGAACCGCCTCATTAAGATGGTTACTGAGGAGGAATAGATACACCTTCAGGGGAGAGAACTCCTGCAAAATTATTTTTGTCTCCCATTTCCGTGAATAGGGGTCAACTCTTAAAGGAAAGAATTTGCTCCTGAGGAGTAAATTCTTTCCCTCAAGCGTTGACCCCTTTTTCCGCGAGACAGAGTTTATAGAAAAGCGAACAGGACCTCCCGAATGTTGTCTCCCTTTACAAAATGGCGGGGAAAAAGTGCCAGGTGTTCACATTATCCTTAAAATAAGAAACAAAAATAACCGGACATTTGACAAGTAAGAATTGTTCCCGCCAATCGGGGCTTGGAGAAAGACATTGGGCTGCAGTGTGCTTCCGCGAAGAGCTGAAATAGGCCGAACATGATTCGCCCCCGCCCATCGGGGCTTGGAGAAATAGATTGGTTAGCATGATGTTTCCACGCAGAGCTGAAACTGACCACACATGGTTACTGGTAAGCCGCTTAGAAGAACTAAGCCTGCACAGGCCATTACGACAACAACCCATGTGACACGGTGCATTTTTTCACATCTCCAAAATGGCTATACTTTTCTGATGAAAATCGGTCATTTTTTTTATTTATTCTGAACACATAGGTTGTGGGTGCTCGTTAGAACCGCCTCATAGAGGCGGTTCTAACGAGAACCCATATCCTATATGTCTTGGATTAGAAATAAGAAAACATGATGTATACCCCAGTAAACCTTTCCCTATATAAACTGGGGTTTAGTGGGGTGCTCATTTCACGAACTTATCGTGATGAAAGTGTTGTGAGTCAGACCGTCCAACATATATAAGCCTTTTGGTTTCGCTGGGCGAGAGTGTTTGAGATGTCATTCCATCTCAATGTCAGATAAAAGTTCCACAAAATTAGAAGCAACATCTTCAAAATGACCTAAATAGTGTTGACAGTTTTAACCTGAATTCAAACTAACAAAGACCGAACATTACTGGTAAACCGCTCAGGGCTAAGTCTGCCGAGGAAAAGACCGCTCCTTAAACTCTGGCAGTTTCTTTGGGCGGTAGGGCTTGCGATGTTATAATCTCCATGTCGGTTACAAGCCTGTACAATCGGAAGCGACGACTCCAAATAGCATAAATAATGTTGACGGGGACGTTAAACCTCCACACAAGCAAACACAAAACAAGGAAAATATCTTTCGTGATCACCTTCAGCCTGTAGACTATGAAAATGGGGCCTCTTTCCATTGAGAGTATACATGTATCCTTAGCGGCCCCCGTCCATCGTGGCTTGGAGAAATAGATTAGGCTGCACGATGCTCCCATGCAAAGTACTGGTATACCACTAAGAGGCACTAAGCCATGCCCAGGCAAAGTGGTGCGAGTTGGACCGTCCCTACATATAAACCATTTTGGTTTGTGTGGGCAGCAGATTTGAGACCTGTCGGTAGAAGTCCAACGGACTTTAAAACAAAGTCTCCAGTGTCGACGGGGATTCAAACAAACAAAATGTGTAACCTTGTTTATAATGCGGGTAAAAGTATTGTCCGTTGAAAGTATGGATTTTTTTTTTTTTTTTTTTTTGCTCTACGGCTCTTTCAAGATTATTTCTCTTAAATCGAGCCGACCGTTAATTAGAGGTGGGCGATAACCGAAGAACCCGGAGAAAAACCACCTGACCTTCCTTTGCAGAACTTAACATCTCACATGTGGCCCGTGCGAGGCGCGAACCATCGCGGTGAGAGGCCTAATGGTTAAGAGAGCCATCGCTCTTGCCCATTAGGTCAAACAGGCCACTAAAACCCAGTTCTAAGTTGCTCAGCCTTATACTGGTGACAAGGGGGCCGATCCCCGCCGGGACGGCCACATTCTTACGTGGAGAGAGATCATGAAATCATCTCTCCTTTCCGCTGATTCAAGAAGGGCAGTTGTCAGTTTTTGGTGAAAGAATGTGCACTGTACTGTTGAACTGATTACAAGCCTGTCCAGCAAAATTGTTGTTAAGTTCACCGACCGGCTAGATACATGTATGATCTAAATAGTGTTTAATTGGCCGTTAAACTCCAAACAAACACATTCCAATAAGGGGATGCATGTACGTAACTGTATTCAAAATTGTCATTTGGGAAGGTAACTCGGCGGTACGCGTCGGCGTAAAATGTAATTTGCGACCGTGAAACCGACGATTTACCACCACAAATCACAATATTGCAATACATTTATCCCCATTCTAATGCACTTACGGTTGTTTTGTTAAAAAAACGGTATTATTTTGTACAAAAACGGCTAGCGCTGTGAGCTGCGTAAAACCAAATGCCAGCCAATGAAAAGCGACGTCACGCGATGACGTCGGGTTTCCGACAGTATATCGCAAATTATACCGCAATCAGACATTCTAGTAACCTTACAAAGGGGGTCGAATAACTGCACGCTATAATCGGTAGTGAGATATAATTAAAGATTATCACATGGGATTTTGGTTATCGCCCGATGTATCAACCCGAGACCCCATTATCTGCCCGAAGGCTTTAGCCTGAGGGCAGATAATGGTCGAGGGTTGATACAGAGGGCGATAACCAAAATCCCATGTTATAATTTGTTTATCACATATTCAGATCATATTCTTACTGTGTTTGACGTTCATAAATTGAAAAAAAAGTGATAAAAAGCGTGATTCAAGCAAAAAAGCGCATTACGTCACGCCTAAATATTCGCGTTACGTCATGTGATTGGCAACGTCACAATAACGTCATGAGTGGGCTGATAACCGCTATGCGTTCAAATTACACTGTTTCCGGTCATCAGACCGGGCGGACTGATAACCGGAAATGGAAACAAGCATTATCACACATGCAAGACATGGGTTATCATGTTAAATATAGTACTGAATATGTGATAATACCTTCTACTGACCTATAATACCTCTAGTGACCGTTTATAGACCGGACCTACTTTTCAGGTCTCTAATTTGCAAGTGTAAACGATAACATGCAACATTTTATACACGGGAAACCAACGAAACTGCAAGTTAAACTCTTTGGAGTCTTTATTTAAAAAGATTTTCAGAAATTTCAGCTAAATTCTTACCTTCTCGGGCTTTCAAAGCCTAAGCCCGCATGGTGTAGATTGGGATCCAGAGGTGTGCGTTTTAGTACACCTCTGAAAGCAGATTGTAAATAGTTTTAAGAACTCATCCAGTGGGTGTTTTTTTTTTGTTTTTTTTGCTAAAAATTTAGCGCACCACCCCACTGAGGTAATGGCCAAGTTTGACCGACTCAGTAGGCCTATATGCAGATAGATAGATAGATTTCCTAGTTTGAATGCTCCGATGAAATAATTGCGCGCTGCTACTGAGGTTGCGTCTATACCTCGAAAATAATTTCTAAAGTTGAAATAAACAATTTATTTGCAGATTTTCCTATAGAATGTAAAGCGCTGAGAAACTTTTATTCGAGCGTCCATGTTGTTTGCTTCGTCTCTGTGGCGCGGTGACGTCAGAAACTTTGCTCTAGTTGACGTCACGTTATACTACGTTTGCGCGCCATGGAACTGAAATGTCGTTTAACATGCCACACTTTTTGCTGATTTTTTTTTTGCTTAAATTTGCTAAAATATTGCAATACCTCTTGATTGTTTCGAATTGCGGTATAAACCAAATACATGATTAGTGTCTTTAATAATAAAATATAATCGGTTCGCCTCGACAAAATTGTCTAAGGCTCACCGATTATATAGAGTTATTAAAGACACTGACCATGTATTTACTATATTTACTGCCGCAAATTTTTGACGTTATACAATGAAACGTCGTCGCGTTTCAGACACAAGTGCATTAGAATTCGTTTTGATTTACCATGGTTAGCTTGGCCGACGGGCAGGAGCTAGATGTTCGTGAAAATACAGACATTCCTTATTAAGGAGATGGTGTACGTACGGACAGATAGAAGGACGCCAGACAAGAGGCTCAATGAGCCTAAACCGCTCACCTGAGGAACTTAAGTTTTAACAATTCACAGACTTGACTACTAAATCTGCTAATAGAATCCAGCCCATTGACCCATACAGGATATAAGTCATCATTATTGCATTGCATTCCAAGTTTGAGACTTCTAGCTTCTATAGTTCCTGAGAAATCTTTGACGAAAATTTAACATTGGTCAAAATGGAGAGAAAGAAGAATGAAAGAACAGATGAACAAATAAGCTGAGAAAACCCAATGTCTCTTACACAAAATAAGTCATCATTATTCTATTGAATACCAAATTTGATGCTTCTAGCTTTTATAGTTCCTGAGAAATCTTTGATTAAAAATTTAACATTGGTCTATTATCTCTATATGGAGAGAAAGAAGAATGAAGGAACAAATGAACCAGACTAGCTCCAAAATCTAATGCAGCCTTTCCCCTTGCCCAATGGTGCTACACATAAAATTTAAACAAGATTGGTCGACTGCCTTCTGAGATATGCTTCATTGAAAGTGTGGACGACGGATGGACGGACGACAGACGACGGACTCCGGAGCCTTGGTATACTATCAGCTCACTGGAGCCTTTGGCTCAAGTGAGCTAAAAATTCAAGTCGCTATTTCTGTCACAACATTTTCTCTACGTTAAGTCTATGGGCAAATTTTTTTGTCTCTCAAGGTCACGTAACTCCGAGGTCAATATTCCGATTCGGCCCAAAATCGAACTTAACCGAGATTTTATGCCTGTCCTCGTTACCTGCCAGTTTGAAGCTGATATGAATAAAAATAAAGTTGCTATCGTGGTCACAACGTATTTTTTTTATGCTCAAGGGCAGGTAACTCCAAGGCAAATATTCCGATTCGGCCCAAAATTGAACTTAACCGAGATTTTATGTCTGTCCTCGTTACCTGCAAGTTTGAAGCTGATCTGAAAAAAAATTCAAGTCGCTATCGTAGTCGCAACATTTTCCCTAATTAAGTCTATGGGCAATTTTTTTGTCGCTAAGGTCACGTAACTCCGAGGTCAATATTCCGATTCGGCCCAAAATTGAAATTAACCGAGATTTAATGCCTGTCCTCGTTACCTGCAAGTTTGAAGCTGATATGAATAAAAATAAAGTTGCTATCGTGGTCACAACGTATTTTTTTTATGCTCAAGGGCAGGTAACTCCAAGGCAAATAATCCGATTCGGCCCAAAATCGAACTTAACCGAGATTTTATGTCTGTCCTCATTACCTGCAAGTTTGAAGCTGATCTGAAAAAAAATTCAAGTCGCTATCGTAGTCACAACATTTTCCCTATGTAAAGTCTATGGGCAAATTTTTTGTCGCTCAAGGTCATGTAACTCCGAGGTCAATATTCTGATTCGAACTTAACTGAGATTTTATGCCTGTCCACGTTACCTGCAAGTTTGAAGCTGATCTGAATAAAAATAAAGTTGCTATCGTGGTCACAACGTATTTTTTTATGCTCAAGGGCAGGTAACTCCAAGGCAAAAATCCGATTCGGCCCAAAATCGAACTTGACTGAGATTTTATGCCTGTACTGGTTATCTGCAAGAATGAAGTCGATCAGAAAAAAAATTGACGGAGCTAGAGTGATGACAAGCTTTTTCCTATGTGAAGTCTATGGGAGCTAGATGTTGCCATGGCAACCAGAGTTCCACTCAGATCTGCCTAAAACCTAATGAAGCCTTTCCACTTGCCCAATAATGTGACACATGAAATTTGATCAAAGTTGGCCAAGTAGTCTTTAAGATATACATTTTTGAAATTCCCATTAACCCTAATGCAAAAACACACAAGGGCAGGTAACTCCTAAGTGAATGATCCGATTCTGCCAGTTATTGAACTTGACCGAGATTTCATGGCTGTGCTGGTTATCTGCAAGAATAAAGCCAATCTGAAAATAATTGAAGCAGCTACGGTGATGACAACATTCTCCCCATGTTAATTCAATAGGCAATATTTTCAACGCTCAAGGGCACGTAACTCCTGAATGAATAATCCGATTCAGCCCAAAATCGAACTTGATCGAGATTTCATGCCTGTCCTCGTTATCTGCAAGAATGAAGTCGATCAGAAAAAAATTGACGGAGCTAGAGTGATGACAAGCTTTTTCCTATGTTAAGAACGCTCAAGGGCACGTAACTCCTGAGTGAATAATCCGATTCAGCCCAAAATCGAACTTGATCGAGATTTCATGCCTGTCCTCGTTATCTGCAAGAATGAACACGATCAGAAAAAAATTGACGGAGCTAGAGTGATGACAAACTTTTTCCTTTGTTAAGTCTATGGGAGCTATTTGTTGCCATGGCAACCAGAGTTCCAATCCGATCTGCCCCAAAACAGTATGCAGCCTTTCCCCCTACCTGATAATGCTTCACATGAAATTTGATCAAGATTGGCCCACTGGTTCCGGAGATATACTTCTTTGAAAGTGTGGACGACGGACGACGACGGACGACGGACGACGGACGCCGGCTCGTGGTATACTAATACCTCACATGAGCCTTCGGCTCAGGTGAGCTAAAAATTCGGTCCATCGCATAAGCTGACTTTAGCCAAAGTAGCTAACCAACCCTTGTATTGGCTTAAAGTTCATGTCAGTGCCAATTAACCTATTTAGTTCCAGAGACCCCAAAACTCGTACCCTGGCAAACAGCGGAGGCCCAGATCAGACGCCGCAGAACGCGGCGTCTGATCAGGGCCTCCACTGTTTGCTAAAAGTGCAGTCATTTTCCAAATAAATTTTGATGAAAGCACAACCTGACAACCCTAAATTTTGAAGTGGACTCCTACTATATATAAGGGGGAAGATTCCATTTGGTACAAAAAGGGTTAAATATATGGTAATACTTCTAATGAAATCAAAATATAATGCATGATGTAATACGGGTCACCCTTCTTAACCCTTTTTATACAAAATGGAATCTTCCATCTTATATATAGCAGGAGTCCATTTTAAAATTTAGGGGTGTAAGGTTGTGTTTTCTTCAAAATCTGTTTGGAAACTGGCTGAACGTTTTGCAAACAGTGTAGGGCCAGATTAGACGGCGTCTGATCTGGGCCTGCACTGTTTGCCAAGGTACCCCTTTAGGGGTTTCTGGTACTGAATGTGTTAAAGTAGTAGCCCCCGCCTAACGAGGCTTGGAGAAATAGATTGGGCTGAATGGTGATTCCGACCTGAAGGCAAAATCGTGCGAGGGTGACCGTCCGATTCATACATCAGGGCTTGAAATGTCCTTTCATCGTAATGTCGGGTACACGTCCCAAACTATAAAAGTGAGCATTGAGCTCCCTGTCGCAACCAAACAACGTCGTGATATGACTGAAAAAATTGTTGAAAGCGACGTTAAACCCGAATTCACACACACACACACACACACACACACACACACACACACACACACACACACACACACACTCACACACACACACACACACACACACACACACACACACACACACACACACACACACACACACACACACACACACACAAGTCCCAAAAAACCGAAAGCAGAGTCTCCAAAATGTTTTGTTTGAGTTGAGGTTTTACGTCCCCGTCAACACTATTAAGGTCATTTTGGAGACGTTGCTTCAGATTTTGTGGTACTTTTACCCGACATTGAGATGAAATTACACATCAAGCCCTACCGCCCATAGAAACCGCTGGGGTTTAAGGAGCGGTCCGACTCGCATCACTTTTCCTGGGCAGGCTTAGACCTAAGCTGTTTATACCAGTACTCAAGTTCGGTCGGTTTCAGCTCTACGCGGAAGCACCATCCAACCAAATCTATTTCTCCAAGCCCCGATGGGCGGAGGCGCGTCTCCAAAATGACTTAACTAGTGTTGACTGGGACGTGAAACCCCTAATTCAAACAAACAGACTTCCAAAAGTAGACATATCGTAGTTCTGAGATGTTGGTGCAAGTCACAAAACGTAACCTTAACTCTTTTTCCCGCTTGTGGTGACGTTTGTTGCTCTGTCGACCTTTGCAAAGAGTTTGAACCCAGATCAGGCCCAAAACAAGACTGGCAGACTTCCAAAGGGAGACAACTTTCGGGACGTCCTGTTCGCTTTTCTATATACTCTGCCCCACTGATAAAGGAGTCTACTCAGGGGCAAGTTCTTTCCTTTAAGAGTTGACCTCTATTGTCATGGGAGACAAAAAACGTACTTTTGAGGTAGTTGCCTTAATTGAAGGTGTACCCATTTCAATAATCAGGCAAATAACGTGATGAAAGGAAATAAAAATGATAAACTGAATTAGGAGACACAATAAATATAATGAAGCCCCCGCCCATCGGGGCTTGAAGAAACAGATGGGCTGCATGATGCTTCCACACAGAGCTGAAACCGACTACATACGAGAACTGGTAAACCACTTAGGGGATCTAAGCGTGCCCAGGCAAAACCGTGCGAGTCGGACCGTCCATGCGTATAAACCATATTGGTTTCATTGGGCGACAGAGCTTGAGATGTCATTTCATCTCAAAGTTGGGTAAAAGTCCCACAAAACTGGAAGCAACGTCTCCAAAATGACCTATACAGTGTTGACGGGGACGTTAAACATCAAATCAAATAAACAATAAATATAATGACTTCTTACCAAGTAGTCCAACCATCAGAAGCACTGTCACAAATGTTAGAATTTTCTTCATTTTCAGCTCTGTTAAATCTTCCTCGATCGATTCCAACAAAAGATGAAGGTTTTGTCACAAGTTGCGCGCGGTCCTTCATTTATAGTCTTGTAGTGCCGACCCATCTCTCAAAAGGAGGCTCTTTTAGGGGAAAATGCGTTTGTAAGTTTATGGCGTAAAAAAGAGGTTTGTGAGGATTACTGAAGAGTTCCTTGAAGCATATATGCCTAACATCCCATTTTTGGGAGATTGGAAAATAGTGCAGATTTCAGATCAGACGCCACAAAATACTGCGTCTGATTTGAGTCTACAGTGTTTGCTTAAAGAACATACATTTTTGTAAAACTATTAAACCACAAATAAAGCAAACCTGATACTTCTATACAGCGAAATTTCGATAACTCGAACTCGGATTTTTCGTTTACCATTGCTAATACGAACAAGTTCTTGGGACCCTTGAGAATATTTCCCCAAAGCACCAGATATCCACATATTTAGGGTATTTTTTTCTGATTTATGTCGAAAAGGTAATTTGTGTGTAGTCATTAGAATCGCCTCAATCCTAAAGTATATATTTGCAACACGCAACACTATGACCTTGTCCGGAACAGTCCTTCGTGGGCACACACTGTCCGTGTTGGGGACATTGCATTTCTGTTGAATAGTTGGCGTGTCATACTAAGTTATTTATAAGACTTTCAAGGGGCGTAACAAATCAAAACAAACAAAAAAAATCAACACTCTGCATATTTTGCAATAGTTTGGTTAATCACTTTAATTTTGATTAAAGGATTTCAATTAAAAATACATAAAAATATGCCTAACATAAAGTTTTATGAATCTATTCCAGTTTGTATTGATGACAAAATATTTGCTGGTAATAAACCTTTTCATAGTTGAAATTATTTTGATACTAATAGTAAGTTGCGGTCCACCGCGAAAGAAGTCACCTAACTCCCAATCGGCTAGCTGATAACTGTCAAGCATACAGGAGTCAGCATATTGGCAGCCTAGGGAGAAGACCTACAACTAATCCCAGCTGGCGAACTGGGGGTAGCTCCTATGTGCCCTTGGCGCCCGGTTACCTTAAAACATCCGTCAAGTCATCTATTTATTTTGCATCAGGACAAAGAAAAAGAACAACGTTGAATTCGAAGGGATGTTTTTTATTGTATCGTGATCCCAAATGAATATCAAAGGAGTCAGTAAAATGTCCATTTAAAGAAGCATTTAACCCAGCTAATTAAGAATCAATTAGTCCTTACAAAAGAAACATTCTGACTAAAAGACAAAAATTATTCTATTGTGGAAGCAGGCTACAAACCGCATACAAATCCATACACTTTCCACTTGTCTGGAGCAAAATAATCCGTAATCAAAATTTGCCGTATGACGTTAAATTAAACTGGAAATTTCTTCTGACGAAACGTCAACTTTCAACGTCATTTTCCGCGTTTTACGCTGATTCTGGTAACCGCTGATACTCGTTTTCAGCATTTCTTTTAGGGCTACTGATGAGGCCTTGATGGCCGAAACAAGCTTGTCTGGCCCAAACAACAAATGGATTCTGCTATTTTCGTTTTTGAATGCGTTCATGGTTCTCAAAGGGCATCCCTTTTAGCCTTATTTAATACACATGATTTAAAGCAAACTAGACATTTGAACAAATTCCTGCAATTGTTTTTAGCGATTGGTGGATTCTATACATGGACTCCTTTAATAGATTGTTCCCAGCAAGGACAATTTATATAGGTATGTTTAATAGACTGTTCCCACCAAGGACACTTTCTGTAGGTATGTTTTATAGACTGTTCCAAGCACAGACACTTCTGTAGGTATGTTTATAGACTGTTCCCAGCCCGGACAATTATATAGGTATGTTAAATAGACTGTTCCCACCAAGGACACTTTTCGTAGTTATGGTTAGTAGACATTTTCCAGCACGGACACTTTCTAAAGCTTTCATTAAAAGACTGGTCCCAGCATGGACACTTTCTGTAGGTATATTTAAAAGACTGTTCCCACCACGGACACTTTCTGTAGTACGCTTCATAGTCTGTTCCCAGCACGGACACTTTCTGAAGCTATGTTTAATAGACTGTTCCCATCAAGAACACTTTCTGTAGGTATGTTTGATAGATTGTTCCCAGCACGGACATTTCTGTAGATATGGTTAATAGACTGTTCACACCAAGGACACTTTCTGAAGGTATTTCAATAGATTGTTTGCAGCACGGATACTTCTGTTGGAATGTTTAATAGACTGTTTCCAACAAGGACATTTTCTATACGTATGTTTAATAAGAAGTTCCCACAAAGCACACTTTCTGTAGCTATGTTTAATAGACTGTTCCAAGCATGGACACTTACTGTTGCTATGTTTAATAGACTATTCTCACCAAGGCCACTTTCTGTAGCTATTTTTAATAGAATGTTCCCACCAAGGACACTTTCTGTAGCCATTTATAACAGATTGTTCCCACCAAGGACACTTCATGTAGCTATGTTTAATAGACTGTTCCCAGCATGGACACTTTTTGTAGCTATGTTTAATAGGCTGTTTCCAGCACGGACACTTCTGTATATATGTTTAATAGACTGTTTCCAACAAGGACTCTTTCTATACGTATGTTTAATAAATTGTTCCCACCAAGGACACTTTCTGTAGCTATGTTTAATAGAATGTCCCCACCAAGGACACTTTCTGTAGCCGTTTTTAACAGACTGTTCCCACCAAGGACACTTCATGTAGCTATGTTTAATAGAATGTTCCCAGCATGGACACTTTTTGTAGCTATGTTTAATAGAATGTTCCCACCAAGGACACTTTCTGTAGCCATTTTTAACAGACTGTTTCTACCAAAGACACTTCATGTAGCTATGTTTAATAGACTGTTCCCAGCATGGACACTTTTTGTAGCTATGTTTAATAGGCTGTTTCCAGTACGGACACTTCTGTATATATGTTTTATAGACTGTTTCCAACAAGGACTCTTTCTATACGCATGTTTAATAAACTGTTCCCACCAAGGACACTTTCTGTAGCTATGTTTAATAGAATGTCCCCACCAAGGACACTTTCTGTAGCCGTTTTTAACAGACTGTTCCCACCAAGGACACTTCATGTAGCTGTAGCTATGTTTAATAGACTGTTCCCAGCATGGACACTTTTTGAAGCTATGTTTAATAGGCTGTTTCCAGCACGGACACTTCTGTATATATGTTTAATAGACTGTTTCCAACAAGGACCCTTTCTATACGTATGTTTAATAAACTGTTCCCACCAAGGACACTTTCTGTAGCTATGTTTAATAGTATGTCCCCACCAAGGACACTTTCTGTAGCCGTTTTTAACAGACTGTTCCCACAAAGGACACTTCTTGTAGCTATGTTTAATAGACTGTTCCCAGCATGGACACTTTTTGTAGCTATGTTTAATAGGCTGTTTCCAGCACGGACACTTCTGTATATATGTATAATAGACTGTTTCCAACAAGGACTCTTTCTATACGTATGTTTAATAAACTGTTCCCACCAAGGACACTTTCTGTAGCTATGTTTAATAGAATGTCCCCACCAAGGACACTTTCTGTAGCCGTTTTTAACAGACTGTTCCCACCAAGGACACTTCATGTAGCTATGTTTAATAGAATGTTCCCAGCATGGACACTTTTCGTAGCTATGTTTATTAGGCTGTTTCCAGCACGGACACTTCTGTATATATGTTTAATAGACTGTTTCCAACAAGGACTCTTTCTATACGTATGTTTAATAAACTGTTCCCACCAAGGACACTCTCTGTAGCTATGTTTAATAGAATGTCCCCACCATGGACACTTTCTGTAGCCGTTTTTAACAGACTGTTCACACCAAGGACAATGCATGTAGCTATGTTTAATAGACTGTTCCCAGCATGGACACTTTTTGTAGCTATGTTTAATAGGCTGTTTCCAGCACGGACACTTCTGTATATATGTTTAATAGACTGTTTCAAGCATGGACACTTACTATACGTATGTTTAATAAACTGTTCCCACCTAGGACACTCTCTGTAGCTATGTTTAATAGAATGTCCCCACCAAGGACACTTTCTGTAGCTGTTTTAACAGACTGTTCCCACAAAGGACACTTCATGTAGCTATGTTTAATAGACTGTTCCCAGCATGGACACTTTTTTGTAGCTATGTTTAATAGGCTGTTTCCAGCACGGACACTTCTGTATATATGTTTAATAGACTGTTTCTAACAAGGACTTTTTCTATACGTATGTTTAATAAACTGTTCCCACCAAGGACACTTTCTGTAGCTATGCTTAATAGAATGTCCCCACCAAGGACACTTTCTGTAGCCGTTTTTAACAGACTGTTCCCACAAGGACACTTCATGTAGCTATGTTTAATAGAATGTTCCCAGCATGGACACTTTTTGTAGCTATGTTTAATAGAATGTTCCCACCAAGGACTCTTTCTGTAGCCATTTTTAACAGACTGTTCCCACCAAGGACACTTCATGTAGCTATGTTTAATAGACTGTTCCCAGCATGGACACTTTTTGTAGGTATGTTTAATAGGCTGTTTCCAGCACGGACACTTCTGTATATATGTTTAATAGACTGTTTCAAACAAGGACTCTTTCTATACGCATGTTTAATAAACTGTTCCCACCAAGGACACTTTCTGTAGCTATGTTTAATAGAATGTCCCCATCAAGGACACTTTCTGTAGCGTTTTTAACAGACTGTTCCCACCAAGGACACTTCATGTAGCTATGTTTAATAGAATGTTCCCAGCATGAACACTTTTTGTAGCTATGTTTAATAGAAAGTTCCCACCAAGGACACTTTCTGTAGCCGTTTTTAACAGACTGTTCCCACCAAGGACACTTCATGTAGCTATGTTTAATAGACTGTTCCCAGCATGGTCACTTTTTGTAGCTATGTTTAATAGGCTGTTTCCAGCACGGACACTTCTGTATATATGTTTAATAGACTGTTTCCAACAAGGACTCTTTCTGTACGTATGTTTAATAAACTGTTCCCACCAAGGACACTCTCTGTAGCTATGTTTAATAGAATGTCCCCACCAAGGACACTTTCTGTAGCCGTTTTTAACAGACTGTTCCCACCAATACACTTCATGTAGCTATGTTTAATAGACTGTTCCCAGCATGGACACTTTTTGTAGGTATGTTAAATAGGCTGTTTCCAGCACGGACACTTCTGTATATATGTTTAATAGACTGTTTCCAACAAGGACTCTTTCTATACGTATGTTTAATAAACTGTTCCCACCAAGGACAATTTCTGTAGCTATGTTTAATAGAATGTCCCCACCAAGGACACTTTCTGTAGCCGTTTTTAACAGACTGTTCCCACAAAGGACACTTCATGTAGCTTTGTTTAATAGACTGTTCCCAGCATGGACACTTTTTGTAGCTATGTTGCATAGGCTGTTTCCAGCACGGACACTTCTGTATATATGTTTAATAGACTGTTTCCAACAAGGACTCTTTCTATACCAATGTTTAATAAACTGTTTCCACCAAGGATACTTTCTGTAGCTATGTTTAATAGAATGTCCCCACCAAGGACACTTTCTATGGCCGTTCTTAACAGACTTTTCCCACCAAGGACACTTCATGTAGCTATGTTTAATAGAATGTTCCCAGCATGGACACTTTTTGTAGCTATGTTTAATAAAATGTTCCCACAAAGGACACTTTGTGTAGTCATTTTTAACAGACTGTTCCCACCAAGGACACTTCATGTAGCTATGTTTAATAGACTGTTCCCAGCATGGACACTTCATGTAGCTATGTTTAATAGACTGTTCCCAGCATGGACACATTTTGTAGCTATGTTTAATAGGCTGTTTCCAGTACGGACACTTCTGTATATATGATTAATAGACTGTTTCCAACAAGGACTCTTTCTATACGTATGTTTAATAAACTGTTCCCACCAAGGACACTTTCTGTAGCTAGGTTTAATAGAATGTCCCCACCAAGGACACTTTCTGTAGCCGTTTTTAACAGACTGTTCCCACCAAGGACACTTCATGTAGCTATGTTTAATAGACTGTTCCCAGCATGGACACCTTTTGTAGCTATGTTTAATAGGCTGTTTCCAGCTAGGACACTTCTGTATATATGTTTAATAGACTATTTCCAACAAGGACTCTTTCTATACGTATGTTTAATAAACTGTTCCCACCAAGGACACTTTCTGTAGCTATGTTTAATAGCGTGATAGCTCAGTGGTTAGTGCACTTGCCTCTGATGCTAAAGGTCCCGGGTTCGATCCCCGGAAGCGGCGATAAAATTTCGGTGTCCGAACACGCTCCATTGGCATCATTTGCAGGGATGAATGTCATTAAGTGCACCGTCCTTCGGATCGGGACGTTAACTGGAGGCCCCCTGTGCAGGGAGAACCATCCCCTGTGCAGGTTAAAGAACCCTACCATAATTACATGATTACTGTGTAGGCTTTCATCCTGCAAAACTAGAGTGTATGTAATATACACCTGCCTAGAATGTCCGCGAGGGCGTATGGCAGTATATATAGAAAGAAAAAGAAAAATGTCCCCACCAAGGACACTTTCTGTAGCCATGTTTAATAGACTGTTGGCACCAAGGACACTTTCTGTAATTATGTTTAATAGACTGTTCCCGACAAGGATACTTTCTGTAGCTATGAATATTAGTCTCTTTGCAGCACGGACACTTCTGAAGGTATGTTCAATAGACGGACGGACACTCCTGTAGGTATGTTTAATAGACTGTTCCCACCAAGGACACTGTCTGAACCTATGTCAGGTAGACTGTTCCCATCACGGAAACTCACTGGAGCTATGATTTATAGACTGTTCCCATCACGTACACTTCTGTAGGTATGTTTAATAGACTGTTCCCAGCACGGACGGTTTCTGAAGCTATGTTCAATACACTGTTCCCACCAAAGACACTTGTTTCATATGTCGGGGGCTGGCAAAACGTATATGTGACGGGACAACACGCGGGAACCTCGAATCTATGTCCACTTGTGGGGCACTAACGCAAAGGAAATTCTAAGATACTTAGAATCCTTTACAATATTTATATGGAATAAGTCTAATATTTATAAACAACACTGGTTACATAATTTTACAAAGACAAACTTAAAGGGACAGTTGACTCGCAATCTATTCCACTTAGGTTAAGACAGAATGAAAATTAGTCTGGGCCCAATTAAATTTCTGTCTTAATACAAGTGGAATACACTTGAATCACACTTGAATTACACATGAAGTACACACACTCATTCACACCCTCAAATACTTAACATAATGTTCTTTCTCCCTTCCTGTTGATGATAAAGACCTGATGAGTGTTTATGGCACCATAATGTTTTATATAAACTTTACAATAACCAGTATATCCACAGTAATGACTGTTTCACCAACCAGTTTTTGCCTCTGTGTTATACCGTGGCGATTACATCTATAGCTGCTCACCGCCGAATAAAATGTAGTAACAGGGGTGGGGGACACATAAACCCCTTTACATCATTCTATACTCATCATCCATATCATCACTGCCTCATATCACTGATGCCTCATATCACTGATGCCTCGTATCACCGTTGTCTTATATCAACGATGCCTCATATTAACGATGCCTTATATGAACAATGCCTCATATCAATGATTGACGTCAGGTGAGCGATTCAGGCTGCAATGTTGATATTCTATAAGTGTAACTGCAATGTCTCCAACACGGACAGTGGGCGCCCCAGGGACTGTTCCGGACAAGGTCATAGTGTTGCGTGTTGCAATTATATACTGTAGGAGTATAGCCTGTATTACGTGCTATTCGACGTTTAACATTGACAGAGTGCAAATGCCATTTGTAGTTTTGCTTTTTTGTGCTTCATGTTAGCACGTATGGACATGAAGTTGTAAAACAATAAAAAAACGGGCTAAATCCCGCCCACAATATATCAACATTTTCTGACTCCGAGAGAACGCATTGTTTGAAGAAAGGATGGGCATGCCCTCTGCCAGGCTGATCAGGCTCGGAAGAGCCCAGAGGGACCTAAGGTCCGTGTCAATGAATGCGTCTTAAGGAACAGGAGAATATATGATTTAAGGTTGAGGATCCGAACGGTTTCTTATATAAGGACTTTCATGATAAGAGGGGTGGGTCATGCCCCAGGGGACCCCGGTGTATCCAAGGTCAATGTCGTTAAATGCATCTTACCATAAGAAACAAGAATACATTGTTTATGGGTGGGGATCATAAGCAGTTTCCGAGTTATTGCACATTTTATGAAATGAAGGGGTAGGACATGCCCACGGGTGACCCATTAGGAATCAAGATCTATGTCAGTATATGTGGTTTATCATAAGGAACAATAATATAATATAGTCTATAGGGTGTTCCATTAATTCTGTCACTGTTTCGTGACAATACTGCACTAAAAGAGTAAGGGGTGCAATAAAAAACAACAAGAGGACCAGTATGGCCCTGTATCGCTAACCTGAGTACAAGTCTGTCCAACACTTCCTCAGAATAAACAATTTGAAGTTTTCCGCAATTGGCCATTATGACCTACATAGTGGAACCAGGTTAACGAATCTGAACAAGGTCGATGTCAGGATGTATCTGACCGAGTGTGATCAAAATCCATGAGAAAAATCCGTTTGAAAATTTCCACCATGTCAGCCATAATATGACCTGCTTATGAACTGGAGCAGAAACATTTGAACAAATCTGAGAAAGATCAATGTCAGGATGCTAATGACCAAGTTTGATCAAATTCCAATCAAAGGTTCATGAGAAGTTGTTTGAAGTTTTTTATGATGTCAGCCATTTTGACCTACTTATGCACTGGATAAATTTGCATAAATTTGAGAGAGGTCCATAATTATATGGATGCTTCTGACCAAGTTTCATCAAATTCTGTTTATCTGTTCATGAGAAAAGGCCATTTTATTTTTTTTCAAGGTGACAGCCATTTTGACCTACTTATGCAGTAAAGTGAACCATTTGCATAAATTTGAGACTGGTCCAAATAAGGATGCTTCTGACCAAGTTTGATCTGTTCATGAGAAAAAGCCATGTAAAGTTATTTCAAGATGGCGGCCATAATGACCTACTTATTCATTGGAGAGGGCTCATTTGAATAAAACTGAGAAAGGTTGATGCCAGGATGCTTCAGGTCAAGTTTGGACATTAGTTTTTGAAGAGCTGTTGTTTGAACAAAATACACTTCGTAAATACAAACTATGTCACTGTGACCTAATTTCACTACAGATTTGGATGATATGAATAATCTTGAGAACCAAGGTCCCAACGATGTCCCATACCAATTTTGAGTCAACTATACCAAGCTTTTTCGGATACTAAGTCAATTTAGTTGTTTTGCTATTTTTAGCTCACTGAGACGAAGTCTCAGTGTAGCTATTGTGATCACTTTTTGTCTGTCCGTCCGTCCGTCCGTCGTCCGTAAACACTTGTTCAAACGACTTCTTCTCCGAAACCACTGCACCTACGACTCTCGAAATTTATATGCAGCATGATCAGACTCGAGACTTACAAGTTTGCGAAAATTATCCGGGTCGACAATCCAAGATGGCCGCCGTAACTAAAAATAGCAAAAACAACTAAATCGACTTTTCTCTAGAACCGCATGGTATAATTGGCTGATTTTTGGTATTGAGCTTCGATGGGCACTAGGTTCTCAAATTTATATACAAAAACTCTGTAGTGGAATTAGGTCACGGTGACCTACTTTATATTTACGACATATATTTTGTTCAAATGGCATCTCCTCGAAAACCAATGCTCAGATTTTGACCAAACTTGATCTGAAGCATTCTGATATCAGCATTTCTCAGATTTGTTCAAATGGTTCCGCCTCGATGCATAAGTAGGTCATAATGGAAAAACTTCAAACTGCTAATTCTCGTGAACTGGTGAAAAGGATTTGATCAGACATGGTCAGAAGCATCCATGCATCAACCAGTATTAGATATATTCAAATGGTTCCACTCCGATGCATAAATAGGTCAAAATGGTCGATATCGGGAAAACTTCAAACCGCTCATTCTCGTGAATGGATGAACAGAATTTGATTAAACAAGGTCAGAAGCATCCTTACATCAACCTGTATCAGATTTATTCGAATGGTTCCACTCCGATGCATAAGTAGGTCATAATGGCTGACATCGTGAAAAACATAAAATTGCTGATTCTCATTAATGGATGAACGGAATTTTATCAAACTTGGTCAGAAAGATCCTTACATCAACCTGTATCAGATTTATTCAAATGGTTCCACTCCAATGCATAACTAGGTGATAATGGCCGACATCAGGAAAAATTTTAAACTGCTGATTCTCTTTAATGGATGAACAGAATTGGATCAAACTTGGAACCGTCTATTAAACATACCTACAGCAGTCTCCGTCGTAGGAAGAGAAAGTGTCCTTGTCGGGAACAGTCTATTAAACATAACTACAGAAAGTGCCCTTGGTGGGAACAGTCTATTAAACAGACCCAAAGAAGTGTCCGTGCTGGGAACAGTCTATAAAGCATACCTAAAGAAGTGTCCTTGGTGGGAACAGTCCATTAAAAATACCTAAAGAAGTGTCCGTGTTGGGAACAGTCTATTAAACATAATTACAGAAAGTGTCCTTGGTGGGAACAGTCTATTAAACATACCTAAAGAAGTATCCGTGCTGGGAGCAGTCTATTAAACATAACTACAGAAAGTGTCCTTGGTAGGAACAGTCTATTAAACATACCTAAAGAAGTGTCTTTGGTGGGAACAGTCTATTAAACATACCTAAATAAGTGTCCGTGCTTGGAACAGTCTATTAAACATACTTTAAGAAGTGTCCGTGCTGGGAATTGTCTATTAAACACCACAGGACCATTGGTCCTGCATCGCTCACCTGACGTCAGTCAGCCCAGCGGTTCCAGAGGAGAAGACATTTAAAAATGTGGACACACAGGCACACGACAGACAAACTCTGACCACCCTATAAGTTCACCAATGAGCTTTCGGCTCAGGTGAGATAATAACTACAAAAAGTGTCCTTGGTGGGAACATTCTATCAAACATAGCTACAGAAAGTGTTCTTGGTGGGAACATTCTATTAAACATAGCAACAGTAAGTGTCCATGCTTGGAACAGTCTATTAAACAGAGCTGCAGAAAGTGTCCTTGGTGGGAACATAAACATTGAATCCTTAAGAGTTTTCTTAGTAAAAATGTTTGTGCTCAAAAAAATAATCTTACCAGATCTCAATAATTTTTTTGGAGTCTGGGTGAAAAATAGTGGGTTGTTCGGGGGACAGCAAGCAAACATTTTTTTATGGATGGCCTCAGCTCCGTTTTCAGGAATGTACACTTATTTGGACTTTCTCCTACACATAACAACAGCAGTGTCTGTGATGGGAACCGTCTATTAAACATACCTACAGCAGTGTCCGTCGTAGCAAGAGAAAGTGTCCTTGTCGGGAACAGTCTATTAAACATAACTACAGAAAGTGTCCTTGGTGGGAACAGTCTATTAAACAGACCTAAAGAAGTGTCCGTGCTGGGAACAGTCTATGACGCATACCTACAGAAGTGTCCTTGGTGGGAACAGTCCGTTAAAAATACCTAAAGAAGTGTCCGTGTTGGGAACAGTCTATCAAACATAACTACAGAAAGTGTCCTTGGTGGGAACAGTCTATTAAACGTACCTAAAGAAGTGTCCATGCTGGGAAAAGTCTATTAAACATAACTAAAGAAAGTGTCCTTGGTAGGAACAGTTTATAAAACATACGTAGAGAAGTGTCTGTGCTGGAAACAGTCTATTAAACATACCTAAATAAGTGTCCGTGCTGGGAACAGTCTATTAAACATAGCTACATGAAGTGTCCATGCTGGGAACAGTCTATTAAACATAGCTACATGAAGTGTCCTTGGTGGGAACAGTCTGTTAAAAATGGCTACAGAAAGTGTCCTTGGTGGGAACATTCTATTAAACATAGCTACAAAAAGTGTCCATGCTGGGAACAATCTATTAAACATAGCTACATGAAGTGTCCTTAGTGGGAACAGTCTGTTAAAAACGGCTACAGAAAGTGTCCTTGGTGGGAAAATTCTATTAAACATAGCTACAAAAAGTGTCCATGCTGGGAACAGTCTATTAAACATAGCTACATGAAGTGTCCTTGGTGGGAACAGTCTGTTAAAAACTGCTACAGAAAGTGTCCTTGGTGGGAACATTCTATTAAACATAGCTACAAAAAGTGTCCATGCTGGGAACAGTCTATTAAACATAGCTAAATGAAGTGTCCATGCTGGGAACAGTCTATTAAACATAGCTACATGAAGTGTTCTTGGTGGGAACAGTCTGTTAAAAATGTCTACAGAAAGTGTCCTTGGTGGGAACATTCTATTAAACATAACTACAAAAAGTGTCCATGCTGGGAACAGTCTATTAAACATAGCTACATGAAGTGTCCTTGGTGGGAACAGTCTGTTAAAAATGGCTACAGAAAGTGTCCTTGGTGCGGACATTCTATTAAACATAGCTACAGAAAGTGTCCTTGGTGGGAACAGTTTATTAAACATACGTATAGAAAGAGTCCTTGTTGGAAACAGTCTATTAAACATATATACAGAAGTGTCCGTGCTGGAAACAGCCTATTAAATATAGCTACAAAAAGTGTCCTTAGTGGGAACAGTCTGCTAAAAATGGCTACAGAAAGTGTCCTTGGTGGGAACATTCTATTAAACATAGCTACAGAAAGTGTCCTTGGTGGGAACAGTTTATTAAACATACATATAGAAAGAGTCCTTGTGGAAATAGTCTATTAAACATATATACAGAAGTGTCCGTGCTGGAAACAGCCTATTAAACATAGCTACAAAAAGTGTCCATGCTGGGAACAGTCTATTAAACATAGCTACAGAAAGTGTCCTTGGTGGGAACAGTTTATTAAACATACGTATATAAAGTGTCCTTGTTGAAACAGTCTATTAAACATACCAACAGAAGTATCCGTGCTGGGAACAATATATTAAACATACCTACAGAAAGTGTCCTTGATGGGAACAGTCTATTAATCATAGCTACAGAAAGTGTCCTTTCTGGGAACAGACTATGAAGCGTACTACAGAAAGTGTCCGTGGTGGGAACAGTCTTTTAAATATACCTACAGAAAGTGTCCATGCTAGGACCAGTCTTTTAATGATAGCTTTAGAAAGTGTCCGTGCTGGAAAATGTCTACTAACCATAACTACGAAAAGTGTCCTTGGTGGGAACAGTCTATTTAACATACCTATATAATTGTCCGGGCTGGGAACAGTCTATAAACATACCTACAGAAGTGTCTGTGCTTGGAACAGTCTATAAAATATACCTACAGAAAGTGTCCTTGGTGGGAACAGTCTATTAAACATACCTATATAAATTGTCCTTACTGGGAACAATCTTTTAAAGGAGTCCATGTATGGAATCCACCAATCGCTAAAAACAATTGCAGGAAATTGTTCAAATGTCTAGTTTGCTTTAAATCATGTGTATTAAATAAGGCTAAAAGGGATGCCCTTTGAGAACCATGAACCATGAACGCATTCAAAAACGAAAATAGCAGAATCCATTTGTTGTTTGGGCCAGACAAGCTTGTTTCGGCCATCAAGGCCTCATCAGTAGCCCTAAAAGAAATGCTGAAAACGAGTATCAGCGGTTACGAGTATCAGCGTAAAACGTGGAAAATGACGTTGAAAGTTGACGTTACGTCAGAAGAAATTTCCAGTTTAATTTAACGTCATGCGGCAAATTTTGTTTACGGATTATTTTGCTCCAGACAAGTGGAAAGTGCATGGATTTGTATGCGGTTTGTAGCCTGCTTCCACAATAGAATAATTTTTGTCTTTTAGTCAGAATGTTTCTTTTGTAAGGACTAATTGATTTTTAATTAGCTGGGTTAAATGCTTCTTTAAATGGACATTTTACTGACTCCTTTGATATTCATTTGGGATCACGATACAATAAAAAACATCCCTTCGAATTCAACGTTGTTCTTCTTCTTTGTCCTGATGCAAAATAAATAGATGACTGACGGATGTTTTTAAGGAAACCGGGCGCCAAGGGCACATAGGGGCTACCCCCAGTTCGCCAGCTGGGATTAGTTGGAGGTACTGCTCTTTTCCCTAGGCTGCCAATATGCTGACTCCTGTCTGCTTGACAGTTATCAGCTAGCCGATTGGGAGTTAGGTTACTTCATTCGCGGATTGTTGTTGTTTTCCAGTTTCCCCGTGTCGCGGGTCGTCAGCTGGTGGGGTCCCAGGGAACGAATCCATGCTGGCACTTCACCGTAGCCGTTTGGTGGTACCCCTATTCCCCGTTGCCGGTGAACAGGGAGACCATCGCTCGGCTCCAGTCCCGTCCGTCCATGTTTGTCGTCTCACGTCTCAGGTGTCTCCGAGCCCACGGGCATCCCCTTGCCCTGTAGCCAATCGCCGAGCTCCATCCTGAGAGGTTTGTGAAACGGTGCCGTGACCTTTCCAGGTCTCGGTGGGCTTATATTTTGTCTTCCCGTTTGCTTCAGGAGTACATGTGTCCTGTCGCTAAAGGGCATCTTTAAATGTAGGAGTTTCTGGGCTAGGCGTGCTTCATATTTCAAGGGCTGTGGATATGTTGCACAGTTCCAATGTGAGCCTTTGTTTTTGTGCAACATAGTTTAGTTGTAGTAATTTGGAACTCCATTCAAAAGGTTTGGCTGCGTGATTGCACTGCGTTTAAGTTATAGCAGTGCTGTGCCTTGGGTTTTTGCGGTTTGCCGCAAAGGGGTGTGGGTTGTTTTGTGTAACAGGGTAGGCTCCGAGTTTGAACTTATCATTAAGGGGATCGTTTAGCAGTTAATTTTGTTTGAAAGTTTCATTGCGATTTGGAAGACGTTTCTAAAGATTGCTATACACGTTTCCATGTTACGTGTTATGCACCTTATATTCAATCCATGTTACGTGTTATGCACCTTATATTCAATCAGGGGATTCGAGACAAAGTTTTTTAGCCATTTTGTGGTGCTTATTTGCACCACAAAATTGTAGAGTCCATCCATTTCTTTCTTCTAGCTTGTAGCTTCAGCCGCATCTACACCCTCACGCCAGCACCATGTCTATGGATGTCGTCTACGCTTTTTGTATCAATTTTGATATTGGTATTTTTGTTTTTATTTTTTTGTTTGATTTTTGCATATTGTTGTAACGTATGTACATTTTTACATTATTTGGTCTGTGCCCCCAGCTTAATGAGTATATATGCGGGCGGATGTGCTCGCCCCGCCACGGACCTGTCGTGTTTGTTTTTCTTGTGCTTTAAAGATGGTGTTGTCCGTTTTGGGGCAAGCCCACCCGCTCTCTTATGCTGGGTAGGACAGTTTTTGTACCTGCAAGGTTGTGCTTGTAGATTATATTTTGTGATTTTTGTTTATTCTGTACATACAACATATAGTATAGTGTGACGGCCTCCGCCGTCTCGGGCCCAAGTTCGTGTTTATTTTAGTTTGTGGGTGACCTCTATCGCGGAGGATGTGGAAGTAGGTCAATCTCCTTTTCTGCATTTTTTGTTAAAGTTAGGAAAATGTGGTGCCCTCCTCCACGTAGGATGTCATATTCTGTGGGACCGTAAGTGGGTCATTCTGAGTCGCCATGTTTACATGTCATTATCGCATCCTACTTGAAGGAAGGCACCATAGGGGGAATTGTATTCCTACCTAGTCGTTTGAGGGCCCGAGATATCGTGTGCCGATCTCGTTAGCAATGCAGTTAGTACAAATTCATAGGTCGCTTACAAGCGTCCGCCTGCGCATGTGCGCAGTCGAGCACTCCTATGCGATCTTGTTTTTATGTGTCATATTTATAGTTAACAATGTTTGAAATCGCTTTTTGGGAACTAAACTCTTCTTCTTCTTCTTCTATCTCCAGATTTTTGATCTCTCTTTTCCTATACTATCCTCTCTACGGGATTCCTACTCTACAACTATTCTACAACTATCGCTTTATCTACCTAATTGAGCATTGCGTGGGTGGATGTATGTTGTTTAAGTTTTGCGTTGATGGTTGTGTGTTGATGCCCTCCTTCAGGGTCGCGCTAAGTCATGCCCTAGTTAGTTAGTTTATTTCCCTTATCTGTATAAATATATGGTCGTCTTGACCGTCCGTTTTAATTACGGTCATGGCGCGATTTGCTGTTTTTTGGTGATTCTTATGTTAAACGACAAGGGCAGTACCGAGGGCTGTTTGATGTACCAGGCGAGGTTCGGTTTTTCGGCCATGGTGGTATGCGCGTGGCGAGCTATGATGTTGACTTGTGGGACAGCGTTTCATATTTTCCGAAGGCAAAGTTGGGACTTCACAGGCACTATTATAGGGACCGTATTCATTTGTCAAGAGAGGGACAGAAGCAATACCATGTGTGCTTAGAGAGAGCCTTCCTGTGATTTTTCTGCTAGTCAGGTGTTTATAAAAGGGTCCTTTTGTGGCCCCCAGATCATTCCGTTTGGGTAACCTTATAATGTACATCCTTTATTCGAAAGCGAAAAAAAAGAAAAACAAAGAGATGTGATAAGGCCTATTGTATCTTATTTCTGTCCCACTAATCTATGTGCATTCCTGAAGGAGAGCCTTTTGTTTGCTAGTGTGTTGGTGTGCCGTTCTCCTTTGGGTTGTGTGGCTCTCGATCAGCCAGGATTTTGACGCAACGCTGCTCAGTGCCAAAGTCCTAAGACCGCAAACCCCAGCGTTACATCTCGTCCTGATTTCCCGTTTGCCTTCCTCCCTCCGGAGAGGCCGGGCGATGGATTTTCCTTGTGATGGATCCATGCCCAGTTCCGGCGTGTTCTCGTGTGATCCTATTTCGGGCAGTGTGGCTCCCGATCAGCTAGGATTTTGGTGCAGCGCCCATAAGTGCAAAGTCAGTGGGCCGCAACCACAACGCTACACCTCGTTTTAACCTCTCGCTTGCCACACCCCTTTGGAGGGTGGGTCGGGGCTATGGATTTTCCTTGTGGTGGGTCCATGCCCCGTTCTGTTATGGTCTTTTCACAGTGATCCAGGGATCGCTGTCACCGTTAGGCACTCCTAAGTGCAAAGCCGAGGCCGCAAACCACAGTGCCTACCGTTGACTTTGTTCCCCTTTTTGCCGTGAGACGGCCGCCCTTTGATCACTACGCTCCTTTTTGGTTGGTAGCGTCTAAGGTGCGGTTAAATCATTTATTGTTTCTGAAATCGGGTCTGTAACGGTTTTGGTTTCAGGCATGCTTATGTGTAACCTCGTACGGGGTGTGTCTCTCGTAACAGTGCAATAAATTTAGTCTGCGCCCTTAGCTTTCCCCTATATTTTGTCCAGGTAGTTTGTTTTCTCAAAGAAATTGAAAACCGCGTCCCTCATTTCCTGTGACATTAGATTCAGCAAAGCAATCGCGTTTATCTCCCCTTGGTATCCTAGTGCTGTCAGTTTTAGTTCCCTCCTAGCGGGGCCGTTCGCGGAGAACCGCAACTTACTATTAGTATCAAAATAATTTCAACTATGAAAAGGTTTATTACCAGCAAATATTTTGTCACCAATACAAACTGGAATAGATTCATAAACTTTATGTTAGGCATATTTTTATGTATTTTTTAATTGAAATCCTTTAATCAAAATTAAAGTGATTAACCAAACTATTGCAAAATATGCAGAGTGTTGATTTTTTTTTTGTTTGTTTTGATTTGTTACGCCCCTTGAAAGTCTTATAAATAACTTAGTATGACACGCCAACTATTCAACAAAAATGCGAGGCGTTATCAAATTTCATAACAGTCATAAAAATAAATAACTTTTAATAAACGACGACTGTTATTCGCTTGACCCAAATGAAGAGAATAGAACACGATACATTTAAATTAATATGCAAAGATAACCCAAATTTTACGGTTTTCTGTATCTACAACTGCTAATTTCCAGTGTCCCCACCACGGACACTTTGTTCCGGCGAACGACTGTTCCCACGAGCGACATCATGTTGTGTGTTGCAAATATACCCTACTCGTTCAAGGGGGTCAAAATTATATAGACGTGTTTTCGCGATGTATGTCTTAAATTTCTAGTCTGTGTAGCTGAGCAGAAGGGTTTCTGATCGCTAAACCAAGAAGACAGCTGAGCGGAAGGGTTTGTGATCGCCAAACCAAGAAGACAGCTGAGCGGAAGGGTTTGTGATCGCCACTCCAAGAAGACAGCTGAGCAGAAGGGTTTGTGATCGCCACTCCAAGAAGACAGCTGAGCAGAAGGGTTTGTGATCGGCAAACCGAGAAGACAGCTGAGCAGAAGGGTTTGTGATCGCCAAACCGAGAAGACAGCTGAGCAGAAGGGTTTGTGATCGCCAAACCCAGAAGACAGCTGAGCAGAAGGGTTTGTGATCGGCAAACCGAGAACACAGCTGAGCAGAAGGGTTTGTGATCGCAAAACCGAGAAGACAGCTGAGCAGAAGGGTTTGTGATCGCCAAACTGAGAAGACAGCTGAGCAGAAGGGTTTGTGATCGCCAAACAGAAAAGCCAGCTGGGCAGAAGGGTTTGTGATAGCCAAACCGAGAAGACCGCTCAGCAGAAAGGTCTGTGATCGCCAAACCGAGAAGACAGCCGAGCAGAAGGGTTTGTGATCGGCAAACCGAGAAGACAGCTGAGCAGAAGGGTTTGTGATCGCCAAACCGAGAAGACCGCTGAGCAGAAGGGTTTGGGATCGCTAAAAACCGAGAAGACAGCTGAGCAGAAGGGTTTGTGATCGCCAAACCAAAAAGACAGGTTTTCTGTGGACGGGGTTCACATCAGAGCTCAGGCCTATCTAGCCTGGGCTGCATGCTATTTCCACGCAGAACTGAAACCCGACCAAAAATAAGAGCTGGTGAAGCGTCTGAGCCTGCCCAGGCAAGTGGTGCATGTCGGACCCTTCATGCATGTAAACCTACTTGTTTCATTGGGCGACAGGGCTTGAGAGGTCATTTCATCTAGAGATCGGGTAAAAGTCCGACAAACACCTTTAAAGTGTTCAAGGGGACCTCAATTCAAACAATACTGCAGTCACATTCAATGTTTTGATTTGTTTGTTTGATTTAAGGTTTAACGTCCCCGTCAACACGGTATACGTACTTCATTTTTGAGACGTTGCTTCCAATTCTGTGGACTTTTACCCGATATTGAGATGAAATGACATCTCAAGCCCTGTCGCCAAATGAAACCAATATGATTTATAAGCATGAAGGGGCCGACACGCACCGCTTTGCCTGTGCAGACTTAGATCCTCTAGGCGGTTTACCGGTACTCGTGTGCGGGTCGGTTTCAGCTCTGCGTGGAAGCATGATGCAGCCCATATATTTCTTCAAGCCCCTATGGGCCGACTTTTAAGACTATGAAAATTGGTTCGAGCTATCCTGAGTTGGACAGAGCGCTATGTCATGAGACATTATGGGATTTTTTTTAGTTCTATCTTTTTCTATCTTCTATAAACAGCGGAAGCTGCGTGTAAACATTAGAATCGTCTCCTCGAGGCAATTTTTATGAGTACACAAAACATACATTTTCAAAATGAAATAAGCTAATTTGTGCCAGCGCACGACAAAACCTACAATAAGACATGTGCGCCCAGCGAAGACTCAGGTCAGCCTGCGCATCCGCGCAGTCTGATCAGAGTCTTCGTTGTGCGCTCTAATGATAGCTAAGGGCCCAATGCTCCTTCATGCAGCAAGAGAAGTCTCTGGTCAGACTATATTGATGTGCAGGCTGGTCTCATTCTTCGCTGGGCGCACATATAAATTGTAGGAAATGCTGTGCACCGGTTCAAATTTCTCCCTATATTTCTAGGGACCCAGTAACGAAACAGCCGGGGTAAGGGAAACACCAGCATTTGAATCATTGAATTTCACTGTGGTTTTTTTTTTTTTTTTTGGGGGGGGGGGGGGGGGGGGGGTTAAACAGTTCTTCTGAGCACCAATTTCACTTAAATATTGTAACATTGTAGCCAATTCAGTTTTTCAATTTCAAAGCTATACGACAGCTACACCATGTACATAAAAAGATGTTTCTTTGTCCCCAAGTGAAGGCCTCCTTAATTGCCTTTAAGTGATGCACTTCAGCTGCGAGTTTCTTCAAGGATAATTCTGCCTGGCATGATGCAATACTCTGCCAATCTTCCTCTTTCAAAGGACCAATGATATCTTCTTCCCAGTGCAGATGAAGTTGTTTGACCCAGACTGTCTGTCTGTCTGTCTGTCTGTCTGTTTGTGTACCTGTTGTTACACTGTCGGTTATACGCGAAAGAAAACCGGAGTACTCTGAGAAAAAAATCGAGTTATTTTGGCTTCCCTTTGTCTTGGACACAGTATCTGCCCGCCATCGATAGGCTACGAATGTCCTTAGGGTGGCCTTATTTAAACTGTGTTTTGATTTTGTTTGTTTGACTTGAGGTTTAACGTCCCTGTCAACACTGTATAGGTCATTTTAGAGACTTTGCTTCCAATTATGTGGGACTTTTACCCGACATTGAGATGAAATGACACGCCCAATGAAACCAATAGGGTTTATAAGCATGGACGGCCCGACTCGCACCGCTTTGCCTGGGCTGGCTTAGGTCCTCTAAGCGGTTTACCAATACTCGTGTGCGGTCGGTTTCAGCTCTTCGTGAAAGCACCATGCAGCTAATCTATTTCTTCAAGCCCCGATGGGCGGGGGGGGGGGGCGAATATAAACCTGTAGTTATATCAATATGTATATGAAATCGCGCAAGTTGCTAGTTGCACAGAACATTGACGATTCATCACATACCTTTAAGTTACTGTAATTTAAGCAAATAGTGTTGACCCTGGTCAGTCTACAGTGTTTGCTAAGCACAAAACACGGAAGTTTTCTTTTTATATATTTTAACCCAGATTTATAACCCTCTTATGCAACACTCTGATGATAGCGGTTTGAATATCGCCGATATTTTCTATAAATAGCCGTTACCTGGAAAACCTACAAATCAGTGATAGTCACATGGAAATCAACACTGATTAGCTCCTGTGCTTGGGCAACGCTGGGTAGATTTAAAAATCAAAGCACTGAGAGTACTGGTGGGTCGATTGTCTCTGGGTGTAGATACAGTGTAGGGGAAATGGGCCTGAACGGGGACTTAGACTGTTTCGTTGAACCATAAAATTCATGTACTGTAAGCAAACCGTGTAGACCGTGATCAGACGCTGCGGTTTTCGGCGTCTGACCCTAAAATTCCTATACTGTAAGCAAGCAGTGTAGACCCTGATCAGACGCCGCGTTCTGCGGCGTCTGATCTGTGTCTACACTGTTTGTCCAGCCCAAACCATGATTCCTGCCCAGATTGTACGGAAAACCTTTTTACGCAAACGCGCTGACCTCACTGCGATAAAATTCTATAAATAATCTTCGTGGATTGATAGTCATGTGGACTCCAGCACTAATAGAGGTTTTGTCCGTAAACACTCGACCCCAAAATGACCGAAACGAAAACATTGATGTGACTCATTCTGTACAAAGCATGTATGATTTCAATTTTATATAGCTTGGCGCATATACCTAGTTGTAACTTTTTGTGTGCACAGACTAATATATACTTATCCATCCATCCATCCATCCATCCAGGAAGCCATCCATCCATCCATCCAGGAAGACAGCCAGGAAGCCAGCCAGGAAACCAGCCAATCAGGCTGTCATCCAGCCAGATCCATCCATCAAGCCATCCACCCATCCATCAGCCCATCTTATATCCATTCATCTATCATCAACCTGACCACCATTAATCGATCGATTGGTCGATCCAATGATCAATTAATCCATCAATCGATCCACCCATCGATCGATTTATCCAACCATCCGCCCATCCATCCATTCATCCACCTATCCAAAAAAACAATCAACCGATCAACCAACCAACAAATCAGCCATCTATCCGTCAACCCTAACATCCATCCATCCGTTCACGTAACATCTATCAATCCAGCCAACCAGCCATTTCCAAAGCTGCCCACCCATCTAGCCAAGAGCCGTCTACCTAATCATACGAGGGTGAGTCAATAAAAATAATTGCACGACCCGCAGAAAAAGCGACCGACTGAAGTCGGTTGATTTTCTAAGAGTGCCCTAAAATCACCGTGTCATTCTGTCATTCGGTCAATCGGTCATTCTGTCAGTCTGTCTGTCTGTCCGTAACCCGTTTGTGAAAATTGGTGATAGTGACTTAACCGCTTGGAATATTTAAACAATTTTTGGCATACTGATATATATCAATGAGATCTAACCAATGAATTTGCGAAATACTACATTACATTTAGTATAGCCTCGCCGAGGCGACAAATGTGAAAATTTTCGAACTGCTTCTCCTCGGAAACCGTTGGGTCGATTGAAGTCAAATTTCATATGAAGCCTCTACGGGATGGGGGAAACCAAAATTTGCTCATTGTGTCCAGGTCACATGACCAAAATGGCCGCCAAGCCATATATGGTCTGTCTGTCTCTCCGTCCGTAACCCGTTTGTGAATATTGGTGATAGTGACTTAACCGCTTGGAATATTTAAACAATTTTTGGCATACTGATAGATATCAATGAGATCTAACCAATGAATTTGCGAAATATTACATTACATTTAGTATAGCCTCGCCGAGGCGACAAATGTGAAAATTTTCGAACTGCTTCTCCTCGGAAACCGTTGGGCCGATTGAAGTCAAATTTCATATGGAGCCTCTACGGGATGGGGGAAACCAAAATTTGCTCATTGTGTCCAGGTCACATGACCAAAATGGCCGCCAAGCCATATATGGTCTGTCTGTCTCTCCGTCCGTAACCCGTTTGTGAAAATTGGTGATAGTGACTTAATCGCTTGGAATAAATAAACAATTTTTGACATACTGATAGATATCAATGAGATCTAACCAATGAACTTGCGAAATATTACATTCCATTTAGTATAGCCTCGCCGAGGCGAAAAAGTGAAAATTTTCGAATTGCTTCTCCTCGGAAACCGTTGGGCCGATTGAAGTCAAATTTCATATGGCGCCTCTATGGGATAAGAGAAACCAAAATTTGCTCATGGGGTCCCGGTCACATGACCAAAATGGCCGCCAAGCCATATATGGTTTGTCTGTCTGTCCGTCCGTCACCCGTTTGTGAAAATTGGTGATAGTGACTTAACCGCTTGGAATATTTAAACAATTTTTGGCATACTGATAGATATCAATGAGATCTAACCAATGAACTTGCGAAATATTACATTCCATTTAGTATAGCCTTGCCGAGGGGAAAAAAGTGAAAATTTCCGAACTGCTTCTCCTCGGAAACCGTTGGGCCGATTGAAGTCAAATTTCATATGGAGCCTCTATGGGATGGGGGAAACCAAAATTTGCTCATGGTGTCCAGGTCACATGACCAAAATGGCCGCCAAGCCATATATGGTAAAAACCCTCAAAAATAGTCTTCTCCAGAACCACTGGGCAGATTTCCACGAAACTTGATAAATAGCATCCGGGACGCAGTCCCATCATACATTGCTAAAATGGTGACCCTGAGTTGTGACCTTGACCTTCTTTGTGCCTAGGTCAAACTTTGACACATATGCTTTTGTATTGGAAAAGTGAGAATGCATTTTATCCTGCAAACGATTCAGAATACAGTACTAAAGTATAAGATATATTTTTGCTCCTTACGATAAGGCGCATTTATTGGGGGAACCGTTTAAGGTCCAGGTCACATGACCAAAATGGCCGCCATACCCATATATGGTAACACTCATAAAGCTAAAAGCATCCGGCGGGTCGTGCACTGCAGCTGAAGCACTGGTTCTAACTTATTTTTGAGTGAGATCGATCTCTTCACTATAAAAAATTAGTGTTAATTATACCTAAAGACAGAGTAACGTATACACTAAAACTTGTGTGAATTCGAACCGTACACCTTTTTGGGTGTAAAATGTATCTTTGAGTTACAATACACTGATAACCTGTATAGTTTATTCAAAATTTGGTGTGGCGCTGCAAATTTGGTGTTTGGTGTATCGATTCTGTAAAACAAGTGTTACGTTTCGTATCGACTGGTGTTTGAAATAATTACACTATTTATGGTGTAAGGTTTGCTACTAAATAGGGTATTTTTAGTCATACTACAGGGTTTTTTGAAGGGTGGTGTACTGTGAACATTACACTTTTTTCAGTGTAACTAAGTATCGGTGTAATATTTCTTTAAATGATGGATAATATTTTGTTATGTTCAGTGTAAAAAAGTAATTACACTCTGAAAGCGTTATCTCTCCAGCTTATCGGTGCTTTATTGTCCCAATACTGGTGTTTTGTTTAATCGTAACGTAAGTCAACGTTTCTTGTTGAATGGTGTAACTAGCCGTATAAGATGCGTTATATGTACGACATTATGTTATTTTGTTCCTAATTCGTGTCATATAGCTCAAAACAGCATAAATATCATACACATTTTATAATTATTAATATTGATAATAGGGTTGTTTCATGCGTTATGAAAATCCTGCTAAATAAGGTTAAAATGAAGTAAACTCCATTTCAGTGTCAACACAATTTCTGTTTAATAAAGAATTTCTACAAAATGTAATGGAAAAAGCAGATTTTACACCAGCGTTTTACGAAAGCTCTAACATTACCATTGAAAAAATGGTAACTGATACCCTATAAGAAGTGTATCAAAGGTACCGTAAGAAAGGGTTATTAGAGTATGACAAGTTCTAAAACAATGAAAAACAGAAAAAATAAATAAATCATTACACTATACAAATGTACGCTGTGGTGTAGACAGTCTTAATTATTGGTGTAATGTTACACCGACTGAATGTAGGAAACATTACACCACGTTTCCTTCAAAATATGATGGCACATTTACATCTGTAATGTAGATCAGTTACACTATGGTGTAAACTTTCTGTCGATTTTCAGGTGCGTAATTACACCAATTATCTGGATCAGTAGCCGGCTATTCGGTGAAAAGTTACCGAGCATACAATGGAGATAACTTACACCAAAACTGGCAGCTCAGTTTGTAATAGTAGTAGTAGTAGTTTATTTTGTTTGATTTGAGATTTAACGTCTCCGTCAACACTGTAAGGGTTATTTTGAAGACGTTGCTTCCAATTTAGTGGGACTTTTACCCGACATTGAGATGAAATGACAACTCAAGCCCTGCCGCCCAATGAAACCAATGGGGTTTATAAGCATGGACAGACCGACTCGCACCGCTTTGCCTGGGCCGGCTTAGATCCTCAAAGCAGTTTACCAGTACTCGTATGCGGGTCGATTTCAGCTCTGCAGTAGTAGTAGTAGTAGTAGTAGTTGTTGTTGTTGTAGTAGTAGTAGTAGTTGTTGTAGCAATAGTAGTAGAAGTAGTGGGAGTAGTAATAAATAGAGGTTATTGTATGGTCAAGGTGTGCCTTAAAGTCATATTGGCACCTGTATGTCATATTGGCCCGAGGGCTTTAGCCGGTGCCAATATGACTTAGAGGCACACCTTCACCATATCATAACCTCTTTATTACATCATTTATATAGCAAAGTTATATTGCAACGTGAAGAAATGAAGGCAAAGAGAATATTTACTTTTTAAAGGTTGATGCCAGGAACGTTTCATCGAGTGTGTATAGGATACACCTCATGTATTGTTTGTTTTATTTGAGATTTAACGTCCCCGACAACACTATTTATGTCATTTTGGAGACGTTACTTCCAATTTTGTGGGAGTTTTACCCTACATTGAGATGAAATGACACCTCAAGTCCTGTCGCCCGTCGCCCAATGAAACCAATACATGAATAGGGTCTGACTGCATGGACGGTCGGACACGTGCCACTTTGCCTTAGCATGCTAGATTGGTTGGTTGATTTGAGGTTTAACGTCCCCGTCAACACTGTTAAGGTCATTTTAGAGACGTTGCTTCCAATTTTGTGGGACTTTTACCCGACATTGAGATGAAATGACATCTCAAGCCCTGTCGCCGTATGAAACCAATAGGGTTTATTAGCATGGACAGTCCGCCTCGCACCGCTGGACAGGCTTCCTGGACAGGCTTAGATCCCCTAAGCGGTTTACCAGTACTAGTGTGCGGGCCGGATTCAGCTCTGCGTGGAAGCATCATGCAGCCCATATATTTCTTTAAGCCCCTATGGGCGGGGGCCGCTTAGCATGCTAGAAGTAAGAATTGTAGTTAGAGTATAGTTATTATTATTATTGTTTTTAGTATTAAAATTACCATTATTATAAGTAGAAGAATTAGTAGTAATAGTTTGTTTAAATCTCCGTCAACACTATTTAGGTCATTTTGGAGACGTTGCTTCAAAGTCTGTGGAGCTTTTATCCCACATTGACATGAAATGTCATGTCAAGCCCTGACGCCCAAACAAACCAACACGTTTATATGTAGGGACTGTCCGACTCGCACAATTTTGTTTGTGCAAGCTTAGACCTAGCCTAGTTCTCTCTAACATTTATTTTTGAGTTTAGGGCATATCCAACGGAATTTCTAAAACTAGGCATTTTGGTTCTGGTCTTTGATTTAATGTTTAACGTCACCGTCAACACAGTATAGGTCATTTTGGAGACATTGCTTCCACTTGTGTGGGACTTTTACCCGACACTGAAATAAAATGACATCTCAAAGCCCTGTTACCCAATGACACCAACAGGGTTTGTGAGGGTGTGAGTGTTTGAGTTTTACGTCCCACTAACAGCTAAGGTCATACGGAGACGAGACCTCGGTTTAAAGACTCATCCGAAAGTCTGGAGGAGCCCGGGATCGATCCTGCGATCCCTGGTTTACAAGACGAGTAGCGTAACCACTACACCACAATAGGGTTTGTAAGCACCGCTTTGCCTTGGTAGACTTAGATCCTCTAAGCGGTTTACCAGTACTGGTGTGCGGGTCGGTTTCAGTTCACGCAGCCCATCTACTTCTTCAAGCCCCGATGGCCGGGGTCTGATTCCCTATTTGTTTTGTCACATGTTTATATAGATGTTCGTAACTGTTTGTGTTAAATGTATTCATTAAGAAAATAGAAAACTATCTGACTTTTTATCATAGATTTTTGGCTTCAAGTGACAAAACGCAAAGGTTTCCACTTTCTTGACAAAACACAACGCGAAGCAAATTCTTTCATACAGGAGTGCAGGTGGAAAACCCGCACCTACTACAATGTAACAAATCAAGCGCTGGAAGCCTCTGTGGTGTAGTGGTTATTCTACTTGCCTCATTAACCAGGTATCGCAGGATCGATCCCGGGCTTCTCCAGAATTTCGGATGAGTCTTTAAATCCAGGTCCCATCTCCGTATGACCTTAGTTGTTGGTGAGACGTAAAACTAAAAACGCAATCACATACCAACTGGGATTTACAGGAGTAAACCTTATTTTTCTCATTTCTACTCCAAAATATAGATTGTGGGTATGTGGGTCAGAAAAATATCACGACTTTTCATCTTACAATTTTTGTTGTATTTTTCGGCGGTAAAATGTACAAATTTAATGCATCAAAACATTTTTTTTTCTAGACTCTCAGAAACTTTAATAATAAGTAAGTAAGTAAATAAATAAATAAATAATGTCGTTAAGTTCCGCCAGGTAAACCTGGGTACGCTGTACGCGGTCTAACTGTAATAAAACAAGAAGAAAAAAAAATTGGTGTAGACCTAATACATGGAAATACATGTAAGTACAAAATGGTTTGGATTCAGCCACTCCAATTGCCAAATCGTTACATGTATAACTTGGAGAAATATGTAGTAGGCTGGTTAAGACAGTCGCGACACTAGCTCAGCAAGGTTTTGCTGGCTGAAGACAGACGGGCGGACGGACACTCTGACAGACGACCAGCTAATATTATCGCGTTGTGATTTTGTTGGATGAAAGCTATCCTGCCCCAGTCCAACTAATGAAGACAGACCGACGGACATATGAATAGGACAGCTGTCATTGTGACCCCAGGTGCGTTTCTTTGTTTGTGGGTCGGGGCTTAAAATGAGAAAGTACTGTTCATATTAATGAAAATGAAGTATTTACATCAGAATTATAAAGGGAACCAGTGCTTCAGCTGAAGTGCACGACCCGCCGGATGCTTTTAGCTTTATGAGTATTACCATATATGGGTATGGCGGCCATTTTGGTCATGTGACCTGGACCTAAAACGGTTCCCCCAATAAATGCGCCTTATCGTAAGGTGCAAAAATATATCTTATACTTTAGTACTGTATTCTGAATCGTTTGCAGGATAAAATGTATTCTCACTTTTCCAATACAAAAGCATATGTGTCAAAGTTTGACCTAGGCACAAAGAAGGTCAAGGTCAACCCAGGGTCACCATGTTAGCAATTAATGGTGGGCCTACGTCCCAGATGCTATTTATCAAGTTTCGTGGAAATCTGCCTAATGGTTTTGGAGAAGACTATTTTTGAAGGGTTTTTACCATAGATGGCTTAGCGGCCATTTTGGTAATGTGACCTGGACCCCATAAGCAAATTTTGGTTTCCCCCATCCCATAGAGACTCCATATGAAAATTGACTTCAATCGGCCCAACGGTTTCCGAGGAGAAGCAGTTCGAAAATTTTCACATTTTTCGCCTCGGCGAGGCTATACTAAATGAAATGTAATATTTCGCAAGTTCATTGGTTAGATCTCATTGATATCTATCAGTATGCCAAAAATTGTTTAAATATTCCAAGCGGTTAAGTCACTATCACCAATTTTCACAAACGGGTTACGGACGGACAGACAGACAGACCATATATGGCTTGGCGGCCTTTTATGTCATGTGACCTGGACCCCATGAGCAAATTTTGGTTTTCCCCACCCCATAGAGGCTCCATATGAAATTTGACTTCAATCGGCCCAACGGTTTCCGAGGAGAAGCAGTTCGAAAATTTTCACATTTTTTCGCCTCGGCGAGGCTATACTAAATGGAATGTAAAATTTCGCAAGTTCATTGGTTAGATCTCATTGATATCTATCAATATGCCAAAATTTGTTTAAATATTCCTAGCGGTTAAGTCACTATCACCAATTTTCACAAACGGGTTACGGACTGACAGACAGACAGACCATATATGGCTTGGCGGCCATTTTGGTCATGCGACCTGGACCCCATGGGCAAATTTTGGTTTCCTCCACCCCATTGAGGCTCCATATGAAATTTGACTTTAGTCGGCCCAACGGTTTCCGAGGAGAAGCAGTTCGAAAATTTTCACATTTTTCGCCTCGGCGAGGCTATTCTAAATGGAATGTAATATTTCGCAAGCTCATTGGTTAGATCTCATTGACATCTATCAGTATGCCAAAAATTGTTTAAATATTCCAAGCGGTTAAGTCACTATCACCAATTTTCACAAACGGGTTACGGACGGACAGACAGACTGACAGAATGACACGGTGATTTTAGGGCACTCTTAGAAATCAACCGACTTCAGTCGGTCGCTTTTTCTGCGGGTCGTGCAATTGAGGGACTACTTGTTGTTTTCCAGTTTCCCTGTGTCGCGGGTCGACAGCTGGTGGGGTCCCAGGGAACGAATCCATGCTTGCACTACACCGTAGCCGTTCGGTGGTACCCCTATTCCCCGTTGCCGGTGAACAGGGAGACCATCGCTCTGCTCCAGAGGGACTACATCATATGTTGTTGATTTCCAGTTTCCCCGTGTCGCGGGTCGTCAGCTGGTGGGGTCCCAGGGAACGAATTCATGCTGACACTAACTACATCCTATGCGGACATATCCATACTTCTATAATATCCAAACAATTTGAGTTTTGAGTGAGGTTGCAATAAGTAAATAATAAACCGAGGTCTCGTCTCCGTATGACCTTAGCTGTTGCTGGGACGTAAAACTAAAGCTCACTCACTCATTCCAAAGGCAGGTACAAACTATAGCTCCGCCTATTCAATTTTATCTGCGACTACTATACCAGTACTCATGTGCGGTCGGTTTGAACAGTGCGTTGAAGCACCTTGCAGCCCAATTTATTTCTCTAAGTCATTAATATGTTGTAAAAGCAATAAATCAAATAAGCGGTGATAAGCGAAAATGGATATTCGGTTATGCGCGCGCAGAGAAGACTCTGATCAGACGGCGCATTTGCAGCCTGATCCGAATCTTCGCGCTGCGCTGTATATAGATGTCCATTGATCCAAAACTTCTTCAAGCAGATGCATCACGAAAACACGCCTATATAATTTTGACCCACTCGAACCCCACTCTTATATAGTAAAACTTGGTTTTGCAGGGGTAAACCTTATTTTTAGCTCACCTGAGCCGAAGGCTCCGGGGGAGCTATTGTGATCGGTCTTTCGTCCGTCGTCGTCGTCCGTCCGGATGTCCATTCACAATTTCTATAAATGACATCTCCTCCTAAACCACTGAACAGATTTTGACCAAACTTGGCAAAAATTTGGATGGTCCTCTCTCAAAGTTGTTCAAAGAATTCCATTCCATGCAGAACTCTGGTTGCCATGGCAACAAAAATTGGAAAATAAGAAAAAAACCTTTAAAAATCTTCTTCTCTGGTCTTTGATATTTGGTATGAAGCTTCATCTAGTGGACCGCTACCAAGATCGTTCAAATTATAGCCCTGGGGCCAAAAAGGACCCTGCCCCGGGGCCCACTGGTTTTACATAGGCGTATATAGGGAAAACCTTTGAAAATCTTCTTGTCTGAAACCAGAAGGTCCGGGTCTTTGATATTTGGTATGAAGCTTCATCTAATGATCCTCTACCAAGATTGTTCAAATTATAGCCATTGGGCCAAAACGGCCCCGCCCCGGGGCACACTGGTTTTAGATAGGCTTATATAGGGAAAACATATAAATATCTTATTCTCTGAAACCAGAAGTCCTAGGTCATTGATATTTGGTATGAAGCTTCATCTAGTGGACCTCTACCAAGATTGTTCAAATTATAGCCCTGGGGCCAGAAACGACCCCGCCTCGGGGCCCACTAGTTTTACATAGGCTTATATAGGGAACACCTTTAAGAAATCTTCTTTTCTGAAATCAGAAGGCCGAGGTCTTTGATATTTGGTATGAAGCTTCATCTAGTGGACCTCTACCAAGATTATTCAAATTATAGCCCTGGGGCCAAAAACGGCCCTGCCCCGGGGCCCACTGGTTTTATATGCGCTAATATAGGGAAAACCTTTAAAAATATTTTTCTCTGAAACCAGAAGGCCTAGGTCATTGATATTTGGTATGAAGCTTCATCTAGTGGACCTCTACCAAGATTGTTCAAATTATTGCCCTGGAGCCCAAAACGACCCCGCCCGGGGCCCACTGGTTTTACATAGGCTTTTATAGGGAAAACCTTTAAAAATCTTCTTGTCTGACACCAGAAGGCCCAGGTCTTTGATATATGGTATGAAGCTTCCTCTGGTGGACCTCTATCAAGATTTTCAAATTATAGCCCTGACGCCCAAAACGACCCCGCCCGGGGCCCACTGGTTTTACATAGGCTTATATAGGGAAAACCTTTAAAAATCTTCTTGTCTGAAACCAGAAGGCCCAGGTCTTTGATATTTGGTATGAAGCTTCATCTAATGTACCTCTACCAATATTGTTCAAAGTATAGCCCTGGGGCCAAAAACGGCCCCATCCGGGGCCCACTGGTTTTATATAGGTTTATATTGGGAAAACAGATAAAAATTTTCTTCTCTGAAACCAGAAGGCCTAGATCATTGATATTCGGTATGAAGCTTCATCTAGTGGACCTCTACCAAGATTGTTCAAATTATAGCCCTGGAGCCAAAAACGATCCCGCTCCGGGGCCCACTGGTTTTACATAGGCTTATATAGGGAAAACCTTTAAAAATCTTCTTGTCTGAAACCAGAAGACCGAGGTCTTTGATATTTGGTATGAAGCTTCATCTAGTGGACCTCTACCAAGATTGTTCAAATTATATCCCTGGGGCCAAAAACGGCCCCGCCCCGGGGCCCATTGGTTTTATATAGGCTTATATAGGGAAAACATATTAAAAATCTTCTTGTCTGAAACCAGACGGCCCAGGTCTTTTATAGGGAAAACATATAAGAAACCAGGTCTTTGATATTTGGTATGAAGCTTCATCTAGTGAACCTCTACCAAGATTGTTCAAATTCAAGCCCTGAGGCCAAAAATACCCCCTCGCCAGGGCCCACTGGCTTTACATAGACTTATATAGGGAAAACCTTTAAAAAGCTTCTCGTCTGAAACCAGAAGGCCCAGGTCTTTGATATTTGGTATGAAGCATCATCTAGTGGACCTCTACCAAGATTGTTCAAATTATAGTCCTGGGGCCAAATGGTTTTCCATAGTTTTATATAGGGGAAATCTCTAAAAATCTTCTACCCTGTAACTAGAAGGCCCAGGTCTTTGATATTTGATATGAAGCTTCATCGGATGGACCTATACCAAGATTGTTCAAATTATAGCCCTGGGGCCAAAAAAGCCCCCGCGCTGGGGCCCACTGGTTTTACAAGTGCTTATATTGGGAAAACCTTCAAAAATCTTGTCTGAAACCAGAAAACCCAGGTTTTTGATAATTGGTATGAAGCTTCATCTAGTGGACCTCTACCAAGATTTTTCAAATTATAGCCCTAGGGCCAAAAACGGCCCTGCCCCCAGGTCCACTGGTTTTATATAGGCTTATACTAGGGAAATCATATAAAAATCTTCTTGTCTGAAACCAGAAGGCCAAGGTCTTTGATATTTGGTATGAAGCTTCATCTTATGGTCCTCTACCAAGATTGTTCAAATTATAGCCCTGGGCCAAAAAACGCTCCCGCACCGGGGCCCACTGGTTTTCCATAGGCTTATATAGGGAAAACCAGTGGACCTCTCTCTGCTTAGATTGTTCAAATTATAGACCTGGGTCCAAAAAAAATTGCACCGACCTGGGACCTTCATGTTAATCTCTTAGCTCAGGTGAGGGATATAGGACCATCATGGTCCTCTTGGTCCTATTTCTGCTCTAAAACATAGATTGTGTGTACTCGTTAGATCTAACGAGTACCCGCAATCTATATTTTGAATAGAAAAAAAGAAAAATATGACAATTTTTCATCTTAAAATTTTCATTTTTTTTCGGTGATAAAGGTTACAATGTATTTGTATAGGCATGTTGTGGTAATGGGGTAAAATTGTTTCCTGACACAGTGGATACACAGACTAATTTGAGTCTTCACTGAGCACGGACATGCGTAGACCCACATTGCTTGTCCCTACCGGCCTCGGTAGCTCAGTCGGTCACGAGTCTACCTAGGGATCAGGCGGTTGAGAGTTTGATACCTGCTCGCTCGACTTCATGAAATCTTTTGTAGGCTCATTCTCTCCCACGAAGACTCAAGAAGGGCAGTTGTCAGTTTCAGGAAAAAGAATGAGTATACTTTACTGGTATAAGCCTGCCCAGAAAAAGTGTGGTATGGCAAACCAAGTGACTCGATATGACCTTAATAGTATAGACTGGGCCTTTTAACTCCAAATAAACAAATCACTTATCCCTGCTCAAACGGTGCTAATTTTACGGGTCTTCTGTTGGCCATATCAGGTACAATATTTATGCATAACACTGGCACACCCGTGTGTTTTTATTCCCGAGAAGCTGTATTTGTGTTTTTATTTTTAGCTCACCTGTCACGTAGTGACAAGGTGAGCTTTTGGGATCACTTTTTGTCCGTCGTGCGTCCGTTCGTGCGTCCGTAAACTTTTTCTTCAAACAACATCTCCTCCTAAATCACTGATCGGATTTTGACCAAACTTCACAGGAATGATCCTTAGGTGGTCCCCTTTCAACGTTGTTCAAATTGTTCCGGTTTGTTGCACATCTAGGTCACAGGAGCTAAATATAGATTTTTTTACTGAAAATCTTTAAAAATCTTCTTCTCTGAAGCCCAAGGCCCAGGTCTTTGATATTTGGTATGAAGCTTCATCTAGTGGACCCCTACCAAGATTGTTCAAATTATAGTGCTGGGGCCAAAAATGCCCCCGCCCCGGAGCCCTTTGGTATTACATAGGCTTATATAGGGAAAATCTTTAAAAATCTTCTTCTCTGAAACCGCAAGGCCCAAGTCTTTGATATTTGGTGTGAAGCTTCATGTAGTGGACCTAATTCAAAATTTTTCAAATTATAGCCCTGGGGCCAAAAATGCCCCTGCCCGGAGGGCCTTTGTTTTACATAGGCTTATATAGGGAAACTATTTAAAAATCTTCTTCTCTGAAACCACAAGGCCCAGGTCTTTGATATTTGGTATGAAGTTTCATCTAGTGGACCTCTACCAAGATTGTTCAAATCATATTCCTGGGGCCAAAAATGCCCCCGCCCCGGGGGCCTTTGGTTTTACATAGGCTTATATAGGGAAAATCTTTAAAAATCGTCTTCTCTTTTACCGCAAGGCCCAAGTCTTTGATATTTGGTGTGAATCTTCATCTAGTGGACTTCTATCAAGCCCGGATTGTTCCAAATTATAGCCCTAGGGCCAAAAATGCCCCCGCCCCGGGGCCCTTTGGTTTTACATAGGCTTATTAGTCCAGCAGAAGCCCAGCTTGACCTGGAAATGCGGTTCAAAGTTTTTTTCTTTGCTGATTTTTGTTGGTCAGGCATTGTATTTGAAGAATCTGACTGATGTCACCCTGACATCATTGAGCATTTTCAGAAAATCAAGATGGCGACCAAGATGGCAGTTTTAACATAATAACAGACGTATGTCGCTAAATAATTGGCTACATATGGTTGTTAAATTCAATATATTCCTTATCTAGTGATGTTTTTGCAAAAGACTTGCCCACAACAAGTCTAACGAGATGTACATATTTGAAATATCACAAAATAGCAAGATGGCATCCAAGATGGCTGCTAATTATGTATTTTTTTTCGAAATTTGGTAAAATATGTAGTTCAATTTCTTAGAAACAATTCTTATTGATCCCTAAGTGCTATTCTGGAAAGTTATAACTTGATTTCTATTACATTTCAGAATTTGTCAAAAAGATATGGCATCCAAGATGGTTACCAAATGTATACCGGTTAACACAAGCCATTTCTCACTTCTTATTTCTAATTTCTAACTTCTTATTTCTAACTTCCACGTGGTAGGTAGGTAGGTAGGTAGGTGTGTAGGTAGGGTTGGTACGTGGATAGGTAGGTAGGTGTGAAGGAAGGTAAGTAAGTAGGTAGGTTGGTAAGTAGGTAGGTAAATATAAAGGTAGGTAGGTAAGTAGGTAGTTACGTACTTAGGTAGGTAGTTACGTGCTTAGAAAGGTAGGTAGGTAGGTAGGTAGGTTGGTGGGTAGGTAGGTAGGTAGGTAGGTAGGTAGGTAGGTAGGTAGGTAGGTAGGTAGGTAGGGTAGGGTAGGATGGGTGGGTGGATGGATGGATGGGTAGGTAGGTAGATAGGTAGGCTTGTTTGTTTGACCTGTATAGGTCAATTGGGAATAAATGACTTCTCAAGCCCTGCTTACCAATGAAAGGAATAGGGTTCCACGTTGTAGGTAGGTAGGTATGTAGGTATGTAGGTAGGAAGATTGGATGGGTGGGTGGGTAAGTAGGTGGTTAAGGTAAGTAAGTAGGTAAAAGGAAGTTACGTACCTAGGCAGGTAGTAAAGTGCTTAGGTAGGTAGGTAGCTAGGTAGGGGCTGGGTTCGTTTGTAGGTATGTAGGTAGTGTGAGGGAGTGGGTGTTTTGGGTTGTAGGTAGATAGGCAGGTAGGCGGGCGGGTGGGTGGATGGGTAGGTAGGTAGGAAGATACGAAGGTAGGTAGGTTTGATTTGAGATTTAACGACCCCGTCAGCACTTTATAGGTCATTATGGAGACGTTGCTTTCAATTTTGTAGGACTTTTACCCGACATTGAGATGAAATGACATCTCAAGCCCTGTCAGCCAAAGGATTTATAAGCAAGACGGTCGGTTGAATCTCCCATTAAGGACAGAAAAAAACAGTTGATATCCGAGAAACGGTGAGGAAAAACACAGAAATTATCCCAGACTTGATTTCTGCGCATGCTATATCTGGCTGTGACACGGTGGCCTGTTATTATGGGACTGGTAGAGCCAAAGTGGTGAAGATATTAAGAGCGGGGCACAAACTGCGTAAATAAGGTGATGTAACAGCAGCATTTCCCGATGCTATGAAAGAGGCCACATACTTTGTGTCAACTTGATATGGATACCCACATTATGACAGTATGTCCAGAACAAGGCTATTAATGTGGACATCAAAAGTTGGTAAATCCCCTCTTTCTCCAACTACAGAGTCATTCACAGAAAATGTGAAACGAGCACACTTCCAAGCAGCTGTGTGGAAACATGCCCTTGATTCGGACCCATCAGATATCAAGGTTGGCAAAAAGCCAAAAAGGTTGGCAATATGAGTATTGACCGGGCCGGTGGTTAAAACTGGTCGATTGGTGGTCGATTGGATCACTGGAGTATATGCCTCTGTCCTGTTGCTACCTGGTCTTAAAAGCTTCCCCTCCCCCACCCCCTATATCATGTACATGAGGTTAGACTATATTTTCATCAGTGAACAAGACAAAATAGTTTTTATTAATAACAGTAATTATTTGAGGTTTTTTTTTTTTTATTTGTTCAGAAGTCAAAAGATATTATTTCTGTTCAACTGAAGAGGTTGGATTGACTCAATGAACTGTAGATAGGTAAAACGATCTTTATAATTTATAATTATCCTTTATAGGTTAGATCAATTGTTCATATTTTGATTTACTGGAATATGAATAAGCTGAATTTTTCATGGATTTTGAAGGATTTATGGCAGGTCCTTTTTTGTTTGACAGAATAGAAGAATTGTTGTACCCGATTGTGTCACCCACTCTCTCTCTCTCCCTGTGTTTGGAGATTCACTGATGTCTTTGCAGTATATTTAAGTATCTGCGACACCTTTTAATTGCTTTCAAAACAGATTATAAGATGCAAAAACTGCCACTGCAGTGGCTGTGGCAAAGATCTTAGTGCCAATGTGACCAATCACATGTCCCTAATAGGGGTATTATACACTGACACCAGACTTAATTCCTAATGTGTGACATGATTATTTATCTGCAATCTAGATAGTATCTTATCATCAAGCTGTTACTGAAGGTGTCAAAAATGAAGGAAACATAAAGACCCAATTTGGAACTTCTTCATTATTTTGGAAGACAACTAAAAAAAAACAGTGTAAGGTGCAAAGACTGTAAAATTGAAGATAGTGCTGTCATAGATTAAATGCCTAGGGCTAAAAAAGCCAGAAAATAATGCTAAGAGGCCACGTGAAGAAATATCTGAACCTGAAACTCTATTAAATGATCAGCCTCCACCAAAGAGAACAAAACTTCAACAGACTAGTTTCAGTAGCTTAGGCATTTCAACACAAAAAATATTCAATTCACCACCCAATATTTCAATCAACCAGTATTGACCACTCCGGGAGTATTGAGAGGGGCGGTTTTATCCGGTTAAAACCGCCCCTGGTTTTGACCGCCCAACCTTGCCAGATATGGCACCAGAAGAATTTGGATGGCTTCAATAGAAACTTCACAATCTCTAATAGAGTCAACAGTGCCTCAGTGTACTTCTCTTGCACCGGCAGATGTCTTGAAACTAATTATGTGCCAGTGGGAGTCGGAGGAGCCGTGTTCATCACTGCGTTGCGACTGTAACAAAGCCAGACTTGGATGTTCTGTGTTCTGCGTGTGTCAAGGGTCAATTATTTGAAAGAACGAGCAAACAGTTTTAAGGAATGACTGAACAGTTATACTGATTTGTTGAACTCTTCCTGAGTATTTGGCTGGTGTAAATGATAATATGCAAGCATATAGTTTTATGTTTGTGTACACCATTTTGAAGAATTTCCATTTCCAGTGTGGTTTCATATTGCCTCAATTCCGGAAGGGACCCTGCTTTTTACAGCCATATTGAAAACAAGCAATAATCATACAGTATAATTCTAATATGATATAGATGTATACCAGCTGCAAAGTTTGCATAGGATTATACTTCGTGATGTTTTCATATTTCATCTATATCCAGTCAAGAATACTTGTCTAGTGTTGGATTGCTGTTTCGTTGGTGAAAGTTTTTTCTCCCCTGGGTGTAAAGAGTGACAAATACATTTGCTTATGAGCCATCTTGAATACATAAACATAGTTTTACACACTTAAAGGTTGTTATACACATCAAAATGTCAAATGATATGAACAAAGTAACTGTGAATAGTTTTGAGCCAATCAAACCGTAATTTCAAGTTAAGTTTCATAGTTTTACGTATCATAGCAGCCTTCTTGGATGCCATCTTAAAGAGTCATTACCAATAATGAAGTGCCTGTCGTCTCTGCCTGGGTCCACAAACACAAATCTGCAACAAAAGTGATTGTTTGAGGGCATTGAAAACCAAAATTTAGATAAAAACCGATATTTGGAAGCCATCTTGGACGCCATCTTGAATTTCTTAAAATGCTCAATGATGTCAGGGTGACATCACTTAGATTCTTTCAGGGGAATGTCTTGGCTATAAGAATCAGCCAAGAAAAAAACTTTGAACCTTATTTCCAGGTCCCAACAGAATATGCAGTTTTTCTGCCGGACTATATATAGGGAAAATATTTAAAAATCTTCTTCTCTGAATCCACAAGGCCCAGGTCTTTAATATTTGGAATGAAGCTTCATCTAGTGGACCTCTACCAAGATTGTTCAAATTATAGCCCTGGGGCCAAAAATGCCCCAGCCCCGGGGGCCTTTGGTTTTACATAGGCTTAGGAACGGGAGGTCTCGGGTTCGATCCCGGGCCGCGACATACCAAAGTCGTTAAAAATGGTACTAGCTGCTCCTCGTTTGGCACTCAGATTTACGGGGTAGAGCTAGGACTGGTCGATCCAGTGTCAGGATAATGTGACTGGGTGTGGTATCATGTAATGTGTCTGGGACATGATACTTCAGTGAGGCAGCACTAAAAACGTGAGCATTGAGCTTCCTGTCGCAACCAGACACCGTCGTGATATGACTGAAAAATTGTTGAAAGCGACGTTAAACCCGAATTCACACACACACACACACACATTTACATAGGCTTATATAGGGAAAATCTTTAAAAATCTTCTCTGAAACTGCAAGGCCCAAGTCTTTGATATTTTGTGTGAAGCTTCATCTAGTGGACCTCTATCAAGATTGTTCAAATTATAGCCCTGGTGCCAAAACTGCCCTTGCCCCGAGGGCCATTGGTTTTACATAGGCTTCATGATAGGGAAAATCTTTAAATATCTTCTCTGAAACCACAAGGCCCAGGTCTTTGATATTTGGTATGAAGCTTCATCTAGTGGACCTTTACCAAGAGTGTTCAAATTTTAGCCCTGGGACCAAAAATACCCCCGCCCCGGGGGCCTTTGGTTTTACATAGACTTATATAGGGAAAATCTTTAAAAATCTTCTTCTCTGAAACAGCAAGGTCCAGTTCTTTGATATTTGGTGTGAAGCTTCATCTAGTGGACCTCTATCAAGATTGTACAAATTATAGGCCTAGGGCGAAAAATGCCCCCACCTGCAGGCCCTTTGGTTTTACATTAGCTTATACGGGGAAAATCTTTAAAAATCTTCTTCTCCAAAACCTCATGGCCCAGTTCTTTGAATTTGGTGTGTAGCTTCATCTAGTGGACTTCTACCAAGATTGTTCATATCATAGCCCTTGGGTCAAAAATGTCCCCGCCCTGGGGCGCTTTGTTTTTACATTGACTTATATAGGGAAATTTAAAAAGAACTCTTCTACTCTGAAACTGCAAGGCCCAGGTCTTTGATATTTGGTGTGAAGCTTCATCTAAATTGTTCAAATTATAGCCCTAGGAAATAGAAGTTAAGTCAATGAAAACCTTTGAAAATCTTCTTGTCTGAAAGCAGAAGGCCAAGGTCTTTGATATTTGGTATGAAGCTTTGTCTTGTGGATTTCTACCAAGATGGTTCAAATTATAGCCCTGGGGGCAAAAATGGCCCGCCCCGGGGACCCCAAGGTTTATATAGACTTGTATAAGAAAAACGTTTAAAAATCTTGTCTGAAACCAGAAGTCTCCATTCTTTGATATTTGGTATGAAGCTTCACCTTTTAGACCACTACCAAGATTAATCATATTATAGCCAGGGGCCAATAATTGCTCTCCCAAGGGCCCACTTGATACCCTATGGATCAGGTGAGCGATCCAGGGCCATCATGGCCCTCTTGTTTTTCTCTTCTTTCTATTTCAAACATAGACTGTTGGTACTCGTTAGAACCGCCTCAGTTGGGTGGGGGCTTGGCGGGGGTTGGGTGGTTCTCTCAAGGACTGACATGCTGGTAGGTTGTTCGAGCAAACGTTCGTACGCTAACTTGATAACGTGATGTCTTCTCATTTAAATTCATTATTAACCCTTTTTGTACCAAACGGAAAATTCCACCTTATACATGGCAGGAGTCCATTTCGAAATTTAGAGGTGTCAGGTTGTGATTTCCTCAAAATTTATTCGGAAAATGGCTTAACCTTTTGCAAACAGTGCAGGCTCTGATCAGACGCCGCGTTCTGCGGAACACGGCGTCTGATCTGGGCCTGCACTGTTTGCCAAGGTATCCCCTTTTGGGGTTTCTGGTACTGAATGGGTTAATCTAGAACTTCATAATATCACCAGGCACCGGATGTGTTCAAATTTTATTTGTGATGCACATTGCTACACTCATTTATTTCTGAGTGCGATATTGTCCCGAAAATATTTTTCCGATTTGTAGCAAATTTTAGTTGCAATTTCAACAATTTTATGGTAAAAGGGCTGAAGTTTTAATGGGTTGGGATACATCTTCACAGATCACACCGTACAACCGGCTGCGTCGAAGACAGATTACTGTCTCTAAGACAGATCGCGGAAAACATTCCATAGAAAGGGTAGGTGAAGTTTATTTTGTTTGTATAAATCGAGAAGGCAATCTGTTGACTTTTGCTGCTATTGGAGAAGAAACTAAATGCCTGGAGATACCGCAGCAAAATTCTGGCTATATTTCAAAGCCAGATAAGGCTTTTCCAGTTCGTTGAAAAATATTTTCATCGAAAATTGTATGAATTTTTGTTTTCGGCGTCAAGTGTAGTCTACGGAACAAAATATGTTACATTCACTTACTCATGCTAAAACTACGATTATTCAGCAGCATTTCTGCCAAATTGGACCGTATAACTCAGTTAAATAAACAAACTACGCCCCACTAAAGAGACCAGGTGTCCAAAAAATGCTGTCTCTAACTACAGATTGTTTTTTATACGACTGTCCACAAACATAGTTCAGAGATTTCGAAGGCTAACATTGATGACAGATCAGAATTACGATTACATCTTCAATAAAGACGAATTCTGGATGACTTAACACCGGCAACTTCGGTGGAAGCTATTTCATGCCAGCTCCAGGGCATTACTTGTAATAATGCTGCAATTGAGTAACATAGAGGCTGCTCTATATCATTTATATTTCCTGTCAACACACAAATTGTGCAATCAGTAGAAGCCTCCGTGGTGTAGTGGTTATGCTACTTGCCTTGTAAACCAGGATTCGCGGTATCGATCCCGGGCTTCTCCAGACTTTCGGATGTGTCTTTAAACCAAGGCCCCGTCTCCTTAGGTGACCTTAGCTGTTAGTGAGACGTACAACTCTCTCGCTCTTTCTCTCTCACTCTCTTGTGCAATCAGTAAACATCTGAAGCGTTATTTGTTTAATTTTCTTCTGCCTGTACTTTTTCTTTCCTAGATGTCACAGACTCAGCGATTTCTGTGTTGTAATTAGTTAGGAATTCGATATTGAAAGTAAACAGCTGACGTTCGTGCGAATATCTGGTTGTGCCTTTTTTTACCATCAAACGTCATGTATTTTTATTGCACGAACAAGGTTGCACAATGCAATAATGAACCTTAAATAGGTCTTTATGCAAACGGTGCAGAGGCGACCATGTACACCAAAATGGTACGTGCGTCTGTATTTACCAATTCAGTACCAGAAACCCCTAAAGAGGTACCTTTGCAAACAGTGCAGACCCAGATCAGACACTTCAGAATGCGGTTATGCGGTGTCTGATCAGGACCTACACTGTTTGTAAAAAGCTGAACCATTTTCTGAGTAAATTATAAGAAAACACAGCCCGACACCCCTAAATATCGAAATGGACTCCTGCCATATATAAGGTGGAAGATTCCATTTGGAACAAAAAGGGTTAACTTTAATTCACTCGGCGCCGCTTGTGGGTTATATTGTATTTTTATAGGCGTGTTTTCTTTATGTCCACACTTTCGGCTGAGTCTTTAAACCGTATGACTTTAGCTGTTGGTGAAACACACACACACACGCATGCGCGCACGCTGCCCATCGGGGCTCGAAGAAATAAATGAGATGCATAATGCTTCCACGCAGAGCTGAAACCGACCCCACACGAGTACTGGTAAACCGCTTTGAGGATCTAAGCCTGCCCAGGCAAAGCGGTGCAAATCGGACCGTCCATGCTCATAAACCCAATTGGTTTCATTGGGCGACAGGACTTGAGATGTCAATTCATCTCAATGTCGGGTAAAAGTCCCACAAGACTGGAAGCAACGTCTCCAAAATGACCTATACAGTGTTGACGGGGACGTTAAACCTCAAATCAAACAAACCAAAACATATTACTATCATCAAGTTTAATCATACTAAAGAAGTTTTTCCATTCAAACACGGACCAACTTGTAGAGTTTACTTTTTCATTTTAGTGAAGCGTAAAACAAAAGTCCTAATGCCAAATATAGAGGAAAGTAGTACATTATTTGATTCAGCCACACTAGCATGGAGCACTTCACATAACAAGTGCTAAACTAAACTGCAAAGCTACACAAACAGATCACATTACTATAACACAGCCATGTGATATAGTGCTTTCTTTCATACCTCCAAAACGGTATATTCTGGTGAAAAAGTGTGATATTTTTCTTTTCAATACTCCAAACATATGTTGAGGGTGCTCGTGAGGACTGTTGCATTGAGAAGGTATGACGAGAACCAAAAACCTATGTCTTTAAACAGAAATAAGAAAAATAATGTGTCCCCCTGTAAACAAAGGTTTTCTCTATATAAGCAAGTTGTAGAGGGGTGTTCATTACACGGACTTAACATGATGAGAACCACAGCCTCAGTGTTACTCAGATTATGGCTCTTGTCTTGTATGGGAATATAACTCACAAGCGGCGCCGAGTGAATTAAAGTTAACCCTTTTTGTACCAAATGGAATCTTCCACCTTATATATAGCAGGAGTCCATTTCGATATTTAGGGGTGTCAGGCTGTGTTTTCTTCAGAATTTATTCAGAAAATGGTTCAGCTTTTTTACAAACAGTATAGGCCCTGATCAGACGCCGCATTACCGCATTCTGAAGTGTCTGATCTGGGCCTGCACTGTTTGCAAAGGTACCTCTTTAGGGGTTTCTGGTACTGAATTTGTTAATACAGACGCACGTACCATCTTGCTGTTCATGGCCGCCTCTGCACCGTTTGCATAACGACCTATTTAATGTTCATTATTGCATTGTGCAACCTTGTTCGTGCAATAAAAATACATGGCGTTTGATGTTAAAAAATGGCACGACCAGATATTCGCACGAACTTCAGCTGTTTACTTTCAATATCGAATGCCTAACTTAATACAACACAGAGTGTCGCCCCCGCCCATAGGGGCTTGAAGAAATATATGGGCTGCATGATGCTTCCACGCAGAGCTGAATCCGGCCCGCGCACTAGTACTGGTAAACCGCTTAGAGGATCTAAGCCTGTCCAGGAACCGCGGTGCGAGGCGGACCGTCCATGCTTATTAACCCTATTGATGTCTTTGGGCGACAGGGCTTGAGATGTCATTTCATCTCAATGTCGGGTAAAAGTCCCACAAGATTGGAAGCAACGCTCCAAAATAACCCTTACAGTGTTGACGGGAGCATTACACCTCAAATCAAATCAGTCATTCACCTCCATAGACTTTTTGGACAGTTTGGATCTTGAATTTTGGGATCTGAATTCCTGTTCAGTTGACTGTTTACAGTTCATGTTAAAGGTTCAGTCAGCGTAGTGTTGTTACAAACAAACAAATTACAACAGAGAAATCGCTGAGCCGTGTAACATCTAGGTAAGTACAGGCAGAAGAAAATTAAGCAAATAACGCCTCAGATGTTTACTGATTGCACAAGAGAGTGAGAGAGAAAGAGAGAGAGAGCTGTACGTCTCACTAACAGCTAAGGTCACCTAAGGAGACGGGACCTCGGTGTAAAGACACATCCGAAAGTCTGGAGAAACCCGTGATCGATCCCGCGAATCCTGGTTTACAAGGCAAGTAGCATAACCACTACACCACGGAGGCTTCTATTGCACAATTTGTGTGTTGTCAGGAAATATAAATGATTATAGAGCAGCCTCTATGTTACTCAATTGCAGCATTATTACAAGTAATGCCCTGGAGCTGGCATGCAATAGCTTCCACCGAAGTTGCCGGTGTTAAGTCATCCAGAATTCGTCTTTATTGAAGATGTAACCGAAATTCTGATCTGGCATCAATGTTAGCCTTCGAAATCTCTGATCTGTGTTTGTGGACAGTCGTATAAAAAACAATCTGTAGTTAGAGACAGCATTTTTTTTGGACACCAGGTCTCTTTAGTGGGGCGTAGTTTGTTTATTTAACCGAGTTATACGGTCCAATTTGGCAGAAATGCTGCTGAATAATCGTAGTTTTAGCATGAGTACGTGAATGTAACATATTTTGTTCCGTAGACGTACACTTGACGCCGAAAAGTGTGTGATTTGGGGTTTAACGTCGCTTTTAACAATTTTTCAGTCATATCACGACGGTGTCTGGTTGCGACAGGGAGCTCAATGCTCACTTTTATTGTGCTGCCTCACTGAAGTATCATGTCCCAGACACATTACATGATACCACACCCAGTCACATTATCCTGACACTGGATCGACCAGTCCTAGCTCTACCCCGTAAATCTGAGTGCCAAACGAGGAGCAGCTAGTACCATTTTTAACGACTTTGGTATGTCACGGCCCGGGATCGAACCCGTGACCTCCCGTTCCCCGGAGCGGACACTCTACCAACTGAGCTATCGGGGCCGGTCTTGACGCCGAAAACAAAAATTCATACAATTTTCGATGAAAATATTTTTCAACGAACTGGAAAAGCCTTATCTGGCTTTGAAATATAGTCAGAATTTTGCTGCGGTATCTCAAGGCATTTAGTGTCTTCTCCAATAGCAGCAAAAGTCAACAGATTGCCTTCTCGATTTATACAAACAAAAAAACTTCACCTACCATTTCTATGGAACGTTTTCCGCGATCTGTCTTAGAGACAGTAATCTGTCTTCGACGCAGCCGGTTGTACGGTGTGGATATATTTTGTCTCCCCCATGTGAATAAAGGTACCCGTATGTTCTTAAGGGGAATGGGAACATCTGGCAGATTTGTCCGCCATTTTTCAAAGGGAGTCAACTTTCCGGATTTCCTGTTCGCTTATCTATAAGCCCTGTCCAACTAAAAAAGGAGTCTACTCTTAAAGGCAGGAGTTTGCTCCTCAGGAGCAAATTCTTTCCTCCAAGAGTTAACCGCTATTGATATGGGGGGGGGGGGGGGGGGGGCAAAAATACCTTTGCAGGATATACCTCCCCTAATGGTGTTCCCATTCCCCTTAAAGGAGAGAATTTGCTTCTAAGGCGCAACTTCTTGCCTATAAGGGTAGACCCTTTTTCAGCTTTGAAAAATGGCTGAAATGGGTGTGCCGATTCCCCTTACTAAACCTATGCATTTAAGAAATTTAGCATGGTTTTAGTAAAATAGGACCGATTAAAAAATTCTGGGCTTCAGGACTGGAGCGATTTTTTTTTTTCAGACCAGCCATGAATATTGCGTCCAGCTGAATGGCGTACTTTCTGATCATGGCATTGAAAAGAAAATAGTTTTGGAAAAAGAAATAATAATCGTGTATGTAAATGAATATGCGTCTATCTCTATTGAACACGGAATTTGTCTCAGGATACAACAATTGTCTTGATATTATCTTGAGGGTTGGGACAGATTATTTTCTTATTTGTGCTTTAACCCTTTTTGTACCAAATGGAATCTTCCTCCTTATACAGTTAGCATGAGTCCAGTTCAAAATTTATGGGTGTCAGGTTGTGTTTTCTTCTAAATTTATTCGGCAAATGGCTGAACTTTTTGCAAACAGTGAAGGCCCTGATCAGACGCCGCGTTCTACGGCGTCTGATCTGGGCCTGCACTGTTTGCCAGGGTACCCGTTTTGGGGTTTCTGGTACTAAATAGGTTAAGGCATATATTCTTGGCACTCGTTTGAACGCTGTCGTTGACTAAATGAAGCCGTTCTTGCAAGCGCCCACCCTCTATTTATACATTCTTGGGCGAAAATAAGAATATTAAAGTTTGTCCTTATAAATCCCAACTTCTCGTAAAAAAGCGGGTCTCAGGGGTTTTCATACCTCAGCTTTTACTTTATTTTAAAATTACTCAGGAAAATTACATAGAGGATCTTACATGAGTGCTCATGAATTATTGAATTTATTAAACGAGTTGAGGAAAAGGGATAAAATGCGAGGCTTGCCGAGTATTTTATTCCTTTTCCTCAACGAGTTTAATAAATTCAATAATACATGAGCACGAATGCAAGATTCTATTTATCATATGACATTTTATTCACGATTGTTTACAAAAATATCAATATTCCGCCGTTAGTAAACGCGATGTCGTTAAGGACGTCGTACATGTAACGTTACGGAACGTATCTAGCTAATTTGCATATTTAATCCACCAGTGGATTATCGAAAATATTACATGGCGTTATTACACTCTCAGACCCGACGTCATATGATAAATATGTGTCCACAATTTAAAGCAAAGTGGCTCTGGCAGGAACAAACCGTTACCAAACTCGCCTGTTTAATTACGAGTTTGAACCGTTGTATTTTGTATCCGTTCCATATTTCCTTTGCCCCTGGATGATTTTCATTAAAATTTCATCAAATATCCCCCTCGTGCAGTGAGCTGATGTGGAGAACTCATAGATCAACCATTCCAACTCAGGCACAATGTCACAGGTGAAGGTCACGAGTTTGAAACTTTGAATTAGTGTCCGTTCCATATCTCCTTTACCCCTGGAAGGATTTTCATTAAACCTATGTAAAACATACCCCCTCAGCGAGCTGATGTGCAGAACCCATAAACCATACAACTCAAGGTCAAGGTTACAGGTGAAGGTCACAAGGTTTAGCCTTGACGCAAAGTGTGGCGGGTGATTTGGCTGTCCCCTAGGCTGCTTTCTTGTTTTAATTTGAAAGAAAAAATACATTTCCTAAGGACGTTCAAGAATCGTTCAAATGAGACGCGCGCGCACGCACAGAATACATGGAACCGGATATAGATATAGTGGATTTAGCGGTGGTTGAAATATTGCAGTTGTAAAATCAGTTTTAAAAAGTATCTAGTCAATGATGTATATGACGTGTTCATCGTATTTACCCTGAATTTTGGACAACAAAAGTCTTAAAATAAACCCGAGCATACAGTGTAGATCCAGATTAGACTGTTTGTCACTGATCAAAAGTGTTCGCGCCAAAATATATAATGAATATTTTCTGACGCTTTAACATTAAAAAGTATCCGAATATTTATGGTAAATACGGCAGTTTATAAACTAAGACAAGCCAAGCTATGCATGATCGGGGTATACATGTATCGATGTTTCTTTTTACTCCATTTTTTTTTTTTTAGAAATCTGAGCGGTCATATCAGAAAAAGGGTCCATGGCATTCACAAATTCGCGTTTTTCAATTGCACATGCGCAAAAAAACTAATAGGGCTATTCGTTGGTATGAAGCTACCTCAAGGTTGGCTCAACATGTCTGCGAGCAGTAAATGCTCTGGCGAGCCTGCGCATGCGCAGGCGCGTCTGGGCTTTTACTGCTCGCCTTTGTGACGATTAATACCCTTTTCTCACGACCTGACTCATTTGTATCCATTACGAAAACACGCCTATATAAATACATGGAAACTTGACCGCCGAAAAAAAAAGAAAATTTTAAGATAAAATTTTTGATATTTTCTTATTTCTGCTCAAAATATAGATTGTTGGTACTCGTTAGAACCGCCTCATTGAGGCGGTTCTAACGAGTACCCACAATCTATATTTTAGAACAGAAATAAGAAAAATAAGGTTTACCTCTGTAAACCCCAGGGTTTACTATATAAAAGTGTGGTTCAAGGGGGTCAAAATTATATGGGCGTGTTTCGGTGGTGAATATGTATCATAAGGTATAGTTACTGGTAAGGATAGTATTAAATATACTGTATATATTGTGGGTCCTCGGAGATTCTAATAAACATAAATTATATGTCTGCATAAGGAGAATTAGTTACATATTCCAAATAGATCATCGTTTCTTGCCTTCATGTTTCATTTTAAGAAAGTTTATTTTGCCATAGATAGACAAATGTATACTGTTCGACAAAAGGTGTGCGTGACGCAAGCTTATAAGCAAAACAAAGTGCTTTTGTATACATGTACATGTGTATAGGCTAAGAGTATATATGATTTGATATAGTTAGCTTTAGTTTCATGGGTAATAGTTTTGTAAATATGTTTAAAGTTTCATATCATGAAAGGTTAGAAAATAGCCCCAGATATGGGGGTGGGGGAGGGAAGCCCCAGATATGGGGGTGGGTGGTGGTGGTGGTGGTGGTGGGGGGGGGGGGGTAACAGCTTTAATGGAAGGATAATGTCGGTATATTTATTTTGTTTTTCATAAAACCTAATGTTGTGGCTACTTTTGAGGCGATTCTAAGTAGACACAGCAGTTTTCTGAAGGTTTTTTTCCCCGTATTTATCTTCGTTACCCCCACCCCTCTAATCTGGAGCTGAATTGAACTGTTTATACAACCCATACGAAAATATCTGTCTGTTTTCTAGAACATGCATTTGTTATACTAATGTTCTACATATCTTGATGATTTTGTAAAACATTCCAAAATGTTTTTCTTTTTTTACTGTAAATGGCTATTATTGTTCATCGAAAATGAAGTCCATTTTACTACATGCAAACTTGTTTGTAACGGGATGCTTCTGAAGTTAGCCCACGTATAGCACTCCTTCCCTGGTCAGTGTGATTATATTCTTAAAGGGAAATGGATAGATGGGACATATTCTCACCCGTTTTACTAGATTGGGCTGCATGTTGCTTCCACGCAGAGCTGAAACTGGCCACACACTAGTACTGGCAAACCGCTGAGAAAGACTGAGCCTGTCCAGGCGAAGCGGTGCGAGTCTGATCGTTCACTGCATATATAAGCCTCCTGGCTTCATATGGCGGCAGGGCTTGAGACAACATTTCACCTCGATTTCGGGTAAAAGTCCCACAAAAAGACCTAACGTCTCCTAAATGACCTAAGTAGTGTTGAAGGGGAGGTTAAAACCCAATTCAAACAAACAAACAAGAGAGATAACTTTGGGAATTCAGACCCTTCCGAAAAGGGGTCCACTGTGAAAGGAAAGAATTTGCTCCTGAAGAGGAAATTCTTTCCTTACATAGTGGACCCCTATTTACAAGAGAGTTAAAATGTTTTTGTCAGAGTCGCCCTGCCTCTGATGGTCTTTCCGTTCACTAAACTGCTCCGATGAGCTCCCCATTCTCTTGTCGGTGTGGATCTACATTTTCCACTTTTCGCCATTTTCAGTTGACTCTTAAATTGACATTTTTACTCCAACTTTGCTCGAAATTTCATGCCAGGGCCACGACGCAAAAACTGACACTTGACAATATGGCGAAATGGGGAATCTTTAAAAAAAGTGTTGAGTTACAGCAGGAGGAAAAATGCGCAGACTTGCATGTAGAAACTATATTGCTTTGTTTCCCCGGTGTATCGTGGAGAGAATAATTCTAGAGATGTAGATTAAGTATGTTTTGACGGCCAGTTTTATTGTTGTTGTTGTTTTTGTTTTGTAGAGTATAGGGCATGTTTTTGTGCGTTCTTTCTGGTATGGCTGTATTCCGGAGTGCTTACTGATCTGTGTTATTGTTTTATCGTTTTCGGATTGACCGCGAAACGTTTGCTAAAGCCTCGGTCACACAGAGCTTGCGACTGCGATGCGACCGCTTTGGCGCGGACTTATTTCGTTTGCGATTGACTCGCGTCCTCTACGACTATTGCAAGTACCTTTTCTCTACAAATATAATTGCTGATCAGTCGCCCACAATTCGCCGTACAATGGCGATAGTTTTTGTATGCAGTCGGCGATTGATCGGCGACCTGTCGTCGTAGGTTCGCCGTAGGATCGGCGACTGGTTTGGAACTACTTTAGAGTGATAGGCGGCCAATCGGCGAACAAACGGCGGCTCTTCTGAGACTGGTTGCAACTGAACGGCGAAAGGTTGGAGACTGGTTGGCGACCGTTCTGCGATCAAAGGAATAAATAAGTAAATAATTAAATAAATAAAATGTGGCAACATGGCACTGCAGACTTTCGGCGATCTATTGGTGCACGCTTGAAACCTCCTTGCAAGTTTTCAGCGGCCGGTCGGCTTCTAGTTGCCGATACGTCGACGTCTCATCAGTGATCAGTCGCTGATTAATCGCCGAACAGTCGCCGATTAATCGCGGAACAATCGCAGATAGGTCGCAGTAAGGTTGCCAGATTTCAGATTGAAAGTATTCGGATGAAATTGATTGGCTACCCATCGGTGATCGGTCGGCGATTGTTCGGCGATTTTGGTACTTATCGCCTATGCGAGCAGCGAAGGTTCAGGCGAGCAAAGAACCTTCGCTGCTCGCTCATACAAGCAGAGAATCAAGTGGAACCTTCAGACAGAAAGCCATATCCCTGGCTCCTCTGAATGGCTGGGCATGCGCAATTAAAATTTGTCATGACGGAATGCTTGATGACACAAATTCGCTTGGCGGGGCTCATTTGTTGTTCGCATATGTTTTCTCATGACTTCGCTCATATTCAACAGCCTGCATGAATTTTATTTTCTGAATTTACAAAACATAACCAATCCCCCCCCCCCCTTGGGGCTTGGAAAAATAGATTGGGTCACATGGTGCTCCTCGACCGCAGATGAGTACTGGTGAACCGCTTAGAGGGTCTAAGCCTCCCCAGGCAAAGTCGTGTGAGTCGGACGGACCGTCCGTGAATATAAACCCTTTTGGTTTTATTGGACGGCAGGACTGGAGATGTCATTTAATCTCGATGTCGGGAAAATGTCCCACAGAATTGGGAGCGACGTCTCCAAAATGACATGGGACGTTAAATCTCAATTCAAACAAACACACCAACCCATAAAAGGTTTACTCATGAATTCGCTTATATTAATTGCATTTAATTAATTTTCAAAGTACACAAACCCCCGCCTATTGGGGCTTGGAAAAATAGATTGGGTCGCATGGTACTTCTCGACCGCAGATGAGTACTGGTAAACCGCCTAGAGGGTTAGGGGGTCTAACGCTTGCCCAGGAAAAGTTGTGCGAGTCGGACCGTCCATGCAAATGAACCCTATTGGTTTCAGTTTCATTGGACGGTAGGGCTGGAAATGTCGTTTCGTCTCAATGTCCGACAGAATTTGGAGTAACGTCTCAAAAATGACCCATAAAGTGCTGAGGGGGTGGGGCGTAAAAACTTCAAATAAAACAAAGCTTTTTAAACAAGCGAGTTAATTAACCCAGTATTCAACAATCAATGCCAACTTTTAGCGTTTTTTTTATGTTCTCCTGTCAAGATAATATGGTCATTTTCTGTGACTGAGAAATTTAGTGTCTCATCAGTTGTCAAATATTTCGAAATGTACAAAGCCTTAGGTGCATCAATGTATTGTTAGAAATGAAGATTAATAGAGGATCTTACACGAGTGGTCATTTCATATGATATTTATGAAACGAGCCTTCGGCGAGTTTCATAAATATCATATGAAATGACCACGGGTGTAAGATTCTCTTTATCATATGCCTACTTTAAATTGGATTTTATCGCCTTTTTAATTTGACAATTTTTCTACGAAAAATGCATTGTTGACATGGACGTCGTCATGACATTACTTAATCCCGCCAAAGTGTTATTACACGTGTGGTCATACGATTTTTATTACACGACGTTATCCATTGCTTATCAACGACGTCATATGATAAATAATGTTATGATACATACTTTGGTGTATTGCTAGGGCAACACAGTTTCCATGGTCCATCCGAATTTATTATACATATTGATGTAGATAGATGTACATGATTATTCTGTAATGACATAGGTATGGACAAAATAATGCGAGATTATGGGTACTTGCTAGAACCGTCCCATTGATCATGGCGGCAGTTGCAACGAATATCCACAATCTACAGTTTGAGTAAATATTAAGAACATTGGGTGTACCGTGGTTGACCCCACTGTCTTCTTGTTAATTGGGTGTTTTTGTGCTTATTTTTTTTTTATCTTGTCAACATGAGAATTTGTAGAGTTGTTTATAATTGTTATATCTTTACTTTTGTAAAGTTTCTGAATAAACAAGATAATGCAAATGTATTTTAGTTCTGAATTCTGATCGGATCTCCAGTTTTATTGCAAACACCAAGCTAACAAATCCGTGTCAGTCACTTTATATGGAGATTTAAATGGCTATACGTTATTTTTTTCTGGTATTAGTTTGTTCATTGTATCTGATATCCCTTCGAATACCATAGCGTATTTCTGCGTAATTGCTGCTCAACACGTTTAGAACGACCCTCTTTTTTCGCATTCTCAACCAGCCTTTTGATGTAGCTATTTTTCGAATACGTGATTACAACACATGTTCACAGTATGCAAGACAAGGACCAGAAGCTTCATAATGTAGCCAAAAAGACAAAAAAATAGTCTCTGAAATTTTCATTTTGACCTGCTACTTTTGAAACGGCGTGCTGTCCATACCAATCAAGTGCGGCCAAAATGAAGACACTACAAAAAGAAAAGTGAGTGTGTGTGTTTGAGTTTTACGTCTCACCAAAAGCTATGGTCATATGGAGACGTCACCTCGGTTTACAGACTCATCCGAAAGTCTTGAGAAGCCTGGAATCGATCCTGCGACCCTGGTTTACAAGGCGTGTAGCAAAACCACCACACCACAGCATCTCTGAAATAGAAGGAGAAAGAGAGAAGAAAGTACATGATAGAACAGAGAGAATATAAAAGGAAATGAAAATGTAGAGAAAAAAAAAAAAAAAAAAACAACAACAACAACAAAAAGAAACAAAAAACAATACGTGTTTGTGAAACACTGATGCCCCCAGACAGTGCATATGAAATATGAAAGCCCTGTCACTAGCCAATCAAAAGGTATGGCTGATGTTCATTTTTTAAAAAAGTAGGTCAAGGTCCCAAAGTAAAAAATTGAAGTCTGTGATAAGGACTGCTCATGTGAAATATGAAAACCCACTCACTTACCAATTGAAAGTTATGGCCATTATTGCACACTAGTACCGGTAAACCGCTTTGAGGATCTAAGCCTGTCCAGGAACCGTGGTGCGAGGCTGGGCCGCCCATGCTAATAAACCCTATTGGTTTCTTTGGGCGACAGGGCTTGAGATGTCATTTCATCTAAATGTCGGGCAAAAGTCCCACAAAATTGGAAGCAACGTCTCCAAAATGACCTTTACAGTATTGACGGGGACGTTAAACCTCAAATCAAACAAACAAACAAACAAATGGCCATTATAACAGTCTTAACGTCAAGGTCAAGGTCACAAGTCAACTTGAAAGGTCTTGTCACAAGAAATGCACACGTGAAATATGAATCGAAAGTTATGGCCAATGTTAAACTCTTTAAAATGTAATTCTAACACAGCACGCCTATATAGGCAATGGAAAATAACTGTGTTTTATTCTGCAACAAATCACAGCTGGGAAGAGCGTGACGAGTGACGTCATTAAAATTCCCAATTTATGATGTCATTAGTCGATTTCCTTGACGTTAGACGGTGTAACGTCATTTTCTCGCATCGAAAACGTAAGAAAAGGATATAAATGCATGTGTTTCAGTCGATAATTTTAGCGGGATTTCTTCTAACAATGGCGAATGTTTGTGAGAATTTGAAGGAAGCAACAACATTATTGCCGATTTTCAGCGTGTTAGAATCGAAATAGATCAGCTCTTGTCTGTGATTTGTTGAGTTATAAATCACAGTTTGTCGGTCAGTTGTAAGTAGACAAATCACGCGCGCTACGCGCTCGTGATTTGTCTACTTTACAACTGACCTCCAAACTGTGATTTATTTCTCAACAAATCACAGTTAGAGCTGATATATTTCTTAAGTAAAACGTCAAGGTATGGTACAACTTGTAAGGTCTTGTCACAAGCTCACGTGAAATATGAAAGCTCTATCACATATCAATCGAAAGTTATGGCCAATGTTAAAATCTTTAACCTGTAGGTAAAACGTCAAGGTTACAAGATCGAAAATTATGTTAATAACAGAAAGCTCTTGTGACAAGGAATGCAATTGAGAAATATGAAAGCCATATCACTTACCAATCGAAAGTTATGGCCAATAGTAAAGTTTTTAAAACGTAGGTCAAACACCAAGGTCAAGGTCACGTCAAAAATTATGATACCACTGAAAAGGTCTTGTGACATGAAAAGCACAGGTGAAATAGGAAAACTCTATCACTTACCACTCAAAAGTTATAACCAATGTTAAGGTTTACAGAAACAATGTCAAACGTCATAGTCAAGGTCACGAGGTCAAAAATTATGATACCAGTGGAAAGAACTTGTGACAGGCAATATACATATGACAGATGACTTGTCACTTACTAATCAAAGGTTATAGCCTATGTTATTTTTTTTTTTAAAAGTTGGGCAAATGTCAAGGTCAATGTCACAAGGTCAAAATTATGGTACAACTGAAAAAACTTTGTGACATAGAATGCACATTCGAAATACGAAAGCCCTATCACTTACAGATCAAAAGTTATGGTCGATGTTAAAGTAAGTAGGTAAATCGTCAAGGTCAAGGTCACGAGATCAAAAATTATGGTACCACTGGAATGGCCTTGTGACACGGAATGCACACGTGAAGTACAAAAGCAATTACACTTACCAATCAAAAGTTATGGCTAATATTAAAGTTTTTAAAAAGTAGGTCAATCGTCAAGGGCATATTGACGAGGTAAAAAGTTATGGAACTACTGAAAAAAATGTTTGACAAGGAATGCACATGTGTAATACGAAAGGCCCATCAGTTACCATTCAAAAGGTACACGGCCCTATATAGTCAAGAGATAAGACTTAAAAAGAACATCCCTGCGTACCTCCTTCAATACGAGGCTCACAACATATCATTCAGACCGTGCATGTCGCGTCTTCTTCCAACCATTTATCAATACATGACTTTATATTTCTGAAGATCTTTTGAAATTTTATCTTATGTTACCTATACATTAATTGTGATTTTAAAAAGAAGCACCCGTTATTCTGGAACTTTAAAAGAAGGTAGGGTGCCATCAGGCGAAGTCGCCATCAGGCGAAGTGCAGGAGACAAGAACAATAACTGTGGCTTTACTGCTTTCGGAATTATGGCCCTTTGAACAATGAAAACAGCGGTATCAAGTCATTCTTTTATATGTCTGCTATTTAAAATGTTTGAGAAAAGCAGAGCAAAGCACAATTAAACGATTTGAAGAAGACAAGAGCCATAACTCTGACTTTACTGCTTTGGAGTTATGGCCCTGTGTACAACAAAAACAGTGTTTAAAAATATTCCCTGTGTCTGTCATGTATTCAAAAGTGCGTGATATACTTTCATCAAACTTTACAGAACTGAAAACCATACTGTGCAAAAGACAAGAATACCCTGGCCTCGCAACTTTTGGAATCATCTGAAGAAGTAGTTCTGTTTATTACTTACATGCATGTCTCATATGTAAATTGAAAGCATTTCTGAGATACTTTATGACACTTCTCTTGACTAAAGATGCAGAATTCAAGAACCACTTACTTATTTTCATACCTTTAAATGGTTTCTTTTGTCATTTCCCGGTCCCCGCCCATAGGGGCTTGCAGAAACATATGGGCTGCATGATGCTTCCACGCAGAGCTGAATCCGGCCGCACACTAGTACTGGTAAACCGCTTAGAGGATCTAAGCCTGTCGAGGAACTGCGGTGCCAGGCGGAACGTCCATGCTAATAAACCCTCTTGGTTTCTTTTGGCGACAGGGTTTGATGTCATTTCATCTCAATGTCGGGTAAAAGTCCCACAAAATTGGAAGCAACGTCTCCAAATGACATTTACAGTGTTGACGGGGACGTTAAACCTCAAATTAAACATATTTTGTTATTTCCCTATGCTGATCTTACATTTCAAAACTAGTTTAGTTAGATTCTTGGTTCTTGGCATCTGCACATTGACTCATGGTGTTTTTCATTCCGGTAAAGTTTCATGAAAACATCTCACTTCGTTTACAAGTTACAGGGCGGACTCGATAAATAAATAACGAAAAAAAAAAAGATATGCTTGTGAAACACTGATGCCCCCGGACAGGGCATGTTAAATATGAAAGCAGTATCACTTAGCAATCGAAAGGTATGGCTAATTGTTCAAGTCTTAAAAAAGTAGGTCAAGGTCACAAGGTCAAAAATTATGGGATCGTTGGAAAATAATGTGACATAGAATACACACGTGAAATATGAAAGCCCTGTCTCTTACCAATCGAAAGTTATGGCTAATGTTAAAGTTTTAAAAAGTAGGTCAAACGTCAACGTCAACGTCAAGGTCACGAGGTCAAAAATTACGGTTCCACTAGAAAGGTCTTGTGACAAGGAATGCACATGTGAAATATGAAAGCCATACCACTTACCAATCAAAAGTTATGGCCAATGTACAAGTTTTTGAAAAGTAGGTCAAAGGTCAAGGTCACGAGGTCAAAAATTATGGTACCACTAGAAAGGCCTTGTAAATTGAATGCACATGTGAAATATGAAAGCCCTATCACTTACTAACAGAAGGTTATGGACAATGTTAAAGTTTTGAAAAAGTAGGTCAAACGTCAAGGTCACAAGGTAAAAAAATTAATGGTACCATTAAAAGGCCTTGTGACAAGGAATGCACATGTGAAATATGAAAGCCCTACCACTTAGCAATCGAAAATTATGGCCAATTTTAAAGTTTTAAAAAGTAGGTCAAATGTCAAGGTCAGGGTCACGAGGTCAAAAATATGGTACCACTAGAAAGGTCTTGTGACAAAGAATGCACATGTGAAATATGAAAGCTCTTTAAAATGTAAGTAAAACGTCAAGGTATGGTACAACTGGAAAGGTCTTGTCACAAGCTCACGTGAAATATGAAAGCTCTATCACATATCAATCGAAAGTTATGGCCAATGTTAAAGTTTTAAAAAACAAGGATTTTTAGCGCATTTTGAGAGAATAAAGGGCCATAACTCTGTCGTAAATGATAGGACCAACGTGAACATTGTGTAAGGCACCCCAGCACTTCACAAGGAATGCATGTGCAAAGTTTCAACTCAATCGATGAAGAAATGTGGAAGAAGTTCGCATCACAAGGTTTTTAGCGCATTTTTAGAAAATAAAGGGCTGTAAATCCGACGTAAATGTAAAACACCACTGTTTTTATTGTTTTATAGGCCATAATTCCGAAAGTAGTAAAGTAGTAAAATCGGAGTTACGGTTCTTGTCTTCTGCACATCGCCTGATGGCGCTTTACCTTTATTTTAGGTTTCAGGAAAATGGGTTCTACTCTTGCTGAAATGCACTAATATGCACTAATATGAGGGAAACGTAAGATAAAATTTCAGAAGATCTTCAGAAACATGATGTCATTTCAAAATATAAATTAAGAAGAAGACGACATAAAAGTATATCTAAGCATCTTTTATAAAGCTACAAAATATGTTTCTTAATTCGAAATGCAATTCGTGCAAATCTCGAGAATTTCTAACATCAAGTATACAGAAACAAGTTTAAAAGTGAAGACATTTATCTTCAATTCCAAACAATCTTTATCTCAGCATAAAATTTCCTTGTATGATGACATAATATGTCGTGATCCAAAGGCTCCCGTATATACATGTATCAGTGTTAATATTTAAAACGTTATAATGGAGCGCTGTGGTGTAGTGGTAAAGTGTCGGACTCGGAATCGAGAGGTACCGGGTTCGATCCCCACGAACGGCGTTGTTTCCTTGAGCAAGAGACTTTATCCACATTGCGTAGTACTGGTTTCTACCCAGGAAAAGAGGGCCACATGGAAGATAAGTACTAGTTTACTAAATGTGTTACCCTCTATAAATAAGGTCGATTATTATTATTATTTTATTATTATAATCCACTATGGCATCACAAAATTCCTTTGAGAAAAGGAGTTTCAAATATGTATCAGATTTAACCCATATCATGCTGAATAAATTAACTTTGCAAAATCGAAGTGAAGGCAATGATCATTTCTACAATATATAATGTATTCGATCAATTCACAAACTCCATGGCAAAGAGTGTAAATCTTGCAATCTGATCTGTGTCTACACTGATTGAAAAATGTAGGGGTTGTCGTATTCAGCAGGATAGGGTTTTTGGAACGGATGATATGTTTGCACGTGGTTTTCATAATAATTACAGCTTAATCTATTCTTTTATGTTTAACTCGTATCATGCTTTTCACGACAACCCCTATCTTTGGAAACACTGTAGATCCAGATCAGATGGCTTCTGAAGAAGCCACCTGATCAGGATCTACACTGTTTGATATTCAGTTTTAAATTTGTAGTAATAAATTACATCAAGTAATTTGATTGGTTGATAGACAGAAATGGGTTTGGCTTAAATGAATATTTAGCAAGATAAGGGTTAATACTGATAATATTGATAAATGACCAGTTCCATGGCTCGAATCCTAAACACTCGGGCACATTGAGAACTTGCTGTAAATCTCCTAACATTTTAGCAAATTTGTTTCATGATCCAGCAAGGAGTAAAATAAGGTGCATACGGAATGGAAAACAGTGTAGACCCTGATCCGACTGCTCCTTCACAGGTCTTGGTCTGCAATGTTTGCTTAGCCCTATCTGTCCCAATACTTACGTATTTTCGTCTATGGCAGAAATATCTCCGTAGCTCTCCATAACTGTTACAGTTTCTCGTCAAATAGTTATCTTTCTGAATTTTTCAGAATAAAATCTCAAAATATATCACTGTAAGTCATGGCTCGTTCTGTGTTCCAGCTAAAGCTGACTAATCGGAACTGATAAGAAAATCGATTATCAGTTCGCCAATTGTGATCGATAATCGATTAGTAATCGATTAGTAGTGAAGATTTGGTTATAGTTTTACCTGTCTGGCTTTCAGACTGAGCATGACAACTACTATTTTTTGTAGTTTACCAGATGTATTTGAACAGCAAGGCCTGAGCAAACAGTGTAGACCCAGATGAGACGCCGCAGAACGTGGCGTCTTATCAGGGTCTGCACTGTTTGCCATCATCCAGCTATTTTAGGCACAACATTGGAAAGTAAATCGTACATATCAAATAATCGAACAAATCAGTAATGATAATCATTTTTGTGGAATTTATCGATTGATTGATCGATTATCCGATTAATTATGTCAGCCTTAGTTCCAACACAGTCTTCACAAACTGTTTCGTTTCGCCGTAAAGAAAAATCCGGTCGAAATAAAGTAACTGATATTGCACGACCCGCAGAAAAAGCAACCGACTGAAGTCGGTTGATTTCTAAGAGTGCCCTAAAATCACCGTGTCATTCTGTCATTCGGTCATTCTGTCAGTCTGTCTGTCCGTCCGTAACCCGTTTGTGAAAATTGGTGATAGTGACTTAACCGCTTGGAATATTTAAATAATTGATAGATATCAATGAGATCTAACCAATGAACTTGCGAAATATTACATTCCATTTAGTATAGCCTCGCCGAGGCGACAAATGTGAAAATTTTCGAACTGCTTCTCCTCGGAAACCGTTGGGCCGATTGAAGTCTAATTTCATATGGAGCCTCTATTGGATGGGGGAAACCAAAATTTGCTCATGGGGTCCAGGTCACATGACCTAAATGGCCGCCAAGCCATATATGGTCTGTCTGTCTGTCCGTCCGTAACCCGTTTGTGAAAATTGGTGATAGTGACTTAACCGCTTGGGATATTTAAACAATTTTTGGCATACTGATAGATATCAATGAGATCTAACCAATGAACTTGCGACATATTACATTTCATTTAGTATAGCCTCGCCGAGGCGAAAAATGTGAAAATTTTCGAACTGCTTCTTCTCGGAAACCGTTGGACCGATTGAAGTCAAATTTCATATGGAGTCTCAATGGGATAGGGAAACCAAAATTTGCTCATGGGGTCCAGGTCACATGACCAAAATGGCCGCCAAGCCATATATGGTAAAAACCCTTCAAAAATAGTCTTGTCCAGAACCACTGGGCAGATTTCCACTAAACTTGATAAATAGCATCTGGGACGTAGGCTCATCATAAATTGCTAAAATGGTGACCCTGGGTTGACCTTGACCTTCTTTGGGTCCGCCCGAAACCCGTTTGTGAAAATCGGTAATAGTGACTTAACCGCTTGGAATATTCAAACAATTTTTGGCATACTGATAGATATCAATGACATCTAACCAATTGAACTTGCGAAATATTACATTCCATTTAGTAAAGCCTCGCCGAGGCGAAAAATGTGAAAATTTTCGAACTGCTTCTCCTCGGAAACCGTTTGGCCGATTGAAATCAAATTTCATATGAAGCCTCTATGGGATGGAAGAAACCAAAATTTACTCATGGGGTCCAGGTCACATGACCAAAATGGCCGCCAAGCCATATATGGTCTGTCTGTCTGTCCGTCCGTAACCCGTTTGTGAGAACTGTTGATAGTCTCTTAACCGCTTGGAATATTTAAACAATTTTTGGCATACTGATAGATATCAATGAGATCTTACCAATGAACTTGCGAAATATTACATTCCATTTAGTATAGCCTCGCCGAGGCGAAAAATGTGAAAATTTTTGAACTGCTTCTCCTCGGAAACCGTTGGGCCGATTGAAGTCAAATTTCATATGGAGCCTCTATGGGATGGGGGAAACCAAAATTTGCTCATAGGGTCACATGACCAAAATGGCCGCCAAGCCATATATGGTAAAAACCCTTCAAAAATAGTCTTCTCCAGAACCACTGGACAGATTTCCACGAAACTTGATAAATAGCATCTGGGACGTAGGCCCATTATAAATTGCTAAAATGGTTACCCTGGGTTGACCATGACCTTCTTTGTGCCTAGGTCAAACTTTGACTCATATGCTTTTGTATTGGAAAAGTGAGACTGCATTTTATCCTGCAAACGATTCAGGATACAGTACTAAAGTATAAGATATATTTTTGCTCCTTACGATAAGGCGCATTTATGGTGGGAACCATTTTAGGTCCAGGTCACATGACCAAAATGGCCGCCATATCCATATATGGTAACACTCATAAAACTAAAAGCATCCGGCGGGTCGTGCACTTCAGCTGAAGCACTGGTTTAGTCCTATTTTTGACAACACATTGATTCCTTTCCTTTACGATAACACATCCGTCTGATATAGTGCTTTTGTTTGTTTGTTTGTCTGTTTGATTTGAGGTTTAACGTCCCCGTCAACACTGAAAATGTCATTTTGGAGACGTTGCTTCCAATTTTGTGGGACTTTTACCCAACATTGAGATGAAATGACTTCTCAAGCCCTTTCGCCCAATGAAACCAATAGGGTTAATTAGCATGGACGGTCCGTCTCGCACCGCGGTTCCTGGACAGGCTTAGATCCTCTAAGCGGTTTACCAGTACTAGTGTGCGGGCCGGATTCAGCTCTGCGTGGAAGCATCATGCAGCCCATATATTTCTTCAAGCCCCTATGGGCGGGGGCTTCTGATATAGTGCATTTTTTCATACCTCAAAAAAGAGATTTTTCTGATGAAAATATATGATTTTTTTCTTATTTCTACTAAAACATAGGTTTTGGGTACTCGTTGGAACCGCCTCAGTAAGGCGGTTCTAACGAGTACCCACAACCTATGTCTTGGAGCAGAAATAAGGAAAATAATGTACACCCCCTACACCCCAGTTTTCTCTATATAAAGTTGGGTTTAAAGGGGTCTTCATTTCACGGACTTGATGCTAAGATATTGACAGTGCACTTGATATTGATCCAGACATTTTCGGAGGGTAGACAATTTTAGGGGCTTTCTGTTCGCTTTTCTTTAACTCATTTTGTACCAGAAACCCCAAAACTGGTACTCTGGCAAACATTACAGGCCCAGGTCAGATGCCAGGACCTATATTATTTGCAAAAAGTTCAGATATTTTCCAAATAAAATTTGAAAACAAGCCTGACACCACCAAATTTTGAGATGGATTTGCGTTATATATAAGGTGGAAGATTCTATTTGGAAAAGAGGTCTACTCTTCAAGGAAAGAACTTGCTCCTCAGAAGAATTGTTACTCGGTTACAAAAGAAGTCCTCTACTGATAACGTAAACAAAAGTTTTCATGAAATAGTTGTTTCAACTTTAACGTCACTGTCAATACGGTACAGGTCATTATGGAGACGTTGCTTCCAAATGAGTGCGACTTTTACCCGACAATGAGATGAAATGACATTTCAATCCATGTCGCCAAATGAAAACAATAGGGTTTATTTGCATGCACCGGGCTTATACCTTCTAAGTGGTTTACCAATACTCATATGCGGTCGGTTTCAGCTCAACGTTGAAGCATCATACAGCCTAACCTATTTCTCCAATCCCAGACGGGCGGAGGCCATTTTAGAGTTGTCTAAGTATGTATCAATTTTTCTTGCATAAATACCTATGTGCATGGCTGTTTAAGCCATCGTCAAATGGACCGAAAGCCAAGCTCAAACAGCAAAACCCATGATCAAATCATGAAATTCGCGTGCTGTTTGAATATGGATTTAGAGCTTTTGATACGACAAGACGGGCCTTGCTTTGTATACGTTATGTTGAGTGGCGTAACGTTATCGCCCTGAACGTAGCGTTTCAGGGTTCTACGATGACGTCAGAGGGTTACTACATGACAACGTCATTGTGAACAACATTCTGAACTGGCCGCCATTTTTGATTTCCTGTCGCATTTAAAGAGTTTATATGGAATTTGTATGGAGCTTTTGGACGTTTTCGTCAAAATTTGATGTCAGAATCGTAAGTTATGCAAGAACAACGATCATTCATGGTTATTTGCATTAACATTTGCCGGAACCCTCGGAAGATATTTGAACATTCGGCCTAACGGCCTCATGTTCAAACAGCTTTCTCGGGACCCGGCGAATGTTATTGCATGAAAATCCATGGTTGATCCCTATAATAACGTCACGACATTGCGACGTTCAGGAATACACTCTTTTGAAATTATAATCGAAATGTAAGCTGCTTGTGCTCGTTAAAGCCGTATGTCCACGGCTGTCCTAAGGTGTACCTCAAACAACGTCTTGATGAAACATAACTTCTCGCTGTATAGTGTAGGTTAGATAATAGATAGGGGTGCGTGTATTGCTGGATTTATTAAACCAGTTGAGGAAAAAGGATAAAATGCGAGGCTTCGCCGAGCATTTTATCCATTTTCCTAAACGAGTTTAATAAATTCAATAACTCATGAACGCGAATACAAGATTCCATTTATCATATGCCATTTAAAGCATATGTTATTCACTTTTTTTTTTTACAGAAATGTCAATGTTCTGTCATTAGCACGTGCGACGTCGTTTAGTGTAACGTTACGGGACGTATTTAACTAATTTGCATATTTTTAATCCACTAGTGGATTACCGAAATTTCTACATGGCGTTATTACAGTCTCGGACGCGGCATCATATGAGGAATAACAGTGTACAGAATGTACTATCATTTATTTCTTCATCAAACAAATTGTCAGCCTACAACCACAACTTCCGTGACTAAAACTTTGTAAAGACATGATCCTTACATATCAGAATATATGGATGCCTCTACTTCAAATTCCCCTCCTCGTGGAGCCACATTTCAATTCTATTGTTTATTTCAATACACTTTGTGTCTTTGTAATTCTCAATGACATTGTATTGGCGAAATTTATATATATATATAAAAAAGAAATAAACTAGATGGCGCTGTCGATGGTATACCATCGCAAATACCCGCTTTTTCTATGAATAACACTAAAGATATGGCAATGTCATACTTTTTTATCTTTGACCCTAGGGCCATGTTGAGGTCAAGGTCACACTAAAAGTATTCCAATATGTTCTACATTCCAAGGGCTATCCAATAATCAAATTTCGGAAGTGCAATCCCAATAGTTTAGAAGATATGATAAAGTCCTACTTTTTGACCTTCGACCCTGGGGCCATGTTTGGGTCAAGGTCACAAGAAAAGTATTCTAATATGTTCTACATTCCAAGGGCTATCCAATAATCAAGTTTCGGAAGTGCAGTTTAGAAGATATGATTATCAGAGAAAGTCCTACTTTTTGACCGTTGACCCTGGGGCCATGTTGGGGTCAAGGTCACACAAAAAGTATTCCAACATGTTCTACATTCCAAGGGCTATCCAATAATCAAGTTTCGGAAGTGCAATCCCAACAGTTTAGAAGATATGACAATGTCCTACTTTCTGACCTTTGACCTTGGGGCCATGTTGGGGTCAAGGTCACAAAAATGTAGCCCACTGCCATCTACATACCATATACTATCCACATGCAATGTTTCAAAAGTGTAACTTCAGTGGTTGCAGAGGAGATCCATTTACAAGAAACGTGACGGACGGACGGACCGACGGACGGACAGACAGACGCCCACTCAACTCTGGTACGAAAACAATATACCCGGTTTTTCTTCGAAAAACCGGGTATAAAAAATAAGACTAAGTAAATTAGCACATCACTATAATTGTAATTCAGGGATACAGATTCAAATAAGTCATTTGACTTTCTTCTGGATCCCATTTGTATGACACTATAACTACATTAACCAGTGTAGCTATGTTTTCAATATAGTCCTCTGCATTTCGCCAGAGTTCGAGCTACTTGCTAGCGACACATGGTTTCAGCTTATCATAATAAGACCTGACAGCTTGATGAGAAGAATGTTTTTAAAACTGATTAACTGCTGCAGTAAACTATACATACTGCATTAAACTGAGGTGCTAGATCTATCCTCTTTGAAATTTTGTCTCAACATACATAAATAATTTCAGATGTAACTACAAATAATAAGTAAACTAACCCATAAATGGACAACATGGTTTTTGCAAGCAGAGAAAACTGGGATTTACAAAAGTATATATTTTGTTTTATTTCTGCTCTTAGACATATGTTGTGGTTTCTCGTCAGAACCACCTTGAAGTTATTGTAACCGACCCATAAATAATTACTGCTTTGTGAAGAAAATACTTTTTGCAAGCCATGAAAACTTCACTTTATATAGAGAAAACTTTGATTTACATATTTTCCTTATTTCCGCTCTTAGACATAGCTTGTGGGTACTCGTTAGGACCGCCTTAAACAAGTGATTCTAACCAACCCATAAATGATAAATGTCTTGTGTACAACGTAAGTTTTGCAAGCTATGAAACCCCACTTTATACAGAGCAAGCTGGGATTTACAAGGATATGCATTGTTTTTACTTATTTCCGCTTTTAGACAAAGGTTGTGGGTACTCGTTAGAACCACCTAAATGAAGTGATTCTAACCAACCCATAAATGATTAATGTCTTGTAGACAACTCAATGTTTTGCAAGCTATGAAACCCCACTTTATTATAAAGAAAACTGGGATTTACAAGGATATACATTCTTTTTCCTTATTTCTGCTCTTAGACTTGGGCCCGGATACTCGTAAGAACCACCTAAATAAAGTGATTCTAACCAACCTATAAACGATTAATGTCTTGTTTGCAAGCTATGAAACCCCACTTTGTTATAGAGAAAACTACGATTTACAAGGATATACATTCTTTTTTCATATTTCCGCTCTTAGACATAGGCTTGGATACTCGTTAGATCCGCCTTAATAAAGGGATTCTAAGGAGCTTCCACAACCTATGTTTGGAGTATAAATAAATAAATAAATAAATAATAATATTGATAATAATTCTTCAGAAAACGAACTGCTATTGTGATCGGTCAATTTCCGTCGTGTGTCGTGCGGCGTCAACAATTTGCGTTAAATACTAAACCCTTGGGCCAGTTTCAATCAAACTTCACAGAAATGTTGCTTAGGTGACCCTCTTCAAAGATAGCTAAAACCGTTCCGCTCCAAATAACAAGATGGCCGCCAGAGCTAAAATAGAAAAATATTTAAACGATAACCCCTCCTATACCTTTTGGCCAATTTGATTCAAACTTCACAGGAATGTTGCCGATGTAACTCTCTACCAAAATAGCTAAAATCGTTTTTCTTTTATAGACAAGATGGCCGCCAGAGCTAAATATAGAAAAAATCTTCAAACGACAACTCCTCCTGTACCCTACGGCCAATTTCATTCAAATTTCGTAGGAATGTTGCTTAGATGATCCTCAACCAAAATAGCTAAAACGACCCCTCTCCGATGAACAATATGTCGCCAGAGCTAAAAACAGAAAAAAAACATTGAAAATTTGCTTCAAACGCGAACTCATAAACCCTTGGGTCAGTTTGATTCAAACTTCACAGGAATGTTGCCTAGGTGACACCATACCAAAAAAGCTAAGATAATTCCGCTCTGATGAACAAGATGGACACCAGAGCTTAAAATAGAATGCACTAGAAACAGTGACATCAGGTGAGCGAATCAGGGCCCCTGGGCCCTCTTGTTTTGTGCCTTCTCCTAAAGAAAGGGAGAAAAGAGATGAAAGAGATAGTAGAGGAGATGAAGAAAAGAGCCAAATGAATGAAAGAGTAGAAACAGAAGAAATAACATCATCACCCTCAAACCCAGCACAGCAGGCCTTGTCCAACCCTAAGCCAATGTCAGCTCGATGCCCCATGACACTAGACACACATTACACCTTTGCCTCCTCCCCCCCCCACCCCCACCCCCACCCCCCACACACACACCCTATACACACAGCGAAAATGAGACCGAGCACGGAGCGCTTACATTGATTCATCATGTCAGTGCCACCTTAAATAGTTTGAAGCCAATCTTTGAAGCCAATCTTCGAAGACCCGCCCCCGCCCATCGGGGCTTGGAGAAATACCGGTAGATTGTGTTGCATGCTGCTTCCACGCAGAGCTGAAACTGACCACACATGAGTACTGGTAAACCGCTTAGAAGGACTACACTTGCCCCGGCAAAGTGGTAGAAGTCAGACCGTTCAATGCATTTAAGCCTTTTGGTTTTCTTGAGATGTCATTTCATCTCAATGTCGGGTAAAAGTCCCACAAAACTGGAAGAAGCATCTCCAAAATGCCCCAAACAGTGTTGACGGGGATGTTAAACCTCAATTCAAACAAACAAACAAAATCGTCAAAGACACACTGGCTTCTGGGCATTTATGGCATTTGTATTTCATACAAATAATTTGCCTTGGAGAAAGCATATTATTGTGAGAAAAATGATTGTCCCCTACACAATTTTTGATGATCTGGGGCCAGTTTCTTCAAAGCATTTGCGACGTATTTTCGTCTTAAAAGATCGAAGTTCTTACGACAAAAATCTTGTTTCATCAAATGCTCGAGATCTGGGATGTCCGCACATTTTGTCGTAATTCTGAGTTGAATATTTAGACATCGCACATTGAAATTTTCGTCTTAAACTTTGGACATGTCATGGCCAGAGCTGAAGCATAGGTTTATCTCTTGAGTAACGTTGTTAAAAGTATGGCATTTCGCTTACCTTCGCAGAACACGCCCATTACTTATACAAGCCTATGCAATGAAGACCCCTCGAAACTCACCCCTTTGTTATGATCATAAGTTTTGGTCTGGGGTAGGGGTTTTCTTAGTTTTTAAAATAGTGATTGAGGGTACTCGTTAGAAGCGCCTCATTGGGGTTGTGCTTACGAGTACCCTCAATCTATATTTCATGTTGCAAACAAGAACCGACGCTCACTTTCATCCATCGGGGCTTTGAGAGATAGATTGGCCTGCATAGTGCTTCCGCGCAGAGCTGAAACCGACCAAACTTGATCACTGGTCAACTGCTTAGAATGTAAAAGCCTGCCTAAGAAAAGTGGTGCGAGTGGGAACGCTCCTTACACCCAAGCGGTTTCTTTGATCGGTAGGCTTTAAGATGTCAATTCATCTAAAGGTCGGGCAAAAGCAACCAACTGTTGATGGGGACTTTGTTTGTTTGTATTGGAGTTTTACGGCCCAGTCAACACTATTTAGGTCATTTTTGAGCCGGTCAGTTTACCTATCAACACTTTCCTGGGCAGGCTTATACGTAAGCGGTTAACCAGTACAGTGCACATTCTTTCGCCAGAAATGATGGGGACTTTAAACCTCAATACAAACAAATAAAAGAACCGACATCTAACGATTACCCACAATCTGCGATTAGGCTTTTGATTTAAATGAGAGACTCGGTGTACAACAACAAGAATGTCAATACGACACAGATGCCCCCTCCTAGGGACCATCCTCACCAAGAAATAAAAACATGTTGCAAAAAAAGGTGACAGCATTCCTCGCATTGAGGGCATCGGGGTAGGAGGGGGTAATGTCATTTAAATCTTGGAAAAAGGATCAGCATACCAAATATGAACCAAATCCATAAAAAATAAATTACAAAGTCTGTGACATTGACCTTGAATTTTGGTTTTACCGCCCTTTTGAAGAGTATGTCTTTTATTTCGAACGGCTCATTAATCAGATAAAGGGCGAAAACTAAACGGGATAGTCGGAGAAAGGACCTGTCAAATACGAACTTAATCCATTATATGGGTTGGAAAATGTGAGCACTTATAAATAACGTTGACATTAAAAAATCTGAATCCTTGACGTTGACCTTGAGGTCATGGGCATGGGCGTGGGTATGCTGAAAATTATGAGTCCGTGACCTTGACTTTGAGGTCATGGGCACGGGTATGCTGAATAAAACTTTATATGTGTCCAAATTTAAACCTCTCCAGAAAGAACGTACGTATACCTTGCGCGCGTGTCCATTAATCTTGTCATTATCATAGGGAGAACATTATTTTGTAAACTGAAATGTTGCTTTAATGTTGACTCAATGTTGAGTTAACTTGGCTATGGATGTTTATATCACTATACTTGTTGAATCTGTAAGTGAGGCAGGATCAAATTGTGTTGGTTTAATTTTACGAAACAATTAAGAGCTGTCAGATGTAATCAGATAAAAAAGCCATTCACATTAGAATTTTGGGGAAAAAATCCGGCGAAATGCAAAGGACTAAATATGTACATGTTTGTAATTGATGTATGTATTATACAACACAAAACAAATTGTTATCATAAACGCGATAAAGACGATTATAGTCCGGCCTGTATTTTTAGCAAGCTAGAACCTAAGGGATTTCATAAGACAGGCACTTCAAGTGACTTGCTTAACCTAAAGGGGTACACCTTGGCAAACATTGCAGGCCCAGATCAAACGCCGCAGAACACGGCCTACACTGTTTGCAAAAATTTAAGCCATTTTCCGAACAAATTTTGAAGAAAACTCAACCTGACACCCCTAAATTTTGAAATGAACTCCTGCTATATATAAGGAGGAAGATTCCATTTGGTACAAAAAGAATGCTTACGCCTTTTCTGGAACAGAAGGCAAGTGTAAAGGTTGACATCAGCTGGAGTATTCAAGACACTGTCGAGTTAAAATGCTGTGTCGGAGAATAAATAGAGGATCTTACACTCGTAGTAATTTCATATTGAATTTATGAAACGAGCCTTCGAAGGCTCGTTTCATAAATTTCATATAAAATGACCACGAGTGTAATATTCTGTTTATCATATTACCACTTTACATTGGATTTTTTCGCCTTTAAATTTGACAATTTTACCACAAAAAATGCATGGCTGACATGGAGGTCGTCATGACGTTACTGATCCCGCCAAAGTGTTATTACACGTGTGGTCATACGATTTTAATTACACGACGTTATCCACTGCTTATCCACGACGTAATATGATAAAGGACACAATTAAATTTTCCATCATCAAAGCTTTCGTTTGACTGGAACTAATGGCCATTCATGTCATGTTTGCTTGTTGAAACACACTGAACACTAAAGGCTGGAGCATCTTCTTCTCGTTCTCTAGTTTTCCTATTTCTTCTGTCAGCTCTTTGTTACGTTGTGTTAGACTCTCTAGAACCTGAAAATAATAATATTTTTTTATAAATACGAAAAATAACAAGAAGACGAACAAGAAAAGGAAGAAGAGGAATCTCTTTGTTACGCTGAGTTGGACTCTCTAAAACCTGAAAATAATAATAATTTGTTATGAACAATAACAGGAAGACGAACAAGAAAACGAAGAAGAGGAATCTCTTTGTTACGCTGAGTTAGACTCTCTAAAACCTGAAAATAATAATAATTTGTTATGAACAATAACAAGAAGACGAACAAGAAAAGGAAGAAGAGGAATCTCTTTGTGACGCTGAGTTAGACTCTCTAGAACCTGAAAATAATAATAATTTGTTATGAACAATAACAAGAAGACGAACAAGAAAAGGAAGAATAAGGAATCTCTTTGTTACGCAGAGTTAGACTCTATAGAACCTGAAAATAATAATAATTTGTTATGAACAATAACAAGAAGACGAACAAGAAAAGGAAGAAGAGGAATATCTTTGTTACGCTGAGTTAGACTCTATAGAACCTGAAAATAATAATAATTTGTTATGAATAATAACAAGAAGACGAACAAGAAAAGGAAGAAGAGGAATCTCTTTGTTACGCTGAGTTAGACTCTATAGAACCTGAAAATAATAATAATTTGTTATGAACAATAACAAGAAGACGAACAAGAAAAGGACGAAGAGGAATCTCTTTGTGACGCTGAGTTAGACTCTCTAAAACCTGAAAATAATAATAATTTGTTATGAACAATAACAAGAAGACGAACAAGAAAAGGAAGAAGAGGAATCTCTTTGTGACGCTGAGTTAGACTCTCTAAAACCTGAAAATAATAATAATTTGTTATGAACAATAACAAGAAGACGAACAAGAAAAGGAAGAAGAGGAATCTCTTTGTTTCGCTGAGTTAGACTCTCTAAAACCTGAAAATAATAATAATTTGTTATGAACAATAACAAGAAGACGAACAAGAAAAGGAAGAAGAGGAATCTCTTTGTTTCGCTGAGTTAGACTCTCTATGGGCTACATGATGCTTCCACGCAGAGCTGAATCCGGCCCGCACTCTAGTACTGGTAAACCGCTTAGAGGATCTAAGCCTGTCAAGGAACCGCGGTGCGAGGCGGACCGTCCATGCTAATAAACCCTATTGGTTTCATTGGGCGACAGGGTTTGAGATGTCATTTCATCTCAATGTCGGGCAAAAGTCCCACAAAATTTGGAACCAACGTCTCCAAAATGACCTTTACAGTGTTGACGGTGACGATAAACCTCAAATCAAAACATTCCCAGACGAAACGTCATATGATAGATAATAATAATAATAATAATAATAATAATAATAATAATCCTGTTGTTGCACTGTGTTTGACTCTCGAGAATATAGATAGATAATGTTGTTGTTGTTGTTGTTGTTGTTGATGATGATGATGGTGGTGATGATGATGATGAAACTAAATTTTCATACTTGAACCTGACCGTCACTTCGATTTAACTTCAAACTCAATGTTGAAGTAAACCTCAACGAGGCCAGTCGGAACCTGAAATTTTAGTGACTAAGTATATAAAATCAGAAACTAATTATTTATCTGCCAATGGTTTCATTACCTAATTTCGTAAAAATATTATATGGGCCCCGTCAAGCGATTTTGGTACTTATCGCCTATGCGAGCAGCGAAGGTTCAGGCGAGCCTGCGCATCCGCGCAGTCTCGCCAGAACCTTCGCTGCTCGCTCATACAAGCAGTGAATCAAGAGGAACCTTCAGACAGAAAGCCATATCCATGGCCTCTCTGAATGGCTGGGCATGCGCAGTTAAAATTTGTCATGACGGAATGCTCGAAGACACAAATTCGCTTGACGGGGCTCATATAAAGTCATACTGTTAGTCAACCCAATCCCGGTTGATACATTTTGTCGCTGTTTAATTGCAAACCGACGGTCGGGCCTCAGACTCTTTGACAACTCCGGTGTAGGACTTCAGAAAGGTAGGCTGGTGCCTGACACTGTCTCTGGTCGAGCTCTTATGGGTTGCCTTATTTTATGGAGTCTTGGGATTTATGAGGTACATGTATCGATCTTCACTTCTATTTAACAAATAGCAGAAATACATATACATGTACAGTGATATTCCACTATTAAGACCACCTAAAATTAAGACTAATTCTGTTTTAAAAAGCTTATTTTGAAGGGTGCACTTAATCTTTCTTTGCGTTTTCTGCTCCCAGTACCCTGTGGTCATGGACCACCATTGGGACTGTTCATTTATTCTTGATTATTGAGGACTATCATTTCATTACATAATATTATGTAGCCCTCAGTGCTGACTGAAGAGAAGTCCTCTGTCTGCAACAGGTAAGGGGCCTCCTTGAGGAAAATCAATAATTGACTAACTGTTAACTAGAGTGTACCTTATTGATTTTCCCCTTTAGTGCCGCAGTCAGGGGATTCAGTAGGAGTTACTAATCGCCCTATTAAAGGCCGCCTTTGATCTGCTATAGACAGTATATCACAGAGGGCAATAAAACGATTATGAACACACGGTGTGTCCTACTAAGAATAAATGCCTTTAAAGACCACTTTTGAACAGTCCTTAAGGTGGTCTTCATATAGGAATTTCATTGTACACTGTATATACATCTCGTAGGCCAAATACGAATTTAACCAAACAGTTCTCTTATTACTTAGTATTATTACCTGGCCAGATTCTGGACTTAGCTAAATTAATATTTAGTTTACAATAGCGAGATTCCTATACATGTGTGGCTAGGCAGATTCTGGATCTAGCTACGCTTACTAGGCGTACCAAATGGACTCTTCCTCCTTATATATGAGCCCCGCCAAGCGAATTTGTGTCTTCGAGCATTCCGTCATGGCAAATTTTAACTGCGCATGCCCAGCCATTCAGAGAGGCCATGGATATGGCTTTCTGTCTGAAGGTTCCTCTTGATTCACTGCTTGCATGAGCGAGCAGCGAAGGTTCTGGCGAGACTGCGCGGATGCGCAGGCTCGCCTGAACCTTCGCTGCTCGCATGGGCACCAAAATCGCTTGACGCGGCCCATATAACAGAAGTTCATTTCAAAATTGAGGGGTGTCAGGTCGTGTTTTTATCAAAATTTATTTGGAAAATGACTGACTGTTTAGCAAACAGTGGAGTCCCTGATCAGACGCCGTATTCTGCAGCGTCTAATCTGGACCTGCACTGTTTACCAGGGTACCCATTTTGGGGTTTCTGGTACTAAATGGGTTAATGGTAACAGACTTTTATTATATATTGATCAACTGACTTCAGTAAGAGAGATTTTCTTAACTAGATCCAAATAATAATATTAATAATAATAATAACAATTATAATAATAATAATAGTTATAATAATAAAATTTATTGCTATTATTTTTTCCTTAAATAATGTGTTGTTTGGAAGGCCCTGACTGAATTATTATACTAACAATAGTTTCATCTCTTATTATTATATATATTTAATTGATTATCTGCCTGACTCAAAACAACATGTCTGAATAACAATAAAAGATGAGTGAGTGAGTGTTTTTAGTTTTACGTCCCATCAACAGCTAAGGTCATACGGAGACTGGACCTCGGTCTAAAGACTCATCCGAAAGTCTGGAGAAGCCCGGGATCGATCCTGCGATCCCTGGTTTACAAGGCGAGTAGCGTAAACACTACACCACGGAAGCTTCTACAATAAAAGATGAAATCAAATCTCTGAATTGTTTATGCCCTACAGTTTAATCACTAGAAAACATAAGGGTGGAGTTTGATGACAACGTCACCCCTTAAATTGTGGGTCATTTTGTGTCGTCACCCAGAGAAAGGATGCAAAGAAATAGAAGGGACAGTAGAGATTATGGGAGTGAAGGACAATGGAGAAAGAGGAAAATGAATGGAAGTGTAGAAACTGAAGAAATAACAACATTCCCCCTCCAGCCTGCTCAACCGTAAGTCAGTATCAGCTGGGCGCCTCAGTGACGAAAGCGCATAGATTGAGGCACAGACAAACCCAGAATTCAAGCCACTACAAATATGAAATGTGAAATTCTCACAATGTCTTACGGTTTGTAATATTCATACGAGTACATGCGTGTCTTCTTGTTGTTGACTTTGAGTAGAAATAAACTTTGGAAGATACACAACTCCTTTGCCTCACTCAAGCATCCCCTTACCAGCAAGAACTGTAGCACAAGAAATGACCTATGCCTATATGATGATGATGATGATGATGATGATTATGATGATGATGGTGGTGATGATGATGATTATGATTTCGTGTTTAACGACGCGTCAGACCTCTTTGTGGGTCATAAGCGTCAATATGACTATATGAAAATAACACATTACGATAACACACCCGTACACTGATATAGTGCATTTTTCACATATCCAAAATGGCTACTTTTCTGATGAAAATCTGAGATATTTTTCTTATTTATATTGCAAACATAGGTTGTGGGTGCTCGTTAGAACCGCCTCATTGAGGAGGTTCTAACGAGTGTCCACAGCCCATGTTTTGGAGCAGAAATAAGGAAAATAACGTTTACCCCCGTTAACCCCAGTTTCCTCTCTATATATAAAGGGGGCTTTATGGGGTCTTTATTTCATGGACTTGTTCACGTGATGGAAACATGACAATCCCTATAACCCTAAGTCTGGTTCCATCACGAAAACACGCCTATATAATTTTGACCTCTTTGTACCCCACTTTTATACAGTAAAACTGGGGTTTCCGGGGGTATACCTTATTTTTCTTATTTCTGCTCTAAAATATAGATTGTGGGTACTCGTTAGAACCGCCTCGATGAGGCGGTTCTAACGAGTGCCCACAGTCTATATTTAGAGCAGAAAAAAGAAAAATATCACAATTTTTCATCATAAAATTTTCATTTTTTCGGCGATAAAGGTGGCAATGTATTTGTATAGGCGTGTTTGCGTAATGCTCCGCCTGTATTTACCTCCGTGAGTTTCTGGTTTTCTATTTTTCTTTTCTCCCTGAATTTCGTAGCTGCTCTTTTATTTTGTTCTTTCCTTCTTCTTTGCCGCTCTAACTCATCCTGCCTCAGTGGCTGACAAAAATAGAAAAAAAATTACAACACTAAGATATTGAGGATGGGCTTCACCGTGCTATCAATATTTTCTGCAGTTTTCACAAATTTCTTTTTCTAAATTAGTTTTATATTTCACATCTGATGTTAAGAGCCTGAATTTTGTCTTTTTCAATAATGTTGCAATTAAAAGAAATGTAAAATTAACTTTACAGCTTTGCTTCAAATAAGCATTCATACTATTCTATGGTCATGGAACAAATTAGATATTGGTATATCAAAAACTGGACACAGGCCTGGTCAATTGGCATAAAACTTTGATAATTATGCAGTCATTCATCATCGTGGTCAATCATCTACCTACCAGCAATTGATGTATGTCTAAGGGAGAAATATGCAAAATTTGAAAAAAAAAAAAAAAAAATACATATTCAATGAATGAAAACACACCCAGAATAATATTGATTGGTAAATTGGAAAAGGGGCTGTTGTATCAGCCTAGCCATTTTATTTTCAATGTAGTTTTAATGTAGTTTTAATGGACAGATGTTTTTCAACATTCCTGCAAAAATAAATTTCTGTGTGGAAGGCTGTTTTTTAAAAACAAATGATAAACAAACTGAATCCAAAAAGAGCAAAACTCATTTTTTTTTTTTTTTTTTTACTTTTCATTTAATACCATGAATACAGCTAAATTTTACAATATATTTAATAGCCCCATATTAGACTCCAGTTTCTTAGCTTATAACATAATAGGATTGCACCTCGTAAAGGTTGAGTAAGAATGCTTAAAAACTGACAACTTTCCCAAGATGTAGTATATCCTTAATTAATGGGAAGGGGAGGTAACTCCTGTAAAAATATTTTTGTCTACCATGGCAATAGGGGTCAACTCTTAAAGGAAAGAATTTGCTCCTGGGGAGCAAATTCTTTCCTTTAAGAGTTGACCCCTTTTTTGCAAAAGCATAGAAATAATAACATTAAAGCAGTAGAGGAAATAACCATTATCCTGCTGAAAAAATTCATTAGCCAAACCCATTTCTGACTATCCATCAATCAAATTACTTGGTATAACGTATTGGGTTCAATTCACAAACTGCTTAAAAACAGTGCAGGTCCTGGTCAGAGACCATCTGATCTAGATCTATATTATTTGCAAAGGTAGGGCAGGATCAGGATTAAAAGTAAAATATAAAGTAATGTGGTCTAAATACAATATATAATCTTTCGTGGCAGATTTATGATTTATTTAATTAAAATGATTTTCTGCTCAGTGTGAAAATCAAAGGTTTTTAGCCTTTGTACAAGATTTACATTACATTATTTAATAAATAAATAAATGAATAAATAAATAAATATGCAAAAGCGAAATTGTGATTTGCATAGAAAGTTTTATTTAATAAATAAATAAATAAATATTATTTTTTATTATTAAATAAACATAACAATGAACATTGCTGTGAAAGAGGGATTTTAGTATAAATGACCTTACCTGATTTCGTGTTTTGACTCGATCGAATTGGACTACCAATTCATCTTTGCCCTCAGACAAACGTCGACTCTGTATGCTGTATTTCAGTTCTTCCTTCAAAATAGGGGTTATACTGCCAGTACGATAAGATTCAATGGCAGCCAAGTACAATTTTAAATTCTCCGCGGCATCCTTCTTCATCATTTTCGCGGTTTTTGACGTTAAATCAAATTATATGGCTCAGCAACGTTTGCATGACCTAACTTGCTTAAAAACTGCGTCAGCATAACGTGATCCCGCGGTATCTCGCGTTGAACGCCCCGTTATCGTGTTTTATTTTTAGAGTTGTTTTCCCAGTTGCTGCGCTGATTTTCTTTTATTTAATTAAGTTTTGCTTCTATTTCTGAAAACCGTGGATTGTATTTAGTTTTTAAATCATTATTATTATACTTTCGTGTTTCTTTTTCTTCCAAAAACGTCAAATTACGATAAATAAATCGATCGATTCGTTTAACGTAGACGTCAGTATTCGTAAGCACTAAATATAGATCCTCTATGCGCAATAGATAATCAAGGGGACGCTATCCAGTAATAACAAAATGTAGCATAGCTCTATTGATATTGCCCCTTACTATACGAAATAGCTCTGATTCTTATACACCGATGTGGGTTCGAGCGGGTCCCAAGGGAGACGCAAAGCTTTGCAGCGGATGGTCAGGTTGATTTTCTCATGACAAACCGTTTTTTTTTTGGTTTGGGTTTTACGGCCCTTTCAAGATTATTTCACTCATATCGAGCCGATCGTTAATCAGAGGTGGGCGAAAACCGGAGTACCCGGAGAAAAACCACCTGACCTTCCGTTGCAGAACTTGGCGTCTAACACACCGGTTTTTGCCCACCTTTGATTAACAATCCGCACAATAAGAGGAATGATCATGAAAGGACCGGTTGTTGAGGCTTTAACGTCCCCGTCAACACTGTATAGGTCATTTTGGAGACGTTGCTTCCACTTTTGTGGGACTTTTACCCGACATTGAGATTAAATGACATCTCAAGCCCTGTCGCCACATGAAACTGATAGACCAATTTTGAACAGTCCCGATCAGAGGACACTGTATGCAGAAAAGCGAAAGGAAGAATAACTACAACAGAATAAATGGGCCCTGTCAAGCGATTTTGGTAATTATCGCCTATGCGAGCAGCGAAGGTTCAGGCGAGCCTGCGCCGTGATCCGCGCAGTCTAGCCAGAACCTTCGCTGCTCGCTCATACAAGCAGTGAATCAAGAGGAACCTTCAGACAGGAAGCCATATCCCTGGCCCCTCTGAATGGCTGGGCATGCGCAGTTAAAATTTGTCATGACGGAATGCTCGAAGACACAAATTCGCTTGGCGGGGCTCAGATAAGCTTCTAAAAGCAGAGTTAGTCTTAATTTGAGGTGGCCATAACTCATTGCATGCGGGAAACCTCTAAATGGGGTACCTTGGCAAACAGTGCAGGCCCAGATCAGACGCCGCAGAACGCGGTGGCTGATCAGAGCCTGCACTATTCGCTGGCAGAATTTTCCGTCGAGAAATAGAGTAAAATTGAAAACTAGGCCTGACACCCCTTATATGACAAATGGACTTGTCCAACATACAGCAATGGAAGAGTCCACTAGTATGCAATGGGTTAATAGCGGAATTTAGCTGTAATAGGAAATGAATCATTTTCATGATATTTCATACTTCCTTGACAATCCCAGAGGAACAAGCAATGTGGATTGTTTTGAGTGTATGCCGGGGAACGACAAAAGCAACAAGATGATCTTTCGAACACGGTAGACTCCGCGCCGTCTGATCTGAGTCTACGGCGTAACGCTATTTGCATGAGCCTTGCGTATAGCCTCTGGTTTAAGATAAACAAAATAAGACTTGGTGCACAAGTTGAGTCGAGTCTTCGCTAGACACACATTTCTTTTTGTCTGCTTTGCTTTGCCCCAGCTCATATGTATTTTAAATCCTTATCCTGCTGAATAAATTAATGTGGCCACAACCATCCCTGACTATCAGCCATTCAAATTACTTAGCGCATTGTACATGTTCAACTTGGCAAAAACTGCATGACAAACAGTGTAGATCCTGATCAGATGGCTTCTCAAGAAGCCATCTGATCTGGATCTACACTGTTTTCAAAGGTAGGGGTTGTCATGTTCAACAGGATAAAGGTTAGTAACAAATGCAGCGAAGCTTCCTAATGGCCCAGAAATACTGCTGTGTCATATTTTTTTGTAGTGTTGTGTATTCCTTGCCTTTTTAAGGGATATAATCTATCGAAAAAAAGCATGTCATAGCTAGATGTTGGTAGCAGCCTTTGTGGTGTGGTGGTTCAGTAAAAAATATACTTGTCTGATTTACCAGGGGTCGTCGGTTCGATTCCGGGCTTCTCCAGACTTTCGGATGAGTCTTTCAACAGAGGCCCAGTCTCCATATTGCTTTAGTTGTTGGAGGGATCTGTTTCTTTCTCTGGTGTTTGAGATTTTAATGACACATTTCTATCAAAATATCCGCATAGAATTGCATTTTCATACCATTATTACGTACAAGTTTCTATTATATGTGTTTTATATAGACTACATTCCAGACATAAAGCTGCAATAATTTTCATAAAAAAACAAGACATGGGGAAATTTGCTTCCCTGTATGGACCAATATGTGTTTCCAAAACGCTTTGTGTGCAAGTAGATTCGCAAGGGAAATAACTGGTTTTACTGAGCGTGACCAATTTACTCGGGCAAACAGGTTAACCGTAGTAATTTGGTCTATATATCTTAATTTCTGATTTCTAGCTCAAATATAGATTGTTGGTGCTCGTTAGAACCGCCTCAATCTTTGTTTTAGCAACTATAAGGAAAAAGATTACTACCCTCTAAACCCAGTTTCTCTATCTAAATATATTCCATGAAATGACCCCACCCCCTAAACCCCACGTTATTTAGAGAAAATTGGCGTTTAAGGGAATATACATTATTTTTCTCCAAATATAGGTTGTGGGTCACAACAGGCTATGTGTTGAGCGGAAATGAAAACAATTTCACAATTTTTCATTAGAAAAATGCTTGTCCTGGTGATATACTGTTTTGTAAATTGATATTTGGGCCCCGTCAAGCGATTTTGGTACTTATCGCCTATGCGAGCAGCGAAGGTTCAGGCGAGCCTGCGCATGGTCTCGCCAGAACCATCGCTGCTCGCTCATACAAGCAGTGAATCAAGAGGAACCTTCAGACAGAAAGCCATATCCCTGGCCCCTCTGAATGGCTGGGCATGCGCAGTTAAAATTTGTCATGACGGAATGCTCGAAGACACAAATTCGCTTGGCGGGGCTCATTTAGAAAGGTGTTCGCCTATGCGAGCAGAGAAGGTTCAGGCGAGCCTGCGCATCCGCGCAGTCTCGCCAGAACCATCGCCGCTCGCTCATACAAGCAGTTAATCAAGAGGAACCTTCAGACAGAAAGCCATATCCCTGGCCCCTCTGAATGGCTGGGCATGCGCAGTTAAAATTTGTCATGACGGAATGCTCGAAGACACAAATTCGCTTGGCGGGGCTCATTTAGAGAGGTGTTCATTACACGGACTTGTAAACCTGATGAATTTAGAAACCTCCGAGGTGTAGTGGTTTACGCTTGTAAACCAGGGGTCGCAGGTTCGATCCCGGGCTTCTCTAGACATTCGGATGAGTTTTTACACCGAGGTCCCGTCTCCGTATGACCTTAGCTTTTGGTGGGACATAAAACTCAAATACTCACTCACTCACTAACCTGATGGACCTATGAACTAAACGCATGCTTTAAATGCAAAACTATCAGCGATATGCTTTGTTATCGAAGATGCTGCACATTTGTTTTTTATTAGTACTAAGTTTACAAACGAGGAGAACGAACTCCCTCTTTCACTCGACGCGGAGATTTCATTCGCTCAATGTGAATACGGTTCTTTTCGGTGATGATACATTATCAGATCAAGATTATGGTTTTCTTTTTAAAGCAGTGCAAATTTTTTAACTGATATATTTTTGCGATGTACGTAGTTTGCTTCTATGCGCCTATTTTTTTTTTCTTGGTAAATTAGCCATGTTTATATGTTGTACATTTATTAGTGTGAAACTTATGGGAAATTGTGAGAATTTGTGCCCCGACCTATTTGATATGTTGTTGCAATAAAATATGATTCTAATGCACTTCCGTATGTAACGCGACGTTTGATTGGATAACGTCAACAATTTGCGACAGTATATCCTGCGATAAACTGTCGGAAACCCGACGTCATCGTGTAACGTCGCTTTTCATCGGTTGGTATTTGGTTTTACGCAGCTCATTGTGCTTTCCGTTTAGGGCAAAAGCAACATTTTTTTAAACAAAACAGGTGAATAGGTGCATTAGAATGGGGATAACTGTATTTAAAATTGTCATTTGGGGAGGTAAATCGTCGGTTTTACGGTCGCAAATTCCGTTTTACGGCTCCGTTGACGCGTCGCCGTAAAAACGAAATTTCCGACCGTAAAACCGCCGATTTACCTCCCCAAATGACAATTTTGAATACAGTTATCCCCTAATTTAACTAAATAAACCGTTAAGTTGAAAGAAACCACACAAAAATGGGAATAAAGGAAAACAATTAAAATGAATGTCAAAGAGAATACATATATTAAAAGCGCCCCGCCCATCGGGACTTGGAGAAATGGGTTGGGCTGCATGGTGCTTCCGCGCAGAGCCCAAACCGACCGAACTTGAGTACTGGTTAACCGTTTTGAAGGTCTATGCCTGCCCAAGAAAAGTGTTGCGAGTCAGACCACTCCAGAACCCTAGCGAATCCTATGGGCGGTAGGGTTTGAGATGTCACTTCATCTTAATGTCGAATAAAACTCCCACAAAATCGGAAGCAACGTCTCCAAAATGTCCTAAATAGTGTTGACGGGGACGTTGGACGAGCTAACAAACATATATTCGAAACGCCCCAAAGAACTGGGATTAATAAAATCTTTAAACTTTCCGTTTTCTACAAATACTAAAATATCTGCAAAATTATTTATTTATTTATTTTCATTGGCAGATGGAATGAGTAATTTCAATGTTAGGTCTTTACGCATGATATTTGCCTCGATTGATTTTTTAACCCATTGCAGGCGGGAAAACCCCAAAGGGGTACCTTGGCAAACAGTGCAGGCCAAGATCAGACGTCGCAGAACACTGCGTCTGATCAAGGCCTGCACTATTTGCCAACAGAATTTCCGTCAAAAATAGAATAAAAACGAAAAATAGTCCTTCAACCCCTTATATGACAAAATGAACTTGTCTAACATATGGCAACGGAAGAGTCCACCAGTATACAATGGGTTCAGCTCAGCGCGACTATTGACTGTACAGGTCTATACCCGATCATAATAAAAAGTAAACATGGCGGCTGAACAAAAGAAAATTAGCGTTTAAACTTAGAAACTGAAGAGAAGGAGTTCTAAATTTCAAACCCAGGTAAGGGGCGTGGCCTATGTTTGTTTTCATTAATTTGTTCCCTTCATATTTTATCATAATTTTATCAAGAAAACAACAAACAAACTGAGTATGATTGTGTTTTCCTTTTGTTTGTTTGTTACCTGGGTTTCTTATTGAAAAACCTCGCATTTTATCCCTTTTCCTCAACCCGTTTAATAAATTCAATAATACATGAACACTCATGTAAGATCCTATATATATCGGCATTTGGCCGACGTAAGGAAATTTTTGTAAAATACGCCGCTTACGTGGCAGGAAACGTAATAGTGTGACACAGGCATGAACAACGGAGGAGGAACAACGTCCTGCAAGAAATATAGCGCATATATTAGGAAAACATGTCCGTGTGGAATAATGGCGTCCAACATGGTGTCAGAAGTGACAAATTTTGGGTAAAAATGATAACTTCTTTCTTATTTCTGTTTTCAACATAGATTGTGGGTGCTCGTTAGAACCGCCTCAGCCTCCGTGGCCTAGTGGATAAGAGCGCTGACTCTTAGTCATTAGGTCTCTCACCGCCGTAGGTTCGAGCCTCGCTCGGGCCACGTTTGAGACGCCAAGTTCTGCAACGGAAGGTCAGGTGTTTTTTTCTCCGGGTACTCCGGTTTTCGCCCACCTCTGATTAACGATCGGTTCGATATGAGTGAAATAATCTTGAAAGGGCCGTAAAACCCAAACCAAAAAAAAAAAAAAAAAAAAAGAACCGCCTCAATAATGAGGCGGTTCTAACGAGAACCCGTAATGTATGTTTTTGAGCAAAAATAAGGCAGATAATGTATACCCTCCGTAAACCACACTTTTCTCTACATAAAGTGGGGTTTAGAGGGGTCTTCATTTCACGGACTTGTTATCCTGATGACTTTTATTTCCAATATGTATATTTGACTAGAGCTATTAAATTTCACTAAATGAACATATATTTCACTTTTTCACATCAATTCTAACAACCTTTTCCCTGCAGTCGGTGATCCGTCGGTGACATTTTATAAGGTAACGGGGCACTGCCGGTGAAGCACATAGGGGCTACCCTTAGAACTAGTCCAGGATTAGTTTTTCTTACTTTCTTAGTCTTAGGTGCTTTCGCATGGACAGATACATCGGGGCCGATGCATCCCTCTCGCCTCAGACGTGGAATTAAGTTCCTTAATTGAGTTTAGACAAACCACCATGCAGCGCTTATAGTCAGGTATAGTTGACCTTTCGCGGGGGTTTCTGAGAGCCTATCTCATATGTCTTTGTCGGTTTGGTGCGCGCCAAAGCAGCAGCTTTTTCCTTACGGATTTAAATTAATTGTTGTTTATGGAGACGTTCGTTAATAGACTAGTGTGTCAATGACATTGTCGTACTTACATTTATTGTGCTGTGTTTCCACATTGTGTTTCTTCTTTATATGTAAAACAATGAGTGGCAGTGACACTGATGACATGCCCCATAACGGCACAGAGAAGGACAGCTTTAATTTTGACGAATGGGCAACGGGCTTAGGATTAAGCAGGAAAGTAACACAAATACTGCGTCAAGAGGAATTGACTTCTAAGACAGCACTCAAGCTTATAAAGCTGAAAGACTTGAAAGAGCTAGGTCTCCCGCTGGGATCCGTGAAAATCATAGAAAATGAAATTCAGATTTGGAATAAAGGTCAGAACACTTCGGACAAATCAGGAAACAGTGAAAATGGCACTTCGGACTTGAATATTAACGCAGAGATACTGGCAGGGGCAGGTAAGACTCTTGATGTTCTCTTGAATGATCAGCTGCCCCTATCAGATAACCCTACATATAAATCTGGGCTATTCGGACAAATGGACCCTCGCACGATCCTTACCTTAAAATCCCAAATTAACAAGGCTGTGCATATCACACAATTCCTTACTGAGAAATGTAAACGCAGAAGACAGAGCAGACGTAAAGAATTTGTTCTTAAATCGGGGTCCGGTAATGCGGAAACTCTTGTGTTAAAGGCTGAGGAGGAACACCCATATCTGGGAATTTTTATAGAAGAATGGGGTGCGGCAAATATGCGCCTGTTAAATCATTTACTGGCTACACAAAAACTTAGCAGGAATGACATTGAGTTCTATTTGGCGTATACCACCAAAATCTTTGAATTCGCCGAGAAATATGAATGGAATAGTGTTTTGAACTACGACTATGCGTACCGTGAACTGCAAGCTGAGCACCAGTTCCAGTGGGGAACTTTTTCACCTAACATGGAACTACAGTTACTTGTCCCAAAGCGCCCCCGTCAGGGTGCGAACATTGCCGCTCAGCAGTATTTACCATCTGAAGACTGCAAGCTATTTAAGGCTAGAGGTTCATGCCCTTTCGGAAGCTCATGTAAATATCGCCATATAAAAGCAAAATCACCTAATGAGCAGAATTCTGAGCCGAAAGGACCAAAAAACATGTAACGGGCCGCTCTACAGCATTAAATTACGAAGCTTGGGAGGAGGAGCTTCCACAGGACCACCAGCATCGTGAATTCTTACTCTCAGGAATAAAAAATGGCTTTCACATCGTTGATCCCGACAACATAACAGAATTCGTTGAAATGGATAACTATCGGTCAGCTACTGATCAAAGTGTGCGCGCGCAGGTCGAAGACCAAATTTTAACTGAAATTGAAAATGGGCGGTATAGGATCGTGAGTGATAAGTCTCATATAGTGTCGGCTCTTGGCGCTATCCCAAAGAAAAATTCCTCTAAAATGCGCTTAATTCATGATGCTTCTAGACCCTGTGGATATGCCTTAAATGACTATGCCTCTACAAATCATTTTAAATATCAATCTCTCCAAGATGCGGTTGATTTAGTGACTCCGGGTTGTTATTTCGCCAAAATTGACCTCGCCAATGCATATCGGTCTGTTAAAATACATCCTTCAAACTTCAAAGCCACTGGGTTAAAATGGCAATTCAAAGGCGAAAAAACATTTACTTACCTGATTGACGAACGCTTTCCCTTTGGAGCCGCCCGCTCCCCAGAGATTTTTAATTATATAACTCAGGCCGTCCGAGAAATCTTTTTTTTTTTTTGAGCAAAAATAAGGCAGATAATGTATACCCTCCGTAAACCACACTTTTCTCTACATAAAGTGGGGTTTAGAGGGGTCTTCATTTCACGGACTTGTTATCCTGATGACTTTTATTTCCAATATGTATATTTGACTAGAGCTATTAAATTTCACTAAATGAACATATATTTCACTTTTTCACATCAATTCTAACAACCTTTTCCCTGCAGTCGGTGATCCGTCGGTGACATTTTATAAGGTAACGGGGCACTGAGAAGCACATAGGGGCTACCCTTAGAACTAGTCCAGGATTAGTTTTTCTTACTTTCTTAGTCTTAGGTGCTTTCGCATGGACAGATACATCGGGGCCGATGCATCCCTCTCGCCTCAGACACGGTGTTATAAAGACGAAAGTGGTCTGTAAGTCAGTACAGTAATTTCGAATGACACTCCAAAAGAAAACAAAAACAGCAAAAAAAAAAAAAAAAACGTGGGCTATCAATCGCAGTTATGGAACATGGTCAATTCCGACCTGAAAATCGCGTTCCATAGCAAGGCCAGAGTTCCGGCAAAAGGCAGACTAACCCTGGTTCCTATCCACGCTGGCTCATCTGTAGTTTGCTTGCTTCCTTGGTAGGCTTTTCCTTCAAATGGTCCTTTTTATGGCCTTACGTCTACACTTCCTGGTCTACATAATGCAGTGCAGCCATGGAACCAAAGACAATGTGATTGTAGTCAGATTTCTGCACAACAAAACTTTTTGGGCATTTCAAGAACTACTTATGCAAAAACAATGTGTAAGAATTGTTCCGTATAACTCTTGGGAACATAAGCTTGTTTGTTTGTTTGTTTGTTTGTTTGATTTGAAGTTTAACGTCCCCGTCAACACTGTAAAGGTCATTTTGGAGACATTGCTTCCAATTTTGTGGGACTTTTACCCGATATTGAGATGAAATTACATCTCAAACCCTGCCGCCCAGTGAAACCAATAGGGTTTATAAGCAGGGACTGGCCGGCTCGCACCGCTTTGCCTGGGCAGGCTTAGATCCTCTAAGCAGTTAACCAGTACTCGTGTGCGGTCGGATATCAGCTCTGCGTGGAAACATCATGCAGTCCATCTATTTCTTCAAGCCCTGATAGGCGGGGCCGTTGGGAACATAAGTATTAACCCTCATCCTGCTGTTCACGACAACCACTATCTTTGCAAAAAGTTTAGATCCAGATCAGATGGCTTCTTCAGAAGCCATCTGATCAGGATCTAAACTGCTTGACATTCAGTTTATGAATTTGCAGGAATAAATTACATCAAGTAATCTGTTTGGCTCAGTCAGAAATGGGTGTGGCTAAATTGAAAAGTCAGCAGGACAAGGGTTAATGGCTACTAAATAGGTCAATGAAAAGTTCGATTCACAAAAGAAAACAACTTTGATAAGTTAAAATTAAGAATATTGCAGCATTATGAACAGAAAGTAATTAGAGAGATATGGCGTTAACTGATGACGTCACTCACGTCACGTGATTTTCAGTTTGATTGAACTTTGGAATTTGGAACTCAAAAACGGCCAGATTAAATCCTTTAAGCACTCGTCAGCATTTCGCACAAATAAAGATATGTGAGTGTTTTATGTGATAATTTATGTGATAAATATAAGCAGTGGCAGGGACTTAGACTTTTTCGTTTAACCCTAAATTCCCGAACTATAAACAAACAGTGTAGTCCTTCATCAGACACCGCGCTTTGTGTAATGTGAACTGTTTGCCAAACCCAACACCCGATTCCATACACAGTCGAACTTCGATGGCTCGAACCCCTTTGGGACCATGAAATTTTATTCGAGGCAGCGGTAGTTCGAGCCACTGAAGGTCACTGCCAAGAGGCATAACGAGATACTTTTGAACATCTTTCGATGTTAGATAAGGAAAATGTTTGCTGTGTGTACTCATTAGAATCGCCTCACCGAGGCGATTCTAATGAGTACACACAACACACATTTGCACGATAAAAGACTAAAATCTCCTTTATCATCCCCCACCATTTCTTATCTTGAGGATTTCCCTATAGGGGCTCAAGTACGAGTTCGACCAATCATGGGAAACGAGCCATTGAAGTTCTACTGTAACGATCTTATGAAACAACGACAAGAATAGCGAGGGTTTTTATCCTGTAAATAACTTATATTGATTTCCTGCAAAACGTCACCGATAGTTACGTGGATATAAACAACAAAAAGCTTCTGTGTTGAGTAACTTTGTGTCGATTGACAGTCAACCAAAAAAGACTCGCCTTCTTCAGATTATTGACTTGGATATGTTATCTTTGCATTTGGGAGGATGGAGCCATAAGCATCCCCAATATTCATATATTCCAGAGCACCTCATGATTTAAGACTTTGTGCACATATAACTTGAATACTGTAGAGGACGAATTCCATTTTATATGTAGGCACCTGTATATAAGGCATATTCTGATTTAAGAAAACTGCTTTTCAAAGACATTTCAGGAATTTGACTCACTTTGTCGGAATGATAATGTTTATTATTCTTTGCGGGAAATCTCGGACCCATTGATGGGAAATGGAATTTCTTGCTGTCGAGTCCTCACCGTTGTCTCACTTCTGTGGTTATTTGATTATTTGTGTTCACGGAGATGTTGCACTGATGAGTTAGGAGGCCTTCATGCGGACTGAACAAATTATTTGTCTAAATCGCGACGGAAGTATGGGCGAGGATTGTGGCCACGTAAAATCGATTTAAGCCTCCCAGTGGAAATCTTTCCACTGACCGTTCCAAGGCGGTTCTTCTGTGGCGATTTATTTATGTTGTTCTTTGTTACTTGCTGTGTGTATCACTTGTGTCTTTTAATTTTGGATGGCCATATGGCCATTTTGTGGGAAAGTAACTGTCCTTATGGCCTTCCTTTGTTTAGGTTTCCATTATGGTCTGGTCGCTTAATGTTTGTGTTTCTTTCCCTTTTGTGTCTTTAATGGGTGGAGTAAGTTAATTGTATCGATTCCTGATCTTTGTTTTACTTCTACTTTGAACGCTTTTGAGTCCACGGGTGTATTTCAAAAGTCCTTCTATATGTAGACAAATGTTTTGAGAATAGATCTAGACAAGCGTTTTACGATTCTAGTCAAAACTTAATTTAATTACTGTAAGCAAGAATAAACTTACAGGATACTGGTACTGGAATAATTACTGCTTGCTTTATCACCGTGTTTATTAGAGTTGACGACTGCGCTGTCAAGTAATTGTTTTAGAACCCTTTGATGTACATTTGTTGTCAAAACATTTTCTCTCATTCTGTCCCTGTATTGTTTGTTTTTGTTTTGATACATGTATGGTGTTGTATGTTTCTATCATAATCATGTTTGTTTCGGATTGAGTGCAGAACAAATTTTGAAGTTCATAAATCGCGATTATTTTAGTCTTTCGAGAATAATGCGAATTTTCTTGAAAATTGACGTGTGCTTAAAGGACTGCCAGGGTCGTGAATGATGGTGGTCCCATGTTTTCTTTCATGTTTTTAAACATAGCATTTGTTTGAACTGAAATTTCAATGGCTCGGATAACCACGGCTGTCTCCGAACTTGTTCTTGTGTCCATGAGAAAAATTTCCAATGTCAGTTGTAACTGATATTTTTGGAATAATTGTCTTATCTTAATTATCTTGCATTGGATGTCGTGTGTACTCATAAGAATCGACTCGATGAGGCGATTCTTATGAGTACATATGACATACCGTATTTTAAAGAAAATGGGAACGATATTCCTAGTATGCCTCTTGATATACATCTAATTAACCCTCAGTGGCTCGAACTACCTCTGACTGGAACAGCTTTTATGGTCCCAAAAGTATTTGAGCCATTGAAGTGGGCTTGTAGTAGGTATTTTCTGCTTATTTCTGCTTCAAACAGGAACTCTTGTACTCTTTAGAACTTCCCAGCCCGCCTCCTCTCATAGTACCTACAATGTATTTGCGAAAATAAAATATAAAAGACGTTTACAAGTATATTTAGGAATCAGACTTAATTTCTGGTCGGGTCCATCGGAGTCTAACTGTTTGTTTTCTTTTGCTCCAGCATTTCAGTGGTTTCTTGCTTCCGAGTCCTCACCGTTGATTCATCTCTCTGGTTGTTTGATTTTGTGTTCTCGGAGATGTTGCACTGATGAGTTAGGAGGCCTTCATGCGGATTGAAGAAATTTTTTGTCTAAATCGCGACGGAAGTAAGGGCGAGAATTGCGGTCGCGTAAAATCGATTTAAGCCCCACCAGAATTCATTTCAATGACCGTTCCAAGGCGGTTCTTCTGTCGCGGTTTATTTTCTTTATGGTTAGATTAAACATATTTTATTGCATTTTGTAACAATGGGATTGGACACAAGTTATACAACATTAGATAGTCCTCTCCCCAATAGTTTACAAACTATTTCAAATGGTACAGTGGTAAGTATGAAACATTTTATAATGAATGTGAACGTAACATTTTGTTTGCTTGAAGGCCATGGACAAAGGCGAATTATGACAATTCTGGCTTTCAAAGGTTTGATTTCCATCACATGGAATAAAAAGATAACTACATGAAGCATCGCTTAGTCAAATCTATGGGTATCTCGGATGTACGCTAATACCTCAGTTATTATATTTTTGTTAGTCTGAACATCAAACATTGTATTTCCGTACAGTATTGTGTCTAAGGTTAGAGCAGGAATGAAGCTCAAAAATCGTTCAAGGTTTTGTCGTTGTGGTTCGTAAAGTCTATATTCGAAGAAAAAGTGTTGAGCATTTTCAATTATTGCACCACATCTGCATGCGGGAGATGGTGCTATGTTAACCCTATATAGATCTGCAGATAAAATGCTGCAATTATGGCGAATTCTTGTTAGAATAATGTTGAATTTTCTATCACCGATACCTAAATATTCGCATGCTTTGTCATTCAGGTTTCTACATTTCGATTTAAACTCGGACACTGTACTAGAAGTTCGAATTCTCATATCTAAATCGTTCCATAGGCGTAATGTTGAGGGAAAAAAGGACGAATCATATGAGCAAAGTCTTGTGTAGGGTATTTGGTAATCTTGGTTGTTACGAAGATTATAATTTGAAGCTTCATTTACGCGAAGTGGAAGAAGATCTGATAAGTAAGTTGGGGCTTCATTATGGACAATCTTATACATTAAGCTTAATTTCTTATTTTTCCTTCTTTCTGCCAGAGTGTCCCAGCCTGTTTCATAATATAATGAATTTCTCGAAGAGAAGATAGGTAGGCCTGTTACAATTCTAGCAGCATTTAACTGCACTTGTTCTAGTCTATCAGCTTCTGTCTGATTGCACCCATCCCAAACTTCACTTGCATATTCCAATAGAGGTCTTATGTATACACAGTATACTTTATTTAGAGTTTCTTTGAAAATCTGTACTTCAATTTTCTTAGGAATGATACTTGTTTTGCAGCAGACTGAATTATTGAATCAATGTGAGCAGACCATTTGTTATTTGAAGCTAAAGTTATTCCTAAATGCCTGTGAGTCTCTACAATTTTTAAAATAGTATTATCAAACAAGTAATAGTAATATTTTATACGCTGCATATTCATCATTTTTAAGAAACAGACGCAAAATGAGCAAAATAAATGTTGTTCTTGCACAGTATGCTGGGAGGCGCCAATTCATAAAGAATCTTGGAAATGCGATCCTCCTATGCGTAGCAGTGTTATGGTTTGTCTTTGGGTGTGTGTGTGTGTGTGTGTGTTGCTTGTCTTTTTTTATAGCCAATTGTTTATTTTGTGGGAAAGTCACTGTCCTTTTGGCTTTCCGCTGTTGATGTTTCCAATAGGGTCTAGTTGTTTAATGTTTGTATTTCTTTCCCTTTGGTGTCTCTGATGGGAGCCGTGGTTTAATTGTTAATTGTATCGGTTCCTGATCATTGCTTTCACTTCTATTTTTAGCATGATACAGCCATACCGGACTTATACGGACATGACTGCTATTTTTGCTGATAATCAAGGGAACTAACGCGTACAACACATAAAATAAATGGTTATCTCCCAAAGGCCTCATAGTTACCTAGGTGACATCCGAACGATTTTGAGGCATCAGTATGAAGTCTGAGGACCGCTTTATTGGTATTTTAAAGTCACTTCTAATTCATGAAAGTAGAGAAAGTGTTATAATGTAACTACTTCGCCCTGCCCCCCCCCCCCCAACCCCCCCCCCCCCCCCCGCCCTTCGGAGCTTGAAGAAATAGAAAATAGATAGGCTGCATGATGCTTCCACGCAGAGCTGAATCCGACCGTCACACGAGTACGGGTAAACCGCTTAGAGGATCTAAGCCTGCCCAGGAAAAGCGGTGCGAGTCGACAAAAAAAAAAAAAAAAAAAAAGACTGAATAAAGAATAATTTACATAATGATATATTAATTACAAATTGTCAAATGTATCAATTAGTACATCGAAGGCGTAACATAGCCTTTGTTAGTGTTTACCGTGGTGACAACCGCTGCCCGCTGATTGCTAAGGTAAACTGGAAATAGAAAAAAGGGGGTAGTGTATTTCATTTTCAAAAAGGACCAAATTATTTTTATTTTTATTTCACAAAATTTACATGGATGTGTTCACAATAAATTTGCAATTTTACTCCCGCTGGCACAGAAAAGAAAAAACAATTTACAAAAACGTTATGAAAATAAGTTCATCAGTTTTTGTCGCTGTATTCAGTAGTTTTACTATATATTCTATACATTTAGAGGGTGCTTCCAAATATATGTTAAAAGGACTAAAAAGTTGTTCAAAAATTGCATTAAAATATATGTGCATATTCGAAAAAGGATGTAAAATCAAGAGCCGCTTGCACAGAAAAGATATTCCTAAAAGTTTTTATTTTATGGGGCAATACTTATCAAGTTCCTATATAAATCTATGTATTAACTTTAACTAACAGCAGTTACCTGGATGTCCGTTAAAGTTCGACATGATCCGGGGCAAGTTGTTCAAAACTAACGACGTCGTTAGTTAACGTATCGTTAAAACTTTGATCGTTAAATATGGCAAATATGCTAAAATTTGTGCTGAAAAAAATGTGAGCAGCTTTTGCGGACGCAAAAGCTGCTCACATTTTTTTCAGCTAAAATACCAAAATTTACGATATTGTACTTGCTAGAAGAGTTAACAATATGACCACTAACGAGCTCGTTAAGCTAACGATGCTTTGAACAACTGGCCCCCGATTTTCAAAGTTCGTATATTCTCTGGGCTCAGCCTTGAGCAGATTTTTCATTACGATAACACATCCGTGTGATATAGTGCATTTTTCAAACCTCAAAAAAGGTAATTTTTCTGATGAAAATTTGTGATATTTTTCTTACTTATACTCCAAACATAGGGTTTGGGTGTTCGTTAGAACCGCCTCATTGAGGCGGTTCTAACGAGTACCCACAACCTATGTCTTGGAGCAGAAATAAGGAAAATAATGTTTACCTCCCTAAACCCCACTTTTCTCTTTATAAAGTGGGGTTTAGGGGGGTCTTCATTTCACGGAGATGTTTACGTGATGGCATTTTTTTAGGAAAGGGCTACGTATAAATGGCTATTGCCAGTTAACTGTTAACTGGCAATAGCAATTTTAATGTAAAACCGCTATTGCCAGTTGGCTTGCATAATTATTTCATTCCCGTCATTACTTTTTGCAGTTACTACTGTTATAACTGTAAAAGCTTACATGCATATGCTTGTTCTAGTGTTGTTGGTCTTGTGTAACTCGACTAAGATACGAATCGTTGACTTAATATAGCATTTTAATCACCTCGTTTTGGGAATATGTGGATATTTTTCTGATTGTTTCTGCTATAGACAACATCAATTCGCTATTTCCATTTTTCTAATTGCTGTTCCAAACATAGATCATGGATACTATTTAGCCTGGAATCCCTTTTTATGGCGTCATAAAAAGGCATCTTCAAACATAACCACTGGACATAAACGTGAATGCAACACCATAGCAACGTCTTTGTAACGACATGACGTTGCATCAACGTTTGTGCGACGTTACCTAGACGTCATGTGTCCGCTGGGAATATACTGTGGCACGGACCACATATATACTCGTAAATATATATTGGTGGCTTTCATACGAGTATACATGACCGACGTTTTAGAACAGAAATTAGAAGAAATATAGAGAATACCAGGTTCGTGTCTTATGATATCAAGTTTATCAGGCAAGGCTTCGAGAACGCTTGTAGAATCGCGAGGCTTGCCGAGCGATTCTGCATGCGTTCTCGAAACCGAGCCTGATAAACGTGATACCAAAAGACACGAATCTGGTATTATATTTATCAGATTATCCCCTTGTAAACTCTTTAAATCGGCAATTTACGATCAGTCATTGCGTCCCACATTCCGGCGCAGAATATATAATGGGGCGGTATTTTTACTATCAGCTGACCGTTATTTTTATTTATTTATTTTTTTTAATCATTTTAAATGTATTTTTTTCCAATTTTTTCTAGTAATTGTAACTTTTTAGCCATTTTTGCCGGTAGTTCGCTTCCGCTTCATTCATGAAAGTGCAATATCACGTTGACGTGATAAAGCTCACTTGTCCTGAGATAGCATATCTTTATCAGGACAATGCGTTACAATGCAATATATAAAGGGGGTAACTGATAAAATGTAATCTCTGTAATCCCAACTTCATTACAGAGGCATGCAACATACTGAAAACCACTTCTTGAACTCACTAGTAACAAATATTTTGCATGGAAATAAATTTGATTGCTCAGGCAGACTAAAGTTGTTGTTAACCCTTGTCCTGCTGAGCCCGGATATGCCTTATTTTTCCAAAAAATGAAGATCCAGATCAGATGGCTTCTGACGAAGCCATCTGATCAGGATCTACATTGTTTGCCATTCAGATTGTGAATGTGTTGCAATAATTTGCATCAAATAATCCGGTTGGTTGATAACCGGTAGTGGGTGTGGCATATATGAATATTCAGCAGGACAAGGGTTAAATATCTAAATTAACGAAGACGCCTAGGCAGTGTAATACATAGTAGGACTGGGGTTTGCATGGGGCATACTATAAGAATCTTATATGGGTGTGAGTGGTGGATGGAAAAATCCGTCCCGAGGGACACTGTCACGAGGCTTGCCGAGTGATGCCGGACAGTGATCCCTCGGGACGGATTTTTCTATCCACCCCTCACACCCATATAGGATTCTTTTTCTTGCATACCTTCCATTTCTGTTGCGAATTTTTAATGCTGCTGTCACTCCGGTTACCGACGTCCACCATTTTGTGATGACACAACAGGAATGTTTAGTGACGTCACGCATGACGACGCCGCGCATGAGGTTGTAATCAACCAGTGTATTTATCAAACACGCGATTATATTCGATTTGGGGTCGGAACACCAGAGTCAGAACATAAATTTCTATCCCAGGGTAAAATCACGGATTTCCTTGTCTGGTGTGCAAGAAATTATTTTCCTTATTTCTGCACAAAAACATAGATTAGAGATACTCGTTAGTTCCTAGAATCTATGTGGAGCAGAAATATGAATAATATTGAAATTTTCAATTTTTGGTGGTAAAATTATCCACTATATTTGAGTAGGCGCCTTTTGGTAATGAATATTTCATTGCATTGAATAGATGTGTTTTAATAATGTTATGTTTTTAGCGAGTAGAAAATAACAGAAAAATATAGAGAGTCTTTCATCCATTCGCATACATGTAGAACCACAACAGACAACTGATCTCTGCAAGTTGCATTTTTGTAGCATATAGCTTATTATATTAGATGGGTATATGCCACTTGTTTTTGCTATAACCGTTTAACTGGTAATAACGGTTTTACGTTAAAATGGCTATTGCCAGTGGCAATAGCAATTTTAACGTAAAACCGCTACTGGCAATAGCAATTTTTACGTAAATTTCGCTATTGCTAGTTAACTAGCTGGCAATAGCCACTTCGTTTTTTTTTTAGTTTCAGAAAATGTCATCAGTAGACGGGGACAAGACATTATTAGAAGGTTTAGACCAGGTAGATGACGGTGCTGCCAGAGGTACCAGTGATTTAGTGTCCCACTGTAAAATGACAGACCATGATATACTGGACATGAAAGTACAGTCCTTCAATGAAGTAGACATACAAGAAGAAGACGACGAGGAACTGTCTTATATACCAGGATGCTGTTTTCTGTCTAACGGGGATGTTGTATTGTGTGACAATTACAATCACAAATTGAAATTGTTAGATCGAAACTGGACAATGAAGAAATCATTTAATTTGCCTGGTCCTCCATGGGATATAGCGGTTTTCAATGAACATGAATTAATCGTTTCTTTTCCCCGGCTTGAAAAGTTACAGTTTGTACGCATGTTTCCAGATTTGGAACTTGGGCATGAGATTGCACTAGGAGCTGAGTGTTGTGGTCTTGACGTATTTAAAGATGAAATATACACCGCTGTAGAGACAGAAATCTGGAAACTGGATAAAGCAGGAAATGTCACAAGCAGGGTTAATTTCCCTCAGGTATTTACATACTCTCCAGACTTCCTACGTCTCAGTAAGTCAGGCTCTATACCGCGCGTGTATCTAACAGATCATGCATGCCATAAACTGGTATGCTTGGAAATTGATGGAACAGTAGTGTTTCAGTACGAGCATGAAGATCAGGAGTGTCTGGGTGGGATTTACGTTGACTCAGAAGGGAACAGTTTTGTCTGTGCCACTGAGTCCAGCAATATTGTTGTGATAACAGCAGATGGCAAGAAACACACAAATCTTCTTACAGAAATGGAGATCACGAGACCAACATCCATAGCTTTCAGACCAGAAGGTGGAACGCTTGTTGTTGGTTGTCGGCGAACATCAAAATTGTTTGCATCTATGCTTGCAAAATAAAAACGTGTTTTACCTTATGCGACAGTTAAGGTTTGTTAGTTTGTTTACGCAGAAACTGACGCATGAGCTGCAACGGAAGGTCAGGTGGTTTTTCTCCGGGTACTCCGGTTTTCGCCCACCCATGATTAACGATCGGCTCGATATGAGTGAAATAATCTTGAAAGGGCCGTAAAACCCAAACAAAAAAAAAAAAAAAACTGACGCATGACACGAGAGCGTTTTGCGCTTTTTTCTGTACTCATGCTCGTGCGCAGCCAAATACAGTCGAACTTTGATAACTCGAACACCTTTGGAACCATGGAATTTTGTTCGAGATAGTGGTTGTTCGAGCTATTGAGGTTACTCATACTGCCAGGCCATGTGTGATAAAAGATATCGCCTAAGGATATATATTCCCCTTTTTATAAAATAAATGTATGTTGTGTGTACTCATTAGAATCGCCTCAATGAGGGCGATTCTATTGAGTACGCACAACATACCTATTCAAGTTAAAATGAAACAAACCCAAACCTCCATAAATGAAACTAAACACATATATATCTGGGGCCAGTTGTTCAAAACTAACGACGTCGTTAGTTAACGTATCGTTAAAACTTTGATCATTTATTATGGTAAATATGCTAATATTTTTGCTGAAAAATGTGAGCAGCTTTTGCATTTGCAAAAGCTGCTCACATTTTTTCAGCAAAAATACCAAAATTTTAGATATTAAACTTGCTAGAACAGTTAACAATATGACCACTAACGAGCTCGTTAAGCTAACGAGGCTTTGAACAACTGGGCCCTGGAGCTATAGGAACAATTCTCCAGGGGCCCAAGGATGGGTTCAACTTAGCTGTAGTAAACGAATCATCCGTATTCGAGTTATCGAAGCTTCATAGTAATGGCTAAATGGATGACTTCTTGTATCGAGGTACCTCGCGGTCTTTACTACATGTATGCGTGCAGCGAAGGCTCAGGCGAGACAAGTTCCTTAGCTGATCGCAAATCCTCTGCCTTTTTCATTTCTGGTCACCTAAGCAATGAGTAAGATTTTCGTATGGGCCGACTTATATAGATGTTTCTTGTGGCTCTAGTAATAACATATTTAATATGTTAATCGCAGAAACAGTAATTTAAGTATTTTATGGTAACTGAAGGATAGTTGCTTTTTTTTTTTTTTTTTTTAATTTTTCAATTATCCATAAAAAACTATGATGTGGAGGTTCTAATTAGTGCCCACAACATTGGTTTATATGGTGAAATAAGGAAAATATCATTCAATTATCACAAAATACCCTATCTGTTGCTATGGTTATTATGTTAACCTTTTCCACCGCCCGGCCGTTGGGGCTAGAAAAAATAAATGGGCTGCAAGATGCTTCCACGCAGAGCTGAAACCGACCACACACGAGTACTGGTAAACAGCTTAGAGGATCTAAGCCTGTCCAAGCAAATCGCTGCGGGTCGGTCCGCGCATGCTTATAAAGCTCAATGCCGGGTAAAAGTCCCACAAAATTGGAAGCAACGTCTCGAAAATGACCTATACAGTGTTGACGGGGACGTTAAACCTCCAATCAAACAAACAAACATAACCTGCATGGATTATGGGATATCGTTAGAAACGTAATGGTTATTGATATATAACACTGTTGCAGCCTTTTTACCGGTTCTGGTAGCTTGGTTGGCGTGTTCACGAAGTTTTGGTTCGGTTTTGGTTTTACGGCCCTTTCAAGATTATTTCACTCATATCGAGCCGATCGTTAATCAGAGGTGGGCGAAAACCGGTGTACCCGGAGAAAAACCACCTGGCCTTCCGTTGCAGAACTTGGCGTCTCACATGTGACCCGAGCGAGGCTCGAACCACACCGGTGAGAGACCTAATGATCAAGAGTCAGCGCTCTTAACCACTAGACCACGGAGGCCCGGTTGTGTTCACGAAGTTAAGCAACGGATATCGCGGTTTGTACCCGGATGGGTGACCGCGTTGCTTGACTTCGTGGACGACCCGGTACACGCTACATCGGTGGGATTGGAACACTGCCGCTGGATTTGTTGCGGAGACTCCGCCTTCGGGTATGCCTAGCGATGCCTGTGTGACTTCGCGACGAAGTCAAGGGACTTCGCGACGAAGTGAAGGGATGAGGGCGAGAAACTTTAACAGTGACATGTATTGATATATTTCACTTTTACCGCAGCCTTGGTTCTATAGCGACGCGGGTAGAATGGTTGGCTTATCATTGCGGTTATGGGTGGTCGCGTTGCTTGACTTAGACGCTAAAGCACGTTCTCACCGAGGCGTTTCTCTCGAGTGCTTAAGAGCATAAAAAGGAATATAAGGATTTTATAAATACCATTCTTATCCATTTCCCATATCTGTATGTTAAGCTGAATGCTACATTGTACGTTTAAATGTTTTTTTTTGTTTTTTTTTTCATGTACATTTAACCCATTCAGTACCAGAAACCCCATAAAGGGGTACCTTGGAAAACAGTGCAGGCCCAGATCAGACGCCGCAGGACGCGGCGTCTGATCGGGGCCTACACTGTTTGCGAAACGTTCAGCCAATTTCCAAATAGATTTTGAAGGAAACACAACCTGACTTCCCTACATTTTGAAATGGACTCCTGCTATATGTAAGGAGGAAGATTCCAATTGGTACAAAAAGGATTAACCTTTGCCGTGCTGCTGATCTCGACAACCACTACATTTGCGAACAGTGTAGACCCAGGTCAGATGGCTTCTCTGATTAAGATCTTCACTGTCTTCCCTTCAGTTTGTCAACTGTACGAATATTTTGATCGGTTGATACTCAGAAATGGGTGTGACTGAATTAACACGTTCAACAGGGCAAGTGTTACATGTAATATTACGTATCCATATCGCCCCCGCCCTTCGGGCCTTGGAGAAATGGACTGGGCGGCATGTTGCTTCCATGCAGAGCTGCAACCGACGGCACGCATGAGTACTGGTAAACCGCTTATAGAAGGTCTAAGCCTGCCAGGGCAAAGTGGTGCGAGTTGTCCATGCATGCATATGAATCCTATTGGTTTCATTGGGCGGAAGGGCTTGAGTAGTCATTTCACCACAGTGTCGGGTAAAAGTCCCAGAAAATTGTAAGTAACGTCTTCAAAATTACCTAAATAGTATTGACGGGACGTTAAAACACGTTTCCATACTTAATTTATGCAAGTTTCGCATTTCTAAGCATTACATTTATAAACAGTATATTTTATGGTGGTTTGATGTTAAATGTTTCAAATTTAATATTGTGGTTCAGGTACTCGCTTTTTATAATAGACTGTCTTCAGTTCGATCCAGGCACATCACGTGAACAAGTCCGTAAAATGACCACCCCCACCCGGAACCCAGCTTTATGTGGGAGAAAACTGGGTTTTAATGGCATCTCAAGCCCTGTCGCCCAATGAAACCAATAGGGTTTATAAGCATGGACGGTCCGACTCATGCGCACCGCTTTCCCAGGGCAGGCTTAGATCCTATAAGCGGTTCACCAGTACTCGTATGCGGGTCGGATTCAGCTCTACGTGGAAGCATCATGCATCCCATATATTTCTTCGGGGCTTGTCGGGTAAAAGTCCCACACAATTGGAAGCAACGTCTCCAAAATGATCTTTGCAGTGTTGACGGGGACGTTAAACCTCAAATCAATCAAACAAACGGGGGTGTACATTATTTTTCGTATATCTGCTCCAAGACATAGGTTGTGGGTACTCGTTAGAACCGCCTCAATGAGACGGACATAAAGAGCACCTACAATCTATATTTTGAGTATAAATAAGAAAAATATCGTAAATTTTCAACGGAAAAACAGCCATTTTAGAGATATGAAAGAATGCACTTTGTCGAACAGGTGTGTTGACAAATGAAATTCCAGTTTTAATTTTAATCAAACTTCAGTGGCTGGAGTAGTTCGAGCCACCGAGGGTCCCACAAACAGTAAAATTCCGTGATTAAGACCACCAAAATTAAGACTTATTCTCCTTTACAGAGCATATTTAAATGGTTTCAGTCATTGTTTCCGTGTGTTGCTTGCACCCAGTGTCTTCTTGAAAGAGGCCACTTTTGCGACTGTTCAAAAGTGGTCTTTAAAGACCACTTTTGAACAGTTGCAATGGTGGTCTTATTGTAGAAATCTTACTGGTCTAGACATCAAGGGGCTGACTAAGGAATGTCTTTTTGTTAGGAAAGTGATCCGGAAAAATCCTAAAATCTCGGACATCTTGAGTTCTTGTTGTAATTCTCCTAAAATTTTAACAACTTGTTTCACGATTCTGCAAGGAGTCCAGAAGGTGCAGATAGAATGACAATGACTGTAGATCCTGATCAGATCGTTCCTCAGGAGCAGTCTGGTCTCGGTATGCACTGCTTGCCTAGGCCTGTCTGTCCCAGTACTAAGCATCATAACGTTTAACCCATCAATTTCTGTGCTTTAAGCAAACAGTATAGACCCTGTTCAGACACTGCTTTCTGTGGCGTATGATCTTGGTCTACACATTTTGCCAACCACAACACATGAGTCAAGTTCAGATCGATTTTACAGGTTACCCTCTTTACATTTAGGGGAATAGATACACCTTCAGGGGAGGCAACTCCACAGAAAGTATTCTTGTCTCCGATGTCAATAAGGTCAACACTTAAAGAAAAGAATTTGCTCCTGAGGAGCAAATTCTTTCCTTTAAGAGTAGGCCCATTTTTCAGTGGGACAGGGCTTACACAAAAGCGTTCAGGAAGTCCCGAAAGTTGTCTCCCTTTGAAAAATGGCGGAAAATTCTGCCAGGTTTTCCCATTTCCCTTAAACGGACCTCACAACGATACGACAAGCTAGGCTGTAACTAATAAAATGACCCGGATTTCGTTTAAATCAGTGATAGTCACGTGGACATCAGCAACGTTAATCAGCTGCCCTTAGTAACTATCGATCGACAGTTCGACCTTTGAACAACCAGTCACTGACTCGAATCCCACACTTCAAGGCCTTGGCTCGAATATACACGTATTTGTTTAAATACCTTTTTGGTTTGTTTGGGTAGAAGGGCTTGAGAGGTCATTTCATCTCAATGTCGGGTAAAAGTTCCGCAAAATCGGAAGCAACGTCAGTAGTGTTGACGGGGACGTAAAACTTCTAATCAAACAAACAAACGCACCGCAATTCTTCTTTTCAACTGTCTATAGTGCGAACAATTTGACCTGAGACTGACCTTTATGCAACGAATAAATTATTCAGTGCTGTCGCCTATTACGTCGGCTTTAGTAAACTTCTCGTGAATTTTCGGCATCACGTGAATAGCGGTCCATTTACCGACCTCTATGTATTGTTTATCGCCATCTTCGGAAAACGACGGAGATATGTATAGTTCGCCAACAAATAGCTGGCAGTGACGTAGCTGACTATTTGAGCTATTTTACCGTTAGCCCCATAAGCTTTGCATTGTTCAGAACAAAAACAAGTCGTGGCGTCACTGCCAACTATTCCTCGACGGACAGTAAATGCGAAATTATGTTAATAGAGTTCCCCAGTCTCGGGTCAATTTGTTCGAACTACACCTAGGTAGATTATATACATACCATACAGGTATATCACCACTCCCTGACAACTGCGTCAGTCGACTCTTTGGCTCAGTGGCCAGAGCACTGGACTTTCACCCGAGTGGCCTGGGTTCAAATCCCATCATTGGAGAGGATTATTGCGACCACCCTTACTTTCGCTTTAATGTAGAGTCCATTTCTCAAGAAAGGGGGTCTTTCATTTGTGCCCACGCATATTTTCTTTGAACTTTGTATATTAATAACTCAGCATATGCAACCTATAAAAATGTATTTAATAAAGTATATAAATCAAAGTAGGACTCAGGAGGCCACTCTAACTGACTCCCTCCATGAGCTGGTGTCTGTCTCTAAATAAGTGCATCTTAAATCTTATGTTTTATTTAGTTTCAAGATCTGTGAACTGGATTGAATGCAGAACTCCATAGGCATTCCTTTGATACTAAAAAACCTTTTGAATTAATTAAAGTTTACATTTTCTGATAAAATAATTATCAAAAATCTCATTTTTTAATTAAAATTTTAAAAAATTATCAAAATTCAACCCCTAAGATAAATATGTTCTAGTCTTTGTCAAGATTTCATTTTGCTAGGAAAACTTGCCATATGTATCTTCTTTAGCTACGCCAAATTTCATGAAAATCCAAAACAGGTAACATTGTAGTTTTTCACCTTTAATGGATGTAGGTCGTTTCTGCAAAATTTACTATTTCATTGAAATCATCCAAGAACATTACAAAAAGGTAATTCGTAACACTTACATTATAAAAATGAGATTATAGAAATCAAAATGAATACATACTGAGCTGATCTAGCTTAGAAACTATTAAAATGTCATGAATTTCTGATATTTTCCTTTCATTTATACACTATGATCTATCCAAAATAGTATATAGTAAAACATTAAATCAAAAGGTATTCTAATCAACACATTAGGCTTAACAAGTATATTGCTTTTTTATTAGCAGCAAAATTATTGTGAACATGCGCAACTTTATTTAATGGCTTTGCATAAGTCATGCTACTCAAATAGGTGTAAGGCAAGGTGATCCATTATTTTCATTTCCATACCAAGCTGATATGCAAGGACGCAATGGTCAGTGGTTTGTTGTTACTAGTAAAAATAGTTCTGTTGATAAATCCATGGCCAGATTAAGCCTTAGATATACTCTGTCTTTATGAACGCTGGATTATTATCCTAAAAAAAAGTTAGAGTAATTATTGGTTAGTATTTCCAAAAATCGAAATGTCACTGATATTGAGTTTCTGTTGCAAAAGATATCATTGGTGGATGAGGCGCAGCATATTTGGTGTAAACAAAGCTGTCCCATGACGCAGAGAAATTTTGCTATTAGACAGGGAGAGAAACAGTTTCCTTCCTTACAGTACACATGCATACATATGTCTCTTTTCTGCATTGGTATTGTAATTGTTGACGTTTCTTTAGTGTCTTATTTTTTCTATTTACTTTGTCAATATACTGGTTAATGTATCGGAAGCGAGCTTTTAGTATTTTGTTCTGGTTGTAAAACTTTCATCCACTTCTTAAATGTTTCTGCTGAATGCAAGTTCACTGTTTTTAAGCACTGTTCTTGCTTGCTTTTTGTTCATTAATAATTACCAGTACATTTCTGTGCAATGTATCTCTCAGCTTAGAAAGAGCATTGCATTGTTTGGACAGAAAAATGCATCACAATGTATTTACTGAAAATAATTTAAAATCCTATGAGTAATGCGATAACTACTCACAGATTGAATAATTATTATCAACAGTTTAAATGCTTCTTGATATCTTACATAATGTGCTTTGTAATTACTGCAACAACTGCTGAGATAGGTAAATGAAGTGAAAGACCTATCACCTTAGCACCATTACCAAATTAGACGAGGAAACTGTGCACATGATTACATGAATGCGTTTGATGACGTTTGTCATCAAAACCATTGCGGTATGGTTCTGTAGACAAAATAGTTTGTTCCATAGGGGGCAAATTTACTGAAATGGCTGTTTTGAAATAATACTTATAATTATGCTATGAACTACTTACACAAACCATACTATACTATAGCCATCCAAATTGAAAGCAATAGTAAAGTATTATTAAACAGCATGACCAAAACATGATAATCATATAATTTCACATTTTGCTGAATCAGGAATATCAGTATTCAGTCTGTTAAAACATAATGTTACCGGTCCTCAAATTCCATCAAAATTCATCAACATGTTCCTAATATATGTGGGTAGTTTTCATGCTAAAATGGTGTCTTGACAAAAATTGGAACATGGTAAAAATGCATATAGAATTTTAATGAATACAAAAATAGGAGCTGAAATATGGGGACACCATCAAAGAAAACTGAATGCCCAGCCACTATTACTAGACATATGAGGTCATTCATAGTATCAACTAACTCACCAATTATGGCTTTAATTCATAAAGCATAGCAGCATTAGATATATGAAACTCTGAATACTGTAGACAAGTTTATATCAGAGTACTCTCTGTTGTGATAGAGACTTCATAAAATATGTAATAAATTTACTACGGAAATGAAATTTAAAAGTGAATTCATCGTAATTATAATGGATATACCCATCGCAATTATTTTGCATAATTTCATCAAAATCCAAGCGTGGGCAGAAACCAATGCAAATTTCCTATACCTTGAAAGACCCCCTTTAAGAGCTTCATTAATGATACTTGGTACAAAATTGCATCTAAGAATGGCAACTTAAATGCAAGCATTAGGAATGGTTTCATTAGGAGTCATTCTCAAAATTTAGATTGCACATTCTAAAATTGTATTATTCACATTTCCTGCGTTAAACCTCGTTTTAAGCTGAGGCCCAAAAAAAAAAAACAAATGGGTGAATAAATTGGCAGCTTCACTAAAAACTGCCAAACTTATTGCCAGCGATCTTATGTGTAGGAATATAAGAATCTTATATGGGTGTGAGGGGTGGATGGAAAAATCCGTCCCGAGGGTCACTGTGCGGCATCACGAGTCCCTAGGGACTCAGAGTTCGCTTTGACTCATTTTTCTATCCACCCCTCAGACCCATATAGGATTCTTTTTCTTGCGTACCATCCATTTCTTAGCGCGGATTTTTAATGCTGCAGTCACTTCGGTTACTGACGTCCGCCATATTGTGATGACACTACAGGAATGTTTAGTGACGTCACTGTAACGTGATGTGATGTCATTCTTAACGACGGCGCATATGAGGTCGTATTCAACAAGCGTATTTATCAAACACGCGCGAATATTCGATTTTGGGTAAGGACACCAGGGGTAGAACAGAATTTCTATCCCAAAGTAAAACTATGGATTTCCTTATCTGGTGTGCAAGAAAAAGAAAAATAAACTAGAGAAAGTGACCAATAGGTCACGAATACCATCGGCAGGTGCCGCCAAGTATTGCCAAATACAGTTTCTGAGTTTTTGACCTTGATATCAATTTCTATGTTTATGACATTGGTCTGATGACAGGAGTATCTATTATGCACCGATAAAATGTCACATATAAAACCTATTCATACGTTTTAGGTACGCGACGATTAAAAGCCAAAAAAACTATACAAAAACTTTAACATGAATATAAAAGTGTCAGGACAGCAGGAGTCAAATCATTGTTACTATACTCGTAGTTTGTCAGCTGTAAAGTAAATAGAGAATACCAGGTTCGTGTCTTTTGATATCAAGTTTATCAGGCAAGGCTTTGATAACGCTTGTAGAATTGCGAGGCTTGTCACTTTCCGTTGAAAACCAATCTGAAATCATTGAAGCCTTTCGCTCGACTTCCAAATATTTGGATAATTTATTAAAAATTGACAATACCTATTTCGACGGTTTGATCAGTGAAATTTACCCTCCAGAACTTCAGTTAAATAAAGCAAATTCTTCTGATATCGAGGCACCGTTTTTGGATTTACATCTATCTATTGTAGATGGGTTTGTTTCTTTGCCAGAGTATCTAGTCATGTAACTGACTGCGAATTTACAGCAGATAATGTATCAATCATGTGACTGCTGACGTTGACACGGAAGGTCTAGGGCACAGTGACAGAAATTTGCATGATATTCATATGACATACCAATGTAAAACATTTAGTGTCTATCTTTTATGATATTGGGAGTTGATATGTGGTATTATCAGTTACCCCCTATATATATTGCATTGTAACGCACTGACCTGATAAAGATATGCTATCTTAAGACAAGTGAGCTTTACCACGTCATCGTGACATTGCAATTTTATGAATAAACCGAACTACTGGCAAAATGACAAAACGGGTAGGGGTCAAATTCAGTGTATAAATACTGTTTGTCAATTATGAAAGCAATATCTTGTATTCAGTGTGTTGTTTTTGTGTCATTATGGAAAAAAAATATGAATTAATTCATGATCACATGACTTGGATATCAAGGGGTGTAACTGAAATACGAAACTACTGCTATGGGATATTTATCGCTACGCTTCCTGTTTTATACAGTGTCCTGGCTGCATTTGGTTATTGCTAAAAAGTAAACGGCTGGCAGGGGTCAATTTCTAGCCCCCTTTCATTTTTGGTAGGTGTACAATAGAGCTGAATGCTGACAATTGTCCTTGCAAATGCAGTGTGCTGCCAGGGCTCCCTTGAAAACAGCAGAAAATGGTAAAAATTAGCAGCAGAAGTGGGTGGGGTAGTATTTTTTTAACATAGCCATAACATTGGCTGTACAAGCTATTGAAACCATTTTCAAATTATTATGTGGCAAGTCACACAAAAGCGAAAGGTTGCAAAGTGTACTATTTGTTACGGCTCAAAAGACTTCATCCGCTGCGCGTTCGAGTCTCGACGTCAGCTTGGAATAGTGGTTTGCTACCAAAGGTAAATTATTTGACGCCCATCGAATTATGAACAACATCGGGTCACGACCGGGGGTCACGAGCAAAGTTAACCCTTATCTTGCTAAATTTTCATTTAGGCCACACCCATTTCTGTCTATCAACCAATCGAATTACTTGATGTAATTTATTGCTACAAATTCATATACTGAATGCCAAACAGTGTAGATCCTGATCAGATGGCTTCTTCATAAGCCATCTGATCTGGAGCTACACTGTTTGCAAAGATAGGGGTTGTCTTGAACAGCAAGATAAGACTTCTTCATAAGCCATCTGATCTGGATCTACACTGTTAGCAAAGATAGGGGTTGTCGTGAACAGCAAGATAAGACTTCTTCAGAAGCCATCTGATCTGGATCTACACTGTTTGCAAAGATAGGGGATGTCGTGAACAGCAAGATAACACTTCTTCAGAAGCCATCTGATCTGGATCTACACTGTTTGCAAAGATAGGGGTTGTCTTGAACAGCAAGATAAGACTTCTTCAGATGCCATCTGATCTGGATCTACACTGTTTGCAAAGACAGGGGTTGTCGTGAACAGCAAGATAAGGGATCTTCAGAAACAATCTGATCTGGATCTACACTGTTTGCAAAGATAGGGGTTGTCGTGAACAGCAGGATAAGGGATCTTCAGAAGCCATCTGATCTGGATCTACACTGTTTGCAAAGATAGGGGTTGTCTTGAACAGCAAGATAAGACTTCTTCAGATGCCATCTGATCTGGATCTACACTGTTTGCAAAGACAGGGGTTGTCGTGAACAGCAAGATAAGGGATCTTCAGAAACAATCTGATCTGGATCTACACTGTTTGCAAAGATAGGGGTTGTCGTGAACAGCAAGATAAGACCTCTTCAGAAGCCATCTGATCTCGATCTACACTGTTTGCAAAGATAGGGGTTGTCTTGAACAGCAAGATAAGGGATCTTCAGAAGCCATCTGATCTGGATCTACACTGTTTGCAAAGAGAGGGGTTGTCTTGAACAGCAAGATAAGACTTCTTCGGAAGCCATCTGATCTGGATCTACACTGTTTGCAAAGAAGGGGTTGTCGTGAACATCAAGATAAGGGATCTTCAGAAGCCAGCTGATCTGGATCTACACTGTTTGCAAAGATAGGGATTGTCATGAACAGCAAGATAAGACTTCGTCAGAAGCCATCTGATCTGAATCTACACTGTTTGCAAAGACAGGGGTTGTCGTGAACAGCAAGATAAGGGATCTTCAGAAGCCAGCTGATCTGGATCTACACTGTTTGCAAAGAGAGGGGTTGTCTTGAACAGCAAGATAAGGGATCTTCAGAAGCCATCTGATCTGGATCTACACTGTTTGCAAAGAGAGGGGTTGTCTTGAACAGCAAGATAAGACTTCTTCAGAAGCCATCTGATCTGGATCTACACTGTTTGCAAAGATAGGGGTTGTCGTGAACAGCTAGATAAGACTTCTTCAGAAGCCAGCTGATCTGGATCTACACTGTTTGCAAAGATAGGGGTTGTCTTGAACAGCAAGATAAGACTTCTTCAGAAGCCATCTGATCTGGATCTACACTGTCTGCAAAGAGAGGGGTTGTCATGAACAGCAAGATAAGACTTCTTCACAAGCCATCTTATCTGGATCTACACTGTTTGCAAAGATAGGGGTTGTCTTGAACAGCTAGATAAGACTTCTTCAGAAGCCAGCTGATCTGGATCTTCACTGTTTGCAAAGATAGGGGTTGTCGTGAAGAGCAAGATAAGACTTCTTCAGAAGCCATCTGATCTGGATCTACACTGTTTGCAAAGATAGGGGTTGTCTTGAACAGCAAGATAAGGGATATTCAGAAGCCATCTGATCTGGATCTACACTGTTTGCAAAGAGAGGGGTTGTCGTGAAAAGCAAGATAAGACTTCTTCAGAAGCCATCTGATCTGGATCTACACTGTTTGTAAAGATAGGGGTTGTCGTGAACAGCAAGATAAGACTTCTTCAGAAGCCATCTGATCTGGATCTACACTGTTTGCAAAGATAGGGGTTGTCATGAACAGCAAGATAGGACTTCTCAGAAGACATCTGATCTGGATCTACACTGTTTGCAAGGATAGGGGTTGTCGTGAACAGCAAGATAAGACTTCTTCAGAAGCCAGCTGATCTGAATCTACACTGTTTGCAAAGACAGGGGTTGTCTTGAATAGCTAGATAAGACTTCTTCAGATGCCATCTGATCTGGATCTACACTGTTTGCAAAGACAGGGGTTGTCGTGAACAGCAAGATAAGGGATCTTCAGAAACAATCTGATCTGGATCTACACTGTTTGCAAAGAGAGTGGTTGTCGTGAACAGCAAGATAAGGGATCTTCAGAAACAATCTGATCTGGATCTACACTGTTTGCAAAGATAGGGGTTGTCGTGAACAGGAAGATAAGACTTCTTCAGAAGCCATCTGATCTGGATCTACACTGTTTGCAAAGATAGGGGTTGTCTTGAACAGCAAGATAAGGGATCTTCAGAAGCCATCTGATCTCGATCCACACTGTTTGCAAAGATAGGGGTTGTCGTCAACAGCAAGATAAGACTTCTTCAGAAGCCATCTGATCTGGATCTACACTGTTTGCAAAGATAGGGGTTGTCGTGAACAGCAAGATAAGACTTCTTCAGAAGCCATCTGATCTGGATCTACACTGTTTGCAAAGATAGGGGTTGTCGTGAACAGCAAGATAAGACTTCGTCAGAAGCCATCTTATCTGGATCTACACTGTTTGCAAAGATAGGGGTTGTCTTGAACAGCTAGATGTAAGACTTCTTCAGAAGCCATCTTATCTGGATCTACACTGTTTGCAAAGAGAGGGGTTGTCGTGAACAGCAAGATAAGGGATCTTCAGAAGCCATCTGATCTGGATCTACACTGTTTGCAAAGATAGGGGTTGTCTTGAACAGCAAGATAAGACTTCTTCAGAAGCCATCTGATCTGGATCTACACTGTTTGCAAAGAAGGGGTTGTCGTGAACATCAAGATAAGACTTCTTCAGAAGCCATCTGATCTGGATCTACACTGTTTGCAAAGAGAGGGGTTGTCGTGAACAGCAAGATAAGACTTCTTCAGAAGCCAGCTGATCTGAATCCACACTGTTTGCAAAGATAGGGGTTGTCGTGAACAGCAAGATAAGACTTCGTCAGAAGCCATCTTATCTGGATCTACACTGTTTGCAAAGATAGGGGTTGTCTTGAACAGCAAGATAAGGGATATTCAGAAGCCATCTGATCTCGATCCACACTGTTTGCAAAGATAGGGGTTGTCGTCAACAGCAAGATAAGACTTCTTCAGAAGCCATCTGATCTGGATCTACACTGTTTGCAAAGATAGGGGTTGTCGTGAACAGCAAGATAAGACTTCTTCAGAAGCCATCTGATCTGGATCTACACTGTTTGCAAAGATAGGGGTTGTCGTGAACAGCAAGATAAGACTTCGTCAGAAGCCATCTTATCTGGATCTACACTGTTTGCAAAGATAGGGGTTGTCTTGAACAGCTAGATGTAAGACTTCTTCAGAAGCCATCTTATCTGGATCTACACTGTTTGCAAAGAGAGGGGTTGTCGTGAACAGCAAGATAAGGGATCTTCAGAAGCCATCTGATCTGGATCTACACTGTTTGCAAAGATAGGGGTTGTCTTGAACAGCAAGATAAGACTTCTTCAGAAGCCATCTGATCTGGATCTACACTGTTTGCAAAGAAGGGGTTGTCGTGAACATCAAGATAAGACTTCTTCAGAAGCCATCTGATCTGGATCTACACTGTTTGCAAAGAGAGGGGTTGTCGTGAACAGCAAGATAAGACTTCTTCAGAAGCCAGCTGATCTGAATCCACACTGTTTGCAAAGATAGGGGTTGTCGTGAACAGCAAGATAAGACTTCGTCAGAAGCCATCTTATCTGGATCTACACTGTTTGCAAAGATAGGGGTTGTCTTGAACAGCAAGATAAGGGATATTCAGAAGCCATCTGATCTGGATCTACACTGTTTGCAAAGATAGGGGTTGTCGTGAACAGCAAGATAAGGGATCTTCAGAAGCCGTCTTATCTAGATCTACACTGTTTGCAAAGAGAGGGGTTGTCTTGAACAGCAAGATAAGACTTCTTCGGAAGCCATCTGATCTGGATCTACACTGTTTGCAAAGATAGGGGTTGTCTTGAACAGCAAGATAAGACTTCTTCAGAAGCCATCTGATCTGGATCTACACTGTTTGCAAAGATAGGGGTTGTCGTGAACAGCAAGATAGGACTTCTTCAGAAGCCATCTGATCTGGATCTACACTGTTTGCAAAGATAGGGGTTGTCGTGAACAGCAAGATAAGACTTCTTCAGAAGCCATCTGATCTGGATCTACACTGTTTGCAAAGATAGGGGTTGTCGTGAACAGCAAGATAGGACTTCTTCAGAAGCCATCTTATCTGGATCTACACTGTTTGCAAAGAGAGGGGTTGTCGTGAACAGCAAGATAAGGGATCTTCAGAAGCCATCTGATCTGGATCTACACTGTTTGCAAAGAGAGGGGTTGTCGTGAACAGCAAGATAAGACTTCTTCAGAAGCCATCTGATCTGGATCTACACTATTTGCAAAGATAGGGGTTGTCGTGAACAGCAAGATAAGACTTCTTCAGAAGCCATCTGATCTGGATCTACACTGTTTCCAAAGATAGGGTTTGTAGTAAACAGCATGATAAGACTTCTTCAGAAGCCATCTGATCTGGATCTACACTGTTTGCAAAGATAGGGGTTGTCATGAACAGCAAGACAGGACTTCTCAGAAGCCATCTGATCTGGATCTACACTGTTTGCAAAGATAGGGGTTGTCGTGAACAGCAAGGTAAGACTTCTTCAGAAGCCATCTGATCTGAATCTACACTGTTTGCAAAGATAGGGGTTGTCGTGAACAGCAAGATAAGGGATCTTCAGAAGCCATCTGATCTGGATCTACACTGTTTGCAAAGAGAGTGGTTGTCTTGAACAGCAAGATAAGACTTCTTCAGAAGCCATCTGATCTGGATCTACACTGTTTGCAAAGAAGGGGTTGTCGTGAATAGCAAGATAAGACTTCTTCAGAAGCCATCTTATCTGGATCTACACTGTTTGCAAAGATAGGGGTTGTCTTGAACAGCTAGATAAGACTATTTCAGAAGCCATCTGATCTGAATCTACACTGTTTGCAAAGATAGGGGTTGTCGTGAACAGCAAGATAAGGGATCTTCAGAAGCCATCTGATCTGGATCGTCACTATTTGCAAAGATAGGGGTTGTCATGAACAGCAAGATAAGGCTTCTTCAGAAGCCATCTGATCTGGATCTACACTGTTTGCAAAGAGAGTGGTTGTCTTGAACAGCAAGATAAGACTTCTTCAGAAGCCATCTGACTGGATCTACACTGCAAAGATAGGGGTTGTCTTGAACAGCAAGATAAGACTTCTTCAGAAGCCATCTGATCTCGATCTACACTGTTTGCAAAGATAGGGGTTGTCGTGAACAGCAAGATAAGACTTCTTCAGAAGCCATCTGATCTGGATCTACACTGTTTGCAAAGAGAGGGGTTGTCGTGAACAGCAAGATAAGACTTCTTCAGAAGCCATCTGATCTTGATCTACACTGTTTGCAAAGAGAGGGATTGTCATGAACAGCAAGATAAGGGATCTTCAGAAGCCATCTGATCTGGATTTACACTGTTTGCAAAGAGAGGGGTTGTCGTGAACAGCAAGATAAGACTTCTTCAGAAGCCATCTGATCTGGATCAACACTGCAAAGATAGGGGTTGTCGTGAACAGCAAGATAAGACTTCTTCAGAAGCCATCTGATCTGAATCTACACTGTTTGCAAAGATAGGGGTTGTCGTGAACAGCAAGATAAGGGATCTTCAGAAGCCATCTGATCTGGATCTACACTGTTTGCAAAGAAGGGGTTGTCGTGAACATCAAGATAAGACTTCTTCAGAAGCCATCTGATCTGGATCTACACTGTTTGCAAAGAGAGTGGTTGTCTTGAACAGCAAGATAAGACTTCTTCAGAAGCCATCTGATCTGGATCTACACTGTTTGCAAAGAAGGGGTTGTCGTGAACATCAAGATAAGACTTCTTCAGAAGCCATCTTATCTGGATCTACACTGTTTGCAAAGACAGGGGTTGTCTTGAACAGCTAGATAAGACTTCTTCAGAAGCCATCTGATCTGAATCTACACTGTTTGCAAAGATAGGGGTTGTCGTGAACAGCAAGATAAGGGATCTTCAGAAGCCATCTGATCTGGATCTACACTGTTTGCAAAGAGAGTGGTTGTCTTGAACAGCAAGATAAGACTTCTTCAGAAGCCATCTGATCTGGATCTACACTGCAAAGATAGGGGTTGTCTTGAAAAGCAAGATAAGACTTCTTCAGAAGCCATCTGATCTCGATCCACACTGTTTGCAAAGATAGGGGTTGTCGTGAACAGCAAGATAAGGGATCTTCAGAAGCCATCTGATCTGGATCTACACTGTTTGCAAAGAGAGTGGTTGTCTTGAACAGCAAGATAAGACTTCTTCAGAAGCCATCTGATCTGGATCTACACTGTTTGCAAAGAGAGGGGTTGTCGTGAACAGCAAGATAAGACTTCTTCAGAAGCCATCTGATCTGGATCTACACTGTTTGCAAAGAGAGGGGTTGTCGTGAACAGCAAGATAAGACTTCTTCAGAAGCCATCTGATCTGGATCTACACTGTTTGCAAAGATAGGGGTTGTCGTGAACAGCAAGATAAGACTTCTTCAGAAGCCATCTGATCTGGATCTACACTGTTTGCAAAAATAGGGGTTGTCGTGAACAGCAAGATAAGACTTCTTCAGAAGCCATCTGATCTGGATCTACACTGTTTGCAAAGAGAGGGGTTGTCGTGAACAGCAAGATAAGACTTCTTCAGAAGCCATCTGATCTGGATCTACACTGTTTGCAAAGATAGGGGTTGTCGTGAACAGCAAGATAAGACTTCTTCAGAAGCCATCTGATCTGGATCTACACTGTTTGCAAAAATAGGGGTTGTCGTGAACAGCAAGATAAGACTTCTTCAGAAGCCATCTGATCTGAATCTACACAATTTGCAAAGATAGGGGTTGTCGTCAACAGCAAGATAAGGGATCTTCAGAAGCCGTCTGATCTGGATCTTCACTATTTGCAAAGATAGGGGTTGTCATGAACAGCAAGATAAGACTTCTTCAGAAGCCATCTGATCTGGATCTACACTGTTTGCAAAGAGAGGGGTTGTCTTGAACAGCAAGATAAGGGATCTTCAGAAGCCATCTGATCTGGATCTACACTGTTTGCAAAGATAGGGGTTGTCGTGAACAGCAAGATAAGGGATCTTCAGAAGCCGTCTGATCTGGATCTACACTGTTTGCAAAGATAGGGGTTGTCTTGAACAGCAAGATAAGTCTTCTTCAGAAGCCATCTGATCTGGATCTACACTGTTTGCAAAAATAGGGGTTGTCGTGAACAGCAAGATAAGACTTCTTCATAAGCCATCTGATCTGGATCTACACTGTTTGCAAAGATAGGGGTTGTCGTGAACAGCAAGATAAGACTTCTTCAGAAGCCATCTGATCTGAATCTACACTGTTTGCAAAGATAGGGGTTGTCGTGAACAGCAAGATAAGGGATCTCCAGAAGCCATCTGATCTGGATCTACACTGTTTGCAAAGATAGGGGTTGTCGTGAACAGCAAGATAACACTTCTTCAGAAGCCATCTGATCTGAATCTACACTGTTTGCAAAGATAGGGGTTGTCTTGAACAGCAAGATAAGGGATCTTCAGAAGCCATCTGATCTGGATCTACACTGTTTGCAAAGATAGGGGTTGTCGTGAACAGCAAGATAAGACTTCTTCAGAAGCCATCTGATCTGAATCTACACTGTTTGCAAAGATAGGGGTTGTCGTGAACAGCAAGATAAGGGATCTCCAGAAGCCAGCTGATCTGGATCTACACTGTTTGCAAAGAAGGGGTTGTCGTGAACAGCAAGATAAGACTTCTTCAGAAGCCATCTGATCTGGATCTACACTGTTTGCAAAGAGAGGGGTTGTCGTGAAAAGCAAGAGAAGACTTCTTCAGAAGCCATCTGATCTGGATCTACACTGTTTGCAAAGATAGGGGTTGTCGTGAACAGCAAGATAAGACTTCGTCAGAAGCCATCTTATCTGGATCTACACTGTTTGCAAAGATAGGGGTTGTCTTGAACAGCTAGATGTAAGACTTCTTCAGAAGCCATCTTATCTGGATCTACACTGTTTGCAAAGAGAGGGGTTGTCGTGAACAGCAAGATAAGGGATCTTCAGAAGCCATCTGATCTGGATCTACACTGTTTGCAAAGAGAGTGGTTGTCTTGAACAGCAAGATAAGACTTCTTCAGAAGCCATCTGATCTGGATCTACACTGTTTGCAAAGAAGGGGTTGTCGTGAACATCAAGATAAGACTTCTTCAGAAGCCATCTTATCTGGATCTACACTGTTTGCAAAGAGAGGGGTTGTCGTGAAAAGCAAGATAAGACTTCTTCAGAAGCCATCTGATCTGGATCTACACTGTTTGCAAAGATAGGGGTTGTCGTGAACAGCAAGATAAGACTTCGTCAGAAGCCATCTTATCTGGATCTACACTGTTTGCAAAGATAGGGGTTGTCGTGAACAGCAAGATAAGACTTCTTCAGAAGCCATCTGATCTGGATCTACACTGTTTCCAAAGATAGGGTTTGTAGTAAACAGCATGATAAGACTTCTTCAGAAGCCATCTGATCTGGATCTACACTGTTTGAAAAGATAGGGGTTGTCATGAACAGCAAGACAGGACTTCTCAGAAGCCATCTGATCTGGATCTACACTGTTTGCAAAGATAGGGGTTGTCGTGAACAGCAAGGTAAGACTTCTTCAGAAGCCATCTGATCTGAATCTACACTGTTTGCAAAGATAGGGGTTGTCGTGAACAGCAAGATAAGGGATCTTCAGAAGCCATCTGATCTGGATCTTCACTGTTTGCAAAGAGAGTGGTTGTCTTGAACAGCAAGATAAGACTTCTTCAGAAGCCATCTGATCTGGATCTACACTGTTTGCAAAGAAGGGGTTGTCGTGAATAGCAAGATAAGACTTCTTCAGAAGCCATCTTATCTGGATCTACACTGTTTGCAAAGATAGGGGTTGTCTTGAACAGCTAGATAAGACTTCTTCAGAAGCCATCTGATCTGAATCTACACTGTTTGCAAAGATAGGGGTTGTCGTGAACAGCAAGATAAGGGATCTTCAGAAGCCATCTGATCTGGATCTTCACTATTTGCAAAGATAGGGGTTGTCATGAACAGCAAGATAAGGCTTCTTCAGAAGCCATCTGATCTGGATCTACACTGTTTGCAAAGAGAGTGGTTGTCTTGAACAGCAAGATAAGACTTCTTCAGAAGCCATCTGACTGGATCTACACTGCAAAGATAGGGGTTGTCTTGAACAGCAAGATAAGACTTCTTCAGAAGCCATCTGATCTCGATCTACACTGTTTGCAAAGATAGGGGTTGTCGTGAACAGCAAGATAAGACTTCTTCAGAAGCCATCTGATCTGGATCTACACTGTTTGCAAAGAGAGGGGTTGTCGTGAACAGCAAGATAAGACTTCTTCAGAAGCCATCTGATCTGGATCTACACTGTTTGCAAAGAGAGGGATTGTCATGAACAGCAAGATAAGGGATCTTCAGAAGCCATCTGATCTGGATTTACACTGTTTGCAAAGAGAGGGGTTGTCGTGAACAGCAAGATAAGACTTCTTCAGAAGCCATCTGATCTGGATCAACACTGCAAAGATAGGGGTTGTCGTGAACAGCAAGATAAGACTTCTTCAGAAGCCATCTGATCTGAATCTACACTGTTTGCAAAGATAGGGGTTGTCGTGAACAGCAAGATAAGGGATCTTCAGAAGCCATCTGATCTGGATCTACACTGTTTGCAAAGAAGGGGTTGTCGTGAACATCAAGATAAGACTTCTTCAGAAGCCATCTGATCTGGATCTACACTGTTTGCAAAGAGAGTGGTTGTCTTGAACAGCAAGATAAGACTTCTTCAGAAGCCATCTGATCTGGATCTACACTGTTTGCAAAGAAGGGGTTGTCGTGAACATCAAGATAAGACTTCTTCAGAAGCCATCTTATCTGGATCTACACTGTTTGCATAGACAGGGGTTGTCTTGAACAGCTAGATAAGACTTCTTCAGAAGCCATCTGATCTGAATCTACACTGTTTGCAAAGATAGGGGTTGTCGTGAACAGCAAGATAAGGGATCTTCAGAAGCCATCTGATCTGGATCTACACTGTTTGCAAAGAGAGTGGTTGTCTTGAACAGCAAGATAAGACTTCTTCAGAAGCCATCTGATCTGGATCTACACTGCAAAGATAGGGGTTGTCTTGAAAAGCAAGATAAGACTTCTTCAGAAGCCATCTGATCTCGATCCACACTGTTTGCAAAGATAGGGGTTGTCGTGAACAGCAAGATAAGGGATCTTCAGAAGCCATCTGATCTGGATCTACACTGTTTGCAAAGAGAGTGGTTGTCTTGAACAGCAAGATAAGACTTCTTCAGAAGCCATCTGATCTGGATCTACACTGTTTGCAAAGAGAGGGGTTGTCGTGAACAGCAAGATAAGACTTCTTCAGAAGCCATCTGATCTGGATCTACACTGTTTGCAAAGAGAGGGGTTGTCGTGAACAGCAAGATAAGACTTCTTCAGAAGCCATCTGATCTGGATCTACACTGTTTGCAAAGATAGGGGTTGTCGTGAACAGCAAGATAAGACTTCTTCAGAAGCCATCTGATCTGGATCTACACTGTTTGCAAAAATAGGGGTTGTCGTGAACAGCAAGATAAGACTTCTTCAGAAGCCATCTGATCTGGATCTACACTGTTTGCAAAGAGAGGGGTTGTCGTGAACAGCAAGATAAGACTTCTTCAGAAGCCATCTGATCTGGATCTACACTGTTTGCAAAGATAGGGGTTGTCGTGAACAGCACGATAAGACTTCTTCAGAAGCCATCTGATCTGGATCTACACTGTTTGCAAAAATAGGGGTTGTCGTGAACAGCAAGATAAGACTTCTTCAGAAGCCATCTGATCTGAATCTACACAATTTGCAAAGATAGGGGTTGTCGTCAACAGCAAGATAAGGGATCTTCAGAAGCCGTCTGATCTGGATCTACACTGTTTGCAAAGATAGGGGTTGTCTTGAACAGCAAGATAAGTCTTCTTCAGAAGCCATCTGATCTGGATCTACACTGTTTGCAAAAATAGGGGTTGTCGTGAACAGCAAGATAAGACTTCTTCATAAGCCATCTGATCTGGATCTACACTGTTTGCAAAGATAGGGGTTGTCGTGAACAGCAAGATAAGACTTCTTCAGAAGCCATCTGATCTGAATCTACACTGTTTGCAAAGATAGGGGTTGTCTTGAACAGCAAGATAAGGGATCTTCAGAAGCCATCTGATCTGGATCTACACTGTTTGCAAAGATAGGGGTTGTCGTGAACAGCAAGATAAGACTTCTTCAGAAGCCATCTGATCTGAATCTACACTGTTTGCAAAGATAGGGGTTGTCTTGAACAGCAAGATAAGGGATCTTCAGAAGCCATCTGATCTGGATCTACACTGTTTGCAAAGAGAGGGGTTGTCGTGAAAAGCAAGATAAGACTTCTTCAGAAGCCATCTGATCTGGATCTACACTGTTTGCAAAGATAGGGGTTGTCGTGAACAGCAAGATAAGACTTCGTCAGAAGCCATCTTATCTGGATCTACACTGTTTGCAAAGATAGGGGTTGTCTTGAACAGCTAGATGTAAGACTTCTTCAGAAGCCATCTTATCTGGATCTACACTGTTTGCAAAGAGAGGGGTTGTCGTGAACAGCAAGATAAGGGATCTTCAGAAGCCATCTGATCTGGATCTACACTGTTTGCAAAGAGAGTGGTTGTCTTGAACAGCAAGATAAGACTTCTTCAGAAGCCATCTGATCTGGATCTACACTGTTTGCAAAGAAGGGGTTGTCGTGAACATCAAGATAAGACTTCTTCAGAAGCCATCTTATCTGGATCTACACTGTTTGCAAAGAGAGGGATTGTCGTGAAAAGCAAGATAAGACTTCTTCAGAAGCCATCTGATCTGGATCTACACTGTTTGCAAAGATAGGGGTTGTCGTGAACAGCAAGATAAGACTTCGTCAGAAGCCATCTTATCTGGATCTACACTGTTTGCAAAGATAGGGGTTGTCTTGAACAGCTAGATAAGACTTCTTCAGAAGCCATCTTATCTGGATCTACACTGTTTGCAAAGAGAGGGGTTGTCGTGAACAGCAAGATAAGACTTCTTCAGAAGCCATCTGATCTGGATCTACACTGTTTGCAAAGATAGGGGTTGTCTTGAACAGCAAGATAAGACTTCTTCAGAAGCCATCTGATCTGAATCTACACTGTTTGCAAAGATAGGGGTTGTCGTGAACAGCAAGATAAGGGATCTTCAGAAGCCATCTGATCTGGATCTACACTGTTTGCAAAGATAGGGGTTGTCTTGAACAGCAAGATAAGACTTCTTCAGAAGCCATCTGATCTGGATCTACACTGTTTGCAAAGATAGGGATTGTCATGAACAGCAAGATAAGACTTCTCAGAAGCCATCTGATCTGGATCTACACTGTTTGCAAGGATAGGGGTTGTCGTGAACAGCAAGATAAGGCTTCTTCAGAAGCCAGCTGATCTGAATCTACACTGTTTGCAAAGATAGGGGTTGTCGTGAACAGCAAGACAGGACTTCTCTGAAGCCATCTGATCCTGATCTACACTGTTTGCAAAGATAGGGGTTGTCGTGAACAGCAAGATAAGACTTCTTCAGAAGCCATCTGATCTGAATCTACACTGTTTGCAAAGATAGGGGTTGTCGTGAACAGCAAGATAAGGGATCTTCAGAAGCCATCTGATCTGGATCTTCACTGTTTGCAAAGAGAGTGGTTGTCTTGAACAGCAAGATAAGACTTCTTCAGAAGCCATCTGATCTGGATCTACACTGTTTGCAAAGATAGGGGTTGTCGTGAACAGCAAGATAAGACTTCTTCAGAAGCCATCTTATCTGGATCTACACTGTTTGCAAAGAGAGTGGTTGTCTTGAACAGCAAGATAAGACTTCTTCAGAAGCCATCTGATCTGGATCTACACTGTTTGCAAAGAAGGGGTTGTCGTGAACAGCAAGATAAGACTTCTTCAGAAGCCATCTTATCTGGATCTACACTGTTTGCAAAGATAGGGGTTGTCATGAACAGCTAGATAAGACTTCTTCAGAAGCCTTCTGATCTGAATCTACACTGTTTGCAAAGATAGGGGTTGTCGTGAACAGCAAGATAAGACTTCTTCAGAAGCCATCTGATCTGGATCTACACTGCAAAGATAGGGGTTGTCGTGAACAGCAAGATAAGACTTCTTCAGAAGCCATCTGATCTGAATCTACACTGTTTGCAAAGATAGGGGTTGTCGTGAACAGCAAGATAAGGGATCTTCAGAAGCCATCTGATCTGGATTTACACTGTTTGCAAAGAGAGTGGTTGTCTTGAACAGCAAGAAAAGACTTTTTCAGAAGCCATCTGATCTGGATCTACACTGTTTGCAAAGAAGGGGTTGTCGTGAACATCAAGATAAGACTTCTTCAGAAGCCATCTTATCTGGATCTACACTGTTTGCAAAGATAGGGGTTGTCGTGAACAGCAAGATAAGGGATCTTCAGAAGCCATCTGATCTGGATCTACACTGTTTGCAAAGAGAGTGGTTGTCTTGAACAGCAAGATAAGACTTCTTCAGAAGCCATCTGATCTGGATCTACACTGCAAAGATAGGGGTTGTCTTGAACAGCAAGATAAGACTTCTTCAGAAGCCATCTGATCTCGATCCACACTGTTTGCAAAGATAGGGGTTGTCGTGAACAGCAAGATAAGGGATCTTCAGAAGCCATCTGATTTGGATTTACACTGTTTGCAAAGAGAGGGGTTGTCGTGAACAGCAAGATAAGACTTCTTCAGAAGCCATCTGATCTGGATCTACACTGTTTGCAAAGATAGGGGTTGTCGTGAACAGCAAGATAAGACTTCTTCAGAAGCCATCTGATCTGGATCTACACTGTTTGCAAAGATAGGGGTTGTCGTGAACAGCAAGATAAGACTTCTTCAGAAGCCATCTTATCTGGATCTACACTGTTTGCAAAGATAGGGGTTGTCGTGAACAGCAAGATAAGACTTCTTCAGAAGCCATCTTATCTGGATCTACACTGTTTGCAAAGAGAGTGGTTGTCTTGAACAGCAAGATAAGACTTCTTCAGAAGCCATCTGATCTGGATCTACACTGTTTGCAAAGATAGGGTTTGTCGTGAACAGCAAGATAAGACTTCTTCAGAAGCCATCTGATCTGGATCTACACTGTTTGCAAAGAGAGGGGTTGTCGTGAACAGCAAGATAAGACTTCTTCAGAAGCCATCTGATCTGGATCTACACTGTTTGCAAAGATAGGGGTTGTCGTGAACAGCAAGATAAGACTTCTTCAGAAGCCATCTGATCTGGATCTACACTGTTTGCAAAAATAGGGGTTGTCGTGAACAGCAAGATAAGACTTCTTCAGAAGGCATCTGATCTGAATCTACACTGTTTGCAAAGATAGGGGTTGTCGTGAACAGCAAGATAAGGGATCTTCAGAAGCCATCTGATCTGGATCTACACTGTCTGCAAAGAGAGGGGTTGTCTTGAACAGCAAGATAGGACTTCTTCAGAAGCCATCTGATCTGGATCTACACTGTTTGCAAAGATAGGGGTTGTCTTGAACAGTAAGATAAGACTTCTTCAGAAGCCGTCTGATCTGGATCCACACTGTTTGCAAAGATAGGGGTTGTCGTGAACAGCAAGATAAGACTTCTTCAGAAGCCATCTGACCTTGATCTTCACTGTTCGCAAAGATAGGGGTTGTCGTGAACAGCAAGATAAGACTTCTTCAGAAGCCATCTTATCTGGATCTACACTGTTTGCAAAAATAGGGTTTGTAGTAAACAGCATAATAAGACTTCTTCAGAAGCCATCTGATCTGGATCTACACTGTTTGCAAAGATAGGGTTATCGTGAACAGCAAGATAAGACTTCTTCAGATGCCATCTGATCTGGATCTACACTGTTTGCAAAGATAGGGGTTGTCCTGAACAGCAAGATAAGACTTCTTCAGAAGCCTTCTGATCTTGATCTACACTGTTTGCAAAGATAGGGATCGCATGAACAGCAAGATAAGGGTTAAAGGCTCGTGAGTCGATGTTGTTTATACTTCGATGAACCATAAACAAATTACATGCATTTCTCAAATATTCATCACAACTGTGCATTAAATCCACGATGGTGGCCGGTCGCATTTCAGCGAAAGCGAGCGCGAGAGGGCAAAAGTTTGCTAACGGGCTATGTGGAAAAAAATTGCCCTTGCGCTGACTATTGTTTGTTTGATTTGAGGTTTAACGTCCCCGTCAACACTGTAAAGGTCATTTTGGAGACGTTGCTTCCAATTTTGTGGGACTTATACCCGACATTGAGATGAAATGACATCTCAAGCCCTGTCGCCCGATGAAACCAATAGGGTTTATTAGCATGGACGGTCCGCCTCGCACCGCGGTTCCTGGACAGGCTTAGATCCTCTAAGCGGTTTACCAGTACTAGTGTGGGGGTCGGATTCAGCTCTGCGTGCAAGCATCATGCAGCCCATATATTTCTTCAAGCCCCTATGGGCGGGGGCCGCTTGCGCCGACTAATCGAAAGCTTACACGTTTCTTTAGAGTATGAAACATGTTGTGTGTTCACATCAGAATCTCCTCAGCAAACATTTGCAAGATAAAAGAAAAAAATCCCTAAACATCACAAAAGCACGCCTATATAATTTTGACCCCTCGAACCCCACTTTTATATAGTAAAATGGGGTTTACATGGGTAAACCTTATTTTTCTTATTTCTGCTCTAAAACATAGATTGTGGGTACTCGTAAGAACCGCCTCGATGAGGCGGTTCTAACGAGTACCCACAATCTACATTTTTCCTTAGAGGAATTCCCTAGGGACTCAGAATTGGATTTGACTCATACGAATCATCGGGGTTCGAAACATCGAAGCATTTCTAACTTTTTGTTACAACGCACAAATAGCTATTCAGTGCTTAAGTCCATGTGGCGATCACTGACTTGAAGGGAATTCAGGAAACAAGTATTTATAAAAGAATTTCCGCGCTAATCTCATCGCTGTGAGGTCAGAGGGGATTGGTATAGAATCTGGACAGCGTGGACAACCTACCTCATAGTCACGTGACTAAAAAGGTCAGTAAATCATCTCATGTGCGGCACAATTCGTAACCATATGGGGAGCCGTTTTACTATTTATTCCCTATTTATAGATATCCATAATTATTTATCGATATCCATAATTCATATTACGAATATCCATTATTTGGCTGATTTATGGCTATCCAAAAAATCGAATTATGGATATCCATAAATCGAATAATGGATATCCATAAATCGATTTATGGATATCATTAATTTAGATTAATTTATAGATATCCATAAATCGAATTATGGATATCCATAATTCGAATTATGGATACCCATAATTCGCTCTATTTATGGATATCACTTATTCGAATTATGGATATCCATAATTCTCCTCTGCAAAAAAACCAAATAAATAATGACTGCGACCTTTGCAAAAAGAAAAAAATGAAAAATCTCGACTATTCCCGTCAGGTTTCCGATTTTAGAGTGTAATTAAAGCCGGGATGGAGGTGGAGGTCTTGTTTGTTTGTTTGATTTGAGGTTTTACGTCCCCGTAAACACTGTATATGTCATTTTGGAGACGTTGCTTCCAATTTTGTAGGACTTTTACTCGACATTGAGATGAAATGACATCTTAAGCCCTGTCACCCAATGTAACCAATAGGGTTTACAAGCATGGACGGACCCACTCGCACCGCTTTGCCTGGACAGGCTTAAATCTTCTAAGCGGTTTACCAGGACTCGTGTGCGGTCGGTTTCAGCTCTGCGAGGAAGCATCATGCAGCTCATCTATTTCTTCATGCACCGATGGGCGGGGGCGGGGAGGTGAAGGTAGAGTGGGGTAGGTTTAGTGGTGACCTATGGTTAGGGAGAGATATGTTTTTTTTTTCTTAGTTTGATTTGAGGTTAATCGTCCTCGTCAACACTAATTAGGCCGTTTTGGAGACGTTGCTTCCAATTTTGTGGGACTTTTAGCTTGCATTGAGCTCGAAGCTCCTTTGGAAACTCCACCAGTAGGGAATAAGAGGGGAAAGCACAGGGTTGGATCCATGCCTTCTTAGGTAATCGGTCACAGTCGATAATTCTTGCGGGTGCGGAATCAGGTTCGATCCCAGTTGTTCAGGCGTACCTCAGGGCTCTGTATTGGACCCGACCCTGTTCCTTGTCTGTATAAATGATTTACATGAACAGTTAGAATCACAGGTCCGTTCGTTTGCCGACGACACGGCCGTTTACCTCACAATAGAAGGAGCGGATAGCGGCCAGGTGCTACAAAATGATCTAAACACCGTGTTTGTGTGGGAATCCAGGTGGGACATTGAGTTTAATCCCTCGATGTGCTAGGTGTTAAGTGTGACTACTTCCAGGAGACCAATAAACGTCCCGGCTTCCGCCAATCGGGGCTTGAATAAATAGATAGGCTGCATGATCGCAGAGCTGAAACCGATCGCACACGAGTACTGGTAATCCGCTTAGAGGATCTAAGCCTACCCAGGCAAAGCGGTGCGAGTCGACCGTCCATGCTTATAAACCCTATTGGTTTCATTGGGCGACAGGGCTTGAGATGTCATTTCATCTCAGTGTCGGGTAAAAGTCCCACAAAATTGGAATAATCGTCGCCAAAATGACCTATACAATGTTGACGGGGACGTAAAACCTCAAATCAAGCAAACAAACCAATAAACGTTCTGTATCACCTGCATGGGCAGGTTCTGGAGGTGGTCACCAGTGCTAGGTACTTGGGGTGGACATATCCGGTGGCATGTTCTGGAACACCCACATAGACAGGAAAACTGCAAATGCAAACAGGACCCTTGGATTCCTTAGAATGAAAATCAAAACCAACTAGCAAGGGTGAGAGAGGCTGCCTGTAACACTCTGGTACGGCCCCAGCTGGAGTATGCAGCCCCAAATTGGGACCCCTTCACCCGAACCAAGATACTCCAGTTAGAAAAAATCCAAAGGAGGGCTGCTCTTTGGACCACCAGTGACTATGACACAAGGGCAAGCGTTACTGCCATGCTTGATTGACTTGGTTGGATATCTTAGGGAGAAATCATTAATCCAAAGGCTTTTGCGGTGAATTATGGATATCCATAAATCGAAATATGGATATCATTAATTCAGATTGATTTATGGATATCCATAATTTGATTTATGGATATCCATAATTCGAATTATGGATATCCATAAATCAGTGGAATAATAGATATTCATAATTCTAATTGTAGATATCCATAATTCGAATTATGGGTATCCATACATCGATCAGAATTAATGATATCCATTAATCTAATTATGGATATCCATAATTTGATTTATGGATCTCTATAATTCGAATTATGGATATCCATTATTCGGCTGATTTATCGATATCTTTAATCGAATTATGGATGTCCATGTAAATCGAATAATGGATATTCATAAATACGGATTGAATAGTAAAACGGCGCCCCATACAGCTCGTCTACTTTGACCTCAGCCCTTATCATATGACAAGTAAACATGGCGGGTGAACAAAAGTAAAATAGGGCTTAAATATGAGCTGAAGAAAAAGATTTTAGATCCAGGTAAGTGTCGAGATCTGTGTATGGTTTTGTTGCTTAATTTGGCCAATTGTTGCTTAATTTGGCCAATTAAAGTTTTATCATGAATTAAAAAAGAAACTGTGACAAACTGGCCATGTTGTTTTTCTCTTCCTTGTTTGTTGCCGGGGTTTCTTAGGTTATTAACATATTGGTCTACCTAATGTATACGTTTTTTATGCATCTTTAGATCTTGCTTAAAGCTTTAAGATAGAATCGAAAAAGTGTTCGTTCTACTGCCTTTTTCCTCTACTTTCATTTTCTATCATTAAGGTTCCTCAATACAGTTATTAATACATTTGGGGTACTGAAAAAATCATATTTGCAAATAATTACCCTGAAAGATTTTTCATCAGATGGTAGTCCCTGTAAATTTCAGGATATGAAAGCCAAAGATTTTTATTCGAAAGTCACCATTTTAGTACAAGGGGGGAAACCTACGTCACGATGACGTCACAATTTTACACCAAGGCGGTCGCCATCTTGAAAGGAACTCTCGCTTCGGTAAGTATTTCTGTGTTAAACATATATTTTACGCACAATCTTGACATAGCTATTATCGCAGAGTACGGGCAAAATTACAATGTTTTGTCAGCAAAAAGAAATTTAGGCAAGCTTTAAGTAGTATGGATGAACACGTCGGATTTAGTTAATTTCAGCGATCCATTCGTCAACACTCTGGATATGAAAATCATTCATATGAAGCAGCGCAGTGTTTTCATTAATCCTCAAGTAACGAGTTCACGACTTTTTCAGAATAAAATACCATAGAAGTGTTTATTTGTATTAAAATTATTTTTTTTTTAACTTTATAAGACGTTTTCAGTAAATGGCAGGCCTGGGGTCGAATACTTTCAAAAGTATTCGAATACAAATACTTTGCATTTCACGAATACAGAATACAAATAAAAATACATACTTTATGAATGTATTCGAATGAGAATACAAATACTTTGCAAATGTATTCAAATACTTTTAGAATACTTTTGAATACATTTCCATCAAAAGGGGTATATATATAGTAAATGGAAGACTTATACAAAACAAGAACAGCTGGTGACTGTAGTAATGTTTGGGTCATAGACAGATACACATCTTTTTGTTTTCTCTGGAACAATTTAAGACACAATTAAAGAAGGTGTACCTTATCTTGTATGAAACAGGTCATTTGTAGTTTCTGGAGCATTTATTGATCAAAAGCTAATGATTGATAAATTACATTACATCACATAAACATCTATATAATTCTGACCCCCCCCACCCCTTGAACCCCACTTTTATACAGTAAAACTGGGGTTTACTGTAAAATAGAAGTGGAGGCAATGATCAGGAATCGATACAATCAACCCACAGCCCCCATCAGAGACACCAAAGGGAAAGACAACACAAACATGAAACAACAGACCCTTATGGAAACACCAACAACGGAAAGCCAAAAGGACAGTTACTTTCCCACAAAATGGCAAACAGGCTATCCAAAATAAAATAACATAAGCGACACAAACACCCAAAGACAAACCATAACAAAAATAAACCGCGACAGAAGAACCGCCTTGGAACGGTCAGCGGAAATGAATTCCACTGGGGGTGGGGGGGGGCTTAAACCCATTTTTCTTTATTTCAGCTGTAAAATACAGATTGTGGGTAATCATTAGAACAATTATTAGGATAATGTATCACTTTTAAAAATTCTGCTTGATTATTGTGATGACTTTTTAACACATTTCTTCATAAATTTTATGATGTAAATAAAAGGTGATGATCATAATTATAAAGTCAGTTCAGTGAATTAAATCTCTTGCCATGACTAAAGAACTACTTTGTTTCATTTGTAATGTTCTAATTGTTAGTATTTATTGATGATTTTACTATTCTGTATAGTAGGTCCAATTTGACATGAGACTGACCTTTATGCAAAGAATAAATTAGTCAATGTAATCGCCCAATATGTTGTTTTTCAGAAGCTTCTCGTGCATTTTCGACATCTCGTGAATTGTAACCAATTAACCGGCTTCTATGTATTGACTGCCGTAATAATATCGACCTCTTTTTTTTTTCGGCGTTAAAATTTACAATGTATTTGTATAGACATGTTTTCGTAACTGTTGAAACTAAATAAGGGACGTTATTGTGTTCTGTTTCTTTTGAGAAACAAGTGTCAAAGTTGGTCAGCATATAATAAAATAATCAGTTTGCCTATTGCCTTCTATTTCTACTTTTGGGATTTCAGTTTTGCCTTCACTTTCATTTTACTACCTAGACAATTTCTTTTTTGGTGTATGATTTTTAAATGTTATCATCAGGGAGAATGTTCTTATCAAACAAAGCTCATCAATTTACCAGTATTTGGAATTACATACATGTGGATAATTTGTAGGTTTTGCTTTGGCTCAGTTGTAAAAACACTATGTCTTGCCCCTCTCTCTCTATCCTGAGGCAATCTATTGGCAGATGACATACAGGTAACTTTACAGATTAACACATCAATGCCTACAGAATCAGAATCAGAATTGTTACTGGTGACACGTCAAAAGACATTCATACACCAGGACCTGTGATGTGGGAAGTTAGTCCCTAGCTCTAACCAAAGAGGTAAATTTAGCTACACAATCATCAGCACATTCAGCTGCCGAAATAATCGAATCGGGAAGGGCATTCCAATCTCTAGTGGTTCTGGGGAAGAACGACTCTTTATATATGTCAGGTCTTGCAGTAAGGGTCTGAACGCCAACGAATGGTGATTTCTACAGTGTCTAGCTGGGGGAACAAGGTCATCTGTTGGAATGCTGGCAGCACCCTTTAGACCTTTGTATAATAGGATTAGCCTACTGTCTTTTCTCCTTTTCTTGAGAGACTCCCATTTTAATTTTCCAAGTATTCCAGTCATGCTCCCAGTTTCAAAGCAGTAATTGCCTGTTACAAATCTAGCAGCTCTATTCTGAACTTTCTCAATTTTATCGTTAAGGACCACTCCACTGGGGTCCCAGATACAACTACCATATTCCAAGATTGGGCGAACAAGACCTTTATATGCTACCTCTTTAACATCCTGGGGGCACTGATGAAGATTTCGCCTCAGGAAACCAAGCGTTCTATTTGCCTTAGTACACATGTTGCTAATATGAGTATTCCATCTCAAGTTGTGTGAGATTGTCACTCCAAGGTATTTAATGGAGTCCACATTCTCTAGGACCGTTCCCTCTAAGGTGTAAGAAGCCTCAACTTTATTAGTTCGATTCCTAGTTATCTGCATAATATTGCATTTAACTGGCTGAAATCTCATGCCCCATTTTCGGGCCCAACATCCTAATCTATCTATGTCAGCATGAAGTTTCAATGAGTCATCTGTATCTCTAATTTCCCGGTAACAAACACAGTCATCTGCGAACAGTCTTATTTCTGAGTCAATGTCAGTGGAAATATCATTGATGTACAGGGAGAACAAAAGTGGACCAAGAACGGTCCGCGGGACTCCAGACAAAACTGGAGCCCACTCCGAAGATTCACCATTAACAACAACCCGCTGTTTTCTGTAGCAAAGAAAGGAATCTATCCATTTGAGCGTCTTTCCCCCAATCCCATAACCAAATAACTTAGATTTAAGTAGTTCATGAGGAGGGGTGTCAAAAGCCTTCTCGAAATCCAGAATAAATGTGTCCACCTGTCCCCCTTTGTCCAAGATTTTTGTCCAGTCATTAATAACTGTGCTTAGCTGAGTTTCACAACTGTGCCTTTTCCTAAATGCATGCTGTCTGTCTGACAAAAGTTTATGTTCGTCCAAGTGGGCCATGATGTTTGAGCAGACTATATGTTCCAGCAATTTACACAGAACACAAGTCAGAGACACAGGGCGATAATTACGGGCAAGAGCCCTATCTCCTACAGTTCCTTAAAAAGGGAGCTTGGCAGTGTAGATTGAGATCATATGCCACAAATTATAGTGTCTGATAAAAGTGTACAGTACTTTTTAAAGATCATAAAATTTCGCAAAAAAAAAAATAAAAATAAAAAAAAGTAAGCAGACACCTGATAAATTGAAATGTAACTGTCTTATAATACAAATTGAAGAGTTCATTGGACATAAATGGGTAGCAGAAATCATTTTAGGCAATCATCTCAAATCAGACTATAACAAATACATGTATTGACAAAAATGGATATATTTGTAAGAACAGACTAGAAATAGCCATGTGCCACAGTGATGGGTCATGATTGAGAGTTATTTGTGATTGAAGTAAGTGTCTCTGAATAAAAAAAATCTAATTGAGAACAGACAGATGTTATGTTCTTCTGTTTTTCACACCTCTCCCAGTCAGCAAATTATAATACCAGTCACTTTAAAAGTAATATAAATTCATAATAATGAAATGTTTGTCATCTTAAAAGCTTTTATTTGCATCAATGCAGCCAAATGAATCAATAAATATTCTTGGATCTCTGTTGTTTTGTATTAAACCATCTAATAGTAATTTCAGAAGTTCCTACATGAACAGTCAAGGACATTAGTGACATCAATTAAAACATTTATGTATTGTTTCATAATTTTTTTTCTGCAAAGTGCAAAAGTATTCATAATGTATTCATAAAACTATTCATGAATACATGACTTTTGAAATGTATTCGAATATAAATACAAATACTTTTATTCTAAAAAATCCACGAATACAGAATACTTCACGAATACTCAAAAATGTATTCGAATAGTATTCGAATAAGAATACAGAATACAATTACCCCAGGACTGGTAAATGGTATCGTTAACACTCGATCTGAAAAGAGATACGTACACACTCTGAAAATCAGCATATAGTTGTTTCTCGTGACAACCTGAAAAGCAGAGTAAAAGGCGCCAAATTCTCTAAAGGTTACAAGTATCTTGGACAATAATGGTGGCCAGATGAACAGGCAGTTGTAATGTCCGCTCCCTTGTCACTTAAGAAGATATAGTCCACTCTGGAGCATTGTCGTACTTGCGTTGAGGTATAAAACAACATAATTAGGTTTACAATTATCTGTGAAAATAAAAAGAGTCATACAGGCTAACGAAGAATAGGCAGACATCTCTTGAGGTCCTCAATGGTCTCTTACATGAGCGGAAAAATACTGTCGTGGCTGAGAACTAAACTTCTTGCAATGATCTGCTCGTTATAAAAAGGCATTATCTTACTTTATTTAAGCCGGCCTCGGTTGCTCAGTTGGATGCGCGTCTGACTGGCGATCAGGAGGACGCGGCTTCGTTACCTGCCAGGGTCGGCAACATTCTTTCGTGGAGATTGATCATGGAATCTTTTCTATGGTCAGTCTCTCCCTTCCGCTGATTCAAGAAGGGCAGTTGCCTGTTTCTGGCGATAGAATGTGCGCTGTACTGGTTAACGTATAAGCCTGCACAGAAAAGGTGTGGATAGATAAACTGACCGGGATAAAAATGACCTAAATATTGTTGATTGGGCCCTTAAACTCCAATACAAACAAACAAACTTACTTTAATCAAAGTAGTAATAGAACCGGTGGGTCAGCTGTCTCTTGGGTGGGTTTGAAAAATACACGGTGACTTAGACTGTAAACATTTGTTTATTCCTTACATCCGTGTACAAAAAGCAAACAGTGTAGACCTTGATCAGATGCCGCGCTCTGTCGCGTCTTGTTAGGGCTTACACTGTTTGCTAAACCCAACACACGATTTTAGTCCAGATTCTATTGTTGATAACCATATTATTGAATACGCCGTCCCCACAGTTATAAGAATAAGGCGGCTATTTTCTATAAATAACAGCTACCTTTAGTGATGGTCAGGTGGACTTAAGCACTATTTTGAAAAAAGCTCCATTGCTTAGTAACTTTTGTCGACCAAAAAACAATATTGTACACTGTAGCACAGTTTTAATGAAAATTGTAACACTTTTTGTAACGTTAATTTGACATTTACCTCACTCGATGCAGTATTTGGCACAACACCCACAAAAAGTAGGCATTTAAAATTTGTGTAGTTTCAACGTTATTTATTTTAATTAATGAGCCGGTGCAAGAAAAAAGCTACAATAAGGCAATTTATGTGCGACGATAGACTACCCAGATCAGCTTGCATACCCGGGCAGTCTGATCGGGGTATTCTTGAGTTTTAAAAACAGTAGTAATATTTGACACTGCCCACACCTGCTTGTTGTATAAACCGATCCTTATCGAGGCCCCAATGACATTTTTTTTCTCGTTACGCTGTTCAGGATCTGCTGTTGGACTTGTGCGGTTGGTTAGGATTAAGAATCGTCCGTACAACGAGCAGGTGTGAGTAGTGTAATAGCTCACTATTGTTTCAAAATCGAAATATTACACCGATCAGATGCATGGACTGGTCTAGGTATTCACTAGTCGCACATGTCATATTTTAGCATTTGTCTTGCACCGGCTGATATATTGACAAAAACAAAACAAATAACGTCTCACCTACAAAGATAAAAGAAAAACGTCTACTATTTTCGCGCGATACGCAAAAAAACTACGAACGGCATAAACATATGGTATGATGATGCCTGTTTGGTTGAAATTGAGGTTGAACGGCCCCGTCAACAGCACTTAGGTCATTTTCGAGACGTTACTTCCAATCTTTTCGGAACTTCTATCCAACATTAAGATGAAATGACATTTCAAGCAATGCCTTCAGTGAAACAAATAGGGATTCCTGACCATTGCATTTACTTCTATTTTATACACATGTACGGTCCAACTCGCACCACTTTTCCTGGGCAGGCTTGGGGTCTTTGGGTGTTTGTGTCGCTTGTATTATTTTATTTTGGATAGCCTTTTGGCCATTTTGTGAGAAAGTAACGGTCCTTTTGGCTTTCCGCTGTTGGTGTTTCCGTTGGGGTATGTTCTTTCATGTTTGTGTTTCTTTCCCTTTGGTGTCTCTGATGGGAGCTGTGTGTTAATTGTATCGATTCTTGATCATTGCCTCTACTTCTAATTTGGACCCTCTAAGTGATTACCAATATTCGCTTATATCCTTTTGTTTTGGACAGCCAACTGGCCATTTTGTTGGAAAGAAACTGTCTTTTTGGCTTTCCGCTAGTGATGTTTAGAGTCTAGTTATTTCATGCTTGTATTCTTTCCCTTTGGTGTCTCTGATGGGAGCAATGGGTTAATTGTATCGATTCCTAATCATTGCCTTCACTTCTATTTTTCATAAGCAGTTGGGATGATAACTTACATAGTGTAAGAGGCAGTGTTTTTCTTGACATCCCATTTCATCTTAACTTTAATTCTTTCTCTCTACCATAGGTCTAAATTAAATTTCATCAAAAATTTCCTAGGAACTATAAAATGTTGAAACTTCAATCTTTATCAAAGTGTGCCTTTATTTTTATTTTCTTGTTGCCCTTGCTTCCAAAGGATTACATTTTTCTAGAAAGTAATATATTTCACCGTAGCTGCTGGTGTTATGGGAATATTTGGCGTCCGTAAAATGTTTATCTGCTCTTCACCAAAGTGTGGATTTATTTTCCAGTCATTTGGGATCATTGATGCCACTGCAGGGGTTCGTAAATGTTTGAGGGTTAATGATGCGGCCTAACTGGCTGAAACTAGCTAGTCTGGGCCATAAAAAATCGTGTACACTCCACAGTTTTCAGTTCTGTCTTGTAGTCCTTGCTTCAAAGGGATTACCCTTTTCTAGAACATTTGTATGCAATGCAATAATGATGGCTTATATTGTATAAAAGGCAATAAGCATCTTCAGCTTATTTGTTCATCTATTCTTTAAATCTTCTCCCCAAAATTAGGCCAATATTAATATTTTGTCAAAGTTTTCACAAGAACAAGAAAAGCTAGAAACCTAATTTCGCAGCATAGTCCTTGGGTGGGCCTCTACTTAGATTTTTCTAGCCTTAATAGCTTAATGAAACGCATGTCTTCCATGGGGCAGAACCCAACTGAACTATGGTGAGTATAGTGGCCCAAGGGCCTTTTGTTTTTACAGAGATTTTAAATCTGAACCATTTGTTTTATCGTCATTTTTTTCGCAACTCGGCGCAACATTGTAAATAGTTCAAGTGCGACAATGTTCTAGACTGGGCAATGTCTTCTTAAGTGACATGAGAGCGGAAATTGTGATCGGCTGTTCATCTGGCCACCACTATTGTCAAAGATACTTGTTACCCTGCTTTTTAGGTTGTCACGAGAAACAACTATATGTCGCTAGTGGTTAAGAGCGCTGACTCTTGATCATTAGGTCTCTCACAGCTGTGGTTCGAGCCTCGCTTGGGTCATATGTGAGACGCCAAGTTCTGCGACGGAAGGTCATGTAGTTTTTCTCCGGGTACTCCGGTTTTCGCCCACTTCTGATTAGCGATCGGCTCGATATGAGTGAAATAATCTTGAAAGGGCCGTAAGACAAAAAAACAAACAAAAAAACAAAACAAACAACTATATGCTGGTTTTCAAAGTGTGTACGTATCTCATTTCTGATCGAGTGTTAACGATACCATTTACTGAAAACGTCTTATAAAGTTCAAAAATTTTAATTTTAATACTAATAAACACTTCTATGGTATTTTCTTCTGAAAAAGTCGTGTACTCGTTATGAGAGGATTAATGAAAACACTGCTTTGCTTCATATGAATGATTTTCATATCCAGAGTGTTGACGAATGGATCGCTGAAATGAACTAAATCCAACGTGTTTATCCATACTACTGAAAGCCTGCACAAATTTCTTTTTGCAGACAAAACATTGTTATTTCGCCCGTACTCTGCGACAAAAGCTGTGTCAAGATTGTGCTTAAATCATCTGTTTAACACAAAAACACTTACCGAAGCGAGGGGTACTTTCAAGATGGCGGCTGCCATTGTCTTTCTGTGTGACGTCATCGGGACGTTGGTTCCCCCCCCCCTTGTAGTAATTTATTGCATTTTTCCTTGGTTTTGCAAAAAAATGATATCTCAATCCACTGAACCACAATAAGTAAAATACCATCATAGAAATGTGGTTCAAGGTTGCCTTTAGGCACTGCAACAGACGAATTTCAAGTAAAATGCCTAAATAGTACTGAAAATTAATGATTCCCAAAAATTCAAAAAATGTAATTTTCTCATCTGGCACTATTTTAAATTCAGAGTATTCCCAAAAATGACCAGTTCTACCAATTTGGCATCAACCTCATTGATTGCGTTGAGGTGTTGAAATCACTTGCATTTAGCTTGTAAAAATGATTGCCCTTCTTCAGTGCGTTTAGTACTTCATTTTATATATTTCATTCATGCATTTTATAACAATTTATGCAAATACTGCACAAAAGTTTCACTGTGTTACTGATTGTGTTTACAGGATGTGTGCTTTTATACTGGATAAATCAAAAATAAAAATTGAAATTAAGATAAGCCAACAGTTTATCCCCATATTTGGAGTGAAGGACTGAAAGCAGCCTCTTCAGCACCACAAACTTTGTCCAAAAGGCTTTTGATCACCGCCAATAACTGCAATGGTATAATATGACTTTTACCCGTTGATTTGTTACATTGGTTCACATGAGCCACCCTAAACAAATAATTGATTTTTGGACAGGTGAACTTCTGGACAACACAAAGTTTATATTTATCTAATCCAATTGATGATCTTTTGTGTCACCTACTTGCCAATGTGCAGGCTGGTAAAAACTCAGAGAAGCCCAATGCGTTTAATATGTTTTGATGAAAAAAGTTTTAAAAATCTCATTTTCTCAATTTGTTTACTAGTAGCTGGGCCGAACAACACAAACCGGAAAATGTTTCACATAATAAATAGTTCGGAAATGAATGCCTACTTTACATAAATTAACGAATAAATTATGTTAGAAAGTACGTGAAATTAGTTGCAATAAAGTTTCAAAAATGATTATTATGTTTAAAATCAAAAACAATGGTGTACTATTGTTGTTTTTGGGTAATTAGTTCCAATGCGTATGAGTACGTTTTTTATTGGCAAGATGGATATCTCTTCAATTTGACAGCTACAGTAATTCATCAGTGATGACAGACGTCCAAGAAAGGCGATGTCATAATGCTGTATGCATGAAGAAGGCTACATAGCTGAATATTCAAGGTATATTCATTGTTGATGGGCAAAATAAAGTGTGGAAGGCATAATTGATGAAATCTGAGCATTTCAGATTTACCGGTAAAAAAAGGAAGATGGCGGCGCCCATGAAGAAAAACATGTCAAAAAAAAAATCTGGTTTTCAATTCAGGTAGGATTTTTGATAGAAAGCTTTGTCCGAGTCACTAGTATTTGATGTGAACTATTGATCTGCAGCTGTTTTAGTAACTTCTAAACAGTCTAGAAGGCGGTTTCATTTTTTTTTCTGGTAAAAGTGAAAAATTCAGAATTGCATTTATTTTCAAAGGCACAGACATGTTGCCAATGCAAGAAAGTACTTGCTGTAATAACCGCTGGTACCTCCAAACATTCTTCTTCTAGGACAGGCATTTTAAACGGAGCAGGATCATATTTTGGGAAAAAATAACATGCAAATCTGACACCGATATTTTTCTTGTGCAAATGTATTGAGGAACCTCAACCCATTCAGTACCAGAAACCCCTAAAGGGGTACCTTGGCAAACGGTTCAGGCCCAGAACAGACGCCGCAGAACGCGGCGTCTGATCAGGGCGGCCACTGTTTGCTCAAAGTTCAGTCATTTTCAAAATAAATTTCGATGAAAACACAACCTGACCACCCTTTATTTTGGAATGTACTCGTTCTGTATATAAGGAGGAAGATTCCATTTGGTACAAAAAGGGTTAATGTAAGGTGTAGATCACCACGCGAAACTGTATCTAATGGAACACGAACTGTTGTCTTCTCTGTTTTCATTGTCGACGTGATAAGGCTCGGTACTCCTAAGTTGTGAACCGTAGCTGTGAAGGCTAAAGCTAAATGGTATATATATGCTATGAGGGCTAACCGGTACTCATAGGATGTGAAGCCTAAATGGTACTCATGACCTGTGAAGCCTAAATGGTACTCAAAGGCTGTTAAGGCTAACCGGTACTCATAGGCTGTGAAAGCTCAATGGTACTCATAGGCTGTAAAGGCTAAATGGAACTCATGGGGTGTGAAGGCTAACCGGTACTCATAGGCTGTGAAGGCCGCCCGGTACTCATAAACGGTGAAGGCTAACCGGTACTCATAGGCTGTGAAGGCTAACCGGTACTTATAGACTGTAAAGTCTTAATGGTTCTCATAGGCTGAGAAGCCTAAATGTTACTCATGGGATGTGAAGGCTTACCGGTACTCATAGGCTGTGAAGCCTTAACGGTACTCAAAGGTTGCGAAGGCTAAATGGTACTCATATGCTGTGAAGCCTTAATGGTACTCATGGGGTGTGAAGGCTAACCGGTACTCATAGGCTGTGAAGGCTGCCCGGTACTCATAAACTGTGAAGGCTAACCACTACTCATGTAAAGGCTGTGAAGGCTAACTGGTTCTCATAGACCGTAAAGTCTAAATGGTGCTCCTAGGCTGAGAAGCCTAAATGTTACTCATAGGCTGTGAAGGCTAGCCGGTACTCATTGGCTGTGAAGCCTAAATGGTACTCATAGGTAGTGAAGGCTAACCGGTACTCACAGGCTGTGAATCTTAAACGGTACTCATAGGCTGTGAATCTTAAACGGTACTGATAGGTGGTGAATGCTAAATGGTACTTATAGGCTGTGAAGGCTAAATGGTTCTCTAAGGATGTGAGGGCTAAACGGTAATCATAGGCTGTGAAGGCTTACCGATACTCATAGGCTGTGGAGAATAAACGGTACTTATAGGCCGTGAAGGCAAAATGGTACTCATGGACTGTGAAGGCTATCCGGTACTCATAGGCTGTGAAGCCTAAATGGTACCATAGGCTGTGAAAAATAATTGGTACTCATAGGCTGTGAACGCTAACCGGTACTCGTAGGCTGCAAAGCCTAAACGGTACATATTGGCTGTGAAGTCTAAATGGTACTCATAGGCTGTGAAGCCTAAATAGTACTCACATGCTGTTATGGCTAACCGGCACTTATAGTCTGTGAAGGCTAAATGGTACTCATAAACTCTGAAGCCTAAATGGTACTTATATGCTGTGAAGCCTAAATGGTACTCATTGAGTGTGAAGGCTAACCGATACTCATAGGCTGTTAAGGCTGCAAGGTACTCATAGACTGTGAAGGCTAACTGGTACAACTAGGCTGTGAAGCCTAAAGGTACTCATAGGCTGGAAAGCTAAATGGTACACATGGGCATTGAAGGCTTACCGGTACTCATAGGCTGTGAAGGCTAACCAGTACTCTTAGGCTGTGAAGAATAAATGGTACTCGTAGGCTTTGAAGGCTAACCGGTACTCATAGGCTGTGAAGCCTAAATGGTACCCATATGCTATTAAAACTAACCGGTACCCATAGGCTGTGAAGCTAAATGTTACTCATAAGCCAGTACAGTACTCATAGGCTATGAAGCCTAAATGGTCCTCATAGGCTGTGAAGCCTCAATGGTACTCATAGGCAGTGAAGGCTAACTGGTACTCATGGCATTTGAAGGCTAACTGGTACTCATAGTATATGAAGGCTTACTGGTACTCATAGGCTATGAACGCTAACCGGTACTCATAGACTGTGAAAGCTAAATGGTACTCATAGGCTATGGAGGCTTACCGGTACTAAAAGGCTATGAGGACTAACCAGTACTAAAAGATTATGAGGTCTAAACGGGACTCATAGGCTGTTAAACCTAAATGGTACTCAAAGGCTCTGGAGCCTAAATGGTACTTATAGGCTGTGAAGGCTTACCGGTACTTATAAGCTGTGTAGCCTAAATGCTAGTCACAGGCTATGGGGGCTAACCGGTACTCAAAAGCTATGAGGGCTAACCGGTACACATAGGATGTGATTCCTAAATAGTAGTCATGGGCTATGAGGGCTTACCGGTACTCACAGGCTGTAAAGCCTAAATGGTACTCATAGACTGGGAAAGTTAATGGTACTCATATGCCGTGAAGTCTTAATGGTACTCATTGGATGTGAAGGCTAACCGGTACTCATAGGCTGTGAAGGCCAACCAGAACTCATAGACTGTGAAAGCTAAATGGTACTCATGGGCTATGAAGGCTAACTGGTACTCATAGGCTATGAAGGCTAAACGGTACTCAGATTATTATGGCTAACCTGGACTTATAGGCTTTTAAGCCTAAATGGTATTCATAGGCTGTGAAGCCTAAAAGGTACTCATAGGCTCTGAAGCCTAAATGGTACTCATAAGGTGTGAAAGCTAACCGGTACTCATAAGGTTTGAGCCTAAATGCTACTCATTGGCTATTAGAGCTAACCGGTACTCTTAGACTATGAGGGCTAGCCGGTATGCATAATATGTGAAGCCTAAATAGTACTGATGGGCTATGGCTATGAGGGCTCATCGGTACTCATAGGCTATGAGGACTAACCAGTACTCAGATTATTATGGCTAACCTGGACTTATAGGCTGTTAAGCCTAAATGGTACTCATAGGCTGTGAAGCCTAAAAGGTGCTCATAGGCTCTGAAGCCTAAATGGTACTCGCAAGATGTGAAAGCTAACGGTACTCATAAGATGTGAGCCTTAATGCTAATCATAGGCTATTAGAGCTAACCGGTACTCTTAGGCTATGAGGCCTAGCCGGTACACATAAGATGTGAAGCCTTAATTGTACTGATGCGCTATGAGGGCTCCTCGGTACTCACTGACTGAAGGTTAACCGGCATTAAACGGCTATGAGGGCTAACCCGTAGTCAAAGGATTTGAAGGCTAACTGGTACTTACAGGCTGTGAAGAGTTAATGGTAATCATAGGCTGTGAAGTCTAAATGGTACACACAAGCTGTGAAGCTTAAATGGTACTCATAGGCTGTGAATGCTAACCGGTACTCATAGACTGTGAAGGCTAACCGGTACTCATAGCCTGTGAAGCCGAAATAGTACTCATAGGCTGTGAAGCCAAAATGGTACTCATATGATGTGAAGCCTAAATTGTACTAATAGGCTGTGAAGGATAGCCCGTTCTCATTTACTTTGAAGCCTAAATGGTACCCATAGGATGTGTAGCCTAAATGTGTCTTTTTATTTTGGATGGCCATTTGGTCATTTTGTGAGAAAGTAACTGTCCTTATGGCCTTCCTTGGTTAGGTTTCCATTATGGTCTGGTCGCTTCATATTTGTGTTTCTTTCCCTTTGGTGTCTTTGATGGGTGGAGTAAGTTAATTGTATTGATTCCTGATCTTTGTTTTACTTCTACTTCGTAGGCTGTTGAGGCTAACCGGTACTCATAGGTTGTGAAGCGTAAATGGTACTCATAGGCTATGGGGGCTAACAGGTTCACATAGGCTATGTAGGCTAACCGGTACTCACAGGCTGAGAAGCCTAAATGGTACTCATATGCTGTGAAACCTAAATGGTACTCATAGGCTGTGAAGTCTAAATGGTACTCATAGGATGTGAAGGCTAACCGGTACCCATAGGCTGTGAAGGCTAACCGGTACTCATAGGCTGTGAAGCCTGAATGGTATCATAGGCTGTGGAAGCTAATTGGTACTGGTAGGCTGTGAAGCCTAAACGGTACTCATAGGCTGCGAAGCCTAAATGGTATTCATAGGTTGTGAAGCCTAAATTGTACTCAAAAGCTGTGAAAAATAAATGGTACTCATTGGCTGTGAAGGCTAAATGGTACTCATAGGCTGTGAAGCCTAAATGGTTCTCATAGGCTGTGGAGGTTAGCCGGTACTCATAAGCTGTAAAGCCTAAATAGTACTCATAGGTTGTTTAAGCTAAATGGTACTCATAGGCTGTGAATGCTAACCGGTATGAGTCCGAAATAGTACTCATAGGCTGTGAAGCCTAAATGGTACTCATAGGCTGTGAAGCCTAAATGGTACTCATAGGCTGTGAAAGCTAAATGGTACTCAAATGCTGTGAAGGCTAACGGGTACCCATAGTCTGTTAAGCCTAAATGGTTGCTCATAGGCTTTGTAGCCTAAAGTGTACTCATAGGCTGTGAAAGCTAAATTAAACCCATGGGCTGTGAAAGCTTAATGCTACTCATAGGCTGTAAAGGCTAACCGGTTCTCATAGGCTGTGAAGCCTAAATGGTACTCATTGGCTAACTGGTTCTCATAGGATGTGAAGGCTAAATGGTGACACAGACTATGAAGGCAAAATGGTACTTTTTGGCTGTAAAGGCTGATCTGTGTGCCCCAGTGGCGTAACCAAAAATGTAATTACGCACAAAAAGTAAAATTTGTGTAAAAGTACGTGTATCTTGCTTATGTTTTGAAAGACTTACCTCCCGTGATTAGGTAATTATCCTTGCTTTCTTCTTAGATTTGTGATTTAAGCGACCTTTTAGGTCTATAATTGGTCCCTACCCATAGGGGCTGGGAGAAATAGATTGGGCTGCATGATGCTTCCACACAAGCAGAAACCGACCGCACATGAGTACTGGTAAACCGCTTAAACGGTCTAAGCCTGCCCAGGCAAAGTGGAGTGGTGCGAGTCGGACCTTCCTTCCTGGTTTCGCTGGGCTGCAGGCTTTGAGGTGTCCTTTTATCTCCATGTCGGGTAAAAGTCACATAAAGTTTGAAGCAACGTCTCCAAAATGACAAGAGTTGACGGGGACGTTAAACCTCAAATCAAACGAATTTAGATATGTAAATGATTCGTGGGTACAAAAAGTGAAGCAAAAAAAAGTTGGACGAGAGATCGAGATCTGTATTTTAGAGTGACCCGTTCAAGGGCGAATTCTTTACAGCTGTTGCATATCTGGGGCCAGTTGTTCAAAGCATCGTTAGCTTAACTCTTCTAGCAAGTACAATATCATAAATTTTGGTATTTTTCAGCAAAACTTTCAGCATATTTGCCATATTTAATGATCAAAGTTTTAACGATAAGTTAACTAACGACATCGTTAGTTTTGAACAACTGGCCCCTGGAACATATCCCTGTGTCATAGTGAATTCTTTAACGAGAACCCTACGGGCCTCCGTGGCCTAGTGGTTAAGAGCGCTGACTCTTAATCATTAGGTCTCTTACCGCTGTGGTTCGAGCCTCGCTCGGGTCACATGTGAGACGCCAAGTTCTGCAACGGAAGGTCAGGTGGTTTTTCTCCAGGTACTCCGGTTTTTGCCCACCTCTGATTAACGATCGGCTCGATGTGAGTGAAATAATCTGGAAATGGCCGTAAAACCAAAACCAAAAAATTAACGAGTACCCACAACATATGTCTTGAAGCGTAAATAAGAAAAGTAATTTATATCCCTGCAAACCACAGTTTTCTGTATATAAAGTGGGGTTTAGAGGGGTATTCATTAAGCTGACTTGTTGTCGTGATATGGACCATGAATGGGAAGTTTTTGAAAAGCTTAAGGTTTTCTTCGGCCCCCGCCCATCGGGGCTTGAAGAAATATATGGGCTGCATGATGCTTCCAAGCAGAGCTGAATTTGACCCACACACAAGTACTGGTAAACCGCTTAGAGGATCTAAGCCTGCCCAGGCAAAGCGGTGTGAGTGTCGGACCGCCCATGCTGATAAATCCTATTGGTTTCATTTGGCGACAGGGCTTTAGATGTCATTTCATCTCAGTGTCGGGTAAAAGTCCAACAAAATTGGAAGCAACGTCTCCAAAATGACCTTTACAGTGTTGACGGGGACGTTAAACTTCGAATCAAACAAACAAAATTAAGGTTTTCTTAAGTTTTACTAGGAAAAGTAAAGGCTTGTGTAAGGCTGCGCAAATCGGATATTTTTTTTTATTATTTATTCATTTTTTTCCTGACTGGATCACATTAATACACATATTTTACAATAAGTATGATTTGTACAATTTGTCAACGTGGTAAAAAGCGACTACCATCATCTTTCGTTTCGCTTTTGCACGCCAATGCCGTATAGTCCCATTTTAACAATCACAAAATGTACATGTTTATAGGGGAGCCGAGCAAATCGGATAATGTGATGATCCTCATTAGTTTAATATAACCACAGTATGGGAGCGGAAGTGAACGGCCATTTGCGATTGAACATCACTTGCGATTTGTACAGTGGACGATCAGTCACTTGCGATATGACATTATCACGTGGTATATCAAATATGTAAACACAGAAGCCATTAGCGTGAGGTTTTGAACATTGCTTTTATTTGTGTAAGTTGTCAATATATGTGTCACTTTATTGATAATGATTTCGTTGGTGTCATTGATCCTAACGGTGGAATTAACGATGGTGATCAGTTGACATGTTGTTCGCTGTTGCTGGCACACGTTACTAAAAAGTGGATTAAATGACGGATAAATATTTAGAGGCAACTTTTTTAGTTTTCCTGACATCTTTAATAAACTATAAAGCCTACTGACCAAAAGGATGTATACGCTGAAGTAAAATGCGGCAGCTAAATCTTAACTTTTATTCCCATCACTTTGGATCAACTGAACGGTCACTTGACATTGGATTGAACGGTCACTTGCGATCTGTAATCATTTGAGTTGAACAGTCACTTGCGATGGTGATTTCACACTTGACATGTTTTTTGTGATACTGGATCATTCTAAGAAGTTTGATCAGATATTGACATCAAATAACCAAAAGACTTCCTTCTTATACGATTGGGACACTACTACTGTTTCATCAGCATGGTGTGGAACTCTTTTCACTTCCGAGTTATAAAGTGAAGACACGCGCTTTATATGATTAGAGGTGCGACGTCCAAGTCAACACTATTCAGGTAATTTGTCGGACGTTGAGCACTTCCAATGCTGTGGCTTTTAACCGACACTGAGATGACATGACATCTCAGTCCATACCGCACAAACAAACCAATAGGGTTTATATGCATAGACGGACCGACTAGCACCACTTTGTCTGGGCAGTCTACGACCTTCTAAGCGGTTTATCATTACTCATGTGCGATCGGTTTCACATCAGCTTGGAAGCACAATGCATCCCAGTCTATTTCTCCAAGTCTCGATGGACAGAGCCTAAAGACACGTTTGCATATTTACTATGACTCTTTCAGTAACATTAAATTATGTCTCCCCCGAATTTTTTTTTTCGGAGAGACATATTGTTTTTCCCCCGGGCGTCTGTCTGTCTGTCTGTCCGTCTGTCCGTCTGTCACACATTCGTGTCCGCTCTATAACTTGAAAACCGTTCGAGCTATCTTCACGAAACTTAGTATAAATATAAATCAGCATTAGACGACGTGCAGTGCCCAAGAACTATAACTCGCATTGTTACTTTTTGAATTATCTCCCTTGGAAGTTTGTTGGTATGTATATATGTATGGGCAAATTGTGTCGGGTCAATGACTTCTTTATTTTCAGATGGTTTTTAAAATTACTAGGCAGAAATATTAACAACCATAAGACGATGTGTGTTGCGCATGAGGCTGGTCGGTACCTCAAAGGTCAAGGTCATACTTAGAGGTCAAAGGTAAAAAAAGGGGCCTTTTTTCGTATTTGGTCAATCACTTTCTTATTTTGAGATGGATTTTAAAATTACTTGGCAGAAATATTAACAACCATGAGACGATGTGTGGTGCGCATAAGGCAGGTCGGTACCTCAAAGGTCAAGGTCATACTTAGAGGTCAAAGGTCAAAAAAGGGGCATTTTTTCGTGTTTGGTCAATAACTTTCTTATTTTGAGATGGATTTTGAAATCACTCGGCAGAAATGTTAAATAATATAAGACGATATGTTGCGTGCATGAGGCTGGTCGGTACCTCAAAGGTCAAGGTCATACTTAGAGGTCAAAGGTAAAAAAAGGGGCTTTTTTCCGGGTTTTGTCAATAACTTGCTTATTTGTAGATAGAATTTGAAGTTACTTGGCAGAAATGTTAACTTTCATGAGACGATGTGTTGCATGCATGATTCAGTTTGGTACCTCAAATGTCAAGGTCTCACATAGAGGTCAAAGTAAAAAAAGGGCCTTTTTTCGTGTTTGGTCAATAACTTTCTTGTTTTTAGATGGATTTTGAAATTGCTTGGCAGAAATGTTAACCATCATGAGATGATGTGTTGCACGCATGACCAAGTTTGGTACCGGAACGGTCAAGGTCATACATAGAGGTTAAAGGTCAAAAAGGGGCCTTTTTTGTGTTCTGTCAATAACTTTCTTATTTTTAGATGGATTTTGAAATTACTTGCCAGAAATGTTTACCACCATGAGACGATGTGTTGCGTGCATGACCCAAGTTGGTACCTCAAATGTCAAGGTCGTACTAAGAGGTCAAAGGACAAAAAGGGGCCTTTTTAGTGTTCCGTCAATAACTTTCTTATTCCTGGATAGATTGTGAAAATACTTGGCAGAAATGTTAACCATCATGAGACGATGTGGTGCACGCTAGACCCAGGTCGGTATCTCCAAGATCAAGGTCATACTAAGAGGTCAGAGGTAAAAAAAGTTGTTGTTTTTTTTGTGTCCCGTCAATAACTTTTTTTATTTCTGGATGGACTTTATAAAGTTACCATGCAGAAATGTTCACCGTCATTAGACCATGAGTCATGTGCAAGACCAAGGTCCATAAACCTCCAATGTCAAGGTCATACCTAGAGGTCAAATTTAAAAAAAGGGACAGTCAACTAGAGCTGTCAGTGAAACTGACTAGGGCCCCGGCAGCGCTATCAGAGGAGTAGGAAAATGTTGATGTTAAAAAAGACGTTTTTTTTTTCCTTTCACCTCTAAGTATGACCTTGACCTTTGAAGTACGGACCTGGGTCTTGCGCGTGACACACTGTCACATTATGGTTAATATTTCTGCTAAGTAATATTTAAATCCATCCAGGTATAAGAAAGTTATAGATTGGTCACAATAAAAAAGACGCTTTTTTGACCTTTTATCTCTAAGTATGACCTTGACCTTTGAGGTACGGCTGTGGATCTTGCGTGTGACACTTCGTCACATTATGGTTAACATTTCTGCCAAGTAATATTTAAATCCATCCAGGAATAATAACAAAGTTATTAATTGGACACAGGAAAGACCCTTTTTTGACCTTTAACCTCTAAGTATGACCTTGACCTTTGAGGTACGGACCTGGGTCTTGCGCGTGACACACTGTCACATTATGGTTAATATTTCTGCTAAGTAATATTTAAATCCATCCAGGTATAAGAAAGTTATAGATTGGACACAATAAAAAAGACGCTTTTTTGACCTTTTATCTCTAAGTATGACCTTGACCTTTGAGGTACGGCTGTGGGTCTTGCGTGTGACACTTCGTCACATTATGGTTAACATTTCTGCCAAGTAATATTTAAATCCATCCAGGAATAATAACTAAGTTATTAATTGGACACAGGAAAGACCCTTTTTTGACCTTTAACCTCTAAGTATGACCTTGACCTTTGGGGTACGGACCTGAGTCTTGCGTGCAACACTCCATCACATTATGGTTAACATTTCTGCCAAGTAATATTTAAATCCATCCAGGAATAAGAAAGTTATGGAGGATAAAAAAAAATGTGGACGGACAGACGGACAGACAGACAGACAGACATACGGACGGACAGAGTGATGCCAAGTAATATTTAAATCCATCCAGGAATAATAAAAAGTTATGGAGGATAAAAAAATTTGTGGACGGACAGACGGACGGGTGTTCTCACAAATGGATACTTATGTGGCTATTTTGAGCAAGATTGATACTTAGGTGGCTAATTTTAACCACATAACAGACCTTTTATGTGTCTAACGGAATAAATCGCACTTTCTCTCATTGACTTACATTGATTCTGTCCAAGTTCATAGCCACCTATCTATCCATTTGTGTGTACGGACAGACAGACAGACGGACGGACAGAGTGATTACTATAGGGCACCCACACTTTCAGTGCGGGGCCCTAATAACTTCCTTATTATTTGATGGATTATGAAATTACTTGGCAGAAATGTTAACCATCATGAGACGATGTGTTGTACCTCAAAGGTCAAGGCCATACTTAGAGGTCAAAGGTAAAAAAGGGCTTTTTTGTGTATGGCCAATAACTTTTTTCTTTTTCTATGAACATTTTTAAAGTTACTTTACAGAAATGTTTATCTTCATTAGATGATGTGTTGCACACAAGACCCAGCTCAATACCTCCAATGTCAAGGTTATACTTAGAGGTCAAAAACGGGGGAGACATCTGTGTTTTTGTAGAAAAACAAATTCTAGTTACTTTTAATATAACTCACAAAGCATTTAATTAATCCCCCGCTGCGAAGCGGAGCGAAGCGGAGATTATAGGAATGGCCTTCGTCTGTCCGTCCGTCTGTCCGTCTGTCTTTCCGTCCGTCTGTCTGTCCGTAACACTTTCTTGTCCACTCCATATCTCCTGAACCCTTTGATAGATTTCCATGACACTTTGGTCAGTTATTCGTCTCAGTGAGCTGGTGTGCAGAACCCATAAATAAACCATGCAGACTCAAGGTCAAGGTCACGGTTGAAGGTCACGAGTTTGAAACTTGGAATTTTTTGTCCGTTCCATATCTCCTTTACCCTTGGAAGGATTTTCATTAAACTTTGGTCAAATATTCTTCTCAGTGAGCTGATGTGCAGAACCCATGTCCTTCCTTCCGTCCGTCCGTCCGTGTGTTTGTCCGTAACACATGTCCGCTCCGGAATTTTTTGTCTGCTCCGTATCTCGTGTACCCTTTGATATATTTTCATTAAACTTTGGTCAATTATTCTTCTCAGTGAGTTGATGTGCAGAACCCATAAATGAACCATGCCGACTCAAGGTCAAGGTCACATTTGAAGGTCACGAGTATAAAACTTTGAATTTTTTGTCCGTTCCATATCTCCTTTACCCCTCAAAGGTTTTTCGTTAAACTTTGGTCAATTATCCCCCTCAGTGAGCTCACATGCAGAGCCCATATAAGGATCATGTGGACACCAGAGCAATGTCACATTGGAGGGTCACGAGTTTGAAACTTTGAATTTTGTGTCCATTCCATATCTCCTTTACCATTCAAAGGATTTTCATTTAATGTTGGTCAAATGTCCCCATCAGTGAGCTGATGTGCATAGAACATAAATAAACCATGCCAACTCAAGGTCAAGGTCACATTTGAAGGTGAAAAGTTTGAAACTTTGAATTTTGTGTCTGTTCCATATCTCCTTTACCCCTAGAAGGATTTTCATTAAACTTTTGTGAAATATACCCACGAGTGAGCTGATGTGCAGAACCATAAATAAACCATGTCAACTCAAAGTCAAGGTCACAGGTCAAGGTCACAAGGTTGAGCCTTGATACAAAGTGCGGCGGGGGATTTGGCTGTCCTTGCGATTGCATTAATGTGAGGTCGGTTTCACCTCTGCCCGGAAGCTAAATGACATCCTTTGTGTAGTCCATGCATGGTACTTGTTACAATTGTTTTACGGTCCCCGCCCATCGGGGCTTGAAGGAATAGATGGGCTAAATGATGCTTCCACGCAGGTAAACCGCTTTGAGGATCTAAGCCTGCCCAGGCAAAAAGATGCGAGCAGGACCGTCAAATACCATAGCACCTAGAGTCGTGGTGCTTGTGCAAACCGCTTAGAAGGGGTGCGGGTCGGGCTGTTCCTGCATATAAACCCTATTGGTTTGATTGGGCGACAGGGCTTGGGATGTCATTTCATCTCAATGTCGGGTGAAATTCCCACACAATTGGAAGCAACGTCTCGAAAATAATGACCTATACAGTGTAGACGGGGACGTTGAACCTCAAATCAAACAAACAATTGTTTTTGTTTAATTCGGGATTTAACGTCCCCGTCAACACTATGAAGGTTATTTTAGACGTTGCTTCCAATTTTGTGTGACTTTACCCGACATTGAGGTGAAATGGCATCTCAAGCCCTGCCGTCCAAACGAACGAATATGGTTAATATGCAGTATAGCTTTTACAAAACTCTAGATCTACGCTGAGCTCATATTATACTGTCTAAAGTTATATACCAGAAATATGTTTTATACAATTTACTGTCTTTGGCAATATTCTAATTGCCAGTCTGCAACCCAGGATCCTGCCGACTGAAGTATGAAATGTCAAAGTTGCAAACGCTGCAATTTTCTCAAAAAGTGCTTTTTCATCTTAAAATGGCACATGTGCAACTTGCTTGTAACATCATATCAAATGGAATGCTTGAAAACTGTTGGAGACGTTAAGCAGACAACTTTCCTACACTTAATAGAAGACTAACTGAAAAGTAACGCCAACATTTTGCTAACGATGGGGCATTTTTTTCAGCTCACCAGAGCCGAATGCTCTAGGCGAGCTTATAGGATAAGCAGTGGTCTATCGTGGTCGAGAGTGTGTTGATGTATAGTTTGTATAGCATGTACAAATATGACAGCAAATATGGGCTTGTACAAATGTGATAGCTGTTTTATGCCAGGGCTCTGCCCGTTGGCCTCATTTTTATGTGCAAGCTTTGGTTTATTATGGGCTTGTTGTTGCATATCTGCATTGTCGTGCAGAAATTGGACCACACTCACCTTGTCGTTGGTGTCGCATGAAAAATCGTTTGATCATCTGAACAGCCTACCAGTGACTACATAGTATACCACTGGCCCTGTGGTCTTATCAAATAAAATGTCTGATCGACATGGTTCCAAATAAGACATATAGCATTCTCAACAAGCGAAACCACAAGCGGGAGACAAAAAAAAAAAATAAATAAATAACTTCTGTTAAAGTGGGGCTAATGGCAGGAGTTAATTTTTTTGCCTCTTTTCTCTTTTGCCAGAAAAGTGGAGATGCTGTGATACATCAATACAGTATGAGTTAGTAGGGTGGAGATGGGGAAAAAGGTGCCAGTAAGCGAAAGACTTAAGCATATTCAGAATATCACCTGACAAGTGACCGTTCAAACTAATCGCAATTGACCTGTACAATCCCAATATTTACAAAAGCAAGTGACCTGAACAGCGTTTCCTTTCCCCTGTGTCATACTTTTAAAAATCCTTCGGTCTGATTTAGATTTTTGAAGATGTCTTTGATTTGTATTCAATCAGTGATAATATTAGAAGACTAAAATGCTAAATAACAAAGGAAATGCTTCTTAACACACGTTTTATGCATATTTACACTTGTGTCAACCGGTTATGGCATTACGATAAACAAAGTGATCAACAATCTAGCTCTTCTCATGCCTTCCAAAAAATAACATATTTATGTGGTTGGAATATGATAAAAACATCCATCTTACCAGCAAGACATATATATCGCATATAAGCGTTATGTTCGCAGAACAAAAATGAAATTACTTACCGTGTCGGCGAAAATATCATACCGCAAGTGACTGATCGTCCACTGTACAAATCGCAAGTGATGTTCAATCGCAAATGGCCGTTCACTTCCGCTCCCATACTGTGATAACAGAGGGGTAGAACTTGGCGTGGCGTATAAAAGACGTTTTTTTTTTTTTTGTTTTTTTTTTTTTCAAAATTATCCTGATTTCAAATTTCTGTTTTATTGGCATCAACACTATACTTATGCACATGTTTAGTCGGCAAACGAGTTTGCCTTATTTGCCGGAAATAAATAAATAAATAATAAAACTTGGAAACGAAGACATTGGTCAGACAGAAAAAACTACCAGACGTGCAACTCATACACCGACCGAGAGTTTCAAGCGTTAATTTATAAAATGGGCCCCGTCAAGCGATTTTGGTACTTATCGCCTATGCGAGCAGCGAAGGTTCAAGCGAGCCTGCGCATCCGCGCAGTCTCGCCAGAACCTTCGCTGCTCGCTCATACAAGCAGTGAATCAAGAGGAACCTTCGGACAGAAAGCCATATTCCTGGCCCCTCTGAATGGCTTGGCATGCGCAGTTAAAATTTGTCATGACGGAATGCTCGAAGACACAAATTCGCTTGGCGGGGCTCATTTATAAAATGGAGCGATGCATTTTTCACATGTACAGTTTCTTTTTTCCACAAAAAAAAATATTTAAATTCTACTAATCAAGAGAATAGGGTATACATTAGAACCGATTTTCTTATCGCTCTACTCTTTATTACACTGCCACAATTAAATGTCACGTAATAGAAATAATAAAACACACACACACACACACACACACACACACACACACACACACACACACACACACACACACTTCTCTATAGCCTACAACATGAGGTACACAACGAGGTAGTTGGTGTGTGGTGTGTGTCCGTCTGTGTGTTATATGTACATGTAAAAACATATAGAGGTATTTCTCAAATGCACACACAGTACAACATTGCCCTACTAAGGTGTACTACCTCGTAGGTAATACAAGCCCTACAACGTTATCACGAGGTATTTTCATAAACCACTCATATACCACCTTTTTTGTTTTGGTTTTACGGCCCTATCAAGATTATTTCACTCATATCTAGCCGATCGTTAATCAGATGTGGGCGAAAACCATATACTACCCTTACACCCCCTTAGGTATAAGGGGTAAATATGGAGGTACTGCATACCGAGGTAACGGAGAAAAAAAGTACCTCGGTATGTTTTTGTACCTCGGTCTACTGCCTAAAAAGTACCTCAGAAAGATAGCTTCACACACACACACACACAAACACACACACACACACACAGTTACACGTGGAGAGTTAGAGAGCTTGGACGAAGGTTACTGTAACATCACAATACACAGTACTGACGGGAATTCCTCTCAAACATTTGTGAAGGAACCTTTTCAGTCAGATAGACAAGAGAACAAACTGTCGACACAAAACAAAATTCCGGTCCGCCTGACAACTAGAGAGGGAACCAGCAACGAAAATCTAAAACAGGGCAATGCTTTAAAGATAAGAACCCAATTAAATACTGGTAAACCGTCTCAAAAGAAGATTTTGTTGATTGGCGATTCCATTTTGAACCCTGTTAATCCGAAAGGGATGATCAAAGACATCCGTAAACATTCCAAAAGTGGTGCTCAGATAAGAAACCTCCTTGAGGAGATAGCCATGTATGACCTGAAATCATTCAAGGCAGTCGTAGTATTCATTGGTGGTAACGATGCCTCCAACAAAACAGACATTGAACTATTTGAAGAGTATTACGATCAGGTCATCAGTCTAATAAAAACCGGAAATCCTGAGTGCAACGTCTTTCTGTGGAGCATAACACCTCGGGGAGATACGGATGTGACTGACTATAATGCATGTATAGAAAGGATATCAGCTCAACGGAAGGAACATGGTGTCTCTTTAATTAAAAACACAGAAGAATATTTCTATGGAAAAGACGGTCTGCCGATGTTTAAGTATTATTCAGCAGATGGTATTCACCTCTCAAGATCAGGAATAAGGCGTCTACTCCATGCAATTGACGACAAGGTACATATTGTGACTGATTTCGAAGGGTGTGTGTTTACGCCACGTACATCAGGTACGCGGGGTCATGGAGGTCGACGAGTAGAGAAGCCGTCTATGGGACAATTAAAGCGCCCGTCATACAGTTTACCTTCTGGTAGGAAACGAGATCGTCCTAGGGAACCTTACACTAACAGATGGAACGGTTTTAACAACGGGCGACAAAAGCGGGGATGCTTTGGTTGCGGTATGGTTGGACACAAAATAAAGGACTGTTGGAACACCAGATAGGGACTCGGCATTACTGCCAGATCAGATAGAGGCACGCCAATAAATAGTGTTAATTCTTTCTATTGTCTTGAAAACATATGTAGTGATTGCAATGAATTGGACTGTGCCTGTGAAAATTTTTATAGTGATTCTCTAATCAATCATACTGAGGGTCAATGTAGGCATGAGAAACATAAGAGTTCCAGTATATATTTAACAGATACTGAAATAAATAGTAATTCACTTTCGTTAAATGAAACGTCAGAAGATATCAGACACGAAACTTCCATTGACTTAAGGCTTTGTAAAAAAGGCATGAACATTGGGTTTTTAAATATTCAAGGATTACGTTCTAAATTTTCTGAAGTTCAGGCAATGCTAACATCTACAAAAAATTAAAATCTGCACGTATTTGGCATGTGTGAAACAAAATTAAATAACAATTGCATGTCAAGCAGTTTTAATATCCAAGGTTTTCAAGATGCGTTTCGTAAAGATAATCATACAAATGGTGGCGGCGGCATCCTTGTTTACGTTAGGGATCAAATAATGGCTAAACGTAGGGAAGACCTTGAGAGTAATGAAATATCATGCATTTGGCTTGAAATTAGTCCTACTAAAGGAAAGTCCTTTTTACTTGGATTCTTGTACAGAAATCCTGTCGAACGTGCCGAGTGGTTAGACCGTTTTGAATGTTTTTTAGATGGCGTTTGGAAAGAAAGTAAAGAAATCATTTTACTGGGAGATTTTAATAAAGATTTATTAAATCCAAATATAAAAAGAGAATGGTCAATATTTACAGAATCATTAGGGCTAAGTCAACTCATTACACAGCCAACAAGGGTAACGAACAATTCTAGCACGCTTATTGACCATATTTATTCAAATCATGAAGATAATATTTCAGAAGTACACGTAAGTCAAATCGGCATCAGTGACCATTTTTCTGTTATCTGCAACAGAAAGTTAAATGCAACTTTTATTAAGAACGCACACAGATCAATAACATATCGATCGTTCAAAAACTTTGACGAAAATAAGTTTTTGATTGATTTGCAAGCAATACCATGGAATGAACTCAGTAGGCTTGACTCTTTAGATGACATACTTTGTGCCTGGTATTCATTTTTCAATGATACGGTCAATAAGCATGCACCAACAAAAACTCATAGAATTAAAAAAGACATACAACCTGACTGGCTAACACCAGATATTCTTGACAGTATGAAAGAAAGAGACAAACTCAAAATACAAGAGGTCGTTTTGAAGAGTACAAACATACACGGAATCAGGTATCATCAATGATTAATGAATCAAAAAAGGCAACTTATAGAACTAAAATTGAACAAGGAAAAGATGATCCAAAATCAATTTGGAGACTTTTTAAAGAGTTCGGTGCTTCAAATAAAAAGGCCGACAATAACGATATCTTAGGACTTAAGATAAACGAAGAAATGGTTGCAGACAATAATGAGTTAGCCAATAACTTTAACGATTACTTTACAAACATAGCGGCAAGACTCAAGGAGCCTATACAACATAACGAATTTAATAAACTAAATGATTACATTAATTCAAAAATTCCTGCAGACGTAAGTTTTGAGCTCCCTGAAATAAGCGAAAGTTTTGTTTTTAAATTTCTTTCTTCACTTGATATTTCTAAAGCAACAGGGTTAGACGGAGTTGGTCCTAGACTTCTAAAGTTGTCGGCAGGAATAATTACTAAAAGTATAACAATTATTGCTAATAAATGTTTATTGACTGGGGAATTTCCTTCCCTCTGGAAACAAGCTAAGGTCATCCCTCTTCATAAAGGGGGTGCAAAAGATGAAATCAATAATTATAGGCCAATATCTATCCTACCTACATTGTCGAAGTTAATAGAGAAATTCATTCACGTACATTTCATGTCTTTTCTGGATAACTTTGAAATAATACATAGTTCCCAGAGCGGTTTTAGACCTGGTCACTCCACTGAAACGGCTTTGTTATTAATGACGGAACATTGGTTAAAAGCTTTAAACGACGGTAATATAGTAGGGACTGTTATGGTTGACTTCAGAAAAGCTTTTGATCTTGTTGACCATACGTTACTTTTAAAGAAACTAGCATGCTACAAATGTAATAGTTCTTTTCTGAAATTAATGGAATCATACTTAAGAAACCGTACACAAATTACATCTGTAAATAACAAAATATCAGATCCAGGTCTTGTTACGAGTGGTGTACCTCAAGGGTCCATATTAGGTCCTCTTTTATTTTTAATTTTCATTAATGATTTGCCTTTAGCTTTGTCGCGAAACATTTCCTCTATAGATCTCTATGCTGATGATACTACGATATATGATATGCAAAGTGACCTGCACACATTAAAATTAAATCTGCAAGAAGCTCTTTTTTCCCTTCATATAAGGTGTAAACAAAACGGGATGCTTTTAAATACTGAGAAAACTAAAGTTATGATAATAACAACAAGGCAAAAAAGAATACATATAGATGAGAGTATTTTAACTTTATCATATAATGGCACTGAACTAAACTTAACTACTGCTGACAAAATACTTGGTGTTAACATCGATGCTAATCTCACGTGGAATGAACATTTCAACTTTATTTGCAAAAAGATATCCACTTATATTTGGCTGTTGTCAAGGATCCAACACTTCATTAATTATGAACACAAAGTTATTTTCTATAATGCGTACATTCATCCACATTTCAATTATTGCAATATAATATGGGGTAATTCATCAAATTATAATATGTCAAAAATAGTTAAACTACAGAAACGTGCTTGCAAAATAATCTTAGGCAATGAATACTCAAGTTTCGAAGATGCAAAATCAAGGCTAAGTATCCTTTCTTTCGAGCAAAGTATGTTCGTAAATAAGGCAAAAATCATGTTCAAAGTCACGCACAGTCTCTTACCAAAGTATATTTGTGAGTTATTTGAGAAAAAAAGGGATCAATCAAATCAAACAACACTGAGATCAACTTCTGGTCAAAATTTTAGAATTCCAAAACCTAATATAAATGTTTTCAAAAACAGTATATCATATTCGGGTCCTATTATTTGGAATAGCATACCAACTGAAATTAAGAATTCTTCATCGTATAATGCATTCTCACGAAATTGTATTAGCTGGTTAATTAACTCTTGATGTTGTTGTATATATTGCAACGTGCGTATGCCTCCGCCACCTTGAACTTTTAAATGTCATATTACCATTTTGCATCTACAGTCGAACTTCGATATCTCAAATACATACTGGACCAAGAACTTACTTTGAAAAATAGGTACCCAATAGTACATAATAGAAATGATCTTGGGGCATATTTTCGACTTTCTATGAAATACACATGTTTTGTGTGTGCTCATTAGAATCGCCTCAAAAAGCAATTCTAATGATGCACACATAACATGCATTTCCAAGTAAACACCAAACAACCCCCACCATAACACATGTATAGCTGGAGAAATGTAAACAAGGGACCCAAGAGTGAGCTCGAATTAGCCAAAGTAAACTAATTATCTGTATTAGAGTTATCGAAGTTTTACATACGAATTCTTCAATCATTTCTTCTTTTCCACATTATGTTATCACTTTTGTTAATACCCATGTACTGTTCGTTAAATGTTTTGCATTGTGTTTTAGAAAGAGGGCCTTGTGGAAGATTGGTTTTACCAAACGAGTTACCCTCTTTAAATAAAGAAATTACTTACTTACTTACTTACACACACACACACACACACACACACACACACACACACACACACACACACACACACACACACACACACACACGCGCATGCACGCACGCACGCAAACAAAAAAAAACAGGAATTCCTTCAATAAAATGTCTAGTTTAGGAAACAATTTAATCCATTGGGAACTAGCTAGTTTTCGCATATATAGTTATCTTAACCCTTTTTGTACCAGAAACCCGTAAAACGGGTCCCTTGGCAAACAGTGCAGGCCCAGATGAGACGCGGCGTCTCATCACGGCCTACACTGTTTGCAAAAAAAAGTCCAGGCATTTTCCAAATCAATTTTGAAGAAAACACAACATGGCACCCCTAAATTTTGAAATGGACTCCGGCTAAGATTCCATTTGGTACAAAAAGGATTAAGCGTGTAGTTTGAGTGTTTTCTGTGCTAAATTAAAGCACTGGCAGCACTGTGGGGCCGGTTGTCTATGGGTCTAGGCTGGAAATAGTCATAAACAGGGGTTTAGACTGTTTCATTTAACCCAATAGGAAAACATGGGCCGTGTGAAATAATGGCGTCCAACATGGTGTCAGAAAATGGTAAATTTTAGGTAAAAATGATAAAATCTTTCATATTTCTAATTTCAACATAGATTATGGGTGCTCGTTAGAACCGCCTCATTGAGGCGGTTCTAACGAGTACCCTCAATCTATGTTTTTGGGGAAAAAAGCAGATAGTATATACTTCCGTAAAGCCCACTTTTCTCTATATAAAGTGGGGTTTAGAGGGGTCTTCATTTGACGGACTTGTTATCGTGATGCCTTAAATTCCTGTAGTGTAAGTAAACAGGGTAGATCTTGATCAGACAGTGCGCTCTGCGATGTATGATCTGGCTATGCACTGTTTGCCAAACCCCACACACGATTCCAGTCCAGATTTTATAGATAACCTCCTTACACATCACCTTGACTTCACAGCGATAAATTTTGCGAGGCTATTTTCTATTAACCCTTTCCCACTCAGATACGTGTTTTTACGTGTCTGCCCCCCACCCCCCCCCACCCCCCATTTTAAGCCCCAGAAGCATCTGAAATCTGCATTGCCTACCCCTGGAAGTTATGTTTGCTGGCCTAAAAAAGTGACCTGTTTTTTCGCGCGCCTCCCCACTAAAAAATATTCTGGGGGGGGGGGGGGGGGGCGTTGCCCCCTCTCACATCCGAAAACTTTGGGGTGTATGGCCCAACCGGCCGCTAAAATTATATCTGAGGGTGTCTGGGGTCAAAAATGCCGCAAAATTGATGCTGATAAAACATGCTGCAAACAGTGAAAACGGCCAGTGCCAAACCCCTAAATTGTAGCCTTGACAGCTGTGTGAAGATTAAGGTTTGGTCAAAAATTCATGTGAAGTCACACTTTTTGCCAACATTGAGATGCCCCCTCATTACCATGACAACAATGATCTGCATTTGAAAGGCTACTGCCCAATGAACATTCATACCGAGTACTGGTAAACCGCTTAGAGGATCGGCAATGCGGTGCGAGTCGGGCCGTCCATGCTTATTAAACCTATTCTATCCATTAGGCGACAGGGCTTGAGATGTCATTTTATCTCAATGTCGGGTTAAAGTCCCACGAAATTGGAAGCAACGTCTACAAAATGATCTATACAGTGTTGACGGGGACGTTGCTCTGTAATCGAGCGTGGTTTAGTTGACATTTCAGTCATTCGAGAATAATGTGAATACTCTTCAAAATTGAAGTGTGCTGAAAGGACTGCTGGGGGCGTGAATGATGGTGGACCTATATTTTCTTTCATGTCTTTAACCTTTACCACTCTCTGGACTAATTCAGCAGACGACAGATTGTTGATATTTTTCTTATTTTTCCCAGAAAACAGGACTTGACATCTCATGCAAATTGTCTCCATAGGAGAGAGCAGGACTTGACATCTCATGCAAATTGTCTCCATAGGAGAGAGCAGGACTTGACACATCTCATGCAAATTGTCTCCATAGGAGAGAGCAGGACTTGACATCTCATGCAAATTGTCTCCATAGGAGAGAGCAGGACTTGACATCTCATGCAAATTGTCTCCATAGGAGATAATTTGCATGATATGTCAAATCCTGTTTTCTGGGACTATGGAGACAATTTACAGATGTCAAGTCCTGCATTCTGGGGAAATTAGAAAAATACTTCAAAATGTCGTCTGCTGCGAACAAAAATACCTAGAATGCAGAGCGTTAACCATAGCGTATATCTGATGAAATTTATATAGTGAAACTTCGATGGCTGGAATTACCACGGCTGTTTCGAACTGTTTCTTCATACCGCATCACGAAAACACATCTTCACAGTTTTGACCCACCTGAACCCCAGTTTTATATAGAAAAAAAAAATTGGGTTTACATGGACAAACCTTATTATCCTTATTCTGTTCTAAAATATAGATTGTGGGTACTCGTTAGAACCGCCTCTATATAAGACAGTTCTTATGAGTACCCACTATCTATATTTTGAGCAGAAATAACAAAACTACTTGGTTTTCATCTAAAAAGTGTGTGTTTTTTCGGCATAAAATTTACAATGCATTTGCACAGGCGTATTTTCATAATTGTAAGAAAACCAACATTGTTGATATATTTGAGATAATTATCTTAATTATGCTCCCCGAATTATTTCGGGGGAGCGTATAGTCGCCGCTTCGTCCGTGCGTCCGTCCCGCTCTTGTCCACGCGAATTCTCTGAAACTACTGGTCGGATTTCAATGAAACTTCATGGAAATATTTAGTATCGAAGGTGGATGCGCATATCGCCTGCGTGTTTTGGTTCGATGATTTTTTTCAACAGTTATGGCCCTTTGATGAATTCTGCATGAATATATAGGGTACTGTTCTTGTCCACGCGAATTCTCAGCAACTATTTGCAGAAATTCAACGAAACTTCAATGGAATCTTAAGCTAGCAGCAATAGAGGATGCGCATATTATCCGTGCTATCCGGTTAGATGATTTGTCACAGAGTTATGGTACTTTGTTTAAAGCTGCAGTGTAAGGTCACTGTGGCTGTTTTTAGAAAAAAAAAAAACAAAAAAAAATTGTCATCACTCTGGTGCCTACATTTATTGATGGATTTTAATATAACTTCACACAAATGTTGGGTATGATAATATCTTGAGCATGTTCGACTTTCATGGTCCTAGGCTCAAGGTCAAGGTCGCTGAGGCTGTCTTTAGAAAAACTTTGTTTTCGCTCTAGTGCCTACATTTATTGATGGATTTTGATATAATTTCACACACAAATGTTGAGTACGATAATATCTCGAGCAAGTTCAACTTTCAAGGTCCTGGGCTCAAGGTCAAGGTCACTGCGGCTATTTTTGGAAAAAACTTTGTCATCCCTCAAGCGTCATCAATTGACTAATGGATTTAATATAACTTCAAACAGATGTTGGGTATAATAATATCTCGAGCAAGTTTAACTTTCAGGATCCTGGGGTCAAGGTCACTGTGGTTATTTTAAAAAAAATCTTTGTCATCGCTCTAGTGCCTACATTAATATAATTTCTCACAAATGTCGGGTATGATAATATCTCGAGCAAGTTTGACTTTCAGGGTCCTGGGCTCAAGGTGAAGGTCACTGCAGATATTTGTAAAAAAAAACTTTGTCATCGATCTAGCGTGGTCATTTGCTGATGGAGTTTAATATAACTTCACACAAATGTTGGGTATGATAATATCTCGAGCAAGTTTGACTTTCAGGGTCCTGGGCTCAAGATCAAAGTCACTGCGGCTATTTTTAGGAAAAAAAAAACTTGCTGGGGGGCAGAAATCTTTCCAACTGTAAACGGAGTTCCATTGCACAAAGTTCATTATCAAACTCTCATAATTCTGATATGACTGAAATACTGCTGAAAAGGATGTAAAATCGCAAGTTATCCATCTACATTAGAGTTGCAGATGGATTAAAGTAAAAGAAGCTAGTCTTGGCAGATGGTCAAAATGACTTTTTTGAGAGTCAAGGGGATAGGATCAAATCCATTTTCGAACCCGTCTGATATTTTATATGCATGTAAAGGCACCAAATACGGAACCATACCTGGAGACAGTCCTATGAGGATAGCCTCTGTGTACGAGAGTAAGATTTCAATAATTTGTATTAAACAGTTTTACCCGATTAATATAGCTAAACTACCACCTAGGATCTTGGGGTATTGTATCGTACCTGAAGACACTTCCTTTCATTATACCGACTTTTGTGTTGCTGATGTTTGTATGACAGTGCCATCAGGTAAGCTAATCTGTCCACATGCAGGTTTTGTTATACTCCATTTTGAAGTACAGTGAGTATACACAGTATACCGCAATGTTTCTTGTTCTTCGGGGGTGGGGGCGGGGGCATCTATCGGTTTCATCGTTATTCTTGTTTATCTCGAAATGAATGTTGTGTGACACGACATACCCTATTTTAAAGTAAATCGAAATGATATCCCTAATGGCTCGAACAGCCCCTTTCTTGAACACATTCTCATGGTCCCAAAGAAGTTCGAGCCATTGAAATTCGACTGTAGTAGTTTTTTCGGCTTATTTCTACTTCAAACAGGAATTTTGGTAGTCATTTGAAACGCCTCATTGGGGCTTTGAGATTACTGCGAAAAGATATAAAAGGTGTTTACAAATATATTTATTTGATCCCGGGCTTCTCCAGACTATCGGATGAGTCTTTAAATCGAGGTCCTGTCTCCGCATGACCTTATTTATTGGTGGGAAGTAAAACTCAAGCATACAGACACAGACAAATATATTTACTATACGGATTTATTATCTTGATGTAGCATAAAATTACCAAAGTTTGGATATTCTCTGGGTTTCCAAATGATCAAAGCTAATCAGGTTTGCATCCTTGCGTGATTATTCGTCTTTTTTTCAGTTTTTCAGGGTACATTTATTTAGAATGTCGTCAGTAGAGGGGGACAAGACATTTTTCGCAGGCTCAGACGAGATACTTTCTCATATCTGTGGACCGTGCAAAGACGATGGTGATGTCAGAGATGCAAACTACTTTTGCGAATTATGCAATGCAAAACTTTGCAAAGATTGTAGAGACGAGCACATCAAATTCAAAGCAACGAAAAACCATAAAATTGTTTCTATAAGCGAATGCCCAGAAGAAAGTAAAGAGACGTTTAAAATCACTTGCATCTGCGACCAGAAACGAGGCGTAGAATTGTTCTGTGAAAATCATGGCGAAGTCATTTGTCCATCATGTGAAACAATTAAACATAGAAACTGTAATACAAGCCCCCTTCAAGATAACGTTACCGAAGTTACACAAAACAAAATAAGTGTAGCTATAGAAAATTCAAAAACGTTGGAAAATAAAATTGAAGAATGTAAGCGAAACAGAGAAACTGACTGTAACAAACTTGAAAAGCAAAAATCAGAATGTAGAGAAGAAATAAAAGAATTTCGACGAGATATTTGTAATGCCGCAGAAAGAATGGAGGAGAACATGCTTAAAAGTTTGGACGATAAGACTGGTCAGCACAGACATTCTATAGAAAAACATATTTTAACATTAACAGCGGCACTAGAGGCTCTGAAGTTTGACACAGATCTTCTTGAAGGTGCTAAAGCATCCGGCGAAAAAACTTTAATGTTTGCTGCAGATATCAAAACGTCAAAAAGCCTACGCGAGTATGAAGACTTGATTAATGACTTAAACAGAACCATTCGTCAACCACGTGTCGTTGTTGAACGGAATCGAACAGCAGCAGATATCTTGAGTGACTTAGAGTCGCAGTGTAAAATTATATCAGACGAGTTGCCAGAAAACAGACAAGTCAACAATGTTATACTGGACATGGAAGTGCAGTCTTCCAGTGAAGTAAACATACAACTACAAGATGACAATAATATTCCTTCTATATCAGGATGCTGTTTTCTGACAAACGGAGATGTTTTATTGTGCGACAATAGTAATAATAAACTGAAACTGTTAGATGGAAACTGGACTTTGAAGAAATCATTGACATTACCAGGTCCTCCGTGGGATATATCAGTTTTCAATGAACAGGAAGCAATTGTTACCATCCCCGATATTTGCAAGTTACAGTTTGTACATATGTTACCTGATATGGAACTTGGGAAAGAGATTGCATTAGATGGTAGGTGTTATGGTGTTGACGTATTTAAAGATGAAATATACACTGCTGTAGAGACTGAAATCTTTAAACTGGATAAAGCTGGAAATATCACAAGTAGAGTTAATTTCCCTGAGGTGTTTACAGACCCTCCAGACTACCTACGCCTCAGTAAGTCAGGCTCTATTCCGCGTGTGTATTTAACAGAACGGAGCTCCTCTATAATGCTATGCTTGAGCATTGATGGAACAGTATTATTCCAGTATGAAGACAAAGACCTGATGTGTCTGGGTGGGATATACGTTGACTCTGAAGGGAACAGTTTTGTCTGTTGCAACTTTTCCCACAATATTGTTGTAATAACAGCTGATGGCAGGAAACACAAAGATCTTCTTACAGCCGAGGAGATAACAGCACCAAAATCAATAGCCTTTAGACCTGAAGATGGAACACTTGTTGTTGGTTGTTGGAGAAATTCAAAATTGTTTGTATTTAAACTTGCAAAATAAACATGTGCTCTGCATTATGCGACAGTTATAGTTCATCAACGACCTTTGAGAGTTCAACGTTCAAGCGTGATGCATCACGAAAACATGCCTTTATAATTTTGACCCCATTGAACCCCACTTTTATACAGTAAAACTGGGGTTTACAGGGGTAAGTCTTATTTTTCTTATTTCTGCTCTAAAATATAGATTGTGGGTACTCGTTAGAACCGCCTCGATGAGGCGGTTCTTACGAGTACCCACAATCTATATTTTGAGCAGAAATTGAGGCGGTTCTTACGAGTACCCACAATCTATATTTTAGAGCAGAAATAAGAAAAATATCACAATTTTTCATCTAAAAAATCGATTTTTCGGAGGTAAAGTTAATGTGTTTGTATAGGCGTATTTTCGTAATGAGACTATTCCATGTTTTAGGGGAAGCAGGTTTCGGAATTTTTTTTCACAGGATTTTAAAATTATAAGCAAGTTTTTTTTATAATGCCATTATAGAGAATTTGTAGCCGAGTGGTTAATATGATGCAGTACGATTCTCAGTAAAACTATATCGCCCAATAAAGTCCCAACTGAAGGCGATTTACCGAAAACGCGAACTAAACCAAACTTAAAGTGCATTCACGTCCCACTGCGTTTTGAATTTTCATACAAGATATCACGCATAGGTGAGAAAGGTGCCATTTTCGCTATTTCTGTTTTATGCGCGTGCGCAGTCATGCATTAATAGAACTGAATGCACGACTTCTTGTAATGAGAAACCTCGCGGTCTCTCGACTTTCGGATGAGTCTTTAAACCGAGGTTCCGTCTCCGCATAAGCTTAGCTGTTGGTGAGACGTAAAACTCAAACACTCACTCACCTCGCGGTCACCCCTACAGATATGTGAGCAGGGTAGGCTCAGGCCAGACTGCACTTCAGTCAACTTCTCTGCAGTCTCTCCCGAGTCTTAGCTGATCACAAAGCCTTTGCCTTTTCCTTGGCTAGTCCCCGAAGCAATAAGCAACATATTCTTATGAACCGGCTAATATATACAACGATATAACAAGAGTGTTTTTAGTTTTAAGTTCCACCAACAGCTATGGTCATACGGAGACGGGACCTCGGTTTAAAGACTCATCCGAAAAGCTGGAGAAGCCCGGGATCGATCCAACGATATAACATATCCGTGGCTATCTTTGCGATGAATTTGTGATATTTTTCTGATTTATACCCCAAACATAGGTTGTGGGTGCTCGTTAGAATCGCCTCATTGAGGCGGTTCTAACGAGTACCCACAACCTCTGTCTTGGAGCAGAAATAAGGGAAACCATGTATACCCTGTAAACCCCAGTTTTCCCTATTGAAAGTGGGGTATAGAGGGGTGTTCATGTCACTGACTTGTTCATCTGATATATACTTCTTTTGACTCCAGTAATAGTATACATGTGTATAATATATCTCGAACATCGACGACTCGTTTACCATGGCTGTTTCGAAGTTCTTCAGTCCCTAGGATCAGTCCCTAGGATTATGGAGAGGACTTGAGGCTTGAGGAAATAAATGGACTGCACGATGCTTCCACGCTGAGCCGAAACTGACCGCACGCGAGTACTGGCAAACCGCTTAGAGGACCTTAGCCTGCTCAGGCAAAGCGGTGTGAGTGTCGGACCGCCCATGCTTATAAACCCTATTGGTTTCATTGGGCGACAGGGCTTGAGATGTCATTTCATCGCAATGTCGGGTAAAAGTATCACAAAATTGGAAGCAACGTCTCCAAAATGACCTATACAGTGTTAGTTTATACTAATTTATTTTAGTTCGATTGCGATGAAAGCTTTAAGCTTATTGAATCGCTCTCGAACACTCATTCCGGGTGTTTTCACGCGCGCAGTGTTGAGGGGGACGTTAAATATCAAATCAAACAAACTAATCTATCATCAAGAAAATGGATGAATTGTCATCTTATGCCTCCTTACCTGGTGTTATTGTTTACCCTCAGTAACTCGAACTGTCCGTGGCTCGAACGCATGTGTATGCACCAAAAAGTTTACGAACCATTGAAGTTTGAATTGACTATGTTACCAGAACGGTTAAAAGTATTGGGACGGATATACCTAAGCAAACAGTGCATACTCCGATCATGTAGGAACAGTCTGATCAGGGTCTACACTATCATGCCATCTGCACCTTTCGGACTCCTTGCTGGATCATGAAACAAATTTGTTTAAATTTTAGGATCATTACTGCAAGTCCTCAATGTGTCCGACCTAAAATAGTGTTGACTGGGCCGTGAAACTCCAATACAAACAAACAAACACTTCCCACAAAACTTAACAGTTTTGGCTGGTTTGCGTGTAAATAGTCACCGCCTGTTACTATGTTTCACCAACATCTCCATGACATGGCTCTTTGTACATGTAAGACATGCACTTAGTATGATCTTAGTATATAACGTGGTTCAATCCTCTACATAAGAAATAGTGGGAGATAATTAAGGAGATTTTCGTCTTTTATCTTCCAAATGTATGCTGTGTGTACACATTAGAATCGCCTCGATGAGGCGCGTCTAACGAGGACACACATCATACATTTTGTAATACAATACCAAAAAGATGTCCGAAAGTATCTCGATATGCTCCTGGCAGTGGCTCGAAAAAGCCGACCCCGGCAGCCCGGTCGACCAGGAGGAGCGGGTCCGACATCCGCCGGGGTCGGCAATATTCTATCATGGAGATGGATCACGAAATCGTTTCTCCGGTCATTCTCTCTCTCTTCTCCACGAGCCCTCCCCACCCCCCCCCCCCTCGATGAGGCAATATTCTTTCCTTGAGATTGAACACGAAATCGTTTCTCCGGTCATTCTCTCTCTCTTCCCCACGACCCTCCCCTCCCCCCTCGATGAGGCGATTCTAACGAGGATACACAGCATACATTTTAGTATACAATAGTATACCAGAAAGATGTCCGAATGTGTCTCGATATGCTCCTGGCAGTAACCCTCAGTGGCTCGAACTACCCCTGTATCGAAGAGATTTTCCAGGGTCCAAAGGCGCTCGGGCCATTGAAGTTCGATTGTATATGCAACCCGAACTAGGCTTAAAGTTTGATGTCACTGCTTCCCACAAAAAAACCGGCCTCGGTAGCTCAGTCGGAAGCGCGTCTATGTGTACAAAACATTTGGTGGGATTTGTCATGTCAGTATTTTCTGATTTTTATTTTCAAACTCTTTTAAAGTTCTCTTAACCCATTTATTACCAGAAACCCCTAAACGGGTATTTGGTCAACAGTGCAGGCCCAGATCAGACGCCACAGGACGCGGCGTCTAATAATCAGGGCCTCCACTTTTTGCTAAAAGTTCAGCTATTTTCCAAATAAATTTTGAAGAAAACACAACCGGACAGCCCTAAGTTTGCAAATGAACTCATGCTGTATATAAGGAGGAAGATTCCATTTGGGATAAAAAGGGTTAAATATGAATCATTAGCGTTTTGAAGCTCTTCACAGATAAGGGAAATCAGCTTAAAATGACGAGAACTTCCTTATACAGTAAAATTCCGCTATTAAGACCACCTAAAATTAGGACTAATTCTGCTATAAAAAGCTTATTTTGAAGGATACACTTAAGTTTACTTTATGTTTCTGCCTACAATGTCTTCTGGTCAGGGACCACCTTTGGGACTGTTCAAAAGTGGTCTTTAAGACCACTTTTGAACAGTCCCAAAGGTGGTCTTAATACAGGAATTTCACTGTACTATTAAGCTGACTGTGTATGCTTATACATCTGTACATAGCTTTAAGTTTCAATATTCAGCCATTTTACAGTTTCTGCTTTTCCCCGAATTGTAATTATAATATTATTCTAACACTTGCCCAAGTCCCTACATTTACATTATATCCGGCCCCCGCCCATCGGGGCTTGAAGAAATATATGGGCTGCATGATGCTTCCACGCAGAGCTGAAACCGACCCGCACACGAGTACTGGTAAACAGCTTAGAGGATCTAAGCCTACCAAGGTAAAGCGGTGCGAGTCGGTCCGTCCATGCTTATAAACCCGATTGGTTTCATTGGGTGGCAGGGCTTGAGATGTCATTTCATCTCAAGGTCGGGTAAAAGTCCCACAAAATTGGAAGCAACGTCTCCAAAATGACCTTTACAGTGTTGACGGGGACGTTAAACATCAAATCAAACAAGCAAAATTTTTTTATATCAAATGAAAGTCCCTTTAAACAAAAAATATGTAAAAGTCTCTTTAGTCTTCATCTCTGAATATTAATTTCACAATTCTCTTTTTTTATTTATTTGTTTATTTTATTTTTTGTAAACAATAAATTCTCTAACAGACACTTAATTAACAGACTTGGGCAAGTCTATATTATTCTCTGTGTTTCCTTGGGCGGAAGGTGCCATCAGTGACTTTCTGACATGCAAAAAAGCCCAGCCCGGTACACAAAGTAAGCCACCATGTTAACGAACCCCCCTTCAGAACCGAACACACTTGAAAACCTCACTTCATAAAGAGGAAAGTCGGGTTTACAAGGGTTTACCTTATTTTCTTTAAACCATTGCATACTAGTGGACTCTACCATTGATATATGTTGGACAAGTCCATTGGACATATAAGGAGTGTCAGGTTTTTATCCAATTTTTGACGGAAAATTCTGTTAGCAAATAGTGCAGGTCCTGATCAGACACCCCGTTCTGTGGCGTCTGATCTGGGCCTGCACTGTTTGCTGAGGTAACCATATATGGGGTTTCCCTGCATACAATATAGATTGTAGGTACTCGTTAGTTTTAACATGTTTTGTTTTTGTTTAATTTGAGGTTTAACGTCCCCGTCAACACTGTTAAGGTCATTTTGGAGACATTGCTTCCAATTTTGTGGGACGTTTACCCGACATTGAGATGAAATGACATCTCAAGCTCTGTCGGCCATGAAACCAATAGGGTTTATTAGCATGGACGGTCCGCCTCACACCGTGGTTCCTGGACAGGCTTATATCCTCTAAGCGGTTTACCAGTACTAGTATGCGGGCCGGACTCAGCTCTGCGTGGAAGCATCATGCAACCCATATATTTCTTCAAGCCCCTATGAGTGGGGCTAAGTTTTTACATGTAGCAGTCCCAATGATTTTGTTTGTTTGAGGTTTAACGTCCCCGTCAAGACTTTATTTTGGAGACGTTACTTCCAATTTTGTGAGACTTTTACCCGACATTGAGAAGAAATGGCACGTAAAGCCCTGATGCCCAATGAAACCAATAGGATTTATAAGCATGGACGGTCCGGTCCGACTCGCACCGCTTTGCCTGGGCAGACTTAGATCCTCTAAGCGGTTTACCAGTACTCGTGTGCGGTCGGTTTCAGCTCTGCGTGGGAGCAACATGCAGCCCATCTATTTCTTCAAGCGCCGATGGGCGGGGGCCGACACTCAATGAGCTGTTTCTAAAAGCCACCAACACGCCATGTTTGTAACAAAAAAAGGACAATATCTTGAAAAGTATGGAAGTAACAGAGCATCGTACATGAGTGCTCATGTAGTTCTGAATTTAACAAACGAACCCACCAGGCACATGGCGTAATTGTGACGTCACATGGCGTAATTGTGACGTCACATCAACTTCGGTGCAACGTCATGAGATTTATGCAACGTCACATCAACGTCGGTGCAACGTCGTGACGTTGCACCGACGTTGATTTGACGTTGCCCTAACGACATGTGCCTGCAGGGAATTGACTCAGTTGAGTAAAAAGGGATAAAATGAGAACACTTTATCTCTCTTCCTCAAAGAGTTCAAAGAATTTAATTATACATTATCTCAATTAAAAGGCATTTTATTCGCGATTTGTTTACATATGTGTCAATATTCCACCATCAGAAAACGCGACGTCATCATGTAACGTAACGGGGCATGATGACCTTATTTGCATATTTAACATTTACATGTCTTGTATTTTCATGTTCATGATCATATACCACACTTGTCTGACCATGCTAAAATTTCCGTTAAACTTTCAGCATCATTTAGTCCAAACGTTTCTTCTACATTATATGATGTTCTCTATGACATGCCACCTGCATACAAATGGCTTAAAGACTCTCCATTCATGTTTCAGAAAGCCTTTGATTCGCCTGAGGTCAAACAAAAAATCAATACGTTTATGGAATCATCATTTATTTCTGAAACACAATCATTTTCTGTAGATAAGGCATTAGAGCATTTTAATGATATTATATTTACCGCGTAAAGAGAGGTACTAAAACTAATAAACGTAACGATAACAGGTGTAAAACTAAGAAATGGTTTGACTATGACTTGGTGAAAATGCGTAAGAAATGATAAGAAAAGGTTCTTTGTATTCCAGATATCCAAATGACCCTATCATTCGGGGTTCCTTTTTAAAGTACCGAAAACTTTACGATCGTTGTTGTAAGAAAAAATGCAAGGAATTCAAATCAAATTTAATCAATCAATTAGATAACATGTACGAGAATGATCCTGAATCATACTGGAAGCTTCTAAAAGAGTTAAAAGAAGAGTCAAATTCAAAAGACCCAGCTCAAAATGTTGCGGAAGATGATTGGTTAAAACACTTTTCCAGTTTATTCAAAAATAATCAAAAGTTTTTATTAAAACAAGAGCAGTTTAGTGCTAAAGTAGAAGCTTTATCAGACCTGCACACCTTTTCAGAACTTGATGTTCGAATTTCCGATAAAGAGGTTTCATTTGCAATAAGCAAATTGAAAAACAATAAATCTGCAAGTATAGATGCAATAAAAAATGAAATGCTTAAATATAGCCATTCTCATGTATTACCTTGTATTGTCAAACTTTTTAATATTATTTTGTCATCAGGTACCTATCCAAAAAACTGGAAGGGGGGATACATCAAGCCTTTGTATAAAGGTGATGATCCAAGTAACCCTGGGAATTATAGGGGTATAACGGTAATGCCCTGTTTAGCAAAATTATTCAATAGTGTTTTAGATAACAGGTTACAAAAGTTTTTAGATTCAAATAATATCAAGTCAAATTGGTTTCCAGCCTAAGGCAAGAACAGCAGACCATATGTTTGTACTCAGAACATTGATAAAGAAGTATACAAACAATAAGTCCAAATTATATGCGTGTTTTGTTGAAAAGGCCTTTGATTCTGTCTTACACTCAATCCTATTTTATAAATTAGCCAACATGAACATTAAAGGACCTTTTCATAATATTTTACGAAGTATGTATCTTGACAATGAGCTTCAAATACGTCTGAAAGATAAATTAACCCGTCCGTTAGCAGCAAAACTTGGAGTCAGACAAGGAGATACTTTAAGTCCTAATCTTTTTAAAATATTATAAATGACTTGCCCGATATGTTTAGTGAAAATGACGATCCAGTCCAACTAAATAATGTTTCCATTAGCTCATTGCTGTATGCAGATGATCTTATTTTAATATCAAGCTCTCAAATAGGTTTGCAAAATTGCTTGAATAAGCTTGAGAGATACTGTGAGGAGAATTGTTTATCTATAAGTCTTAAAAAAATAAAGTTTTAGTATTTTGTAAGAACGGTAAACTGTCCAGTGAGAAATTTTATTATGGTAGCATGTTAATTGAAAATTGTAATTCATATAAATATTTAGGCATTGTGTTCTCTTCGTCTGGCACTTTTTCATATTGTCAGACTGATCTGTATAAACGTGCACAAAAGGCACAGTTTAAGCTTTCTAAGTGTTTTTTCTGGCTTAAGTCCAAAAATAGATACTTTATTACATCTCTTTGATCACACAATAAAACCAATCATACTGTACGGAAGTGAAATATGGGGAACTGTCAATATTTCATCATCCAAAATCAAAAAGGCAAACTATGTCTTCGAGGATTTGGTAAATAATTTACAATGTGACAAGTTACATATAAAATTTCTGAAGTATATATCAAGAATGAACAAGAAGTCTTCAAACGACGCAGTTTTGAGAGAATTTGGCAGATATCCTATGTACATTGAAGGTCTAGTTAATACATGCAAGTATTTTCAAAGATAAGCAACAGCGAATCAAAATTATTGAAATGTGCATTTCATTAAAGTTGCAGTCTTGCAGATGATAAAAAAATGAGTTGGGTTTCTTGTGTGGAGTTCTTATTAAAGGAGGTTGGTGTGCCTTCCAGTCGATTATATGAACATAACGTTTCAGCTGTGGTTAAAACAAAACTTATTCATCGTTTTAAAACTAAATGGACAAGTTCATTGGCGGAATGCAGAGAGAAAAACCAAGGCAAATTACGAACATATGCAATATTTAAATCAGTATTTCAAAAAGAAAAGTATTTATCAATTATTGATAAGGTGGACATCCGCAAGTGTTTCATGTCATTTCGCATAAGTGCTCATAAACTTGAGATAGAAGTAGGTCGATACAAAGAGTTACCAGCTAAAGAAAGAGTCTGTAAAGTTTGTATGTCTGGTGAAGTGGAAGATGAACGGCATTTCCTTTTCGGCTGTTCAGCTTACACTTCATTAAGACAGACATTCATGGCGAAAATAGAAAGATTGTGCAAACACTTTTCCACTCTATCCCAAGATGGCCAGCTCATATGGTTGATGAGAAACGAGTCTGAAAAAGTCATTTCCATATTTTCAACTTATATTTACGATTGTTTTGAACTGAGGAAAAAGAAAACATAAACACACACAAATATTCGTATATGTCATTTTGTGCCTAGGGCGGGTCGCTAACTCCAGTCATTTAATTCCAGTACCAGGTCAGTCGAATAAGTAAGTGCGTGGATGAGCCTGTGCAAGGAGTGGGTATCGGAGCATAAATTATCCTTGAGATGCAACTGTTGTCGGCTCAAAGCTATGATTAGTCGGTTACTTTAGCCGATAGGGGTTGTATTTCTTGTTGGGTGCAGTGCATTGGGCTCAGGCCTCATCATGCATATTCGGAGGTGACTGGCACTGTGTACAATGATCAACAAATTAACTTGCGGATGAGTGTTATTATAATTTTATTCATCTACTTATTTTTCTGGCACTGTGAATTATGAATGAAAACACGTTATCACCGAAGGTTTTCCTGCCACTTTTTTTCATTTTTTTTTTTTTTTGCCACAACATCATAAAAATTGGGACAATAATGCATGTGCAGCTGATGCAAACCCTCGAAGGTTGGTAGGTTTATTTACGCCTGTGGAGTTTATACCTAAAGTGTCATTTTGTCTGAATTGATGTCCCAAGTTTTAGGATCAGTATGGTTATTTAGTGTGTGCAATGTGTGTTCATAATGAATGTGTTTAATTAATATGTACTTTGTTGATTAACTATTAATGACTATTATGCTTTGTTCATTGATTTGTATATTCTGAATGCCAGAGATGTCCCACGATTGGTTTAATAAACATATTCTATTCTATTTTTTTTTTTTTTTTTTTTTTTTTTTTGGGGGGGGGGGGTACGGCCCTTTCAAGATTATTTCACTCATATCGAGCCGATCGTTAATCAGAGGTGGGCGAAAACCGGAGTACCCGGAGAAAAACCACCTGACCTTCCGTTGCAGAACTTGGCGTCTCACACGTGGCCCGAGCGAGGCTCGAACCTACGGCGGTGAGAGACCTAATGACTAAGAGTCAGCGCTCTTATCCACTAGGCCACGGAGGCCCGTTTATTCTATTCTATTCTATTCTATTTAATTTATGGATTATATGGATTACCGAATTAATTAAAAAGAGGATCTTACACGAGTGGTCATTTCATATGAAATTTATGAAACGAGCCTTCGGCTGGTTTTATAAATTTCGTATGAAATGACCACGAGTGGCAGATTCTATTTATCATATGACCACTTTAAATTGGATTTTACCGCCTTTGATATTTTTTCCATAAAAATGCGTGGTTGACATGGACGTCATCATGACGTTATTTATTCCCGCTAAAGTGTTATTACACGTGTGGGTAAACGATTTTTATTACACGACGTTATCCACAACTTATCAAAGACGTCATATGATAAAAGACGTCATTGCATTCTCAGACGCAAAGTCATATAACACATAGGCGAGTTATCCTACTGGCTTTACTTTTTGGGCCTATTGTTTTTCAAGTTTTAAAGGTATGCTGACCAATAAACTAAACTTTGCAAGTTCAAATAAATACACGCATGGAACATATTGGACCCGAAAGTAGCGGAAGGTATATTCAACAATGAACTTCCTGCCCTACAAATGCTTAGCGTCCTAAACACCGAGCCGTCTTGTCAAGTTAATCAACGGGCCGGGAAAACGAGCTTTAAAATAAATAAGGCTTTCTAAATACACTGGGGGAAAACGGATTCCATCTAAAACATGAATTTGGTCTGAGGGAAAAAATGTGTCCTGCTAAAATAATTCTTTCTTTGAGAGGCTCTCCCTTTGTACAAGAAGGGGAAATCGTCTCCCTATCAGCCGTGAGAAGCAAATACCCAGCAGGCACACGTCGCTAGGGCAACGTCAAATCAGCGTCGGTGCAACGTCATGACGTTGCACCGACGTTGATTTGATGTTGCATAAAAGCCATGACGTTGTACCGTTGTAATCGCACAGTCTGATTAGAGTCTTCGCTCCGTGTTACATTAATGACCCATGTTCTATAGCGTCTTCAGGCAAGCTGGGACGGTAGTATTGTAACTGAGTGGGTAATTCGTCGCTGGAAGTATATGTCAGAGGCATTCCGATAACACACCCGAATCTCGAATCTTTCATGTTTACAAAATATAAACTTATCTGATGAAAATTTGTGATACTTATCGAATCTTTTATTCTCTCAATCCATCATACATAATGGCAATATGAGGTCATACAAACAATAGTTATAATAATTCAGAGAGGCTCAATGACAAATAGAGATATGAGGCTGCACATATCAAAAAATAACACAAGAAGACCATTCTTAAGTGAACCATTTGTGGCAACTGAGCCCGGCAATAGAGTTTATAAGCATGGATGGTCCGACTTGCACCAGTTAACCTGGGCAGGCTAAGGTCCTCTAAGCTGTTAACAATATCTTCCTTCAAACCCCGATGGGCGGGGGCTGATATACCCTGTTCATTGAACGGACTTGTTAACATGATGATACAATTGGGGCTTGAAGAAATATATAGGCTGCACGATGCTTCCACGCAGAGCTGAAACCGACCCGCACACGAGTACTGGTAAACCGATCAGAGGATCTAAGCCTGCCCAGGCAAAGCGGTGCAAGTCGGACCGACCATGCTTATAAACCCTATTGGTTTCATTGTGCGACAGGGCTTGAGGTCTCATTATATCTCAATGTCGGGTAAACTTCCCACAAAATTGGAAGCAGTGTCTCCAAAATGGCCTATATAGTGTTGACGGGGACGTTAAACCTCAAATCACAAAGACAAGGAAAACAGCAATAATAACGACAACACCAAGAAAACAACACAGCTAAAACGGTCTGAAAACATAAATACCGGTAAAACATTCTGGGAAAAGATGTCCTTTATTTGAAGCCTTTATATCATGAGAAACACAAAGCAGATGATCGTTAGTTCAATCTTCAAGAAAACACGCATTCTGATAAAACTGGTGGAGTCTGCTAACGCAAGTGGAGTCTGATAACGCCAGTTGAGTCTGATAACACTACATGTAGTTATGTCTGAAAACACCAGTTGTGTCTGATTACGCCAGTTGTGTCGGATTACACTACATGTAGTTATGTCTGAAAACACCAGTTGTGTCTGATAACACTACATGTAGTTATGTCTGATATCTGGGCCTGCACTGTTTGCCAGGGTACACGTTTAGGGGTTTCCGGTACAAAATGGGTTAACATCAGTTCAGTCTGATAAAACTAATGGAGTCTGATAACGGATGTGTCTGAAAACACCAGTTGGGTCTGATTATGTCAAAAGAAACAAACAAACAAAACAAGGGTATACATTATTTTTCTCATTTTTGCTCCAAGACAGGTTGTGGGTACTCGTTAGAACCGCCTTATTGAGGCAATGTCGGATTTAACACACACAAAAAAAAATGATCATAAAATTTTCATTCGAAAAAGTGTTTGTCACAGATCTATGTAAAATAAAGCATTATTTTACACTGATGTTGTTAGGTTCAACTGGTGTTTTCAGACACAACTAGTGTTATCAGACACAACTGGTGTTTTCAGACATAACTACATGTAGTGTAATCAGACACAACTGGTGTTTTCAGACATAACTACATGTAGTGTTATCAGACACAACTGGTGTTTTTTCTCTTTATTTCTGCATTTTAGCATACGATTTTCAAGACGTACACAACCATTTGTATGGATTAAGATGTTGTTCAAGTATGCTAAAATGCAAAAATAAAGAGAAAAAATCCAAGAGATCAGTTTTGGACCATCCTCTCTACTAACCGCACGAAAGCTCTACTGACCACAAGTATTTGTGGTATAGAATGCATACAGCATTTGCTTGTACACATGAACGTTCATTTGGTACTGAAACCATAATGGTGAAGCCATTTAAATTTTAACGATTTGGTAGAACACACACACACACACACACACACACACTTAAGAAAGCAGGAAAGCAAAATCTTCACACCCAGACACACACACACACACCCACACACACACACACTTAAGGAAGCAGGAAAGCAAAATCTTCATGTAGAGGCGCGGGTGCGTCGTATGCATATAGAAAGCGTCGTCGTTGATCTGCTCTCATCATTTTTGTTTATTTTCTGAAATGAAATAAAAGCATCGCTGATAATGCATGATTGATTTGATTGATTGATTTGAGGTATAACGTCCCCTTCAACACTGTATAGGTCGTTTTGTTGCTTCAAATAATTTGGGACTTTTACCCGACATTGAGATGAAATGACATCTCAGTCCCTGCCGCCCAATGAAACCAATAGGGTTTATAAACATGGAGGGGCCGACTCGCATCATATTTCCTGGGTAGGCTTAGTTAGAACTCCTAAGCGAATTACCAGTACTCATGTACAGTCGGTATCAGCTCTGCGTGGAACCATCGTGCAGCCAGTTCTATTTGTCCAAGCCCGATGGGCGGGGGCGGTGATAATGCATTGAACCCGGCCATGATGCGTTTTGCAGATATTTCAAAAGCACATTGCGATAACATATGGGCTCCGTCAAGCGATTTTGGTACTTATCGCCTATGCGAGCAGCGAAGGTTCAAGCGAGCCTGCGCATCCGCGCAGTCTCGCCAGAACCTTCGCTGCTCGCTCATACAAGCAGTGAATCAAGAGGAACCTTAAGACAGAAAGCCATATCCCTGGCCCCTCTGAATGGCTGGGCATGCGCAGTTAAAAATTGTCGTGACGGAATGCTCGAAGACACAAATTCGCTTGGCGGGGCTCATATCCGTGCGCTAAAATGGTATCCATCTTATCTCGAGAAAACATTTGATATTGTTCTTATTTCGAATCTAAATATAGATTCGTTAGAACCGGCTCAACGAGGCGGTTCTAACGGTTACCCACAGTCTATGTTTTGTGCAAAAATAGGGTAATAATGAATACTCTCGTAAACCCCCCTTTTCTCTATATAAAGTGGGGTTTATAGGGGTGAGACAATCTTGAAACGAGACAGTCAGAATTCTAAAGTCCTGATATCTACCGACAATGAGGATTACACTCGGTGGTCATTTAATATGAAATTTATTAAGCAAGCCTTGGGCTAGTTTAATAAATTATAGTGGAAATGACCACGAGTGTAAAATTTTGTTTATCATTTAACGATTTGAAATCGGATTTCACTGCCGGTGCCCCGGCATTGCATTGCCGGGCACGTTCAAAAGAATTTAAATAAAAAAATATATATAGGCAAAATAACGGACCTAGAATCAATGTGTATAGTTCGAACAATCAGACATGAGACTGGTGACCTCTTTTACCATAATTTCACACCCGACTGAATTCATATATTTATCTTCGCCGTTTTCTGAAGATGACGATATTGCTATTCAATACATAGAGGTCGGTAAATGGGTCGCCAGTCCCGAGATGCCGAAAATTCATGAGACGTTTACAAAAACCGACCTCTTGAGCGATAACACTGACTAATTGAGTCTTTGTATAAAGGTCAGTCTAAGGTCAAATTGCACAAGCTAAAACTATTGAACGCATGGCCATCTCATCCACGAACGGCCCCGCCCATCGGGGCTTGAAGAAATAGATTGGGCTGCATGATGCTTCCACGCAGAGCTGAAACACACCGCACACGAGTAATGGAAAACCGTTTAAGCCTGCTCAGGAAAATGGTGCGAAAATGGACCGTCCATGCATTTAAACCTTATTGGTTCCATTGTGCGGCAGGGCTTAAGATGTCATTCCATCTTAATGTCGGGTAAACTTTGAGTACCACAAAAATGTAAGCAATGTCTCCAAAATGACCTATACAGTGTTGACAGGGACGTTAAACCTCAAATAAAACAAATGCCATCTACAAAATAACAGTAACGTGATATCTGAGACAGAAGAAAGTGTCCGTACCGCGGAACCATGAAAGTTCTTTGGACACTTTTGTCAGGCCTCATACTGACCACACTTTTCCATGCCTGAAAGGCCCGATTTGCTTCTGAAGAAGCCATCTGATCAGGATCTACAATGTTTGTAATGCCGTTTGTGAAAATATCAAGTAATTTGGCTGACTTATAGTCAGAAATGAGTCGGTTAATAAACCTATTTAGCAGGATAAGGGTTAAATTGTTGTTGTTGTTTTTTTTGTTTTTTTTTTTAACAGAAAAATCAAAATCTAAAAGCCAGCAATCAAGAAAAAATCAAGCTCTAAAAACCTGAAATCCTGCAAATGTCTGAAAAATATGAGGCCTGTTTAGTACTAGAAAACGCAAAACCGAAACACTGTGTGTCAAACTCACCCGTTAGGATTATTTGGACCGACTTGCTCCATCGGGACCTGGAAAAAAATAAACATTGAAATAGAGGATCTTACATGACTGTTCATGAACACTCATGTAAGATCCTCTATTTCAATGAGTTCAGGAAAACAGATAAAATGCGAGGCTTTGCCGAGCATTTTATCCCTTTTCCTCAACGAGTTTAATAAATTCAATAATTCATGAGCACGAATGCAATACTCTATTTATCATATGACATTTAAAACGATATTTTTTCACCTGTTTTTACAAAACTGTCAATATTCTGCCATTAGTAAATACGTCGTCGTTAAGGACGACGTACATATAAAGGTTACAAGACGTATCTAGCTGGATTTTCTTGCATAAATATCTATGCGCATGGTTGTTTGAAGCCATTGTCAAATGGACCGAAAGACGTGCTCAAACAGCAAAAACCATGTTCAAATCATGAAATTCGCGTGCTGTTTGAACATGGATTTTGAGCTTTTAATATCACAAGACGGGCCTTGCTTTGTTTACGTTACGTTGAGCAACGTAACGTTATCGCCCCGAACGTTTTAGGATTCTATGATGACGTCAGATGGTTACTGCGTTACAACGTCATTGTAAACAACAATCTGAACTGTCCGCTATGTTGGTTCGCCGGTCGGATTTGAAGAATTTATATGGAGTTTATATGGAGCTTTTGGACGTTTTCGTCAAAATTTGCTGTCGAAATCGTAAGTTATGCAAGAACAGCGATCATCCATGGTTATTTCATTGCATTAACATTTGCCGGATCCCTCGGAAGATATTTGAACATTCGGCCTGACGGCCTCATGTTCAAACAGCTTCCTCGGGACCCGGCGAATGTTAATGCATGAAAAACCATGGTTGATCCCTATAATCGAAAATATTACAAGGTTATTACACTCTCATGCATACGCGACGTCATATGATAAAGTAGGATACCGATTTCCCGAACGTGTTCATTTTTGGTCGACCAAAAATTACTAAGCGCCGAAGTTTTTCAGTGCTGATGTCCACGTGACTATCACAGATATGTTAGCAATCCAGGTTACGGTTCTTTATACAAAATAGCCACGCTATTATTATTGCACTGATGTCGGACTGTTGCGTAAAAGCGGTATCTATAGAACCTGGAATGTAATCATGTACTGGGCTTGGCAAACAGTGTAGACCCAGATATATAGACTGTTTATATAAAGGGCGGCCCAGCCCATCGGGGCTTGGAGAAAAAGATTGGGCTGCATGGTGCTTTCACGCTGAGGTGAAACCAACCGCACACGAGTACTGGTAAAACGCTTAGGAGGTCTAAGCCTGCACAAACGAAGTGGTGCGAGTCGGTCCGTCCATGCATATAAACCCTGTTGGTTTCATTGGGCGGCAGGGATTGGGATGTCATTTCATCTCAATGGCGGAAGATCGGAAGCAAAAGTCTCCAAAATAGCCTAAATAGTGTTGACGGGGACGTTAAACTTCAAATCAATCAAAGAAACAAACAAAAACAACCTGTCGAGGAACAGAAATAAGAAAAATAATATATACCCCCGTAAACCCCTTTAGGTTTAACGTCCCCGTCAACACTGTAAAGGTCATTTTGGAGACATTGCTTCCAATTTTGTGGGAATTTTACCCGACATTGAGATGAATGACATCTCAAGCCCTGTCGCCCAGTGAAACCAATAGGGTTTATAAGCATGGACGGTCCGACACTCACACCGCTTTGCCTGGGCAGGCTTAGATCCTCAAAGCGGTTTACCAGTACTCGTGTGAGGATCGGATTCAGCTCTGCTCGGAAGCATCGTGCAGTCCATATATTTCTTCAAGCCCCGATGGGCGGGGGCGGTAAAAACACGGTAAGACACAACAAAACTGTCTGTTCCGCTACACAACTAACTCGTGAGTCTTGAAAAAATAGACAGAAACTAGAAATATTGAACTCCACATGCATCCAAACGGCAAACAGTAATGCACTTATCAGGTTGTGCAGCAAAACGTATTCACCTTATTTGCATTATCTGCTGGATCCCAGCTTGCACATTGTCAATATTAGAAAAACAGGTAACCAGACCCCCTGACCTTGAAAGGTCAGGGGACTGGTTACCTGTTTTTCCAACACTTATAATCTTCAAACTAGGAACCAGCAGATAATGCAAAACGTATGTTTTCTCACGAGAAGGGCCGTTATCACAATATATCAGTGTGACAAAGTGCATTCTTTCATATCGCCAAAACGTTTATTTTTCTGACGAAGATTGCACGATCCGCAGAAAAAGCGACCGACTGAAGTCGGTTGATTTTCTAAGAGTGCCCTAAAATCACCGTGCCATTCTGTCAGTCTGTCCGTCCGTAACCCGTTTGTGAAAATTGGTGATAGTGACTTAACCGCTTGGAATATTTAAATAATTTTTGGCATACTGATATATCAATGAGATCTAACCAATGAACTTGCGAAATATTACATTCCATTTAGTATAGCCTCGCCGAGGCGAAAAATGTGAAAATTTTCGAACTGCTTATCCTCGGAAACCGTTGGGCCGATTGAAGTCAAATTTCATATGGAGCCTCTATTGGATGGGGGAAACCAAAATTTGCTCATGGGGTCCAGGTCACATGACCAAAATGGCCGCCAAGCCATATATGGTAAAAACCCTTCAAAAATAGTCTTCTGCAGAACCACTGGGCAGATTTCCACGAAACTTGATAAATAGCATCTGGGACGTAGGTCCATCATAAATTGCTAAAATGGTGACCCTGGGGTGACCTTGACCTTCTTTGTGCCTAGGTCAAACTTTGACACATATGCTTTTGTATTGGAAAAGTGAGAATGCATTTTATCCTGCAAACGATTCAGAATACAGTACTAAAATATAAGATATAATTTTGCTCCTTACGTTCAGGCGCATTTATTGGGGGGACCTTTTTAGGTCCAGGTCACATGACCAAAATGGCCGCCATACCAATATATGGTAACACTCATAAAGCTAAAAGCATCCGGCGGGTCGTGCACTTCAGCTGAAGCACTGGTTCGTGATATATTTCTTGTTTATACTCCGAATATATGTTGTGGGTGCTCGTTAGAACCGCCTCAAGAGTACCCACAACCTATGTCTTGAGCAGAACTGAGAAAAATAATACATACCCCTGTAAACCCGAGTTTTCTCTGAATAGCGTGGGTTTAGATGGATGTTCCTTACAAGGACTTGTTAACGTGATGCTGGACCAAAAGATCGCCCCCACCCATCGGGGCTTGGAGAAATAGATGGGCTGCAAGGTGCTTCCATGCAGAGCTGAAACTGACCACACATCAGTACTGGTAAACCGCTTAGAAGGACTAAGCATGTCCAAGCAAAGTGGTGTGAGTCAGACAGTCCAATGCATATAAGCCTTTTGGTTTCATTGGGCTGCAGGCCGATTGGCCATTTCGTGGGAAAGTAACTGTCCTTTTGGCTTTCCGCTATTGATGTTTCCATTGGGGTCTAGTTGTTTCATGTTTGTGCTTCATTCCGTTTGGTGTCTCTGATGGGAGCTGTAGGTTAATTGTATCGAGCTTCACTTCTATTTTACGTCCCCGTCAATAATATTTATGTCATGTTGGAGACGTTGCTGCCAATCTTGTGGGGCTTTAAATGAATGACATCTCAAGCCCCACCATCAAAACAAACCAATATGGTTAAAATGCAGGGACGGTCCGACTCGCATCACTTTGCCTGTTGTTAGCGTTTTACCAGTACTCATGTTCGGTCGGTTTTAGATCTGCGTTGAAGCATCGTGCAACCTAATTAATTTCTCCACGCCCCATTTACGCACCAGTTTGCATGATATTACACCTGTGGCCATATCATTTTCTATGACATTATCCACTAATTAAAATAAAAGTGACGATATATGTACATGTATATGACAGTCTACTTACATAGGTCGAGCATACCGACCCCCTGCTGGCTGCATGATGCTTCCACGCAGAGCTGAAATCCGACCGCACGCAAGTACTGGTAAACCGCTTAGAGGACCTAAGCATGCCCAGGCAAAGCTGTGCGAGTCGGACCGTCCATGCTTATAAACCCTATTGGTTCCATTGGGCGACGGGGCTTGAGATGTCATTTCATCTCAATGTCGGGTAAAAGTCCCACAAAATTGGAAGCAACGTCTCCAGAATGACATATACAGTGTTGACGGGGACGTTAAACCTCAAATCAAACGAACAAACAAACAAGATTGAGCATACTTAAGGACCACCGTATTAAGTGCTAACTATTTGTGTTTTCGAACACATACTTTATGTAAAATAATTTGACTGGTGGATGGCCAGAAACTGGTGTGGCTAAATTAATTTAGCAGGATAAGGGTTGAAACAAAATGACTTTTCAGTTTAATATTCAGTCGAACAATGGATGGCTCGAACAGTTCAAATTGTTTTCAAGACGTGGGTAGTTCGAGCTACCGAGGGTTAATAAACCGCTAGGCCAGAAAGCATAATGCATGCAATTACGGTAAGTCATTTTCATGCTTAAAATATTGATGATATGTTTGTGTCCTTATTAGAATCGCCTCATAGAGGCGATTCTAATGAGCACACAGAACATATACATGTAAGTTTTAATATAACGGTACGAAAGCTGAAACCGACCCGCACGCGAGTACTGGTTAACCGCTTAGAGGAATGATCCTGCCCAGGCAATGCGGTGCGAGTCGGCCCGCCCATACTTATAAATGCTATTGGATTAATTGGGCGGCAGGGCTTGAGATGTCATTTCATCTCAATGTCGGGTAAAAGTCCCAAGAAATTGGAAGCAACGTCTCCAAAATGACCTTTACAGTGTTGACGGGGACGTTAAACTTCAAATCAAACAAGTACGAAAATCTCTGTAAATTGCCCCTTGTTATTTCTTGTCAGCTAAGAGAAGAATTCTCTAGGGCTAAGGATCGAGTTTGACTCAACCAGGGTAGACTAATCATCGGTGTTCGAGCCATCGAAGTATCACTGTATTTCACATTTCAGTTGCTTAAATGGATGGGATAGATTTTATTTGTTTGATTTTGAGGTTTAACGTCCCCGTCAACACAGTATAGGTCATTTTGGAGACGTTGCTTCCAATTTTGTGGGACTTTTACCCGACATTGAGATGAAATGGCATCTCAAGACCTGACGCCCAATGGAACGAATAGGGTTTATAAGCATGGACAGTCCGCCTCGTACCGCGGTTCCTGGACAGGCTTAGATCCTCTAAGCGGTTTACCAGTACTATAGTGTGCGGACGGTTTCAGCTCTGCGTGGAAGCATCATGCAACCCATCTATTTCTTCAAGCCCCGATGGGCGGGGGCGGTTGATGGGATAGAAAAATTACGATTGGGCTGAGACATGGACATTATACTCGTTTTCATATTAATACGCATTAGAGTAAAATAGTTCCATCCTACACTCTCAATCCTATCCATCGCGAAAACAGGCCTACATAATTTTGACCCCCTTGAACCCCACTTTTATATGGTAAAACTGGGATATACCTTATTTTTCTTATTTCTGCTCTAAAATATAGATTGTGGGTACTCGTTAGAACCGCCTCGTTGAGGCGGTTCTAACAAGTACCCACAATCTATATTTTGAGCAAAATTAAGAATAATAACATTTTTTTTTCATCTTAAAATTGTCGTTTTTTCGGAGGTAAAGTTTACAATGTACTTGAATAGGCGTGTTTTCTTAATGATGAATTGTATTGTTATAGTTTGTCAAGACGATTATCAGACAGAATGAAAGAAACACGTATGTGTCATCAAAAGAAAGAAAGAAAGAAAGAAAGAAGGGTAAAAACGCGTATGTGTCATCAACAGAAAGAGAGAAAGGGTTGTACATTCGTCCCTGCATTCGTCAAGCCTAAGAGTAGCTTGGCAAACATAAGGCATACCTCTGAATTTCTAATAGGGTTGTTTGCTTCGCGTTTGACCAGGCAAATACATCTATAACCATCGCAGAAGCAACCCCGCGGACAATCCCAATCGTAGCTACACCCTTCGGCATGTGGAGCTGGAATTGCATCAAATACGTGGATTTGTTTTATTAACCCTTATCTTGCTGAATATTCATATAAGCCACACCCATTTCTGTCCATCAACCAATCAAATTTCTTGATGTAATTTATTAAGTACTACAAATTCATAAAATGAATACCAAACAGTGTAGATCCTGATCAGATGGCTTCTAGAAGCCATCTGATCTGGATCTACACTGTTTGCAAAGATAGGGGTTGCCGTGAACAGCAAGATAAGTGTTAAACATGTCCTAAACATATGTTCTGCATGTCAAAACATTTTTACCTTCGGGATACCAAGAAAAACTGCATCTGTTTATGTAGTCTGTCTTCTCGTAAACTTTTCGAACCTATTTTAACATACAGGCAAACAGCTTGGGCCCTGGTCCGTGAGTGAGTGAGTGTTTCAGTTTTACGTCCCACCAACAGCTAAGGTCAAACGGAGACGGGACCCCGGTTTAAAGGATCATCCGAAAGTCTGGAGAAGCACGGGATCGATCCTGCGACCCCTGGTTTACAAGGCGGGTAGCATAACCACTACATCTCGGAGACTTCTGGGGCCCTGGTCAGACTGTTCCTAAAGAAGCGGTTTTATCTGGGTCCGTACTGTTTGAAACAATGGCTTTTAAAATAACCGGTCGACAACAAAGCAGACGACAATTATTGTCATTGGCGTCTTAATGGTAAACGGGCACTTTTTTGCCTGCGTGACTATCGCTGACCATGTACAAAATACAGATAAAGGTTATTTATAGCCGTGGAATACTTGTCCCTGTGACGTCATAGTGCAGTTTTTGTTTGATTTGAAGTTTAATGTTCCCGTCAACACTGTAAAGGTCATTTTGGAGACATTGCTTCCAATCTTGTGGGACTTATACCCGACATCGAGATGAAATGACATCTCAAGCCCTGCCGCCCAATGAAACAAAAAGGGTTTATAAGCATGGTCGGTCCGACTTGCACAGCTTTGCCTGGGCAGGCTTAGATCCTCTGATCGGTTTACCAGTACTCGTGTGCGGGTCGGTTTCAGCTCTGCGTGGAAGCATCATGCAGCCCATATATTTCTTCAAGCCCCGATGGGCGGGAGCCGATCATAGTGCAGTAAAGATGTTTGTCCGTAAACCATTTGACTGTGCGCATGTTTTAGGATGTTGGCAAACAGTGTAGACCAATATCAGGCGCCACAGAATGCGGCGTCTAATTGCTTCTGTACAGGACCATACACAGATCAGTGCTGTCAACACTTTGCGTGTTGAAACTAGTACTAAACCTTTTCTGTTAAGTGAGAAGCCTCCGTGGTACAGTGGTTACGCTACTCGCCTTGTAAACCAGGGGTCGCAGGATCGATCTCGGGCTTCTCCAGACTTTCGGATGAGTCTTAAAACCGAGGTCCCGTCTCTGTATGACCTTAGCTGTTGGTGGGACGTTAAACTCAAACACTCACTCACAAATTCTGTTCAGTGCGCGTCAACCCATAAAATACCAATCACAACAATTGTCATCTGCTCCGTCGTCTGCTGGTAACTTTAACAAGAAGGCCATGATGGCCCTGGATCGCTCATCTGATCCATAGGGTATCAAGTGGGCCCCTGAGAGAGCCATTATTGGCCCCGTGCTATAATATGATTAATCTTGGTAGTGGTCTTAAAGGTGAGGTTTCATACCAAATATCAAAGAACAGAGACTTCTGGTTTCAGACAAGATTTTTAAAGGTTTTCCTTATATAAGTCTACTATACCTTGGGGTCCCCCGGGGCGGGCCATTTTGCACCCAGGGCTATAATCCTGGCAGAAATCCACAAGACGAAGCTTCATACCAAATATCAAAGACCTTGGCCTTCTGCTTTCAGACAAGAAGAATTTCAAAGGTTTTCATTGCCATGACTTCTATTTCCTATGGCTATAATTTGAACAATTTAGATGAAGCTCCACACCAAATATCAAAGACCTGGGCCTTGCGGTTTCAGAGTAGAAGATTTTTTTTTAATTTCCCTATATAAGTGAATGTAAAAAGTTAAAAACGAAGGGCCCCGGGACGGGGGCATTTTTGACCCAAGGGCTATGATTTGAACAATCTTGGTAGAAGTCCACTAGATGAAGCTACACACCAAATTTCAAAGAACTGGGCCATCCGGTTTTGGAGTAGAAGATTTTTAAAGATTTTCCCTGTATAAGCCAATGTAAAACCAAATGCCCCCGGGGCTGGGGCATTTTTGGCCCCAGGGCTATAATTTGAACAATCTTGGTAGAGGTCCACTAGATGAAGCTTCATACCAAATATTAAAGACTTGGGCCTTGTGGTTTCAGAGAAGAAAATTTTTAAAGATTTTCCCTATATAAGCCTATGTAAAACTAAAGGCCCTCTGGGCAGGGGCATTTTTGGCCCCAGGTCTATAATTTGAACAATCTTGATAGAGATCCAGTAGATGAAGCTCACACCAAATATCAAAGACTTGGGCCTTGTGGTTTCAGAGAAGAAGATGTTTAAAGATTTTCCCTATATAAGCCTATGTAAAACCAAAGGCCCTCGGGGCGGGGGCATTTTTTGGCCACAGGGCTATAATTTGAACAATTTTGGTAGAGGTCCACTAGATGAAGCTTCATACCAAATATCAAAGACCTGGGCCTTGTGGTTTCAGAGAAGAAGATTTTTAAAGATTTTCCCTGTACAAGCCTATGTAAAACCAAAGGCCCTCGGGGCAGGGGCATATTTTGGCCCCAGGGCTATAATTTGAACAATCTTGATAGAGGTCCACTAGATGAAGCTTCACACCAAATATCAAAGACTTGGGCCTTGCGGTTTCAGAGAGAAGACTAAACTAACTAGTCTGGCCCAGAAAACATGTACACTCCATATTTTTCACTTCTGTGGTGTATTCCTTGATTCCAAAGGATAACCCTTTTATAGAACATATTTAACTTCACTACAGCTGGTGTGTGGGAATGTGTGGCGGCGGTAAAACGTCTCCCTGCCCTACATCATAGTGTAGATTATATTTTCTTGTCCTTTGGGATCATTGATTCCATTGTGGAATTTTGAAAATATCTGAGGGTCACTGATGAGGCCTAATTGGCCGAAACTAGCTAGTCTGGCCCAGAAAACATGTACACTCCATATTTTTCACTTCTGTGGTGTATTCCTTGCTTCCAAAGGATAACCCTTTTATAGAACATATTTTAAAGATTTTCCCTATATAAGCCTATGTAAAACCAAAGGCCCCCGGGGCGGGGTATTTTTGGCCCAAGGGCTATAATTCGAACAATCTTGGTAGAGGTCCACTAGATGAAGCTTCATACCAAATATCAAAGACATGGGCCTTGCGGTTTCAGAGAAGAAGATTTTTAAAATTTTCAGTAAAAAATCTATTTTTAGCTCCTGTGACCTAGATTTGCAACAGATTGGAACTATTTGAACAACTTTGAAAGGGGACCACCTAAGGATCATTCCTGTGAAGTTTGGTCAAAATCCGATCAGTGGTTTAGGAGGAGATGTCGTTTGAAGAAATTGTTTACGCACGCACGGACGCACGGACGGACGTACGACGGACGAAAAGTGATCCCAAAAGCTCACCTCGTCACTACGTGACAGGTGAGCTAAAAATCAGGAGCAGTCTGATCAGGATACACACCGTTTTCGTGTATGCAAAAAAATTTGTTTGAAAAGTTTGCAAGAAGATGCAGCAGATGAAAGAAACAGACGCCATGTTTAGATAGGGCCTACATTTTTTTCGTGGCATCTTAAGGGGATGGATACACCTTCAGGGGGGGGGGGGGGGGCAACTCCTGCAAATTGTTTTTGTCTCCCATTTCCATAGGGGTCAACTCTTAAAGAGAAGAATTGGCTCCTATATTAAGAACAAATTCTTTCCTTAAAGAGTAGACCCCTTTCTCAGTGGGACAGGGTTTATAGAAATGCAAACAGGAAGTTCCGAAACTTGTCTCCCTTTGAAAAATGGCGGAAAAATCTGCCAGGTGTTCCCATTCCCCTTAAAGGTTACGGTAACGATACAATAATATAGTTTGTCTGTCATGACTGACAATGACCATTCTTAATCACATGCTAGAAATGATAATGTTTTTGTGTTCTAAAATGGCTGATGAGACCAATTCTAGCTCTAAACTGTCTGCTGCAGACTAAGGTTAGAGGAAGACAGCCATGAAACCAATAGGGTTTATTAGCATGGACGGTCCGCCTCGTACCGCGGTTCCTGGACAGGCTTAGATCCCTAAGCGGTTTACCAGTACTAGTGTGTGGGCCGGATTCAGCTCTGCGTGGAAGCATCATGCAGTCCATATATTTCTTCAAGCCCCTATGGGCGGGGGCCAATTTTATAAAGATCAAAGTGAAGCAAAGTGGGGTTTGTGGGCGTATACATTATTTTCCTCATTTTTGCTCAAAATCATAGATTATTGGTCTCGTACGAACCGCCTCATTGAGATGGTTATGACGAGCATCCACAACCTTTATTTGGACTGAAGGGGGATGGATACACCTTCAGGGGAGAGAACTCCTGCAAAATTATTTTTGTCGCCCATTCCAATAGGGGTCAACTCTTAAGGGAAAGAATTTGCTCCTGAGGAGCAAATTCTTTCCCTTAAGCGTTGACCCCTTTTTCCGCGAGACAGAGTCCGAGTGGCCCAGGAAAAGGAGGCCACGTGGAAGATTAGTACTACTAATTGTATTACCCTCTATAAATAAGGTCGATTATTATTATCATTATAGAAAAGCGAACAGGCAGTCCCTTGTTTCCCTCTGAAAAATGGTGGGGAAAAAGTGCCAGGTGTTTCCATTCTCCTTAAAATGAGCCCCGCCAAGCGAATTTGTGTCTTCGAGCATTCCGTCATGACAAATTTTAACTGCGCATGCCCAGCCATTCAGAGGGGCCAGGGATATGGCTTTCTGTCTGAAGGTTCCTCTTGATTCACTGCTTGTATCAGCGAGCAGCGAAGGTTCTGGCGAGACTGCGCGGATGCACAGGCTCGCCTGAACCTTCGCTGCTCGCATAGGCGATAAGTACCAAAATCGCTTGACGAGGCCCAAATAAGAAAACTTTCGAACATTTCGGCCATATTACAAGGAAGAATTGTTCCCGCCAATCGGGGCTTGGATAAAGAGATTGGGCTGCATTCAGCTTCGGCGAAGAGCTGGAACAGGCCGAACATGATTCGCCCCCGCCCATCGGGGCTTGGAGAAATAGATTGGGCAGCATGCTGTTTCCACGCAGAGCTGAAACTGACGACACATGAGTACTGGTAAACCGCTTAGAAGGACTAAGCCTGCCCATGCAAGCCATTGCGATAACCGTGAACCCATGTGACACGGTGCATTTTTTCACATCTCCAAAATGGCTACTTTTCTGATGAAAATCGGTCATTGTTTTTATTTACAATGAAAACATAGGTTGTGGGTGCTCATTAGTACTTCTAACGAGTACCCATATCCTATATGTCTTGGATTAGAAATAAGAAAACATGATGTATACCTCCGTAAACCTCAGTTTTCCCTATATAAATTGGGATTTAGTGGGGGTGTTCACTTATCATGATGAAAGTGTTGTGAGTCAGAGCGTCCAACATATATAAGGGCTTGAGATGTCATTCCATCTAAATGTCAGATAAAAGTTCCACAAAATTAGAAGCAACGTCTTCAAAATGATCTAAATAGTGTTGACAGTTTTAACCTGAATTCAAACTAACAAAGACCGAACAGTACTGGTAAACCGCTCAGCCTTCTAAGTCTTGGACGGTCTAAGTCTGCCGAGGAAAAGACCGCTCCTTAAACTCTAGTAGTTTCTTTGGGCGGTAGGCCTTGCGATGTCATCATCTCCATGTCGGTTACAAGCCTGAACAATCGGCACCGACGACTCCAAAAATCATAAATAATGTTGACGGGGCATTTAACCCTTATCTACCTCTATCTTTGCAAACAGTGTAGATCCAGATCAGATGGCTTCTGAAGAAGCCATCTGATCAGGATCTACACTGTTTGGCATTCAGTTAATGAATTTGAAGCAATAAATTACATCAAGTAATTTGATTGGTTGATAGAGAAAAATGGGTGTGGCTTAAATGAATATTCAGGAAGATAAGGATTAAACCTCAACACAAACAAAAACAAAACAAGGAATACATCTTTCCTGATCACCTTCAGCCGGTAGACTATGAAAATGGGGCCTCTATACATGTATCCTTAGCGGCCCCCGCCCATCGGCGCTTGGAGAAAAAGATAAGGCTGCTCGATGCTTCCATGCAAAGTACTGGTATACCACTTAGAGGCTCTAAGCCTGCCCAGGCAAAGTGGGGCGAGTTGGACCGTCCCTACATATAAACCCTTTTGGTAGTGTATGGGCAGCATGGTTTGAGACGTGTCGGGTAGAAGTCCAACGGATTTGGGAACAAAGTCTCCAGTGTCGACGGGGATGCAAACAAACAAAATGTGTAGGCTTGTTTATAATGCTGGTAAAAGTATTGTCCGTTGAAAGTATGCATTTTTTTTTTTTTTTTTTTTTTTTGCTCTACGGCTCTTTCAAGATTATTTCTTTTAAATCGAGTCGACCGTTAATTAGAGGCGGGCGAGAACCGGAGAAAAACCACCTGACCTTCCGTTGCAGAACTTAACATCTCACATGTGGCCCGTGCGAGGCGCGAACCATCGCGGTGAGAGGCCTAATGGTTAAGAGAGCCATCGCTCTTGCCCATTATAGGTCACGCAGGCATAAGTAAATCAATTTTAAGTTGCTCAGCCAGATGAGCCGTATACTGGTGACCAGGGGGCCGATCCCCGCCGGGACGGCCTCATTCTGTCCCGGCAACATTCTTATGTGGAGAGAAATCATGAAATCATCTCTCCCTTCCGCTGATTCAAGAAGGGCAGTTGTCAGTTTTTGGTGAAAGAAGGTGCACTGTACTGTTGAACTGATTACAAGCCTGTCCAGCAAAATTGTCGTTAAGTTCACCGACCGGCTAGATATGTTCTGAATAGTGTTTTTGCAATACATTAATCCCCATTCTAATGCACTTATAAGGTTGTTTTGTAAAAAAAAAAAAAACGGTATTATTTTGTACAAACGGCTCTGTGAGCTGCGTAAAACCAAATTCCAGCCATTGAAAAGCGACGTCACGCGATGACGTCCGGTTTCCGACAGTATATCGCAAAATTTACTGCCGCAAATTTTTGACGTTATCCAATGAAACGTCGCGTTACAGACGCAAGTGCATTAGAATTCGTTATGTTTGGCCGACGGGAATCATTTTCGTCGACAGGAGCTAGATGTTCGTGAAAATACAGACATTCCTTATTAAGGAGATGATGTACGTACGGACAGATTTAATTAAGGACGCCAGAAAATTCGGTCCATCGCATAAGCTGAGTTTGACTTTAGCCCGAATAGCTAACCAACCACTGTGTGGGCTGAAAGTTCATATCAGTGCCAATTAATCCATTTAGTACCAGAAACCTCAAAACGGGTACCCTGGCAAACAGCGGAGGCCCAGATGAGACGCCGCAGAACGCGGCGTCGGATCAGGGCCTCCACTGTGTGCTAAAAGTTCAGTCATTTTCCAAATAAATTTTGATGAAAACACAACCTGACACCCCTAAATTTTGAAGTGGACTCCTACTATATATTAGGGGGAAGATTCCATTTGGTACAAAAAGGGTCAAATATATGGTAATACTTCTAATGAAATCAAAATATAATGCATGATGTAATATAGGTCACTCTTCTTAACCCTTTTTGTACCAAATGGAATCTTACACCTTATGTATAGCAGGAGTCCATTTTAAAATTTAGGGGTTTAAGGTTGTGTTTTCTTCAAAATCTGTTTGGAAACTGACTGGACGTTTTGCAAACAGTGTAGGATCTGATTAGACGCCGCATTCTGCGGCGTCTGGTCTGGGCCTGCACTGTTTGCCATGGTACCCCTTTAGGGGTTTCTGGTACTGAATTGGTTAAAGTAGTAGCCCCCGCCTAACGAGGCTTGGAGAAAAAGATTGGGCTGAATGGTGATTCCGAGCAGAGCTGAAAGCAAAATCGTGCGAGGGTGACCGTCCGATTCACACATGTTTTTTTTTTTTATTTGGTGGCAGGGCTTGAAATGTCCTTTCATCATGATGTCGAGTGCCAGTCCCCACCCCCTCCAAAAAAAAAAAAAATAAATAAAATAAATAAATAAATAAAAAAAAAAAAAAAAAACGAAAGCAGCGTCTCCAAAATGACTTTGCTAGTGTTGACTGGGACGTGAAACCTCAATTCAAACAAACAAACTTCCAAAAGTAGACATATCGTAGTTCTGAGATGTTGGTGCAAGTCACAAAACGAAACCTTAACTCTTTTTCCCGCTTGTAGTGAGTGACGTTTGTTGTTCTGTCGACCTTTGCAAAGAGTTTGAACCAAGATCAGGCCCAACAAAAGACCGGCAGACTTTTCTCCGTAATTTTCCAAAGGAAGACAACTTTAGGGACGTCCTGATCGTTTTTAGCTCGGCTGTTTTCGAAGAAAACGACGAGGTATTGTCATAGCTCTGGCGTCGTCTGCGTCGTCGTTGTCGTGCAAAACTTGGACATTTTGTAATATCTCTGTAATTACTGAACATATTTACTTGAAACTCGGACTAGTTGTTCATTATGAAAAGGGCAACTCATACCAATAGGTGAGGTAACCCTCAAAATATTTTTGGCATAGATATGCCTCTTTTTCGAGTTAGTATTTTTGCAGCCGAGCGTTGGCACCCGCATGCGGTGCTCTTGTCCTATATGCTCTGCCCCACTGATAAAAAGAGTCTACTTTCCTTTAAGAGTTGACCCCCTATTGCCATTGGAGACAAAAGTACTTTTGAGGTAGTTGCCTCACTTGAAGGCGTATCCATTTCAATAATCAGGCAAATAAAGTGATCAAAGGAAATTAAAATGATAAACTGAATTAGGATGCACAATAAATATAATGACTTCTTACCAATTAGTCCAACCATCAGAAGCACTGTCACAAATGCTAGAATTTTCTTCATTTTCAACTCTGTTAAATCTTCCTCGATCGTTTCCAACAAGAGATGAAGGTTTTGTCACAAGTTGCGCGCGGTCCTTTATTTATAGTCTTGTTGTGCCGACCCATCTCTCAAAAGGAGGCTCTTTTAGGGGAAAATAGCGCTTGCATGTAAGTTTATGGCGTAAAAAAGAAGTTTGTGAGGATTATTGAAGAGTTCCTTAAAGCATATATGCCTAACATCCCATTTTTGGGACATTGGAAAATAGTGCAGATTTCAGATCAGACGTCACAAAATACTGCGTCTGATTTGAGTCTACACTGTTTGCTTAAAGAACATACACTTTTTGTAAAACTTACCACAAATAAAGCAAACCTGACACTTTTATACAGCGAAACTTCGATAATTCGAACTCAGAATTTTCGTTTACCATTGCTAATACGAACAAGTTCTTGGATACCTTGAGAATAATTCCCCAAAGCACCAGATATCCACATATTAAGGATTTTTTTTTCTGATTTATGTCGAAAAGGTAATTTGTGTGTAGTCATTAGAATCGCCTCAATGAGGCGATTCTAATGACTACACACAAAATACGTTTATTTTCACGAAAACACGTCTATATAATTCTGGACCCCTCGAACCCCACTTTTCTTTAGTAAAAAACTGGGATTTAAAGGATTAAACCATATTTTTCTGATTGCCGTCTAAATTATAGATTGTAGGTACGCGTAAGAACCGCCTCGATGTGGCGGTTCTAATGTGTACCCACAACCTATATTTTAGCAGCAATAAGAAAAATATCACAATTTTTCATCTGAAAGTTTTCGTTTTTTCGCCGGTAAAATTTACAATGTATTTGTATAGGCATGCTTTCGTAATGATATCTAAAGGTGATCCCTATTATGCCTATTCAGCCCCCGCCCATCGGGGCTTGAAGAAATAGATGCATGATGCTTCCACACAGAGCTGAAACCGATCCGCACACGAGTACTGGTAAACCGCTTAGACGATCTAAGCCTGCCAAGGCAATGCGGTACAAGTCCACCCGTCCATGCTTATAAACCCTATTGATTTCATTGGGCGGCCGGGTAATAGTCCTACAAAATTGGAAGCAACGTCTCCAAAATGACCTTTACAGTGTTGACAGGGACGTTAAACCACTATTCAAACAAAAACCATTATGCATCTTATATCCAATGTCCTGGTACTATAGAGAATCTCAGTAATTCGAACCACCCCTATCTCGAACAAACTTTCCTTGTCCAAAAAGTGTTCCAGCTATCGAAGTTTGACTGGAATTGGAAATGAACCACCCCGAACTTACGATTGTCTTATACTGGTTAAGAGAAACGAATGTACATTCGGGGTGGGAAGAAGGCGGGGGGGGGGGGGGACAAGAACATTTTGTTTACTTTTAGAGTAGACCCTTTACAGTGAGTCTCAGTTCACCGGAAGGGGAGCAGGAAGTCATGCAAGTAAGAGTCCTATTTTGTCAATACGGCCGGGTATATAAGAGCCATTGCGAAATGAAAACGATTTTATGTTGTTTGCAAACAACACAGGGGTGCAGATCAGCCTGTGGTTTTGTGAAATCAGATGAGCCACAAAGTTAATGCTGATTGGATACTACAACGTATCTGGTTTGCATCAGAAGCCTCCGTGGTGTAGTGGTTACGCTACTCGCCTTATAAACCAGACTTTCGGATGAGTCTTTAAACCGAGGTCCCGTCTCCGTATGAACTTAGCTGTTGGTGGGACGTAAAACTCAAACACTCACGGTCTGGTTTGCATTTGGAAAACACGACTATAAATACATTGACGTTTTTTCCGCCGAAAAATCGAAATTTTTATGATGAAAAATTGTGATATTTTTCTTATTTCTGCTCACAATATAGATTGTGGATACTCGTTAGAACCGCCTCGATGCGGTTGTAACGAGTACCCACAATCAATGTTTTTGAGCAGAAATAAGAAACATCGAGGGGGTTCTAACGAGTATCTACAATCTTTTTTTGAGCAGAAATAAGAAAAATAAGGTTTATCCCTTAGACCCCAGTTTTAATATATAAAAGTGGGGCTCAAGGGGGGTCAAAATTATACAGGCGTGTTTTCGTGATGAATGTCTGTGTAGCTGAGAAGAAGGGTTTGTGATCGCAAAACCAAGAAGACAGCTAAGAAGAAGGGTTTGTGATCGCCAAACCGAGAAGACAGCTGAGCAGAAGGGTTTGTGATCGCCAAACCGAGAAGACAGGTGAGCAGAAGGGTTTGTGATCGCCAAACCGAGAAGACAGCTGAGCAGAAGGGTTTGTGATCGCCGAACGGAGAAGTCAGCTGAGCAGAAGGGTTTGTGATCGCCAAACCAAGAAGACAGCTGAGCAGAAGGGTTTGTGATCGCCAAACCGAGAAGACAGCTGAGCAGGAGGGTTTGTGATCGCCAAAACGAGAAGACAGCTGAGCAGAAGGGTTTGTGATCGCCAAACCGAGAAGACAGCTGAGCAGAAGGGTTTGTGATCGCAAAACCGAGAAGACAGCTGAGCAGAAGGGTTTGTGATCGCAAAACCGAGAAGACAGCTGAGCAGAAGGGTTTGTGATCGCCAAACCGAGAAGACAGGTTTTCTATGGACGTGTTCTCATCAGAGCGTAGGCCTATCCAGGCTGGCTGCATGCTGTTTCCATGCAGACCTGAAACCGACCAAAAATAAGAACTGGTAAAGCGTCTGAGCCTGCCCAGGCAAAGTGGTGCGTGTCGGACCGTCCATGCATATAAACCCTATTGGTTTCATTGGGCGGCAGGGCTTGAGAGGTCATTTCATCTAAATGTCGGGTAAAAGTCCCACAAACACCTGGAAAGTGTTGAAGGGGATCTCAATTCAAACAATACTGCAGTCAAATTCAATGTTTTGAGCACTTTTAACCCTTTTTGTACAAAATGGAATCTTCCACCTTTTATATGGCAGGAGTCCATTTCGAAAGTTAGGGGTGTCAGGTTGTGTTTTCTTCAAAATTTATTCGGGAAATGGTTTAACTTTTTGCAAACAGTGTAGGCCCTGATCAGACGCCGCGTTCTGCGGCGTCTGATCTGGGCCTGCACTGATTGCCAAGGTACCCCTTAAGGGGTCCCTGGTACTGAATGGGTTAAGACTATGAAAATTGGTTCGAGCTATCCTGTGTTAGACAGAGCGCAATGTCATGAGGCATTATGGGAGTTATTGAGTTCTATCTTTTCTATCTTCTAGAAGCTGCGCACATGTAAATATTAGAATCGCCTCATCGAGGCAATTTTTATGAGTACACAAAACATACATTTTCAAGATGAAATAAGAAAATTTGAGCCAGCGCACGACAACACCTACAATAAGACAGGTGTGCCCAGCGAAGACTTAGATCAGCCTGCGCATCCGCGCAGTCTGATCATAGTCTTGGCTGTGCGCTCTAAGGATAGCTAAGGGCCCAATGCCCCTTCATGCAGCAAGAGAAGTCTCTGGTGTGCAGGCGGATCTGATTCTTCGCAGGGCGCACATATAAATTGTAGGAAAAGCTGTGCATCGGCTCAAATTTCTCCCTTTATTTCTAGGGACCCAGTAACGACCTCGAAACAGCCAACCATCAGCATTTGAATCATTGAATTTCACTGTCGTTAATTTTTGGTAAAGAGTTCTTCTGAGCACCAATTTTGCTTAAATGTTGTCACATTGTAGCCAATTCAGTTTTTCAATCGACAGCTACACCATGTACATAAAAATATGTTTCTTTGTCCCCCACGTGAAGGCCTCCTTAATTGCCTTTAAGTGATGCACTTCAGCTGCAAGTTTCTTCAAGGATAATTCTGCCTGCCATGATGCAATACTCTGCCAATCTTCCTCTTTCAAAGGACCAATGGAATCTTCTTCCCAGTGCAGATGAAGTTGTTTGACCCAGACTGATAGACTAGCTACTAGTCGGATATCATATTTTAAAGTTAATACATGTAAGTAATATTTTTCTATATATTTTTACTTCTTTTTCCCTCTCTGATAGCAACTTGTTTCATCTTGGGAAGATGTCTGAGACAAGATTAAAGATATTTGATAAACACACCAGGAAGGTTGGTCATTGGTAAATATGACATTAAGGTCTAGGAGCTAGACTACCAGACTGTCTGTCTGTCTGTCTGTTTGTGTCCCTGTTGTTACACTGTTGGTTATACGCGAAAGAAAACCGGAGTACTCAGAGAAAAAAATCGACCTATTTTGGCTTCCCGTTGTCTCGGACACAGTATCTGCCGCCATCGCTAGGCTACGAATGTCCTTAGGGTGGCCTTGTATAAAACTGTTTTTTATTTCTATTTTTTTGTTTGATTTAAGGTTTAACGTCCCCGTCAACACTGTATAGGTCATTTTAGAGACTTTGATTCCAATTTTGTGGGACGTTTGCCCGACATTGAGATGAAATGACATCGCAAGCCCTGTCGCCCAATGAAACTAATAGGGTTTATAAGCATGGACGGTCCGACTCGCACCGCTTTGCCTGGGCAGGCTTAGATCCTCTAAGCAGTTTACCAGTACTCGTGTGCGGTCGGTTTCAGCTCTGCGTGAAAGCATCATGCAGCTCATCTATTTCTTCAAGCCCCGATGAGCGGGGCCCGAATATAAACCTGTAGTTATATCAATATGTATATGAAATCGCGCAAGTTGCTAGTTGCACAGAACATTGCCGATTCATCACATACCTTTAAGTTACTGTAGTTTAAGCAAATAGTGTAGACCCTGGTCAGTCTACAGTGTTTGCTAAGCACAAAACACGGACGTTTTCTTTTTATATATTTTAGCACAGATTTATAACCCTCTTATGCAACACTCTGATGATAGCGATGTGAATATCGCCGATATTTTCTATAAATAGCCGTTACCTGGAAAACCTACAAATCAGTGATAGTCACGTGGAAATCAACACTGATTAGCTCCTGTGCTTTGGTAACGCTGGGTAGATTTAAAAATTAAAGCACTGAGAGTACTGGTGGGTCGATTGTCTCTGGGTGTAGATAGGGGAAATGGACGTGAACGGGGACTTAGACTGTTTCGTTGAACCATAAAATTCATGTCCTGTAAGCAAACCGTGTAGACCGTGATCAGACGCTGCGGTTTTCGGCGTCTGACCCTAAAATTAATAAACTGTAAGCAAGCAGTGTAGACCCTGATCAGACGCCGCGTTCTGCGGCGTCTGATCTGTGTCTACACTGTTTGTCCAGCCTAAACCATGATTCCAGCCCAGATTGTACGGAAAACCTTTTTACGCAAACGCGCTGACCTCACTGCGATAAAATTCTATAAATAATCTTCGTGGATTGATAGTCACGTGGACTCCAGCACTAATAGAGGTTTTGTCCTTTATAACTTTGGGTCGATTAGTAAACACTCGACCCCAAAATGACCGAAACGAAAACATTGATGTGACTCATTCTGTACAAAGCATGTATGATTTCAATCTTATATAGCTTGGCGCATATACCAAGTTGTAACTTTTTGTGTGCACAGACTAATATATACTTATCCATCCATCCATCCATCCATCCATCCATCCAGGAAGCCAGCAGGAAGCCAGCCAGTCAGGCTGTCATCCAGCCAAATCCATCCATCAACCCATCCACCCATCCATCAGCCCATCTTATATCCATTCATCTGTCATCAACCTGACCACCATTAATCGATCGATTGGTCGATCCAATGATCAATTAATCCATCAATTGATCCACCCATCGATCTATTTATCCATCCATCCGCCCATCCATCCATTCATCCACCCAACCAAACAAACAATCAACCGATCAACCAACCAACAAATCAACCATCTATCCGTCAACCTTACCATCCATCCATCCGTTCTGTTACATGTGGGTTTACGGCGTCCCGCAAACCCCCATGCTGACAAGACAACCGAGCGTGATCTCTGACAGGTGTACGGGCAGCTGTGGGGTAAGGCACAAGAAAGATATTAGATGAATGACATGAATTATTTACAGTATCTATATACAACACTTACTAACACAAAACATCACAATTTGTTGCTTCTGTAGCCAACTCACGACGTCCGCTCCGAAGGCAAAACAATGTTCTGTGCTCCGAACGGGTGACGTGAATACCTACAGAAGCAAACAAACAAAAAAAAAAAAAACAACAAAAACAAAAAAAAAGAAACAACACAAGACGCGACTGGCCAGTTTATAACTTAGGGTGAATCCCCCTCTCGCGTGAATCTTCCTCTCGCGAACTAGTGTAAACTAGTCTATCGACATTGTTGCCGATCACAGGTTGATCTGTATTATTACGCGATCGCACTAATCTGATTCGTCTGAATCACCTGCAGGTTATTTAATTGACCTCTTCCATTTGAAAGGTCTCACATTTGTTCACAATGGACAATGGTATGCGCTGCTCACGGTGGTCTGTCCGCCCTTGCTGGACCCTTACCCCCAGCGTCGTACCAGTACCTGCTGCTATATTGCAGGGAGCAGCAGGTCACCACACATTGTTGTGCCTTTCAATATACTTTCAATTTCCCGACACAATGTTGTGTATACTCTTACAACTTGACCTGCTGCTCAAGTGTTCGTTTTACTCAGGGTTTTTATATCTATGAATACTACCAGAAAATCATGCACACTCATATTAGGAAAAATTGATGAAACGACCCTATAAATCAATGCCATGACTCCTGTCAAAACGAACACCCACACAACACGTGACGGGAATGAAAATCATATATGGCACAATTTGGCGATTGGCGATTTTTAGGCAAATTTTATAGAACTCAGCCTTATAGCGGCCCCCTGTATTGTAAAAACAGATCTCCATAAACCACTCATGCATACATCGTATGATATGTGCATGGCTTGTGCATGGAGCAGCACATTTTGCCTACCATATTTCACCTAAAATATTTTACTCACACCGCCCTACCATATATCTACTAAAATAATTTAGATATGCATAAGCACCAGAGAGGTTTCCTATTCCATCTCGTAACACGTTCACGTAACATCTATCAATCCAGCCAACCAGCCATTTCCAAAGCTGCCCACCCACCTAGCCAAGAGCCGTCTACCTAATCATACGAGGGTGAGTCAATAAAAATAATTGCACGACCCGCAGAAAAAGCGACCGACTGAAGTCGGTTGATTTTCTAAGAGTGCCCTAAAATCACCGTGTCATTCTGTCATTCTGTCAGTCTGTCTGTCTGTCCGTAACCCGTTTGTTAAAATTGGTGATAGTGACTTAACCGCTTGGAATATTTAAACAATTTTTGGCATACTGATAGATATCAATGAGATCTAACCAATGAATTTGCGAAATATTACATTCCATTTAGTATAGCCTCGCCGAGGCGAAAATTGTGAAAATTTTCGAACTGCTTCTCCTCGGAAACCGTTGGGCCGATTGAAGTCAAATTTCATATGGAGCCTCTATGGGATGGGGGAAACCAAAATTTGCTCATGGGGTCCAGGTCACATGACCAAAATGGCCGCCAAGCCATATATGGTCTGTCTGTCTGTCTGTCCGTAACCCGTTTGTGAAAATTGGTGATAGTGACTTAACCGCTTGGACTAAATAAACAATTTTTGGCATAATGATAGATAGCAATGAGATCTAACCAATGAACTTGCGAAATGTTACATTCCATTTAGAATAGCCTCGCCGAGGCGAAAAAGTGAAAATTTTCGAATTGCTTCTCCTCGGAAACCGTTGGGCCGATTGAAGTCAAATTTCATATGGAGCCTCTATGGGATAGGGGAAACCAAAATTTGCTCATGGGGTCCAGGTCACATGACCAAAATGGCCGCCAAGCCATATATGGTTTGTCTGTCTGTCCGTCCGTCACCCGTTTGTGAAAATTGGTGATAATTGGTGATAGTGACTTAACCGCTTGGAATATTTAAACAATTTTTGGCATACTGATAGATATCAATGAGATCTAACCAATGAACTTGAGAAATATTACATTTCATTTAGTATAGCCTCGCCGAGGGGAAAAATGTGAAATGGTCACATGACCAAAATGGCCGCCAAGCCATATATGGTAAAAACCATTCAAAAATAGTCTTCTCCAGAACCACTGGGCAGATTTCCACGAAACTTGATAAATAGCATCTGGGACGCAGGCCCATCATAAATTGCTAAAATGGTGACCCTTGGTTGACCTTGACCTTCTTTGTGCCTAGGTCAAACTTTGACACATATGCTTTTTTATTAGAAATGTGAGAATGCATTTTATCCTGCAAACGATTCAGAATACAGTACTAAAGTATAAGTTATATTTTTGCTCCTTACGATAACGCGCATTTATTGGGGGAACCGTTTTAGGTCCAGGTCACATGACCAAAATGGCCGCCATACCCATATATGGTAACACTCATAAAGCTAAAAGCATCCGGCGGGTCGTGCACTTCAGCTGAAGCACTGGTTCTAACTTATTTTTGAGTGAGATCGATCTCTTCACTGTAAAAAATTAGTGTTAATAATACCTGAAGACAGAGTAACGTATACACTAAAACTTGTGTGAATTCGAACCGTACACCATTTTGGGTGTAAAATGTATCTTTGAGTAACAATACACTGATAACCTGTATAGTTTACTCAAAATTTGGTGTGGCGCTGCAAATTTGGTGTTTGGTGTATCGATTCTGTAAAACAAGTGTTACGTTTCGTATCGACTGGTGTTTGAAATAATTACACTATTTATGGTGTAAGGTTTGCTACTAAATAGGGTATTTTTAGTCATACTACAGGGTTTTTTGAAGGGCGGTGTACTGTGAACATTACACTTTTTTCAGTGTAACTAAGTATCGGTGTAATATTTCTTTAAATGATGGATAATATTTTGTTATGTTCAGTGTAAAAAGTAATTACATTCTGAAAGCGTTATCTCTCCAGCTTATCGGTGCTTTGTTGTCCCAATACTGGTGTTTTGTTTAATCGTAACGTAAGTTAACGTTTCTTGTTGAATGGTGTAACTAGCCGTATAAGATGCGTTATATGTACGACATTATGTTATTTTGTTCCTCATTCGTGTCATATAGCTCAAAACGGCATAAATATCATACACATTTTATAATTATTAATATTGATAATAGGGTTGTTTCATGCGTTATGAAAATCCTGCTAAATAAGGTTAAAATGAGGTAAACTCAATTTCAGTATCAACATAATTTCTGTTTAATAAAGAATTTCTACAAAATCTAATGGAAAAAGCAGATTTTACACCAGCATTTTACGAAAGCTCTAACATTACCATTGAAAAAAATGGTAACTGATACCCTATAAGAAGTGTATCAAAGGTACCCTAAGAAAGGGGTATTAGAGTATTACAAGTTCTATACCAATGAAAAACAGAAAAAAAATAAATAAATCATTACACTATACAAATGTACGCTGTGGTGTAGCCAGTCTTAATTATTGGTGTAATGTTACACCGACTGAATGTAGGAAACATTACACCCGGAAACGTTTCCTTCAAAATATGATGGCACATTTACATCTGTAATGTAGATCAGTTACACTATGGTGTAAACTTTCTGTCGATTTTCAGGTGCGTAATTACACCAATTATCTGGATCAGTAGCCGGCTATTCGGTGAAAAGTTACCGAGCATACAATGGAGATAACTTACACCAAAACTGGCAGCTCAGTTTGTAATAGTAGTAGTAGTAGTTTATTTTGTTTGATTTGAGGTTTAACGTCTCCGTCAACACTGTAAAGGTCATTTTGGAGACGTTGCTTCCAATTTAGTGGGACTTTTACCCGATATTGAGATGAAATGACAACTCAAGCCCTGCCGCCCAATGAAACCAATGGGGTTTATAAGCATGGACAGACCGACTCGCACCGCTTTGCCTGGGCCGGCTTAGATCCTCAAAGCAGTTTACCAGTACTCGTGTGCGGGTCGATTTCAGCTCTGCAGTAGTAGTAATAGTAGAAGTAGTAGTTGTAGTAGTATTAGTAGTAGTAGTAGTTGTAGCAATAGTAGTTGAAGTAGTGGGAGTAGTAATAAATAGAAGTTACTGTATGGTCAAGGTGTGCCTTAAAGTCATATTGGCACCTGTATGTCATATTGGCCCGAGGGCTTTAGCCGGTGCCAATATGACTTAGAGGCACACCTTCACCATATCATAACCTCTTTATTACATCATTTATATAGCATAGTTATATTGCATCGTGAAGAAATGAAGGCAAAGAGAATATTTACTTTTTAAAGGTCGATGCCAGGTACGTTTCATCGAGTGTGTATAGGATACACCTCATGTATTGTTTGTTTTATTTGAGATTTAACGTCCCCGACAACACTATTTATGTCATTTTGGAGATGTTGCTTCCAATTTTGTGGGAGTTTTACCCTACATTGAGATGAAATGACTCCTCAAGTCCTGTCGTCCGTCGCCCAATGAAACCAATACATGAATAGGGTCTGTATGCATGGACGGTCGGACACGTGCCACTTTGCCTTAGCATGCTAGAAGTAAGAATTGTAGTTAGAGTATAATTATTATTATTATTGTTTTTAGTATTAAAATTACCATTATTATAAGTAGAAGAATTAGTAGTAATAGTTTGTTTAAATCTCCGTCAACACTATTTAGTTTATTTTGGAGACGTTGCTTCAAAGTCTGTGGAGCTTTTATCCCACATTGACATGAAATGTCATGTCAAGCCCTGACGCCCAAACAAACAAACACGTTTATATGTAGGGACAGTCCGACTCGCACCATTTTGTCTGTGCAGGCTTAGACCTAGCCTAGCCACTATAGGCGTTGAAATGAATAATATGGAATTAAAATCATCTTTTGCACTAAAATAAACAGTGTATAAAAGATTAATTAGTCTAGTCCCTCTGGCTCAATTTTAACGCCTAGTACTTTGCGAAATGTTTCCCTTCAACTTTTGCATCCAATCCATCACTGTCAGATCTGACCAGCATGATAGAGAATAAGGAATAAGGAAAATTTGGATTTGTTCCTTATTCTTTATTCGCAGTTGATACTTGCTGAATTTCGAAACCTATACCATCATGCTTAGAAGTAAAAATGATGATGATTAGGACATACACAAATGTTCTGTTACACCGCGTGGCAAAGAACTATGGAGTTGAAAATCGAATAAGGAATAAGGAAAATTTGGATTTTCTCCTTATTCCATATTCGCAGTTGATACCTGTTGGATTTCGAAACCAACACCATCATGCTTAGAAGTAAAAATGATGATGATTAGGACATACACAAATGTTCTGTTACACCGCGTGGCAAGGTACTATGAAGTTGAAAATCGAATAAGGAGTAAGTAAAATTTGGATTTGTTCCTTATTCCTTATTCGCAGTTGATACTTGCTGGATTTCGAAACCTATACCATCATGCTTAGAAGTAAAAATGATGATGGTTAGGACATACGCAAATGTTCTGTTACACCGCGTGGCAAAGTACTATGAAGTTGAAAATCGAATAAGGAATGAGGAAAATTTGGATTTGTTCCTTATTCCTTATTCGCAGTTAATACTTGCTGGATTTCGAAACCTATACCATCATGCTTAGAAGTAAAAATGATGATGATTAGAAAATACGCAAATGTTCTGTTACACCGCGTGGCAAAGTACTATGAAGTTGAAAATCGAATAAGGAAAATTTGGATTTGTTCCTTATTCTTTATTCGCAGTTGATACCTGCTGGATTTCGAAACCTATACCATCATGCTTAGAAGTAAAAATGATGATGATTAGGACATACGCAAATGTTCTGTTACACCGCGTGGCAAAGAACTATGAAGTTGAAAATCGAATAAGGAATAAGGAAAATTTGGATTTTCTCCTTATTCCTTATTCGCAGTTGATACCTGCTGGATTTTGAAACATATACCATCATGCTTAGAAGTAAAAATTATGATGATTAGGACATACGCAAATGTTCTGTTACACCGCGTGGCAAAGAACTATGCAGTTGAAAATCGAATAAGGAATAAGGAAAATTTGGATTAGTTCCTTATTCCTTATTCGCAGTTGATACCTGCTGGATTTCGAAACCAATACCATCATGCTTAGAAGTAAAAATGATGATGATTAGGACATACGCAAATGTTCTGTTAGACCGCGTGGCAAGGTACTATGAAGTTGAAAATCGAAAAAGGAATAAGGAAAATTTGGATTTGTTCCTTATTCCTTATTCGCAGTTGATACTTGCTGGATTTCGAAACCTATACCATCATGCTTAGAAGTAAAAAATGATGATGATTAGGACATACGCAAATGTTCTGTTACACCGCGTGGCAAAGTACTATGAAGTTGAAAATCGAATAAGGAATAAGGAAAATTTGGATTTGTTCCTTATTCCTTATTCACGGTTGATACTCGTTGGATTTCGAAACCTATACCATAATGCTTAGAAGTAAAAATGATGATGATTAGGACATACGCAAGTGTTCTGTTACACCGCGTGGCAAAGTACTATGAAGTTGAAAATCGAATAAGGAATACGGAAAATTTGGATTAGTTCCTTATTCCTTATTCGCAGTTGATACCTGCTGGATTTTGAAACCTATACCATTATGCTTAGAAGTAATAATGATGATGATTAGGACATACACAAATGTTCTGTTACACCGCGTGGCAAAGTACTGTGAAGTTGAAAATCGAATAAGGAATAAGGAAAATTTGGATTTGTTCCTTATTCCATATTCGCAGTTGATACCTGCTGGATATCGAAACCTATACTATTATGCTTAGAAGTAAAAATGATGATGATTAGGACATACGCAAATGTTCTGTTACACCGCGTGGCAAGGTGCTATGAAGTTGAAAATAGAATAAGGAATAAGGAATAAGGAACAAGGAATAAGGAATAAGGAATAAGAAATAAGGAACAAGGAATAAGGAATAAGGAACCAACTTAACACTCGTAAAATAATACATGCTACAGAAATTATTGCAGGGATGTCAGAACTAGCTTTTATAATAAAAGTTTTTATGACTTAAATAATGATTATAACTGTAACCTTACATCTACTGACCTATATATTTAGTTTAAATTAAAAGGAAAGTGGGGGATTAATAAAAAAACGGAGATTCATTGCTAAGCAATAATTAATCCTTTTTGCACCAAATGGACTAGAGAAAGTGACCAGTGGGTCACGTATACCCCCGGCCAGTGCTATGGAACAGGATTTAAGTAAAAACTCAATTATGCAACATTGAGATTGCAATTTAATGTCATGTCACTGGCATTTGCAGTTTGGATATTCTGTTATGCTATATTCACTTACAATTGTGCAACACTGCATTATGATATTCAATTTTGTAGTCTGATTTTGGAATTTGTGTAGTTTTCTTTCTGTTTCTCGTCCTATTTTGCAACTTGAAATTCCGCTTCTGCTTCTTCTAGTTCCCCATTATTCTCGTTCAGTGGCGCTGTGGTCGTTCTTTCGTACTTTCCCGTAAACGTCCGCCTGTATTCGGCAGATACCCCAAAAAATCTGCACGGAGGAGTGAGAGAAACGAGAGAACTATATTTTTGGCATGAAACGGATGATTTGGGGCACTTCACCCTTCCCGATAAAATCATTTACACATAATTTATATTTTATATGTCAGACCAGGAATCAGCTTTGATGTGTTTGTTTTATTTCCAAATTTTATCCAAACATATCGCAAATGTGTTCAGGCCATTGCACCTCTAAAATATAAATTTGTTGTAAATACTAATAATAATTTTGTAAGGCACAGAAAGGCTACTGTCCAATGTCGTGCAGACCTTGGTGAGACTGCTCCTCTATGATCATAGTTACAACTCTCTTTTGTGAAAGTGCTTTCAGATGTACCACAACTTACGTTCTCTCTAACATTTATTTTTGAGTTTAGGGCATATCCAACGGAATTTCTAAAACTAGGCATTTTGGTTCTGGTCTTTGATTTAATGTTTAACGTCACCGTCAACACAGTATAGGTCATTTTGGAGACATTGCTTCCACTTTTGTGGGACTTTTACCCGACACTGAAATGAAATGATATCTCAAAGCCCTGTCACCCAATGAAACCAATAGGGTTTGTGAGGGAGTGAGTGTTTGAGTTTTACGTCCCACTAACAGCTAAGGTCATACGGAGACGAGACCTCGGTTTAAAGACTCATCCGAAAGTCTGGAGAAGCCCGGGATCGATCCTGCGATCCCTGGTTTACAAGACGAGTAGCGTAACCACTACACCACAATAGGGTTTGTAAGCACCGCTTTGCCTTGGTAGACTTAGATCCTCTAAGCGGTTTACCAGTACTGGTGTGCGGGTCGGTTTCAGTTCATGCAGCCCATCTACTTCTTCAAGCCCCGATGGCCGGGGTCTGATTTCCTGTTTGTTTTGTCACATGTTTATGTAGATGTTCGTAACTGTGTGTGTTAAATGTATTCATTAAGAAAATAGAAAACTATCTGACTTTTTATCATAGATTTTTGGCTTCAAGTGACAAAACACAAAGGTTTCCACTTTTTTGACAAAACACAACGCGAAGCAAATTCTTTCATACAGGAGTGCAGGTGGAAAACCCGCACCTACTACAATGTAACATATCAAGCGCTGGAAGCCTCTGTGGTGTAGTGGTTATGCTACTTGCCTCATTAACCAGGTATCGCAGGATCGACCCCGGGCTTCTCCAGAATTTCGGATGAGTCTTTAAACCCAGATCCCATCTCCGTATGACCTTAGTTGTTGGTGAGACGTAAAACTAAAAAAACGCAATCACATACCAACTGGGATTTACAGGAGTAAACCTTATTTTTCTCATTTCTACTCCAAAATATAGATTGTGGGTATGTGGGTACTCGTTAGAACCGCATCGAAGAGGCGCTTCTAACGTGTATCCAAAATGTATTATGTTAAGCAACAGTCAGAAAAATATCACGACTTTTCATCTTACAATTTTTCTTGTATTTTTCGGCGGTAAAATGTACAAATTTAATGCATCAAAACAATTTTTTTTCTAGACTCTCAGAAACTTTAATAATAAGTAAGTAAGTAAATTAATAAATAAATAATGTCGTTAAGTTCCGCCAGGTAAACCTGGGTACGCTGTACGCGGTCTAACTGTAATAAAACAAGAAGAAAAAAAAATGGTGTAGACCTAATACATGGAAATACATGTAAGTACAAAATGGTTTGGATTCAGCCACTCCATTTGCCAAATCGTTACATGTATAACTTGGAGAAATATGTAGTAGGCTGGTTAAGACAGTCGCGACACTAGCTCAGCAAGGTTTTGCTTGCTCAAGACAGACGGACGGACGGACGCTCTGACAGACGACCAGCTAATATTATCGCGTTGTGATTCTGTTGGATGAAAGCTATCCTGCCCCAGTCTAACTAATGAAAACAGACAGACGGACATATGAATAGGACAGCTGTCATTTTGACCCCAGGTGCGTTTCTTTGTTTGTGGGTCGGGGCTGAAAATGAGAAAGTACTGTTCATATTAATGAAAATGAAGTATTTACATCAGAATTATAAAGGAAACCAGTGCTTCAGCTGAAGTGCACGACCCGCCGGATGCTTTTAGCTTTATGAGTATTACCATATATGGGTATGGCGGCCATTTTGGTCATGTGACCTGGACCTAAAACGGTTCCCCCAATAAATGCGCCTTATCGTAAGGTGCAAAAATATATCTTATACTTTAGTACTGTATTCTGAATCGTTTGCAGGATAAAATGTATTCTCACTTTTCCAATACAAAAGCATATGTGTCAAAGTTTGACCTAGGCACAAAGAAGGTCAAGGTCAACCCAGGGTCACCATGTTAGCAATTAATGGTGGGCCTACGTCCCAGATGCTTTTTATGAAGTTTCGTGGAAATCTGCCTAATGGTTCTGGAGAAGACTATTTTTGAAGGGTTTTTACCATAGATGGCTTGGCGAGCAGTTTGGTCATGTGACCTGGACCCCATGAGCAAATTTTGGTTTCCCCCATCCCATAGAGACTCCATATGAAAATTGACTTCAATCGGCCCAACGGTTTCCGAGGAGAAGCAGTTCGAAAATTTTCACATTTTTCGCCTCGGCGAGGCTATTCTAAATGGAATGTAATATTTCGCAAGTTCATTGGTTAGATCTCATTGATATCTATCAGTATGCCAAAAATTGTTTAAATATTCCAAGCGGTTAAGTCACTATCACCAATTTTCACAAACGGGTTACGGACGGACAGACAGACAGACGATATATGGCTTGGCGGCCTTTTTTGTCATGTGACCTGGACCCCATGAGCAAATTTTGGTTTCCCCTATCCCATAGAGGCTCCATAAGAAAATTTTACTTCAATCGGCCCAACGGTTTCCGAGGAGAAGCAGTTCGAAAAGTTTCACATTTTTCGCCTCGGCGAGGCTATACTAAATGGAATGTAATATTTCGCAAGTTCATTGGTTAGATCTCATTGATATCTATCAATATGCCAAAAATTGTTTAAATATTCCAAGCGGTTAAGTCACTATCACCAATTTTCACAAACGGGTTACGGACTGACAGACAGACAGACCATATATGGCTTGGCGGCCATTTTGGTCATGTGACCTGGACCCCATGGGCAAATTTTGGTTTCCCCCACCCCATTGAGGCTCCATATGAAATTTGACTTTAGTCGGCCCAACGGTTTCCGAGGAGAAGCAGTTCGAAAATTTTCACATTTTTCGCCTCGGCGAGGCTATTCTAAATGGAATGTAATATTTCCCAAGCTCATTGGTTAGATCTCATTGACATCTATCAGTATGCCAAAAATTGTTTAAATATTCCAAGCGGTTTAGTCACTATCACCAATTTTCACAAACGGGTTACGGACGGACAGACAGACTGACAGACTGACAGAATGACACGGTGATTTTAGGGCACTCTTAGAAATCAACCGACTTCAGTCGGTCGCTTTTTCTGCGGGTCGTGCAATTGAGGGACTACTTGTTGTTTTCCAGTTTCCCTGTGTCGCGGGTCGACAGCTGGTGGGGTCCCAGGGAACGATTCCATGCTTGCACTACACCGTAGCCGTTCGGTGGTACCCCTATTCCCCGTTGCCGGTGAACAGGGAGACCATCGCTCTGCTCCAGAGAGACTACATCATATGTTGTTGATTTCCAGTTTCCCCGTGTCGCGGGTCGTCAGCTGGTGGGGTCCCAGGGAACGAATTCATGCTGACACTAACTACATCCTATGCGGACATATCCATACTTCTATAATATCCAAACAATTTGAGTTTTGAGTGAGGTTGCAATAAGTAAATAATAAACCGAGGTCCCGTCTCCGTATGACCTTAGCTGTTGGTGGGACGTAAAACTCTAACACTCACTCACCTTTGATACTGTGAGTTTCCGGGTCGACACTGTTGTAGGGGGAGGGGTCAAGTAGATTTGAAATAAATCCATCTTATCCTTGTTAATTGATAATGTCGGGTACAAGTCCCACAAAATTGGAAGCAACGTCTCCAAAATGACCTTTTCAGTGCTGACGGGGACGTTAAACATCAAATCAAACAAACAAATCAATTGTGGCTTGTCTGAAGGTGCAGCCGTGTTATGTCGAGATCATGTTACAGACGAACTGTCATTTCCGAAATAGCATGCTTGGCAAGTTTGTAAATCGATCTATTATAGACATAAACGTTATATTTTCAAAGGCCTTACCTTGTAAAAGTAAGCATCATAAATCTACATGTAATGTATTTGATTGTTTCCTACATTTATTTATTTTTATTCTTTATTTTTGTTTGTTTTGATCTGGCGTAAACATACGGAAATGCCCGACGAAGACTAATGCTCGATTCTACTGCTCGGAAATTTTATAGCTCGGTAGCTTGATTTCGGTAAATTCAAGCCAGCAGCGATAAATTTTATCCAGCTATATACATAACAAGTTGGCTGCTTTCAAAAAGCATCCAATAGGTTTGGTCTTGTCAGTCTACATTCTGATTTGAGCCAGCTAATATTATTATCCCGCTTAATGCATTTTTTTGAATAAAAATAATAAAATTAAATACAAAACGTGTACATAAAATTTCGAAGTCTGTGACCTTGGTATCAGGAGGGGTAGGTAGTGATGAGTACTCTGTGGTAAATTGTTTAACGCCATGGCAAGTATAAACTAAATGTAACTTACATATGGTTTACACATGTATAGCACAAAACTTAACCAAACAAAAATGTAAACCGAATTTTTCAAAGGGTCATAACTCCGTTAGTATTTGGTGGCATATCTTCACATCTTAGCCTTACTACATACACATTTCAGGCTTGATCGGATGAAAACTGTTTAGCAGGAGTTATACTCAGTACTGAGATAAAACGGGCAGATAAAACTCCTTCTCAAGCCCTGTCGCCCAATGAAACTAAATGGTTGAAATGCATGAACAGTCCGACTCGAGCCACTTTTCCTGAGCAGGCTTAGACTTTCTAGGCGATTTAACACTACTCATGTGCGGCCGGTATCAGCTCTGTGTGGAAGCATCATGCAGCCCAATCTATTTCTTCAATCCCCGATGGACTGGGGCCGATCAGACCTTGGGGCAATATATTGGACTGCTGTATTGCTGAACCGCCTAGGAAGATCTAAGCCTGCCAAGACAAAGTGCTGCGAATCAGACTGTATCTTAAACCTCGGCCGTTTCTTTGAGCGGTACCCCCGCAAAAACCTGAAATTTGCAATCCTTTTGTATATCTTTCTGGATCACAATTTAATTGTAAAAGAAACTGATTAGTAAAACGTCAAGTATTGAGTGGAAATAAAGAACACCGTTCTCGGTTTATCAGATACAATAGCTCCCATCGAATGCGCAAAAAAGTCGTTTTTCAACTATGTCTGTAACTGGTGGTAGGTCACTTAGTAGTCATGAAGTTTTTGAACAGAAACTATTGCTATCTGTGCTGGGCTCAAGAACAATAAACAACGACCCATCAACGTTATGACTTTGTTTCGCTCCCTAAATATTTTATATATTTGGAAGAGTTAGAACCTTCGACCTTGGCACTGCCGTTTATTCTAGTAGCAAAGATATTTAAATGTTTTTACACACCCAGCGATCTTTTTTATGTTTGGTTTTACGATACTTTCAAGATTATTTCACTCACATCAAGCCGATCGTTAATCGGAGGTGAGCGAAAACTAGAGTACCCGATGAAAAACCTCCTGACCTTCCATTTCAGAACTTCTCATTATGTGACCTGGGCCATGCTCAAACCTACACCGTTGAGAGATCTAATGATTAAGAGTCAGCATTCTTATCCACTAGGCCACACAGAGGCCCGTTACACCCAGCGATCTTTATAAATGAGGAAAAAATAACGTTCTCTGTCTTTCCAACATTTACGTATTATTACGTACCGAAAGATGTCCAGAATATATAAATATGTTCCTATCTGTGTGAAGTAAACTTTGCAAGTTTTGATTATTTGTATTTAACAGCCCAGTCAACACTGATTTGGGTCATGTTTGGGCCTGTCAGTGTACCTATCCACGCTTTTCCTGAGCAGGCTTATCCGTAAGCGGTTTACCAGTTCAGTGCACATTCTGTCGCCAAAAACTGACCCCTGCCCTTCCTGAATCAGCGGAAGGGAGAGAATGACCATAGAAAAGATTTCATAATCAATCCCCACGAAAGAATGTTGCCGACCCCCGTAGGTATCAAAACCGAGCCTTCCTTATCGCCAGTCAGACTGCATCCGACTGAGCTATCGCAGCCAGCCACACTTTGTGAGTAGTAGTAGTTATGTTCTGTTGTTTTTCGTTTCCATGGCCTCATGGACTTACTCCATAATGGCATTGCAAAACGTAAAATTTGCGAAAATGACAGCTACTCCTGCAAAAGTAATTTCTCTTTTGATATGTCTAAGGGGTATACTCTTAAAGGAAAAAATTTGCTCCTGGGAAGTAAATTCTTCCCTTTTAGAGTAGACCCCTTGAGGAGCAAATACTTCCCCTTTCAGAGTAGACCCCTTTTTCAGTTGGACAGAGTCAACAGAGTAGCAGCCATAAGGTCCTTAAAGTTGTATTCACATCACGAAATCATGCCTATAGAATTGTGATCCCCTTTAATATGTTCTATAAAATGGTTACTCTTTGGAAGCAAGGAATACACCACAGAACTGAAAAATATGGTGTGCACATGTTTTCCGGGCCAGACTAGCTAGTTTCGGCCAATTAGGCCTCATCAGTGACCCTAAGATATTTTCAAAATTCCACAATGGAATCAATGATCCCAAAGGACAAGCAAATATAATCTACACTATGATGTAAGGCAGGGAGACGTTTTACAGCCGCCACACATTCCCACACACCAGTTGCAGTGAAGTTAAATATGTTCTATAAAAGGGCTATCCTTTGGAAGCAAGGAATACACCACAGAACTGAAAAATATGGAGTGTACATGTTTTCTGGGCCAGACTAGCTAGTTTCGGCCAATTAGGCCTCATCAGTGACCCTCAAATATTTTCAAAATTCCACAATGGAATCAATGATCCCAAGGGACAAGAAAATATAATCTACACTTTTATATAGTAAAGCTCGGGTTTGCAGGGGTATACATTAATTTCCGTATTCATGCTCTGAGACAGCAGATTGTGGGTACTCGATAGAATCGCCTCGTTTCTATCGACTCCCCGCAATCTATGTTTTGAGCAAAAAAGGCAACTTGAATATTTCCATTTTTTCTTTTTAAAATTTCTTTTTTTTTTTTTGGCCAAAAAATGACAATGTATTTGAATAGGTGTGTTTCGAAATACAGTAAAAATGGTAGACTACGGTAGGTGACCAATTAGTTCGAACACCCTAGCAGTTCGAACACCCAAAATTATTTCGAATCTGTGGCTGAAAACTTTCTCATTTAATTCGAACTCCCAAATTTTTCAGAAATCAGAATTTTTAATACTTTGAACACACAAAAAATGCCGAAAAATGCACCCAGAACAAGCATTTCGGACCGTTCCCGGGTTTATCATTACAACATCGTACTGGTCGTATGAGGTAGCGCACGAAAAAAAGAAAACTTAGCATGAACTATGTGCGACTTCCAAAGACTCGGAATAACATGCACTCTGTGAGGCAAATGGTTTTCGCTTCTCTCACTTGGATAGCCCTGTGGTAATGGAAGGTTCATACCCTCACCGAGTACTGATCAGACTGTGAGAAACGCAGGCAGCAAGTGCTTAGATCAACCTTGATGAGCCACAGGAGTTTCGCTTATCTATGTTGTGAAATTACATCGTCTGCATCAGGCTCATGCGATCAGCGAAGACTCTAATCGGTTTGCATGAGTACGCTAAGATGTGTCTTCACTGGTTTCTCAACGACCTGCAAACACTGAACATGCGCACCCACTACCGGTATGTAAGGCAAAGGGTTTCACTTAGCCTTGTGACTTCGTAAGATTTAAGGGTTCAGTAAAGACTGATCACATTGCATCAATGTGCAGGCAGATCCTAGTCGTTGATGTAGCATTGTGGCCTACAAAGGCTTGGATCACCATGCATATGTAAGTGTTTTCCCTTTGCTCTCAGACTCTTTGGAGCGTAGCTTCCACTTTCATTATTATTTGTGTGACAGTGTTACCCTTTTTCCTTGTGCTGTGGCATTTGATTCAATGCCTCTTTGATAGCAGAAGCGCCCCTTTAAATATTAATTGAGAGTTTCCCGCCTTTTTCCACAGAACGTCTTTTAGCACGTGCGAGTGAAATTCATGGTTGTTGCATGCAAAAAGGTAGTTTTATTCAGGTAACCTGTTGGGTTACCCTGGTTTTCTGAGGAGCAAGTGAAGATGCCCATTTATTTCACGGTGACAAGGTTTTATTGGAAGTAATTTCGGGGAACATGATTAAGAAAATAAGTCATATGCGATGGGCGAAGACTCAGGTCAGCCTGCACATGCATGCAGTTTGAACAGTCTTCGTTGTTCGTATGTGCCTACCATGGCCTCTGTGCTAATCAAAGAACAACAGGTGAAAACTATGACCACATTGGCTAGATGCGCAGGCTGATCTGGTCCTTCGTTTGAAACGTTTTTTTTTCGCCGTGCGCCGGCTTAAAACGACTGTGTACATTTAACCGGCCAAATCTGCTTGCGACATTACAAACACATTCTAAGCTACCAAGTGCAAGGATCAGTCTGTTCAGATCTCCTATCTCGAGTAAAATACTTATTGCGCATGTGCGTACAGAAAAGAATTATAAGTCTGCGCAGTCGTGCAATCGGGATTGTGTCTTCAATGTTCAAGAGGTTTGAAACGTTTCATCGCGCACAAAGTGAAGATCGCACATGCACATGTTAAAATTGTGTATGATGTCCGCATTTTCATTTTCTTGTTACTTGCCTATCTAAATAACATGATGGTTTTGCATCCGCAGTCTAATCAGTCTTCAGCGGACTTATTCGATGGGCATTGGATTACTACATGTCCCCGGCTTACGCTGATTTGAGACAGCTTATGAGTAAGCAGAAAACACACAAACAAGGCTGCGCAGTCTCGCCTGAGACTTCACTATGCGCTTAAACAATATAGGTGTGTGAGTGTGTGGGGGGTGAAGTATCTATGCGCCTAGCTCCACTGGGTAGCTGCACGTGCGGGTTTCAACATCACATCCCATATATACATGTGGCTGGACTTTGTCTGCTGCGGTGTAGCCGGAACAAAAAAAAAAATATTACAGACTATCTGGAAATTCTTTGAAAAATATATGGGCTTCTCTTAAGAAAAGAATTTGCTCCAAACAAATCAATTTCTGTTATTCCTGAGATCACAAATTGACTCGCCCATTTTAAATTCAATAGGTGTAAATATCATTAATGATAATGTGTAACCTTATACTTGTAACTACATGATAAGCTCGCATTCAAAGACCCCCTGCACACACTAACTTATTTATAGATCAAACGGTTCTGCACTGCATAAGTGATATTTATAACTTCTAATCACTTGCGGATTGACAGGGCGGCGGGAAAAAACGTAGTCGTTTAAAATATTGAACCCAGCCTCGTCTAATGCATGGAATTCTTTCAGATCAAACAGTTCGAACACTGATAAATTTCCAATCTGATATTTTCTAATAATGCGAACACCCGGATCAGTTGTTGGAGTTGAAACGCTTGCTTTTCGGTCTGTTTCGCTATTCAGACAGGCTGTTTCCTGTAAATGCAGTATAGTATTGCATCATCGTTAAAGCTGATTGGTTGATCACGTCACGTGCCCCTCCATGGAACAGTTACAATCTGGTCATTATACCCGGTTTGCCCGCCTCATGGCGACCAAACCAATAATTAGGATATTTACAATAATGTGTACGCTTGCATCTGTAAAATAAATTTTACAGCGCGGTTCCTTATTTATATTTATGAGAAACAGGATTTTTATTTAAAAGTTAATACTTGTTTGACGAAGGGGAAAATACGTTATCGTTGAACATTTACTAAAATGTGGGTTCCATGAGGGATTGGTTTTGCCAAATCCATGGATTTGAAATAAATCCATCTTATCTGTTCCTATGGACTGGTTCAGAATTTCAACAATATATTTTTATTAATTCGATATGTATCATATCAGCCATTAAGTTGGTTTGTTTGAATTGAGGTATAACGCCCCCTCAACACCATTTAGGTCATTTTTGAGACGTTGCTTCCAATTTTGTGGAGCTTTTGCCAGGCACTAAGATGAAACAGCATCTCAAGCCCTGCCGCCCATTGAAACAAGCCCTGCCGCCCAACGAAACTAATGGGGTTTATATGCATGGCTTAAACCTTCTAAACAGTTTATAGTAGTCGCAGATAAAATTGACTAGGTGGAGCTATTCAGGCGTTGTCAATATATGTCAAATTCGCTGAGTCCACCTGAAGATTCGGTAGAGTGCCTCCCGCACGCTTTCTGCAAGCTGACCAAATGGCCATACACGCCACAGCTTTGTTCGTGTTACAGTTGAATTCACAGAACTGGGTGACTAAGTTTACCTTTTCGTTAATAGAACATTCCAAAGGCAGGTACAAACTATAGCTCCGCCAATTCAATTTTATCTGCGACTACTATACCAGTACTCATGTGCGGTGGGTTTGAACAGTGCGTTGAAGCACCTTGCAGCCCAATTTATTTCTCTAAGCCATTAATATGTTGTAAAAGCAATAAATCAAATGAGCGGTGATAAGCGAAAATGGATATTCGGTTATGCGCGCGCAGAGAAGACTCTGATCAGACGGCGCATTTGCAGTCTGATCCGAATCTTCGCCGTGCGCTGTATATAGATGTCCATTGATCCAAAACTTCTTCAAGCAGATGCATCACGAAAACACGCCTATGTAATTTTGACCCACTCGAACCCCACTCTTATATAGTAAAACTTGGTTTTGCAGGGGTAAACCTTATTTTTAGCTCACCTGAGCCGAAGGCTCCGGGGGAGCTATTGTGATCGGTCTTTCGTCCGTCGTCGTCGTCCGTCCGGATGTCCATTCACAATTTCTATAAATGGCATCTCCTCCTAAACCACTGAACAGATTTTGACCAAACTTGGCAAAAATTTGGATGGTCCTCTCTCAAAGTTGTTCAAAGAATTCCATTCCATGCAGAACTCTGGTTGCCATGGCAACAAAAATTGGAAAATAAGAAAAAAAACTTTAAAAATCTTCTTCTCTGGTCTTTGATATTTGGTAAGAAGCTTCATCTAGTGGACCGCTACCAAGATCGTTCAAATTATAGCCCTGGGGCCAAAAAGGACCCTGCCCCGGGGCCCACTGGTTTTACATAGGCATATATAGGGAAAAACTTTAAAAATCTTCTTGTCTGAAACCAGAAGGTCCAGGTCTTTGATATTTGGTATGAAGCTTCATCTAATGATCCTCTACCAAGATTGTTCAAATTATAGCCATTGGGCCAAAACGGCCCCGCCCCGGGGCACACTGGTTTTAGATAGGCTTATATAGGGAAAACATATAAATATCTTATTCTCTGAAACCAGAAGGCCTAGGTCATTGATATTTGGTATGAAGTTTCATCTAGTGGACCTCTACCAAGATTGTTCAAATTATAGCCCTGGGGCCAGAAACGACCCCGCCTCGGGGCCCACTGGTTTTACATAGGCTTATATTGGGAAAACCTTTAAGAAATCTTCTTTTCTGAAATCAGAAGGCCGAGGCCTTTGATATTTGGTATGAAGCTTTATCTAGTGGACCTCTACCAAGATTATTCAAATTATAGCCCTGGGGCCAAAAACGGCCCTGCCCCGGGGCCCACTGGTTTTATATGCGCTAATATAGGGCAAAACCTTTAAAATATTTTTCTCTGAAACCAGAAGGCCTAGGTCATTGATATTTGGTATGAAGCTTAATCTAGTGGACCTCTACCAAGATTGTTCAAATTATTGCCCTGGAGCCCAAAACGACCCCGCCCGGGGCCCACTGGTTTTACATAGGCTTTTATAGGGAAAACCTTTAAAAATCTTCTTGTCTGAAACCAGAAGGCCCAGGTCTTTGATATTTGGTATGAAGCTTCCTCTGGTGGACCTCTATCAAGATTTTCAAATTATAGCCCTGACGCCCAAAACGACCCCGCCCGGGGCCCACTGGTTTTACATAGGCTTATATAGGGAAAACCTTTAAAAATCTTCTTGTCTGAAACCAGAAGGCCCAGTTCTTTGATATTTGGTATGAAGCTTCATCTAATGTACCTCTACCAATATTGTTCAAAGTATAGCCCTGGGGCCAAAAACGGCCCCATCCGGGGCCCACTGGTTTTATATAGGTTTATATTGGGAAAACAGATAAAAATTTTCTTCTCTGAAACCAGAAGGCCTAGATCATTGATATTCGGTATGAAGCTTCATCTAGTGGACCTCTACCAAGATTGTTCAAATTATAGCCCTGGAGCCAAAAACGATCCCGCTCCGGGGCCCACTGGTTTTACATAGGCTTATATAGGGAAAACCTTTAAAAATCTTCTTGTCTGAAACCAGAAGACCGAGGTCTTTGATATTTGGTATGGAGCTTCATCTAGTGGACCTCTACCAAGATTGTTCAAATTATATCCCTGGGGCCAAAAACGGCCCCGCCCCGGGGCCCACTGGTTTTATATAGGCTTATATAGGGAAAACATATAAAAATATTTTTCACTGAAACCAGAAGGCCTAGGTCATTGATATTTGGTATGAAGTTTCATCTAGTGGACCTCTACGAAGATTGTTCAAATTATAGCCCTGGGGCCAAAACTGACCCCTCCCCGGGGCCCAATGGTTTAACATAGGCTTATATAGGGAAAACCTTTAAAAATCTTCTTGTCTGAAACCAGAGGGCCCAGGTCTTTTATAGGGAAAACATATAAGAAACCAGGTCTTTGATATTTGGTATGAAGCTTCATCTAGTGAACCTCTACCAAGATTGTTCAAATTCAAGCCCTGAGGCCAAAAATACCCCCTCGCCAGGGCCCACTGGCTTTACATAGACTTATATAGGGAAAAACTTTAAAAAGCTTCTCGTCTGAAACCAGAAGGCCCAGGTCTTTGATATTTGGTATGAAGCATCATCTAGTGGACCTCTACCAAGATTGTTCAAATTATAGCCCTAGGGCCAAATGGTTTTCCATAGTTTTATATAGGGAAAATCTCTAAAAATCTTCTACCCTGTAACAAGAAGGCCCAGGTCTTTGATATTTGATATGAAGATTCATCTGATGGACCTATACCAAGATAAAAAAAGCCCCCGCGCTGGGGCCCACTGGTTTTACATGTGCTTATATTGGGAAAACCTTCAAAAATCTTGTCTGAAACCAGAAAACCCAGGTTTTTGATAATTGGTATGAAGCTTCATCTAGTGGACCTCTACCAAGATTTTTCAAATTATAGCCCTAGGGCCAAAAACGGCCCTGCCCCCAGGCCCACTGGTTTTATATAGGCTTATACTAGGGAAATGATATAAATATCTTCTAGTCTGAAACCAGAAGGCCAAGGTCTTTGATATTTGGTATGAAGCTTCATCTTATGGTCCTCTACCAAGATTGTTCAAATTATAGCCCTGGGCCCAAAAACGCTCCCGCGCCGGGCCCACTGGTTTTCCATAGGCTTATATAGGGAAAACCAGTGGACCTCTCTCTGCTTAGATTGTTCAAATTATAGACCTGGGTCCAAAAATTGCACCGACCTGGGACCTACATGTTAATCTCTTAGCTCAGGTGAGGGATATAGGACCATCATGGTCCTCTTGTTCTTATTTCTGCTCTAAAACATAGATTGTGTGTACTCGTTAGATCTAACGAGTACCCACAATCTATATTTTGAATAGAAAAAAGAAAAATATGACAATTTTTCATCTTAAAATTTTCATTTTTTTCGGTGATAAAGGTTACAATGTATTTGTATAGGCATGTTTTGGTAATGGGATAAAATTGTTTCCTGACACAGTGGATACACAGACTAATTTGAGTCTTCACTGAGCACGGACATGCGTAGACCCACATTGCTTGTCCCTACCGGCCTCGGTAGCTCAGTCGGTCACGAATCTACCTAGTGATCAGGCGGTTGAGAGTTTGATACCTGCTCGCTCGACTTCATGAAATCTTTTGTAGGCTCATTCTCTCCCACGAAGACTCAAGAAGGGCAGTTGTCAGTTTCAGGAAAAAGAATGAGTATACTTTACTGGTATAAGCCTGCCCAGAAAAAGTGTGGTATGGCAAACCAAGTGACTCGATATGACCTTAATAGTATAGACTGGGCCTTTTAACTCCAAATAAACAAATCACTTATCCCTGCTCAAACGGTGCTAATTTTACGGGTCTTCTGTTGGCCAAATCAGGTACAATATTTTTGCATAACACTGGCACACCCGTGTGTTTTTATTCCCGAGAAGCTGTATTTGTTTTTTTATTTTTAGCTCACCTGTCACGTAGTGACAAGGTGAGCTTTTGGGATCACTTTTTGTCCGTCGTGCGTCCGTAAACTTTTTCTTCAAACAACATCTCCTCCTAAATCACTGATCGGATTTTGACCAAACTTCACAGGAATGATCCTTAGGTGGTCCCCTTTCAAAGTTGTTCAAATGGTTCCGGTCTGTTGCACATCTAGGTCACAGGAGCTAAATATAGATTTTTTTTACTGAAAATCTTTAAAAATCTTCTTCTCTGAAGCCCAAGGCCCAGGTCTTTGATATTTGGTATGAAGCTTCATCTAGTGGACCCCTACCAAGATTGTTCAAATTATAGTGCTGGGGCCAAAAATGCCCCTGCCCCGGGACCCTTTGGTATTACATAGGCTTATATAGGGAAAATCTTTAAAAATCTTCTTCTCTGAAACCGCAAGGCCCAGGTCTTTGATATTTGGTATGAAGTTTCATCTAGTGGACCTCTACCAAGATTGTTCAAATTATATTCCGGGGGCCAAAAATGTCCCCGCCCCGGGGGCCTTTGGTTTTACATAGGCTTATATAGGGAAAATCTTTAAAAATCTTCTCTGAAACTGCAAGGCCCAAGTCTTTGATATTTGGTGTGAAGCTTCATCTAGTGGACCTCTATCAAGATTGTTCAAATTATAGCCCTGGTGCCAAAACTGCCCTTGCCCCGAGGGCCTTTGGTTTTACATAGGCTTCATGATAGGGAAAATCTTTAAACATCTTCTTCTCTGAAACCACAAGGCCCAGGTCTTTGATATTTGGTATGAAGCTTCATCTAGTGGACCTTTACCAAGATTGTTCAAATTTTAGCCCTGGGGCCAAAAATACCCCGCCCCGGGGGCCTTTGGTTTTACATAGACTTATATAGGGAAAATCTTTAAAAATCTTCTTCTCTTTTACCGCAAGGTCCAAGTCTTTGATATTTGGTGTGAATCTTCATCTAGTGGACTTCTATCAAGCCCGGATTGTTCAAATTATAGCCCTAGGGCCAAAAATGCCCCCGCCCCGGGGCCCTTTGGTTTTACATAGGCTTATTAGTCCAGCAGAAGCCCAGCTTGACCTGGAAATGCGGTTCAAAGTTTTTTATTTGCTGATTTTTGTTGGTCAGGCATTGTATTTGAAGAATCTGACTGATGTCACCCTGACATCATTGAGCATTTTCAGAAGATCAAGATGGCGACCAAGATGGCAGTTTTAACATAATAACAGACGTATGTCGCCAAATAATTGGCTACATATGGTTGTTAAATTCAATATATTCCTTATCTAGTGATGTTTGTGCAAAAGACTTGCCCACAACAAGTCTAACGAGATGTACATATTTGAAATATCACAAAATAGCAAGATGGCATCCAAGATGGCTGCTAATTATGTATTTGTTTTCGAAATTTGGTAAAATATGTAGTTCAATTTCTTAGAAACAATTCTTATTGATCCCTAATTGCTATTCAGGAAAATTATGGCTTGATTTCTATTACATTTCAGAATTTGTCAAACGGATATGGCATCCAAGATGGTTACCAAATGTATACCTGTTAACACAAGCCATTTCTAACTTCTTAATTCTAATTTCTAACTTCTTATTTCTAACTTCCACGTGGTAGGTAGGTAGGTAGGTGTGTAGGTAGGGTTGGTGGGTGGATAGGTAGGTAGGTGTGAAGGAAGGTAAGTAAGTAGGTAGGTTGGGTAGTAGGTAGGTAAATATAAGGGTAGGTAGGTAAGTAGGTAGTTACGTACTTAGGTAGGTAGTTACGTTGCTAGAAAGGTAGGTAGGTAGGTAGGTAGGTAGGTAGGTAGGTAGGTAGGTGGGTAGGTAGGTAGGTAGGTAGAGGTAGGTAGGTAGGTAGGTAGGTAGGTAGGTAGGTAGGTAGGTAGGTAGGTAGGTAGGTAGGTAGGGTAGGGTAGGGTAGGATGGGTGGGTGGATGGATGGATGGGTAGGTAGGTAGATAGGTAGGCTTGTTTGTTTGACCTGTATAGGTCAATTGGGAATAAATGACTTCTCAAGCCCTGCTTACCAATGAAAGGAATATGGTTCCACGTTGTAGGTAGGTAGGTATGTAGGTATGTAGGTAGGAAGATTGGATGGGTGGGTGGGTAAGTAGGTGGTTAAGGTAAGTAAGTAGGTAAAAGGAAGTTACGTACTTAGGCAGGTAGTAAAGTGCTTAGGTAGGTAGGTAGCTAGGTAGGGGCTGGGTTCGTTTGTAGGTATGTAGGTAGTGTGAGGGAGTGGGTGTTTTGGGTTTTAGGTAGATAGGCAGGTAGGCGGGCGGGTGGGTGGATGGGTAGGTAGGTAGGAAGATACGAAGGTAGGTAGGTTTGATTTGAGATTTAACGACCCCGTCAGCACTTTATAGGTCATTATGGAGACGTTGCTTCCAATTTTGTAGGACTTTTACCCGACATTGAGATGAAATGACATCTCAAGCCCTGTCACCCAAAGGATTTATAAGCAAGACGGTCGGTTGAATCTCCCATTAAGGACAGAAAAAAAAAAGTTGATATCCGAGAAACGGTGAGGAAAAACACAGAAATTATCCCAGACTTGATTTCTGCGCATGCTATATCTGGCTGTGACACGGTGGCCTGTTATTATGGGACTGGTAGAGCCAAAGTGGTGAAGATATTAAGAGCGGGGCACAAACTGCGTAAATTAGGTGATGTAACAGCAGCATTTCCCGATGCTATGAAAGAGGCCACATACTTTGTGTAAGCTTGATATGGATACCCACATTATGACAGTATGTCCAGAACAAGGCTATTAATGTGGACATCAAAAGTTGGTAAATCCCCTCTTTCTCCAACTACAGAGTCATTCACAGAAAATGTGAAACGAGCACACTCCCAAGCAGCTGTGTGGAAACATGCCCTTGATTCGGACCCATCAGATATCAAGGTTGGCAAAAAGCCAAAAAGGTTGGCAATATGAGTATTGACCGGGCCGGTGGTTAAAACTGGTCGATTGGTGGTCGATTGGATCACTGGAGTATATGCCTCTGTCCTGTTGCTACCTGGTCTCAAAAGCTTCCCCTCCCCCACCCCCTATATCATGTACATGAGGTTAGACTATATTTTCATCAGTGAACAAGACAAAATAGTTTTTATTAATAACAGTAATTATTTGAGTTTTTTTTTTTTTTATTTGTTCAGAAGTCAAAAGATATTATTTCTGTTCAACTGAAGAGGTTGGATTGACTCAATGAACTGTAGATAGGTAAAAGGATCTTTATAATTTATAATTATCCTTTATAGGTTAGATCAATTGTTCATATTTTGATTTACTGGAATATGAATAAGCTGAATTTTTCATGGATTTTGAAGGATTTATGGCAGGTCCTTTTTTGTTTGACAGAATAGAAGAATTGTTGTACCCGATTGTGCCACCCACTCTCTCTCTCCCTGTGTTTGGAGATTCACTGATGTCTTTGCAGTATATTTAAGTATCTGCGACACCTTTTAATTGCTTTCAAAACAGATTATAAGATGCAAAAACTGCCACTGCAGTGGCTGTGGCAAAGATCTTAGTGCCAATGTGACCAATCACATGTCCCTAATAGGGGTATTATACACTGACACCAGACTTAATTCCTAATGTGTGACATGATTATTTATCTGCAATCTAGAAAGTATCTTATCATCAAGCTGTTACTGAAGGTGTCAAAAATGAAGGAAACATAAAGACCCAATTTGGAACTTCTTCATTATTTTGGAAGACAACTAAAAAAAAAACAGTGTACGGTGCAAAGACTGTAAAATTGAAGATAGTGCTGTCATAGATTAAATGCCTAGGGCTAAAAAAGCCAGAAAATAATGCTAAGAGGCCACTTGAAGAAATATCTGAACCTGAAACTCTATCAAATGATCAGCCTCCACCAAAGAGAACAAAACTTCAACAGACTAGTTTCAGTAGCTTAGGCATTTCAACACAAAAAATATTCAATTCACCACCCAATATTTCAATCAACCAGTATTGACCACTCCGGGAGTATTGAGAGGGGCGGTTTTATCCGGTTGAAACCGCCCCTGGTTTTGACCGCCAAACCTTGCCAGATATGGCACCAGAAGAATTTGGGTGGCTTCAATAGAAATTTCACAATCTCTAATAGAGTCAACAGTGCCTCAGTGTACTTCTCTTGCACCGGCAGATGTCTAAAAACTAATTATGTGCCAGTGTGAGTCGGAGGAGCCGTGTTCATCACTGCGTTGCGACTGTAACAAAGCCAGACTTGGATGTTCTGTGTTCTGCGTGTGTCAAGGGACAATTATTTGAAAGAACGAGCAAACAGTTTTAATGAATGACTGAACAGTTATACTGATTTGTTGAACTCTTTCTGAGTATTTGGCTGGTGTAAATGATAATATGCAAGCATATAGTTTTATGTTTGTGTACACCATTTTGAAGAATTTCCATTTCCAGTGTGGTTTCATATTGCTTCAATGCCGGAAGGGACCCTTCTTTTTACAGCCATATTGAAAACAAGCAATAATCATACAGTATAATTCTAATACAATATAGATGTATATCAGCTGCAAAGTTTGCATAGGATTATACTTTGTGATGTTTTCATATTTCATCTATATCCAGTCAAGAATACTTGTCTAGTGTTGGATTGCTGTTTCGTTGGTGAAAGTTTTTTCTCCCCTGGGTGTAAAGAGTGACAAATACATTTGCTTATGAGCCATCTTGAATACATAAACATAGTTTTACACACTTAAAGGTTGTTATACACATCAAAATGTCAAATGATATGAACAAAGTAACTGTGAATAGTTTTGAGCCAATCAAACCGTAATTTCAAGTTAAGTTTCATAGTTTTACGTAACATAGCAGCCTTATTGGATGCCATCTTAAAGAGTCATTACCAGCAATGAAGTATCTGTAGTCTCTGCCTGGGTCCACATACACAAATCTGCAACAAAAGTGATTGTTTGAGGGCATTGAAAACCAAAATTTAGATAAAAGCCGATATTTGTAAGCCATCTTGGACGCCATCTTGAATTTCTTAAAATGCTCAATGATGTCAGGGTGACATCACTTAGATTCTTTCAGGGGAATGTCTTGGCTATAAGAATCAGCCAAGAAAAAAAACTTTGAACCTTATTTCCAGGTCCCAACAGAATATGCAGTTTTTCTGCCGGACTATATATAGGGGAAATATTTAAAAATCTTCTTCTCTGAATCCACAAGGCCCAGGTCTTTAATATTTGGAATGAAGCTTCATCTAGTGGACCTCTACCAAGATTGTTCAAATTATAGCCCTGGGGCCAAAAATGCCCCAGCCCCGGGGGCCTTTGGTTTTACATAGGCTTATATAGGGAAAATCTTTAAAAATCTTCTCTGAAACTGCAAGGCCCAAGTCTTTGATATTTGGTGTGAAGCTTCATCTAGTGGACCTCTATCAAGATTGTTCAAATTATAGCCCTGGTGCCAAAACTGCCCTTGCCCCGAGGGCCTTTGGTTTTACATAGGCTTCATGATAGGGAAAATCTTTAAACATCTTCTTCTCTGAAACCACAAGGCCCAGGTCTTTGATATTTGGTATGAAGCTTCATCTAGTGGACCTTTACCAAGATTGTTCAAATTTTAGCCCTGGGGCCAAAAATACCCCCGCCCCGGGGGCCTTTGGTTTTACATAGACTTATATAGGGAAAATCTTCTTCTCTGAAACAGCAAGGTCCAGTTCTTTGATATTTGGTGTGAAGCTTCATCTAGTGGACCTCTATCAAGATTGTACAAATTATAGGCCTAGGGCGAAAAATGTCCCCACCTGCAGGCCCTTTGGTTTTACATTAGCTTATACGGGGAAAATCTTTAAAAATCTTCTTCTCCAAAACCTCATGGCCCAGTTCTTTGAATTTGGTGTGTAGCTTCATCTAGTGGACTTCTACCAAGATTGTTCATATCATAGCCCTTGGGTCAAAAATGCCCCCGCCCTGGGGCCCTTTGTTTTTACATTGACTTATATAGGGAAATTTAAAAAGAACTCTTCTACTCTGAAACTGCAAGGCCCAGGTCTTTAATATTTGGTGTGAAGCTTCATCTAAATTGTTCAAATTATAGCCCTAGGAAATAGAAGTTAAGTCAATGAAAACCTTTGAGACTCTTCTTGTCTGAAAGCAGAAGGCCAAGGTCTTTGATATTTGGTATGAAGCTTTGTCTTGTGGATTTCTACCAAGATGGTTCAAATTATAGCCCTGGGGGCAAAAATGGCCCGCCCCGGGGACCCCAAGGTTTATATAGACTTTATAAGAAAAACGTTTAAAAATCTTGTCTGAAACCAGAAGTCTCCATTCTTTGATATTTGGTATGAAGCTTCGCCTTTTAGACCACTACCAAGATTAATCATATTATAGCCAGGGGCCAATACTTGCTCTCCCAAGGGCCCACTTGATACCCTATGGATCAGGTGAGCGATCCAGGGCCATCATGGCCCTCTTGTTTTTCTCTTGTTTCTATTTCAAACATAGACTGTTGGTACTCGTTAGAACCGCCTCAGTTGGGTGGGGGCTTGGCGGGGGTTGGGTGGTTCTCTCAAGGACTGACATACTGGTAGGTTGTTCGAGCAAACGTTCGTACGCTAACTTGATAACGTGATGTCTTCTCATTTAAATTCATTATTAACCCTTTTTGTACCAAACGGAAAATTCCACCTTATACATGGCAGGAGTCCATTTCGAAATTTAGAGGTGTCAGTTTGTGTTTTCCTCAAAATTTATTCGGAAAATGGCTTAACCTTTTGCAAACAGTGCAGGCTCTGATCAGACGCCGCGTTCTGCGGAACGCGGCGTCTGATCTGGGCCTGCACTGTTTGCCAAGGTACCCCTTTTGGGGTTTCTGGTACTGAATGGGTTAATCAAGAACTTCATAATATCACCAGACACCGGATGTGTTCAAATTGTATTTGTGATGCACATTGCTACACTCATTTATTTCTGAGTGCGATATTGTCCCGAAAATATTTTTCCGATTTGTAGCAAATTTCAGTTGCAATTTCAACAATTTTATGGTAAAAGGGCTGACGTTTTAATGGGTTGGGATACATCTTCACAGATCACACCGTACAACCGGCTGCGTCGAAGACAGATTACTATCTCTAAGACAGATCGCGGAAAACGTTCCATAGAAAGGGTAGGTGAAGTTTTTTTGTTTGTATAAATCGAGAAGGCAATCTGTTGACTTTTGCTGCTATTGGAGAAGACACTAAATGCCTGGAGATACCGCAGCAAAATTCTGACTTTATTTCAAAGCCACATAAGGCTTTTCCAGTTCGTTGAAAAATATTTTCATCGAAAATTGTATGAATTTTTGTTTTCGGCGTCAAGTGTACGTCTACGGAACAAAATATGTTACATTCACTTACTCATGCTAAAACTACGATTATTCAGCAGCATTTCTGCCAAATTGGACCGTATAACTCAGTTAAATAAACAAACTACGCCCCACTAAAGAGACCAGGTGTCCAAAAAAATGCTGTCTCTAACTACAGATTGTTTTTTATACGACTGTCCACAAACATAGATATAAGATTTCGAAGGCTAACATTGATGACAGATCAGAATTACGGTTACATCTTCAATAAAGACGAATTCTGGATGACTTAACACCGGCAACTTCGGTGGAAGCTATTTCATGCCAGCTCCAGGGCATTACTTGTAATACTGCTGCAATTGAGTAACATAGAGGCTGCTCTATAATCATTTATATTTCCTGTCAACACACAAATTGTGCAATCAGTAGAAGCCTCCGTGGTGTAGTGGTTATGCTACTTGCCTTGTAAACCAGGATTCGCGGGATCGATCCCGGGCTTCTCCAGACTTTCGGATGTGTCTTTAAACCGAGGTCCCGTCTCCTTAGGTGACCTTAGCTGTTAGTGAGACGTACAACTCTCCCGCTCTTTCTCTCTCACTCTCTTGTGCAATCAGTAAACATCTGAAGCGTTATTTGTTTAATTTTCTTCTGCCTGTACTTTTTCTTTCCTAGATATCACAGAATCAGCGATTTCTGTGTTGTAATTAGTTAGGAATTCGATATTGAAAGTAAACAGCTGACGTTCGTGCGAATATCTGGTTGTGCCCTTTTTTTACCATCAAACGCCATGTATTTTTATTGCACGAACAAGGTTGCACAATGCAATAATGAACCTTAAAATAGGTCTTTATGCAAACGGTGCAGAGGCGACCATGTACACCAAAATGGTACGTGCGTCTGTATTTACCAATTCAGTACCAGAAACCCCTAAAGAGGTACCTTTGCAAACAGTGCAGACCCAGATCAGACACTTCAGAATGCGGTTATGCGGTGTCTGATCAGGACCTACACTGTTTGTAAAAAGCTGAACCATTTTCTGAGTAAATTATAAGAAAACACAGCCCGACACCCCTAAATATCGAAATGGACTCCTGCCATATATATGGTGGAAGATTCCATTTGGTACAAAAAGGGTTAACTTTAATTCACTCGGCGCCGCTTGTGGGTTATATTGTATTTTTATAGGCGTGTTTTCTTTATGTCCACACTTTCGGCTGAGTCTTTAAACCGTATGACTTTAGCTGTTGGTGAAACACACATACACACGCATGCACGCACGCTGCCCATCGGGGCTCGAAGAAATAAATGAGATGCATAATGCTTCCACGCAGAGCTGAAACCGACCGCACACGAGTACTGGTAAACCGCTTTGAGGATCTAAGCCTGCCCAGGCAAAGCGGTGCAAATCGGACAGTCCATGCTCATAAACCCAATTGGTTTCATTGGGCGACAGGACTTGAGATGTCATTTCATCTCAATGTCGGGTAAAGTCCCACAAGACTGGAAGCAACGTCTCCAAAATGACCTATACAATGTTGACGGGGACGTTAAACCTCAAATCAAACAAATCAAAACCTATTACTATCATCATGTTTAATCATACTAAAGAAGTTTTTCCATTCAAACACGGACCAACTTGTAGAGTTTACTTTTTCATTTTAGTGAAGCGTAAAACAAAAGTCCTAATGCCAAATATAGAGGAAAGTAGTACATTATTTGATTCAGCCACACTAGCATGGAGCACTTCACATAACAAGTGCTAAACTAAACTGCAAAGCTACACAAACAGATCACATTACTATAACACAGCCATGTGATATAGTGCTTTCTTTCATACCTCCAAAACGGTATATTCTGGTGAAAAAGTGTGATATTTTTCTTTTCAATACTCCAAACATATGTTGAGGGTGCTCGTGAGGACTGTTGCATTGAGAAGGTATGACGAGAACCCAAAACCCATGTCTTTAAACAGAAATAAGAAAAATAATGTGTCCCCCTGTAAACTAAGGTTTTCTCTATATAAGCAAGTTGTAGAGGGGTGTTCATTACACGGACTTAACATGATGAGAACCACAGCCTCAGTGTTACTCAGATTATGGCTCTTATCTTGTATGGGAATATAACCCACAAGCGGCGCCGAGTGAATTAAAGTTAACCCTTTTTGTACCAAATGGAATCTTCCACCTTATATATAGCAGGAGTCCATTTCGATATTTAGGGATGTCAGGCTGTGTTTTCTTCAGAATTTATTCAGAAAATGGTTCAGCTTTTTTACAAACAGTGTAGGCCCTGATCAGACGCCGCATTACCGTATTCTGAAGTGTCTAATCTGGGCCTGCACTGTTAGTAAAGGTACCTCTTTAGGGGTTTCTGGTACTGAATTTGTTAATACAGACGCACGTACCATCTTGTTGTTCATGGCCGCCTCTGCACCGTTTGCATAACGACCTATTTAATGTTCATTATTGCATTGTGCAACCTTGTTCGTGCAATAAAAATACATGGCGTTTGATGTTAAAAAAATGGCACGACCAGATATTCGCACGAACGTCAGCTGTTTACTTTCAATATCGAATGCCTAACTTAATACAACACAGAGTGTCGCCCCCGCCCATAGGGGCTTGAAGAAATATATGGGCTGCATGATGCTTCCACGCAGAGCTGAATCCGGCCCGCGCACTAGAACTGGTAAACCGCTTAGAGGATCTAAGCCTGTCCAGGAACCGCGGTGCGAGGCGGACCGTCCATGCTTATTAACCCTATTGATTTCTTTGGGCGACAGGGCTTGAGATGTCATTTCATCTCAATGTCGGGTAAAAGTCCCACAAGATTGGAAGCAACGTCTCCAAAATAACCCTTACAGTGTTGACGGGGGCATTAAACCTCAAATCAAATCAGTCATTCACCTCCATAGACTTTTTGGACAGTTTGGATCTTGAATTTTGGGATCTGAATTCCTGTTCAGTTGACTGTTTACAGTTCATGTTAAAGGTTAAATCAGCGTAGTGTTGTTACAAACAAACAAATTACAACACAGAAATCGCTGAGCCGTGTAACATCTAGGTAAGTACAGGCAGAAGAAAATTAAGCAAATAACGCCTCAGATGTTTACTGATTGCACAAGAGAGTGAGAGAGAAAGAGAGAGAGAGAGAGTTGTACGTCTCACTAACAGCTAAGGTCACCTAAGGAGACGGGACCTCGGTTTAAAGACACATCCGAAAGTCTGGAGAAGCCCGGGATCGATCCCGCGAATCCTGGTTTACAAGGCAAGTAGCATAACCACTACACCACGGAGGCTTCTACTGATTGCACAATTTGTGTGTAGACAGGAAATATAAATGATTATAGAGCAGCCTCTATGTTACTCAATTGCAGCATTATTACAAGTAATTCCCCTGAGCTGGCATGCAATAGCTTCCACCGAAGTTGCCGGTGTTAAGTCATCCAGAATTCGTCTTTATTGAAGATGTTACCGAAATTCTGATCTGTCATCAATGTAAGCCTTCGAAATCTCTGATCTGTGTTTGTGGACAGTCGTATAAAAAACAATCTGTAGTTAGAGACAGCATTTTTTTGGACACCAGGTCTCTTTAGTGGGGCGTAGTTTGTTTATTCAACCGAGTTATACGGTCCAATTTGGCAGAAATGCTGCTGAATAATCGTAGTTTTAGCATGAGTAAGTGAATGTAACATATTTTGTTCCGTAGACGTACACTTGACGCCGAAAACAAAAATTCATACAATTTTCGATGAAAATATTTTTCAACGAACTGGAAAAGCCTTATGTGGCTTTGAAATATAGTCAGAATTTGGCTGCAGTATCTCCAGGCATTTAGTGTCTTCTCCAATAGCAGCAAAAGTCAACAGATTGCCTTCTCGATTTATACAAACAAAAAAACTTCACCTACCCTTTCTATGGAACGTTTTCCGCGATCTGTCTTAGAGACAGTAATCTGTCTTCGACGCAGCCGGTTGTACGGTGTGGATATATTTTGTCTCCCCCATGTCAATAAAGGTACCCGTATGTTCTTAAGGGGAATGGGAACATCTGGCAGATTTGTCCGCCATTTTTCAAAGGGAGTCAACTTTCCGGATTTCCTGTTCGCTTATCTATAAGCCCTGTCCAACTAAAAAAGGAGTCTACTCTTAAAGGCAGGAGTTTGCACAGGAAAAAGTCGCCAAAATAAACAAAAATACGCAAATACGTGTGTGACAAAGTTTACGTGTGCAAAAGCATTGTGCGTATATGAAACGAATACGCAATGCGCGTATTGTGAAGTTTTAATCATGCAGACGCATTGAGCGTATCGATAAACAATACACATTGCGTATGCATGCTGACGCAGATGGACTTATTGAAAAACAATACGCATTGAGTGTGTGACACAAACGCGTTTTGCGGATTTGAAATACGACAATCACAAAAACGCAGCCGCCTCGATGTTTAAGAACAAGTGTTTGATATCTTAACCTAGGCGTAAAACATAGTTGTGCTTCTACTATCATGCTGAAAAAAGAAAAAAAGTTTGTTCAGTAGGTGCGAGAAACTTTTTTTATTATTTTATTTTTTTCCCTCGAAAAATACAGGATCGGGCTTGTATTTTTTCATGTATTTTTGTTTTTGTACATGTTTTTTGTCAATAAAGTTGTCATGTTGAGACTTTGATTGTATATCATAATTCATTTTAAATGCTCAAAAAAGTCAGCTCCGTATTTTTGAAGGTACTAAATGACAAAAAAAAAAAAAAATGTACATAAAACGCAAAAATAAGATAGGAAAATGCAAAGACGACACTGGGTAGGATCGGATATATCGGATATTGAAAATGGTAGGGTTGGTGTTTTAACTTTTATTTTGTTCTTTATTGATAAAACTAGTAGAGTCAGTGTCTGAAGCAGAGTCGTTGGGTTAGCGAAAACACGGCTATTTTTTGTGTGTGGGGTGGGGGGGTGGGGGGGGGGGGCTTGGCTCACATTTGGCTTTTATTTTCTTTACCTTCGCGCTCTGTATATTGTCACAAATTACGAGTACATCTATATAATTCTGACCCCTTAACCCCCATTTTGAAATAGTAAAACTGGAGTTGACTCGGATAAGCATTATTTTTCTTTTTCTGCTTAAAAACATAGATTGTGGGTAATCGTAAAAACAGCCTCACCGAGGCGATTCTGTTGAGTGTTCACGGTCTGTGGTTTGAGCAGAAACATGAAAAATATCAGGATTTTTATCTCAAAAACATAGATTGTGGGTAGTCATAAAAACAGCCTCGCCGAGGCGATTCTCTCGAGTGCCCACGGTCTGTATTTCGAGCAGAAACATGAACAATATCACGACTTTTATCTGAAAAGTTTGGTTCTATTTTTATTTATTTGTTTATTTATTTATTTATTTATTTTGGTGCAAACATTTTACCAATATATTTGAATAGGCGTCATATGTCAAAGAATGCAGATCCTTATACTGCTCCTCTCGGATCTGGGTCTGCATTGTTTGCCCAGACATGTACATATAAAAAAGTATTTAGTCGTTTTGTTGGGAGCAGGCTATCTTGTACATACCTCGCTGACTCTTAGTCATTAGGTCTTTCACCGCTGTGGGTTCGAGCCTCGCTGGGGTCACGTACGAGACGCCAAGTTCTGCAACGGAAGATCAGGTGGTTTTTCTCCGGGCATTCCGGTTTCCGCCCACTTCTGATTAACGATCGACTCGATATGAGTGAAATAATCTTGAAAGGGCCGTAAAACACAAACCAAAGTACATGCCATTGACATCAGTTACATATTGCAACATTGTGTAAGAAATCAACTTACAACTGACCAGTACAACAACATAAATTATATTAAAGTCAGATTAATGGCCATTTCTCTCGAATGCCACTGATTAAGCAATTAGATAGCTAGGGTTTGTCTTGAAGAAAATAGGGGCTTAATTGCCCTTTGGGAGACATTATCACTGCATTGGGCCATTGGCTAAGAATATCTCTTGAGTAACAGAAGTAATTTTGTTTGATTTGAGGTTTAACGTCCCCGTCAAACTTGTAAAGGTCATTTTGGAGACGTTGCTTCCAATTGTGTGGGACTTTTATCCAACATTGAGATGAAACGACATCTCAAGACCTGCCGCCCAATTATGAAACCAATAGGGTTTATAAGCATGGACTGGCCGACTCGCACCGCTTTGCCTGGGCAGGCTTAGATCCTATAAGCAGTTTACCAGTACTCGTGTGCGGGTCGGTTTCAGCTCTGCATGGAAACATCATCCAGCCAGCCCCGATGGGCGGGGCCGATAACAGAAGTAAAGTTTATTTATCTATTTATTTATTTTGAGTAAACGTGCACACATCCTTTTCACCAGAAGCGCTTCTTGAATCAGAGGAAGGGAAAGAATGACTAGGAAAAGATTTCAAGATCAGTCTCAACGACGGAATTTATAGGTTCATTTTTTTCATTGACAGTTTATTTATTTATTAATTTTATTATTATTATGACCCTTCCCCTGAAAGGGGAGGAGACACATTGTTTTGCTACGGTTCTGTGCGTCTGTCTGTCCTTTGTTATACCTTATCCAGTTGAACACGAAAATATCTACCTTTGCAAACAATGTAGGTCCAGATCAGATGGCTTCTACACCGTTTGCCATCTAGCGAATACATTTTATCATCAGGAAAGAACGCCTATATAATTTTGAACCCACTTTTTGGACGGGGTTTTTCAAGGAAAAATTCCGTCCTTTAGAATAGCGATGTCCGTGAGGGCGGGCGGGCGGGGGCCGGGCGTCCGCGTCCCGGTTTACCTTTTTCGGTTTACCTTTTGGTAAACCTTTTTTAAAAAAAAACGTCCATAATGCCATTTGGCGTTTTTCGTGTATACAGTTAAACTGGGGTTTACAGGGGTATACATTATTTTTCTTATTTCGGCAAAAACGATGGATTGTGGGTACTGGTTTCAACCGCCTCGCAATGGACAATGGTACTTAAAATAAATAAGGCCCCCGCACATCGGGGCTTGAAGAAACAGATGGGCTGCACGATGCTTCCACGCAGAGCTAAATACGACCCGCACACGAATACTGGAAAACCGCTTAGAGGATCTAAGCCTGCGTAGGAAAAGAGGTGTGAGTCGGAGCGTCCATGCTTATAAACCATATTGGTTTCATTCGCCAACAGGGCTTGAGATGTCATTTCATCTCAACGTCTGGTAAAATTCCCACAAGATTGGAAGCAAGGTCTCCAAAATGGCATTTACAATGTAGACGGGGACGTTAAACCTCAAACGAAACGAACAAACTGAAAATAAATAAACAGATAAATAAATTTTACTTCATTCTTAGCCAGTACAGTGATAAAGTCTCCTAAAGGGCAATTTAGCCCATATTTTTATCTGGATCTCTCTCTCTCTCTCTCTTCTTCTTCTTCTTCTTCTTCTTCTTCTTCTTCTTCTTCTTCTTCTTCTTCTTCTTCTTCTTCTTCTTCAACCAAGCAAGATGCACTATATTCGTACATGTAGGCAGATTCTTAGCTCATTTTGATGCATCATTAAATTCTAGTAAATTCTAGTGTCAGCTAGGCTTGAAGCAATTAAACAGTAGGGAATAACCTCTTGCCCTTCTTAATTGAAGTTCCCTGATATTAAGTCAGATAAACTCCAACACACTGCAACAGAATAAACAGAATAAAAGGGTTCTCTGATACAGTTTTTGTTTCAATACCCAGTCAACAGCTAAGGTCATGTTGGGCCAGTCAGTTCCCTTCACTGTTCCTAGACATGATAAGTTACTAGCACATTGTGTGATCATGCTTTAGATATAATAGTCACGAAATGAAAGTACATGTACATGATTCAGAAACGGGCCTCCGTGGCCTAGTGGTTAAAAGCGCCGACTCTTGATCATTAGGTCTCTCACCGTGGTGGTTCGAGCCTCGCTCGGATCACATGTGAGACGCCAAGTTCTGCAACGGAAGGTCAGGTGGTTTTTCTCCGGGTACTCCGGTTTTCGCCCACTTCTGATTAAAGATCGGCTCGATTTGAGTGAAACAATCTTGAAAGGGCCGTAAAACCAAAATAAAAAAAACATGATTCAGAGCAGAAGACCAAGCTGACTTTTTTCAACTGTTATTGCATTATTTACTATATATTCACACACTTCTGCCAAATTAATTCTTCCTGAGTGGGCACAGCCATTTCCAGTTTAAGGTTAATCTGACAGTAATAAATAATTTCAATCTTTTGTATCCATACATTGTAGACTCTCTCAAATACTGCATTTAGCAACTATCGACCTAGGTAAGGAAACGTAAAAAAATTAGAAGCACAATATGCTAGGAGAAGTCTGATCAATGTCCACGCTGTTAGAGGTACAGTCTGATCAGGGTCCACACAGTTTGCCAGGATGCAAAACCTGCAAGAAGATGCAACAGACAACGATTTCCGATATAGTTTTTTTTTTTCATGGCATCTTAGGGGTTCATCTCTAATCCCTCTTCGAAAATAGCTACCTGTCACGTAGTGACGACGTGAGCTTTTAGGATCACTTTTTGTCTGTCGTCCGTCGTGCGTCCGGGCGTGCGTAAACAATTTCTTTAAACCACTGATTGGATTTTGACCAAACTTCACAGGAATTATCCTTAGGTGGTCTCCTTTCAAAGTTGTTCAAACGGTTCTGGTCCGTTGGACATCTAGGTCACAGGAGCAAAAAATTGATATTTTTACTGAAATCTTCTTCTCTGAAACCGTACGGCCCAGGACTTTGTTATTTGGTATGAAGCTTCATGTATGGGACCTCTACCAAGTATGTTCAAGTTATACCCCTTGGCCAAACATGCCCCCGGTCCGGGTCCCATCAGCTTTACATAGGCTTATATCGGGAAAAATCTTGAAAAAATATTCTTTGAAACCAGAAGGCCTAGGTGTTTGATATTTGGTATGAAGTTGTATCTGGTGGACCTCTGCCAAGATTGTTCAAATGATATCACTTGGGCCAGAAATGACCCCGCACTGGGGCCCACCAATAGACCCACCCACATAGACTTGTATAGGGCAAAACCTTTAAAAATCTTCTTGTCTGAAACCAGAAGGCCCAGGTGTTTGATAATTGGTATGAAGTTGTATCTAGTTGTCCTCTGCCAAGATTGTTCACTTTACAGCCCTGGGGCAAAAAATGCCCCGGCGCCAAGGGCCTACCGGTTTTACATAGACTTAAATGGGGGAAAACCTTTAAAAGTCTTCTTGTCTGAAACCAGAAGGCCCAGGTGTTTGATATTTGGTATGAAGTTGTGTCTAATGGACCTGTACCAAGATTTTCAAATTATGTCCCTAGGGCCAAAACTGCCACCGTCCCGGGGTACACCGGTTTTACATAGACTTTTATAGGGAAACCTTTTTAAAACACTACTCGTCTGAAAACAGAATGACCAGGTGTTTGATATTTGGTGTGAAGCTTCATTTACATGTAGTTGACCTCTATCAAGATTGTTCAAATTATAGCCCTGAGGTAAAAAAATGCCCCCGCCCCGGGCCCCTTGATTAAACATAGACTTAGATAGGAAATGTCTTTAAAAGCCTTCTTCTCTAAAACAGCAACAGCAGGTATTTGATATGAAGCTTCGTCTAGTGGACCTCTATCGAGATTGTCAAATTACAGACCTGGGGCCAAAAATGCCCAATCCCCTGAGCCCGCTGGTTTTACATATACTTATATTGGAAAAATCTTAATAAATCTTCTTGTCTGAAACCAGAAGGCTTAGTTCTTTGATATTTAATATGAAGCTTTGTTAGATGACCTCAACCATGATCGTTCAAATTATAGCCCTGGGGCCAAAAATGGCTCTGCCCCGGGCCCACTCTTGTCTGAAATCACAAAGCCTAGGTCAAATTGTTCAAATTATAGCTCTGGGTCCAAAGATGGGTCCATGCCGGTGCTCACTTGTTTAACATATACTTATACAGGGAAAACCTTTGAAAATGTCCTTGTTTGGAACCAGAAGGCCAAGGTCTTTGATATTTGGCTTGAAGGTTCATCTAGTGGACCTCAACCAACCTTTTCAAATTGCAGCCCTGGGGCTAAAATGGGCCCACCCCACGGCCCACTTGATTACACAGACTTATATTGGGAAAACTTTTGAAAATATTATCTGAAACCAGAAGGCAAAGGTCTTTGATATTTGATATGAAGCTTCGTCTTGTGTAATTCTACCAAGATTGTTCAAATTATAATGGCGCAGTCCCGGGGACCACAGGTTTTATATAGACTCATATATGGAAAACCTTTAAAAATCTGTATGTCTCAAACCAGAAGGCTTCGGTATTTAGTATGAAAGCATCTCCGTTTAGACCTCTTCCAAGATTATGCAAATTATAGCCCTGAGGCCTGTCCCCGGGGTCCACTTGTTACACTATGAATCAGGTGAGCGACCCAGGGCCATCATTGTCCCCGTGTTGGGACTTTGAATTGACATCCCAAGCCCAATGAAACCAATAGGGTTTATATACATTGACGGTCAGAATTGCACCGCTTTGTCTGGACAGGCTTCCATCTTCTAAGCGGTTTACCAGTACTCAGGTGCGGTTGGTTTCAGCTCTGCTTGGGCGCACCATGCAGCCTCATTTATTTCTCCAAGCCAAGATGGGCGGGGGTGCAACAAAATGTATATATACAATATTGAAGTTTTTTCTGTAAACACACATCAGCTTGCACATGGGCACAGTCCGGTCAGGGTATTCATTGTCAGCATGAAGAAGTCAAGTGAAGCCTTTGATCAAAACGTGAACATGTGCAGGCTATTTTCAATATTCACTGTGCACACAGTCATGTAGAGTTTGCTGTCTTGGCTCATTGTGCTCCCTGCAGGAGCTGCCGTGATGGTGGGGTGGGGTAATTTCTGGCCTTGACGGCATCTGTCATCTGCATCCGCATGAAGCTTTTAGCTCACCTGAGTCGACGGCTCTGGATGGGGGGGGGGGGGGGGGGCTTATAGTATGGCAGCCTCCGTCATTGGACTTTGGCATTTTAACACAAGGAAAGCTAGTGAGCAAAATATCCCGAAACTGCTCAGGTAAGCCCCTTAAGGTTTGGTGTAATTATGAAAATTTCTGCTAAAAATTGATTGTTGGTACTTTTTATAACCGCCTCAATATGTGGTTTTACCACCCAGTCAACAGTTGTAGGTCTAATGAACAAGAGAGCCCAGAGGGCCCTGATTCGCTCACCTGAGTATCACTGTCTCTAGTACATTCTATTTTTGGCTCTGGTGGCCATCTTTTTCCTTAGAGCGGAATGATTTTAGCAATTTTGAAAGGTAGTCATTTGGGTAACATTCCTGCAAAGTTTGAATCAAATTGGCCGAAAGGTTTAGGAGGAGTTCTGGCTTGAATCAAATTTACAATGTTTTCTTTTTTTAGCTTTGGTGGCCATTTTGTTCACCGGAGCGGGATCATTTAAGCTATTTTGGTAGAAGGTCATTTATATTCCTATGAATGGCTCAAGGGTAGAGGAGGAGTTGTTGTTTGAAGATTTTTTTTCTATTTTTAGCTCTAGCGGCCATCTTGTTTGTCACAACATAACGATTTTGGCTATTATGGTTGTGAGTCATCAAGGCAACATTCCTTGGAAGTTTGAATCCAATCAGCCCAAGGGATTAGGAGGAGTTCGCGTTTGAAGCAAATTTACGATGTTTTTCTATTTTTAGCTCTTGCAGTCATTTTGTTCATCCGAGCAAAATCGTTTTAGCTATTTCGGTAGATGGTCATCTTAGCATTAGTTTGAATGAAATCGGCCCAAGGGTAAAGGAAGAGTTGTCGTTTCAAGATTTTTCTATTTTTAGTTCTGGTGGTCATCTTGTTTGTCAGAGAGGAACGAGTTTAGCTATTTTGATAGAGTCACCTAGGCAACGTTCCTATGAAGTTTGAATCACATTGGCCTAAGGCTTTAGGAGGAGTTCGCGTTTGAAGCAAATTTACGATGATTTCCTTTTTATACCCCCGCAAACGAAGTTTGAAGGGGGTATACTGGAATCAGCCTGTCGGTTGGTTTGTCGGGCGGTCGGGTGGTCTGTCTGCAAAACTTTGTTCGCTCAACTCCTCCTTCACTATCAGTTGGATTCAATTGATACTTACCATAATTATTTACCAGGAGGGGTAGATGTGCAAGACACAAATTTCACTAAAGTTTGTCCCATAATTACGGAGTTATGGCTCTTGATTTGCTAAAAAAAATGTGCTAAAACATTGTCCGCTCAACTCCTCCTTCACTATCAGTCGGATTCAATTGAAACTTGCCATAATTGTTCACCAGGAGGGTAGATGTGCAAGACGCAAATTTCACTAAAGTTTGTCCCATAATTACGGAGTTATGGCCCTTGATTTGCTAAAAAAATGTGCTAAAAACATTTTCCGCTCAACTCCTCCTTCACTATGAGTCGGATTCAATTTATACTTGCCATAATTGTTCACAAGGAGGGGTATATTTGTAAGACGCAAATTTTATATTTACGGAGTTATGGCCCCTAAATCAATTTGAAACATACTTTCTTGACCCTGATTTGCTTGCAAACATCTTGTCCACCGAACTCCTCCTTCACTATCAGTCGGATTCAATGGATACTTGGCATACTTATTCACTAGGATAAGTAGATGTGCAAGACGCAAATTTCAGGAGAATCTGTCCAACAATTATGGAGTTATTGCCCCTGAATCACTGAAAAGTGGTTGCTGCAAAAATGTGTCCGCTGAACTCCTCCTTCACTATCAGTCGGATTCAATGGATACTTGACATACTTATTCACTAGGATAAGTAGATGTGCAAGAGCCAAATTTCAGGAGAATCTGTCCAACAATTATGGAGTTATTGCCCCTGAATGGACTCAGTGGACACTGTTTGTGTTTGCTTTCTGTGTCAAGTATTGAGGCGGGGGTATTAATCATCACCTTTATTGATAGTTTCTCTAATTTTTAGCTCTGGTGGTCATTTTGTTCATTGATGCGGGATCGTTTAAGCTATTTTGGTAGACGTTTACCAAAGCAACATTCCTATGAAGTCAGAATGAAATTGGGAATAGGGTACAGAAGGAGTTGTCGTTTGATTTTTTTTTCTATTTTTAGCTCTGGGGACCATCTTGACAATTTTAGCTATGTTGGTAGGGAGTCACCTAGCCAACATTCCTGTGAAGTTTGAATAAAATTGGGCAAATGGTACAGGAGGAGTTGTCATTTGAAGATGTCGTTTGAAAGTGTTGACGTCAGAAGACATACGACGTCAGACGAACACGACGACCGACAATATCCAACCAAAAGATAAAAGTATTATTGGTCATATCTTTTGACCCTGTTGAGTTCGAAACTTTATATTGAGCATGTAGGCTCCTTGTGACAATGTCTTCCTACTCAAACAAAAAATCTTGACCTGTGACCTTGATCTTGACCTGTGGCCTTGATCTTGACCCGTGATCAGCTTCGAAGAAAAAATGACCATGCCCTGGGACATATTCGTGTTTCACAAACACATCTTGTTCTTCTTAAGATATTCGTTTTTTCGTCGGTAAAGTTTGCAATGTATTTTTATAGGCGTGTTTTCGTAATACGGATGAGTCTTTAAACCGAGGTCCCGTCGCCGTATGACTTAGCTGTTGGTGGACGTAAACTAACATGAGGAATGCAACAGTAAAAGTTACTTCCGGGTTCCTATTTTGTGTTTTAATGCTCATAAATTCTTTATTTCAATCTTGTTCCTAGTGGAACCTACCCACCCATCGGCTCGCTAACATTATTTTCGACTTGTTTACACTTTGTTGGGTTCTATGATGTAACCGGCCCTGGCCCATCTTGGCTTGAGGAAATGTATGGGCTGCATAATGCTTCCATGCTGTGCTGAAACCGACCGCACACGAGTACTGGTAAACTACTTAGAAGATCTAATCCTGCCCAGGCAAAGCGGTGCGGGTCTGACTGTCCATGCTTGTAAACCCTATTGGTTTCTTTGGGCGACCGGGCTTGAGATGTCATTTTATTTCAGTGTCTGGTAAATGTCCCACAAAGTTAGAAGCAACGTCTCCAAAATGACCTATACAGTGTTGACGGGGATGTTAAACCTCAAATCAGTGAGTGAGTGTTTGAGTCTTACGTCCCACCATCAGCTAAGGTCATAGGAGACGGGACCTCGGTTTAAGGACACATCCGAAAGTCTGGAGCAGCCCGGTTTACAAGGCGGATAGCGTAACCACTACATCACGGAGGCTTCTAAACCAAATGTATGATGTAACTGCAATTGATTCTGAGAGTAGGCTTGAACAATTTGTTCGTTTGAATTGAGATTTAAATTCTCTGTTAACACTTCATAAGCCATTTTTGTAGGAGTTTTACCCGACATTGAGATGAAATGACATCACCTCAAGCCCAAATAAAACCAAAAGGGTTCATATGCATGGACAAGGCAACTTGTGCCACTTTTCCTGGGCAGGCTTAGAACCTCTAATCAGTTTCCTAGGCTTGAACAATGTCTAAGTAAACAAGTCCAGTCCAGATTTTAAAGTTACACATTACTCTGCACATTCTTTCACCAGAAACTGACAACTGCCCTTCTTGAATCAGCGGAAGGGAGAGAATGACCGTAGAAAAGATTTCATGATCAATCTCCATGAAAGAATGCTGCCGACGCGCATCCGACTGAGCTACCGGGACCGGCACCTGCTGGGGTTTACAAGGATAAACATTATTATTTTCTCGTATTTCTGTAATTGGGTGTGGGTACTCGTTATTATATGTTTGCAGAAAAATATCATGGGTTTTCATCAAAAGTGGCCATTTTGGAGATGTGGAAAATGCCGCGCAGATGTGTTACCGTAATGATCAGTTCAATGTGCAATGAAAATTAATCTAACAAACTTTCAGTCTTTGCATGTTTTCTTTGTTTGATTTGAGGTTAAGCGTCCCAGTCAACACTATTAAAGTCATTTCGGAGACGATCTTTCCAATTTTGTGGGATTTTTACCCGATATTGAGATGAAATGACATCTCAATCCTTGCCGTCCAATCAAACCAATAAATTATATGTGCATGGACGGACCAGCTCGCACCACTTTGCCTCGGCAGGATTAGACCTTAATGGTTTACCAGTACTCATATATGCGTTTGGTTTCAGCTCTGTGTGGAAGCATCATGCAGCCAAATCTATTTCTTCAAGCCCCGATGGGCGGGGGCTCTCAATTATTAAACTCTCTGTGGCAGATAGAGTAACACACAACTGATTTCTCGCAATATCACATTTGCAGCTCTGCCTTCTTCTTCTTCTTCTTCTTCTTCTTCTTCTTCTTCTTCTTCTTCTTCTTCTTCTTCTTCTTCTTCTTCTTTTTCTTCTTCTTCCCAGCTTTTGAAGTCAAATTACTAAACGCATGGGGTGGCTGATTGTCTCTGCGTTTAGGCTCGAAAATGGATCCTAAGCTTGAACGCCTTTCGTCGAACCCTTAAATAGCTATACTTTATACGAAAGGAGTAGATTATGATCATCCAGACTGATCCCAGCTTTAGTGAGAATGGTTTCCTCCCTGGTCTTACAGTATTTCTAGATCTCTCGTCGAAGAGAGAGAGAGAGAGAGAGAGAGAGAGAGAGAGAGAGAGAGAGAGAGAGAGAGAGAGAGAGAGAGAGAGAGAGAGAGAGAGAGAGAGAGAGAGAGAGAGAGAGAGAGAGAGAGAGAGAGAGAGAGAGAGAGAGAGAGAGAGAGAGAGAGAGAGAGAGAGAGAACGTTAACAGGTTCGTATAAATGACATTTTACTGAGTGAGTGCATTTTCTTTTTCTATCAACCGTATCTCAATGGTGAGCACTCAATGAGGCGGTTCGTACGAGAACCCAAAACATCTGTACGAGTAAAGAAAAGTGCCTCAATATTTAATCAGTAAAGAAACCGTTTTGGAAATATGAAATAATGCATATTGTTGCCAGGATTTGTCATCCTATTGTCACGAGAGAGAGAGAGAGAGAGAGAGAGAGAGAGAGAGAGAGAGAGAGAGAGAGAGAGAGAGAGAGATCACCAAAGAGATGATCAGAATGTGCTTGCTTAGGACAGGTGCTTGCTTAATACAGGTGAATTTTAATGCATTTTCCTACTTTTGGGAACCGAGGGTATGCTTGCTTAAGACAGGTTCGCTTGTTAAATAGAGGTGGCCACTATACCAGGTTTTACAGTAGCCGCCTTGAGGTCAGAGGGTTGCGAAAGAGGGTTATCTAAGAATCATAGGTTTGACTTGGCAAACATTGACCCAGACCAGACGTAACAGAAAGCGGCATCTGAACAAGATCGACATTAATTGCTTAAAATTGAGAATTTCGGGGTTAAATGAAACAATTTAAATCACAGTCCAGGACTATCTCTCCGACCTACACTCAGGGACAATCGACCAACCAGATTTCTCAGTGCTTTGATTTTTATACGCCAGTTTTGAAAAAAAAAAAAAAAAAAAAACGGCCTCGGTAGCTCTGTCGGATGCGCGTCTGACTGGTGATCAGCAGGACGCGGGTTCGATACCTGCCACGGTTGGCAACATTCTTTCGAGGGACTGATCATGGAATCTTTTCTTCGGCCATTCTCTCCTTTCTGCTGGTTCAAGAAGGGCAGTTGTCAGTTTCTTGCGAAAGAATATGCACCGTACTGGTTAACCACTTTCGTTTAAGCCTGTCCAGGAAAAAGGTGGATAGGTAAACGGACCGGCTCCGAAATTACCTAAAACAGTGTTGATTGGGCGTTAAACTCCAAAACAATCGACAATATGGCCCCCGCCCATCGGGGCTTGAAGAAATAGATGGGCTGCATGATGCTTCCACGCAGAGCTGAATCCGACCCGCACACGAATGCTGGTAAACCGCTAAGGCAAAGCGGTGCGAGTCGGTCCGTCCATGCTTAAAAAAACCCTATTGGTTTCATTGGGCGACAGGGCTTGAGATGTCATTTCATCTCAAGAACGGGTAAAAGTCCCACAAACTTGGAAGCAACGTCTACAAAATGACATTTACAGTGTCGACGAGGACGTTATACCTCGAATCACTCAATCAAATCAATCGACAAATGGAAAAAAGGAAGTACATGTATTATGACATTGCGCTGTCCGTCCGACTGCCCGTCCGTCCGTCCGTCAATATCTTTGTTATTCTTGATGGATTTTGAAATTTCTTGGCTGAAATGTTAACCATCATGAGAGAATGTGTCGTATGCAAGACCTAGGTCGGTACCCCCGAGGTCAAGGTCATAGAGGTGAAAGGTAAAGAAAAGTGTATTTTCTTGTGTCCTGTCAATACCTTTGTTATTCCTGGATGGATTTGAAAATAGCTTGGCAGCAATATTGACCATCATGAGACAATTTGTCGCACGCAAGACCCAGGTCGGTACCTCCATGGTCAAGGTGTGTTCAGTCAATAGCTTTTTGGATCGATCGGTTTACGATCGGCCCAAATTTACTAAATGGCAAACGGTATTTATGCAGTTGTCCACGTGACCATCACTGATTTGGGAAAACCAATATTATGTTTTATTAATAGAACTTTAAACGTTGCGCTATTTTTATCGATGTAACAAGAGTAGACTAGCTACTAGTTTGATAATAAAAGTCTGATCATTTTTTGTTGGTATTTTTTATTGGTTTAAAAATTTATCACCTTCTTAGTAATGGCAATGGTTACGCTACTCGCCTTGTAAACCAGGGGTCGCAGGTTCGATCCCGGGCTTCTCCAGACTTTCGGATGAGTCTTTAAACCGAGGTCCCGTCTCCGTATGACTTTAGCTGTTGGTGGGACGTAAAACTGAAACACTCACTCACTCTTAGTAATGGCAAGTCTATTTAGTAGAGTCTCAAAGCTTAGGTTAAAATTGAGCCAGAGAGACTAGACAAGCTACACTTTTATACACTGTTCATTTTAATGCAAAAGATGATTTTAATTCCATATTATTCATTTAACACCTAGTGGCTAGGCTATAACAAGAGCTATCTATAGTCTTGACAGGAATCGTGTGCTGGATAATACTCAGATCAGACGCCGCGGAATGTGGCGTTTGCTCAGCCGGTTGCACAGGGACTACACTGTTTGCTTAAATAGTGGCATTTGAGGGTTAAACGAAATAGTATAAATTGCCAGGTTGCTCTCGTAATGAGAGAAAAACAATAACTTAATCCAGGAAATACTGTCACGTGACGTCTTTCGGAAACTCCATTTTTAAACTGTTACACAAATGTATGCCAAGTCGAGTAAAAATAAACTTTTCGCACTTCTGCTAAGAACTTAATTTTAGAGCCCCGAAATGTTTTTTTTTTTTTTTTTGGTTTTGTTTTTACGGCCCTTTCAAGATTATTTCACTCATATCGAGCCAATCGTTAATCAGAGGTGGGCGAAAACCGGAGTAACCCTTGGCGTCTCCCATATGACCCGAGCGAGGCTCGAACCAAAGCGGTGAGAGACCTGATGATCAAGAGTCAGCGCTCTTTACCGCTAGGCCACGGAGGCCCGTCCCTGAAATGTTTAATGGCAAAAATGAGTCGCGCAGACTTTATAGGTGGTACCGTTTTTAGACATACAGCGTAGACCAAGATCGGCTTTAGAGTATATTGCTTCTGATCAGGGTCGGCACTGTTCGCCATGCATGTATGCAATAACAGTTTTAAACATGATTCAGGGCCGTACGCAGACTCTGAAAAGGAGCAGGTTGAGGATGCGAATTTCAGGTTTTTTGCAGAGGGTGAAAAACTGCATGAATCTGAGATAATTTCCAAAAGATGGGTGGGGCTGCGTTTGCACCCTCCCCACTCTGTTGAACAAAACCCAAGTACTACCCTAAGACGTCAGAGCGCAGCGTAAGAAGAAAATTCTGGACTGTGCTCGTTTGTTTGATTTAAGGTTTAACGTCCCCGTCAAGAATGTATAGGTCATTTGGAGACGTCACTTCCAATGTAACGGGACTGTCAGCTCTGCGTGGAAGCATCATACAGCCAATCTATTTATTCAAGCCCCGATAGGCGGGCGCGGGTGGACTGTGCTCGTGCACTTGGGCATTGGCAAACAGAATCTACATAACAAGACGCCACATAACGCGATGTCTGATCAGATGTACTGTGCTAGCTCAAGTTAAACGAACAGTTTGATTCTCAGCTCAGGACTATTTTCCCAACCTACAATTAGAGACGATCGACCCACCAGAACTCTCAGTGCTTTGATTTATTCCCGGATCACTTTGGAGAAATGTTAACCATCATGAGACGATGTTTCGCGCACAAGACTCAGTCAGTACATCGAGGTCCAAGGTCATACGTAGAGGTCAAAGTTTAAAAATGGTTATTCCTGAATGAATTTTGAAATTTCTTGGCAGAAATGTTAACTTTCATGAAACGATGTGTTCAAGACTCGGATAGGTACCTACAATGTCAACATCACGTGAACACCACCCCCACCCCAATAAACCCCACTTTATTTTAGAGAAATTTGCAGTATAGATACGAAAAATATCAGGGATTTTCATCTGAAAACTAGCCATTTTGGAGATGTGAAAAATGCACTATGTCGCATGGATGTGTTAGCGTAATGTCTACCCATCACTTCCAATCCATTCATGAGACGCTAAGTTCTGCAATGGAAGGTCAGATGGTTTTTCTCCGAATACTCCGGTTTTTGCACACCTCGGGTCGAAATAAGAGAAACTAGAGCTGGTGTTTATGAAACACTATGCCCCCAACACTGCTTGCTCCTAGTTGAAAAAGTAATACTTCACATGGCTAAAGTGAGATCCATTCGTCAACTTTCAAGGCGCAGCTTTGATACTTTTTGAGTTATATTTCCGACGAGATTTCATCAAAAAAATTTCACAAGGGCCATATCTCATGAAAGGGACATAATCAGAGAGAGAGAGAGAGAGAGAGAGAGAGAGAGAGAGAGAGAGAGAGAGAGAGAGAGAGAGAGAGAGAGAGAGAGAGAGAAACATGTCATCTATTCCATATATAAACTTAAAAAAATAGCATACGTGGCTCTAAAGATATGCTATGCATCACAAATCATACAATGTACCTTTGCCCAAATTTACGAAGAGTTTTGGAATCCTAGATTGTGGGTACCCATGACAACCGCCTCGTTTACGCAGTTTTGACGAGCGCTTACAATTTATGTTTGAAAAGATTTTCACCACTATGTTACATAGGTGATAGAATAATAACCTAAATATAAAAAGGCTTTTGTGGTTTCAACGCCAAAAAAGTTGAAGATCAACCTGAACATCCATGCAGTCTGAACAGCACCCTTGTTGTTTTTTGCTGATTAGATTGTATATTGCCTCTAGTTTCTATTTTTCTTTTAATTTCAAGACACTCCCACTCCATCTGCGTGCATGTGCGTGCGTGCGTGCCTGTGTGTGTGTGTGTAACACATAGTCATATGATTATCAAGGAATGATATTGCACTTCAAGTTATCAATAAGAAAATGGTAGCTATACAAGGTGGGCCAATTGTATTCAAGTTCCCCTTTGACTTTCTGAAAACCTAGAAGATAACACAAGTGGTGGAGTTAATTGTTACAACTCAGGCATTTGCAGGTAAATTATGGCCAGCAATGAGTCTCATGGGAGGTGTGCAGACCGTTATGTGTCTGTCTGATATTCACCCTGAAAGAATGGGGTCACTCTTCAAGCGGGTATACACTATTTTTCTTTTTTCTGCTGTTTGGTTTGATATTTAACACCCCTGCAAACATTATTTGGGTCAATTTACAGGCGTTTCTTCCAAATTCCGGCGCGTACCATGGTAGTTAAACTGCAAACATAGGTTGTGGGTGCTCGTTAGAACCGCTTCGTTGAGGCGGTCAATGAGGTGGTTCTAACGAGTACCCACAACCTATGTCTTGTATCAGAAATAAGAAAAAAATAATGTATACCCCGTAAACCCCAGTTTTCTCTATATATAGTGGGGGTTAGGTGGATTCACTTATTCACGTGATGTGATGCTTCCACGCAGAGCTGAAACCAGCCCGCACACGAGTACTGGTAAACCGCTTAGAGGATCTATGCCTGCCTAGACAACGCGGTGCGAGTCGGCCCGTACATGCTTATAAACCCTATTGGTTTTATTAGGCGGCAGGGCTTGAGATGTCATTTCATCTTAATGTCGGGTAAAAGTCCCACAAAATTGGAAGCAACGTCTTCAAAATGACATTTACAGTGTTGACAGGGACGTTAAACTTCAAATCAAACAAACAAACTAAACATCGAATCGATGTTAGTTCGACGTTGATCAAAGATTGGACTATATCAAATTGTCATTTTAATCTATCAGTCGAAACAGTACAGACTATTCCATTATTTAATCTTTTAAATCTACAATTTTCATAGTCTACACTTGGCTTTGGGAAAAGAATGAAGGTCACACCCTGCATATGTGGCATATTATTGTCACTTCAACATTTTCTCCAGACCTATCTTTTGTAACCATTGTTAAAGCATTTTACACACCAAATCTGCACAATTTCATTTTCACTTCAGGAATGGATTTTAATATGTCATAAATGCAGTTAACCTTAATGTAACCCCATGCCAGGTATAGTGTATTGGCTCTGAAACTTGAAGATTTTTCACCGCAGGCAATCTGCACCCCTGTCTTATCAGCTATAACCGGATTGGGCCTATTTAGTCCTGCGCCAGAATTGATTGACAGGTTTTCAAGCCAATAGTTCGATCGTTTGTTGGCGATTGCTAACCGCCGAAATCTTAGACAAGCTAACCTAACAATAGAATGTCGACAACAACAGAGTTAACTTCCTTGACGGGGCGTTACTAAGCTGCGCATACAAAGAAAGGGCTAGAGGTTGCTTCTTGTTGTTTAATAGCTTCAGCTTCATTAGTAGGCCTGACTCTGGAATTCATTACGCAAACATGCCTGTACAAATACATTGTGAATTTTACCATCTAAAAACGAAAATTTTAAATGAAAAATTGTGATATTTTCCTTATTTCTGCTCAAAATATAGATTTTGAGTACACGTTAGAACCGCCGCAATGAGGCGGTTCTACACGTTAGAACCACCGCAATGAGGCGGTTCTGACGATTACCGACAATCTATAATTCAGAGCAGAAATAAGAAAAATAAGGTTTACCCCCTGTAAACCACAGTTTTATTTTATAAAAGGAGGGTTCATGGTGGTAAGAATCATAAAGGCGTGTTTTCGTGATGTAATGTTGAATCAGAATGAACCAAGAATCTTTGGGTGTTCCTTGTCTACATGTAGACTATGATCATATTGCTGTGAAATTCTTGTCGGACATGCATTGTATTTAAATAATATACAAAATATGTACGTTTCTGCAAAATCTTGGCCTAAAAATACAATATTGCCAGCCTAGGCTAGGACAATATGCATGTATAGTTACTTTCTGTGATCCATATATATACAATACGCATGCGAATAGCTGCACAACGTGAAACTGACAGGCTGGTTTTTCTTTTCTATTCTGTCATAAATACACATGTCAACACGAACCGAATTCTTTGTCAAACCACCAGCGTATTTTTCCGTATTTTTCAAATGTATATAAACCAATATGCATGCATTTTTGCGCAAGGTTTGCCGCACAAGCTGCGTATTTTTTTTTCTGTATTTTTAAACAATACGTCCTTCAATACATACACATTTTGCTGCGTAACATTTGTTGCATCCGCTGCTTATTTCTTCTGTATTTTTCAAAAATACGTTCTCCAATACGCACGCGTTTTGTTGCGTAAACTTTGTCACACCAGTTGCTTAATATTTCCGTATTTTCGCACAAGACGGACGTAAATACTTACTGTATTGCCAGTGTATCAGTATGTATTGGTGTAAATTCGCATTGCGTATTTGTCCTTATTTTGTTCATTTTTCACTGTGTTGCTCCTCAGGAGCAAATTCTTTCCTCCAAGAGTTCACCGCTATTGATATGGGGGGGGGGGGGGGGGCAAAAATACCTTTGCAGGATATACCTCCCCTAATGGTGTTCCCATTCCCCTTAAAGGAGAGAATTTGCTTCTAAGGCGCAAATTCTTGCCTATAAGGGTAGACCCTTTTTCAGCTTTGAAAAATGGCTGAAATGGGTGTGCCGATTCCCCTTACTAAACCTATGCATTTAAGAAATTTAGCATGGTTTTAGTAAAATAGGACCGATTAAAAAATTCTGGGCTTCAGGACTGGAGCGATTTTTTTTTCGGACCAGCCATGAATATTGCGTCCAGCTGAATGGCGTACTTTCTGATCATGGCATTGGAAAGAAAATAGTTTTGGAAAAACTAATAATACTCGTGTATGTAAATGAATATGCGTCTATCTCCATTGAACCTGGTATTTGTCTCAGGATACAACAATTGTCTTGATATTATCTTGAGGGTTGGGACAGATTATTTTGTGCTTTAACCCTTTTTGTACCAAATGGAATCTTCCTCCTTATACAGTTAGCATTGAGTCCAGATCAAAATTTATAGGTGTCAGGTTGTGTTTTCTTTAAAATTTATTCGGCAAATGGCTGAACTTTTTGCAAACAGTGAAGGCCCTGATCGGACGCCGCGTTCTGCGGCGTCTGATCTGGGCCTGCACTGTTTGCCAGGGTACCCGTTTTGGGGTTTCTGGTACTAAATGGGTTAAGGCATCTATTCTTGGCACTCGTTTGAACGCTGTCATTGACTAAATGAAGCCGTTCTTGCAAGCGCCCACCCTCTATTTATACATTCTTGGGCGAAAATAAGAATATTAAAGTTTGTCCTTATAAATCCCACCTTCTCGTAAAAAAGCGGGTCTCAGGGGTTTTCATACCTCAGCTTTTACTTTATTTTAAAATTTCTCAGGAAAATTACATATGCGTGCACAATTTAAAGCAAAGTGGCTCTGGCAGGAACAAACCGTTACAAAACTCGCCTGTTTATTTACGAGTTTGAACCTTTGTATTTTGTGTACGTTCCATATTACCTTTTGCCCCTGGACGATTTTCATTAAAATTTCATTAAATATCCCCCTCATGCAGTGAGTTGATGTGGAGAACTCATAAATCAACCATTTCAACTCAGGCACAATGTCACAGGTGAAGGTCACGAGTTTGAAACTTTGAATTCTGTGTCCGTTCCATATCTCCTTTACCCGTGTAAGAATTTTTATTGCAGTTTTGTGAAATATCCCCCCTCAGTGAGCTGATGTTCAGAACCAATAAATAAACCATGCCAATGCAAGATCAAAGTCACAGATGAAGGTCACGAGTTTGAGACTTGGAATTCTGTGTCCGTTCCATATCTCCTTTACCCCTGGAAGGATTTTCATTAAACCTTTGTAAAATATGCCCCCCTCAGCGAGCTGATTTGCAGAACCCATAAACCATACAACTCAAGGTCAAGGTTACAGGTGAAGGTCACAAGGTTTAGCCTTGATACAAAGCGTGGCGGGGGATTCGGCTGTCCGTCGGGCTGCTTTCTTGTTTTTATTTTAAAGAAAAAATACATTTCCTAAGGACATTCAAGAATCGTTCAAATGAGACGCGCGCGCACGCACAAAATACATGAAACCGGATATAGATATAGTGGATTTAGTGGTGGTTGAACTATTGCAGCTGTAAAATCAGTTTTAAAAAGTATCTAGTCAAGATGGATATGACGTGTTCATCGTATTTACCCTAAATTTTGAACAACAAAAGTCATAAAATAAACCTGAGCATACAGTGTAGACCCAAGTTAGACTGTTTGTCACTGATTAAAAGTGTTCGCGGCCAAAATATATAATGAATATTTTCTGACACTTTAACATTAAAAAGTATCCGAATATTTATGGTAAATACGGCAGTTTATAAACTTAGACAAGCAAAGCTACTTGTATGCATGATCGGGGTATACATGTATCGATGTTTCTTTTTACTCCATTTTTTTTTTCAGAAATTTGAGCGGTCATATCAGAAAAAGGGTCCATGGCATTCAGAAATTCGCGTTTTTCAATTGCACATGCGCAAAAAACTAATAGGGCTATTCGTTGGTATGAAGCTACCTCAAGGTTGGCTCAACATGTCTGCGAGCAGTAAATGCTCTGCGCAGGCTCGCCTGGGCCTTTACTGCTCGCCTTTGCGACGATAAATACCCTTTTCTCACGACCTGGCTCATTTGTATCCATTACGAAAACACGCCTATATAAATACATGGAAACTTGACCGCCGAAAAAAAAGAAGAAAATTTTAAGATGAAAAATTTTGATAGTTTTTCTTTTCTGCTCAAATAAGAAAAATACGGTTCAGCCCTGCAAACCCCAGTTTTTACCATATAAAAGTGGGGTTCAAGGGAGCCAAAATTATATGGGCTTGTTTTCGTGATGAATTTTGTATCATAAGTTATAGTTACTGGTAAGGATAGTAGTAAATATATATGTTGGGTCCTCGGAGAGGCGATTCTAATAAACATGAATTATATGTCTTCATAAGGAGAATTAGTTACATATTCCAAATAGATCATCGTTTCTTGCCTTCATGTTTCATTTTAAGAAAGTTTATTTTGTCATAGATATACCCGTCGAAAACGACAAATGTATACTGTTCGACAAAAGGTGTGAGTGACGCAAGCTTATAAGCAAAACAAAGTGCTTTTGTATACATGTACATGTGTATAGGCTAAGAGAATATATGATTTGATATAGTTAGCTTTAGTTTCATTGGTAATAGTTTTGTAAATATGTTTAAAGTTTCATATCATGAAAGGTTAGAAAATAGCCCCAGATATGGGGGTGGGGGGAAGCCCCAGATATGGGGGTGGGTGGTGGTGGTGGTGGGGGGGTAACAGCTTTAATGGAAGGATAATGTCGGTATATTTATTTTGTTTTTCATAAAACCTAATGTTGTGGCTACTTTTGAGGCGACTCTAAGTAGACACAGCAGTTTTCTGAAAAAGGATTTTTTCCCCGTATTTATCTTCGTTACCCCCACCCCTCTAATCTGGAGCTGAATTGAACTGTTTATACAATCCATACGAAAATATCTGTCTGTTTTCTAGAACATGCATTTGTTATACTAGTGTTCTACATATCTTGATGATTTTGTAAAACATTCCAAAATGTTTTTTCTTTTTTTTTTTTTACTGTAAATGGCTATTATTGTTCGTTCTCTTTGTTCATTGAAAATGAAGTGCATTTCACTACATGCACGCTTGTTTGTAATGGGATGCTTTTGAAGTTAGTCCACTCCTTCCCTGGTCAGTGTGGTTATATTCTTTAAGGGAAATGGATAGATGGGACATATTCTCACCCGTTTTACTAGATTGGGCTGCATGTTGCTTCCACGCAGAGCTGAAACTGGCCACACACGAGTACTGGCAAACCGCTGAGAAAGACTGAGCCTGTCCAGGCAAAGCGGTGCGAGTCTGATCGTTCACTGCATATATAAGCCTCCTGGCTTCATATGGCGGCAGGGCTTGAGACAAAATTTCACCTCGATTTCGGGTAAAAGTCCCACAAAATGACCTAACGTCTCCTAAATGACCTAAGTAGTGTTGAAGGGGAGGTTAAAACCCAATTCAAACAAACAAACAAGAGAGATAACTTTGGGAATTCAGACCCTTCCGAAAAGGGGTCCACTGTGAAAGGAAAGAATTTGCTCCTGAAGAGGAAATTCTTTCCTTACATAGTGGACCCCTATTTACAAGAGAGTTAAAATGTTTTTGTCAGAGTCGTCCTGCCTCTGATGGTCTTTCCGTTCACTAAACTGCTCCGATGAGCTCCCCATTCTCTTGTCGGTGTGGATCTACATTTTCCACTTTTCGCCATTTTCAGTTGATTCTTAAATTGACATTTTTACTCCAACTTTGCTCGAAATTTCATGCCAGGGCCACGACGCAAAAACTGACATTTGACAATATGGCGAAATGGGGAATCTTTAAAAAAAGTGTTGAGTTACAGCAGGAGGAAAAATGCGCAGACTTGCATGTAGAAACTATATTGCTTTGTTTCCCCGGTGTATCGTGGAGAGAATAATTCTAGAGATGTAGGTTAAGTATGTTTTGACGGCCAGTTTTATTGTTGTTGTTGTTTTTGTTTTGTAGAGTATAGGGCATGTTTTTGTGCGTTCTTTCTGGTATGGCTGTATTCCGGAGTGCTTACTGATCTGTGTTATTGTTTTATCGTTTTCGGATTGACCGCGAAACGTTTGCAAAAGCCTCGGTCACACAGAGCTTGCGACTGCGATGCGACCGCTTTGGCGCGGACTTATTTCGTTTGCGATTGACCCGCGTCCTCTACGACTATTGCAAGTACCTTTTCTCTACAAATATAATTGCTGATCAGTCGCCCACAATTCGCCGTACAATGGCGATAGTTTTTGCATGCAGTCGGCGATTGATCGGCGACCTGTCGTCGTAGGTTCGCCGTAGGATCGGCGACTGGTTTGGAACTACTTTAGAGTGATAGGCGGCCAATCGGCGAACAAACGGCGGCTCTTCTGAGACTGGTTGCAACTGAACGGCGAAAGGTTGGAGACTGGTTGGCGACCGTTCTGCGATCAAAGGAATAAATAAGTAAATAATTAAATAAATAAAATGTGGCAACATGGCACTGAAGACTTTCGGCGATCTATTGGTGCACGCTTGAAACCTCCTTGCAAGTTTTCAGCGGCCGGTCGGCTTCTAGTCGCCGATACGTCGACGTCTCATCAGTGATCAGTCGCTGATCAATCGCCGGACAGTCGCCGATTAATCGCGGAACAATCGCAGATAGGTCGCAGTAAGGTTGCCAGATTTCAGATTGAAAGTATTCGGATGAAATTGATTGGCTACCCATCGGTGATCGGTCGGCGATTGTTCGGCGATTTTGGTACTTATCGCCTATGCGAGCAGCGAAGGTTCAGGCGAGCAAAGAACCTTCGCTGCTCGCTCATACAAGCAGAGAATCAAGTGGAACCTTCAGACAGAAAGCCATATCCCTGGCACCTCTGAATGGCTGGGCATGCGCAGTTAAAATTTTTCATGACGGAATGCTCGATGACACAAATTCGCTTGGCGGGGCTCATTTGTTGTTCGCATATGTTTTCTCATGACTTCGCTCATATTCAACAGCCTGCATGAATTTTATTTTCTGAATTTACAAAACATAACCAATCCCCACCCCCCGCAACCCCCCCCCCCCTTGGGGCTTGGAAAAATAGATTGGGTCACATGGTGCTCCTCGACCGCAGATGAGTACTGGTGAACCGCTTAGAGGGTGTAAGCCTCCCCAGGCAAAGTCGTGTGAGTCGGACGGACCGTCCGTGAATATAATCCCTTTTGGTTTTATTGGACGGCAGGACTGGAGATGTCTTTTAATCTCGATGTCGGGAAAATGTCCCACAGAATTGGGAGCGACGTCTCCAAAATGACATGGGACGTTAAATCTCAATTCAAACAAACACACCAACCCATAAAAGGTTTACTCATGAATTCGCTTATATTAATTGCATTTTATTAATTTTCAAAGTACATAAACCCCCGCCTATTGGGGCTTGGAAAAATAGATTGGGTCGCATGGTACTTTTCGACCGCAGATGAGTACTGGTAAACCGCCTAGAGGGTTAGGGGGTTTAACGCTTGCCCAGGAAAAGTTGTGCGAGTCGGGCCGTCCATGCAAATGAACCCTATTGGTTTCAGTTTCATTGGGGGTAGGGCTGGAAATGTCTTTTCGTCTCAATGTCCGACAGAATTTGGAGTAACGTCTCAGAAATGACTAATAAAGTGTTGAGGGGGTGGGGCGTAAAAACTTCAAATGAAACAAAACTTTTTAAACAAACGAGTAAACTAACCCAGTATTCAACAATCAATGCCAACTTTTAGCGTTATTTTATGTTCTCCTGTCAAGATAATATAGTCATTTTCTGTGACTGAGTAATTTCGTGTCTCATCAGTTGTCAAATATTTCGAAATGTACAAAGCCTTAGGTGCATCAATTCATTGTTAGAAATGAAGATTTTAATTTTATGATACATACTTTGATGTATTGCTAGGCAACACAGTTTCCATGGTCAATCTGAATTTATTATACATATTGATGTAGATATTTAGATGTACATGATTATTCTGTAATGACATGCGAATGGACAAAATAATGCGAGATTATGGGTACTTGCTAGAACCGTCTCATTGATGCGGTTGCAACGAATACCCACAATCTACAGTTTGAACAAAAATTAAGGACATTGTGCGTACCGTGGTTGGCCCCACTTTCTTCATATTAATTATGTGTTTTTGTGCTTATTTTTTTCAAATTGTCTTGTCAATATGAGAATTTGTAGAGTTGTTTATAATTGTTATATCTTTACTTTTGTAAAGTTTCTGAATAAACAAGATAATGCAATGGTTTTTTAGTTCTGAATTCTGACCGGATCTCCAGTTTTATTGCAAACATCAAGCTAACAAATCCGTGTTAATCACTTTTTATGGAGGTTTAAATGGCTATATGTTAATTGTTTCTGGTATTAGTTTGTTCATTGTGTCTGATATCCCTTCGACTACCATAGCGCATTTCTTCGTAAATCCTGCTCAACACGTTTTGAACGACCCTCATTCTGTCACATTTCCAACCAGCCTTTTGATGTGGCTATTTTCGAATACGTGATTCCAACACATGTTCGCAGCATGCAAGATGAGGACCAGAAGCTTCCAAATCTAGCCAAAAAGACGAAAAATAGCCTCTGAAATTTTCATTTTGACCTGCTTCTTTTGAGACGGCGTGCTATCCATACCAACCAAGTGCGGCCAAAATGAAGACACTCCAAAAAAGAAGAAGTGAGTGAGTGTGTGTGTGTGTTTGAGTTTTACATCTCACCAACAGCTAAGGTCATATGGAGACGTGACCTCGGTTTACATACTCATCCGAAAGTATGGAGAAGCCCAGAATCGACCCTGCGACCCTGGTACAAGGCGAGTAGCATAACCACTACACAACATAGGCTTCTCCAAAAAAGAAGAAGAAAGACATACCAAAGTACATGAGAGAACAGAGCGAGTGTAAAGGAAATGAAAAGGTAGAGAAAAACGAAAAAAAAAAAAAAAAGATGTGTTGTGAAACACTGATGCCCCCGGACAGCGCATATGGAATATGAAAGCCCTGTCACGAAACAATCAAAAGGTATGGCTGATGTTCAAAGGTTATGGCCAATGTTAAGGTTTTAAGAAAGTAGGGCAAATGTCATAGTCAAGGTCACGAGGTCAAAAATTATGACACCACTGGAAAGAACTTGTGACAGGCAATGTACCGGTGAAATATGTCTTGCCACTTACCAATCAATTGTTATAGCCAATGTTAAAGTTTTTAAAAAGTTGGGCAAATGTCAAGGTCAATGTCACAAGGTAAAAAATATGGTACCGCTGGAAAAACCTTGTGACAAGGAATGCACATTCGAAATATGAAAGGAATAACTAAAACCACTATTTTCGTTGTCCACATGGCCGTAATCCCAAAAGTAGCCAAGCAATAGTTATGGTTCTTGTCTTTTGTACATCGCTTCGCATTTCTGTTAAAACAACTGTTAGGTCATAATTCCGAACGTAGTAAAGTCAGTGTTATGGTTATTGTCTTCTGCACATCGCATGATGGCGCTTTACCTTTATACTAAGTTTCAAGATAATGGATTCTTCTTTCTTAACTGGTCACTAATATATAGGAAACAAAGAGAACATTTCAAAATCTCTTCAGAAACATAATGTCATACCAAAGAAGACGACATATAAGTAAATCTAAGCATCTTTCATAAAGCGGTGTAATGTTTTTCGGAAATCGAAATGTAATAAATACTGTGTTAAATTGTCGTTTGCATGATTCTTGTAATGAATGCATATCTCCCGAATTTCTAACATCAAATATACAGAAACGAGTTAATTAGTGAAGATAAAATTCCAGACAAATAAATATATATGTCAACATAACATTTCCTGGGATGACGACATACATGTCGTGATCTAACGAGACCTATACGCTTCCGTAAAGATGCACTTATATGTCGTCTCTTCCAACCATATAGTTTGACATGACATTATATTTCTGAACATCGTTTGGAGTTATATTTTATACGGAAGCGTATTGGTGCCTCTATTTATTGTGTTATACCGCAACTCGGCGAGTTCAGCTATAGCGATTTGATGCGATTATCTATGGAAGCGTAGAGGTACCCCCCTACTGTTGTTTTCTCGCTATACGGTTTTTGTCGCAAAACTGTGTAAATATCAAGTTATTACGACAAAACGTTAGTCGCAATTATTAGATTATTACCACGATAACACGTTATACTTGTACCGTTATATATGTCATATCGTTATAAAAGTTCTTGTTATATATTTATAACGTAAAACGTATATGGTGAAATGCCTTGTCCAAATATTCAATATTGCATTATCTCATCTTAATTACACGTCAAAATGTGATAGATATTGCAGAAATCAAAATGGATTCATGATGTTCAAGATGTCTAAGTCGTAATCTCTAATGAGAACGACCAGGATTGGAGGGGCTGGTGGCGTGTATGCTTTCGGTAGCAGGATAGGGACATGTTTCAAGAATAGTGACTTTCTGTATACATTAATTAATATTTTAATATTCTTCTTGTAAAGAATGAATCGTGGGTTGGATTCCGGCCTTCTCCAGACTTCAGAATGAGTCTTAACCTGAGGTCCCGCCTGAATATGTCCATAGCTGTCGGTGGGGCACAGACTCAACAAACCTAGATACTACCGTACTACCAACCTACTATCTTACTACCTGCCTACCTTAGAATAGAATAGGAGTTTCTGTGTTGTAGTGGTTAAACCGCTCGCTTTGTAAACCAGGGATCGTGGGTCCGAGCCCGGGCTTCTCCAGACTTTCGGATGAGCCTTTTGACCGTTTGACCTAGGCTGTTGGTGGGACGTAAAACTCGAACACGCACGCCTTAGGAAAAGAAAACAAAATAGAAAAAATCTCTTCTTTATTGTGATTGCTTGTATTTGGTTTAACGACATGTCAACTCAAACGGGTCATTTTTATCCGTCTTCCAGGAAAAAGGATATTTTGTTTGTATGTTTGAACTAGAGTTTAACGGCACAGTCAACACTTTTAGATCATTTTAGATATCCACACTTTTCCTGGACAGGCTTACACGTGAGCGGCTTATCAACACAGTGCAATCTTTTCGCCAGAAACTCACATCTGTCGTTCTTATATCAGTGGAAGGGAGTGAATGGCCATAGGAAAGATTTCATGATAAACTCCCACAAAAGAATGTTGTCGACCTCGGCAAGTATCGAACCTGTCATCTTGGTCACCAGTCAGACACATCCGATGGAGCTACCAAGGCAGGCTAGCGAATGGGAGAAAAGAGACAGAAGAGATAGTAAAGGAGCTGAAAGAGAGGGATAGGGGAGAAAGATGAAAACTAGTAAAGAAACCTAAGAAAAAATATATATACCATTCTACCCTAACCCGCTGCAAGGACAGCAGGCCTTGCCAACCTTTTGGACCGATATCAGCTGGGCGCTCCGGTTACCTAAGATTTCAGAATGGCAAATAGAAGAAATATACTGCAATTTCTTGCTGTTAATGATAGGTGTCTGACTGAGCCGCCATTATTGTGTCCAACGCTGTGACGTCACTTATTCCTGCCAACAGTCCTTATCACGACAAACGTTTTTGCGATAGTGAAACTAATTTTATTGTATATCATAGCAAAATTAGACGACATTCGCGTTTTTTAGAAGAATGTCGAAAAATTAATATTCGTTATAAAAACTCTGCGCAATTTATACAACGTCATATGTCATAACTTATGTCGACATCAATATACAGATATGAAGCGAACACGATAACTTTTGTCATTATCGTCATGAATTATCATGATTTCTCGACAAAAATATGTCGACATATAGTGTTAATATTGTATTTCTCGACATAAATTTGCGTTGCGATAAAATAATAAGGGGGGTACCTATACGCTTCCATAATTATCAAGCATATGTTGACTTGTATTTGTCGAAATATTTTGTTATATCGCAGTAAAACTGCTAAAACTGTCGCGAATTAATTTCCAAGGTGCAAAGAGGAAGTCGACATCTTTGAACTATCACAAAAGTCGACTTGAAACAAGTCGTCTTGAAATTAATTATGTCATTTTGACCTGTTAAAACTTTACTAGACTGAGAATGAAGACAACTTCACGCATTACAGAAGACGACATAATTGCATGTAGTTTAACTGCACGACATTCCATAAATTGCATGTCCTAAATGCGTAAATGACTTCGAAATACTCGATATATGCCTTTGATAATAAAAATCGGTTTATAACTAAGCGACTTCTAATTCCTTCATCAATATGTCGACTTGTGCAAAATCGTCAAGTTAGAATGCATGCGATTTTCGCGTCTTCGCTAGGACGTGATGTTTTCTTCCCTTCTTGTCTAATCAATTTTTTACAAGCCAAATAACGATAACTATGTTGAAGGCGACTCTTTTCGGGTCGATTATTGTCATATTTAAAATATGTCGATTTCTTTTATGCCGCTTAAATGTTTTTTTCGAGTTGACTTTAGCCGATTAAAGGCAATTCAACAAAATATGTCAACAAATGCAAGTCGAAATATGCCAGAAAACAGTGACAACTTGCGATATTTGAAGTCGCAAAGTTGCGATATAACACAAAAAGTGGAGGCACCAATACGCTTCCGTAATTTTATGATATTTTTTTATTTGTTGTCACTTTAAAGATAAGTACCCATTATCCTGGACCTTTAAATTGTATGTAAAGTAAAGCGCCTGTCCCTGTCTGTCGTGTAACTTCAAATATGTTTGCTATATAGTGGTTTTCGTTTATTTCTTATGTCTTATGTATCATATGTAATTTGAAAGCATTTCTGATATATTTTTGACACTTTGCAAAAAAAAAAAAAAAAAAAAAGCACCTTAGGACGAGATGCAGAATTCAAGAACCAATAACTACTAATGGTTACTTATGTCATTCCTCTATGCTGTTCTGTAATTAAGGTGTAACTATACCAAATTTAGTGACACAAACTTAGTAACTTAAACAGTTTAATTTTTCAAAACCATTAAAGCCAGACTTATGGTTCTTGTCTTCTGCACCTCGACTCATGGTGTTTTAGATTTAGGCGACGTTTCATGAAAACATCTCAACTCGTTTTCAAGTTACAGGGAGGACTCGAGTAAATGAAAAAATAATTAAATAAAACGCACCATATTCAATGTTCAGGAGGCCATAACCCAAAAACCAAACAACAAGGTATTATGATTCTTGTCTTCCATATATCGTCGTATAGTGTTTATCAGTTCTGTAAAGTTTCATGAAAACACACCAAACGGTTCTAATGTAACGTAAGAGACGCAAGGAATAACTAAAACCAGTTTTCAATGTCCAAAAGGCCGTAATTTAGAAAGCAGAAAAGTCAGAGTTATGATATTTTTCTTCTGCACATCGCCTGATGGCGCTTTATATTTATTTAAGGTTTCAGGATAATGGGTTCTTCCATAGGGGCTTGAATCATGAAAAAATGAAGGAAAAAAAAATGATAAAAAAAAAAATAATAAAAAAAAATTTTTTTTTTTTTTTGGAACTATATTAGAGACAAGGGGGGAAACTTCGGCTCCATTTTTTTGGGGGGTTACCTCATATTACCCAGTGTATCTTTTTCGCAAATGCAGTTTTTCACCTGCTTATTACGAAATATACAAGTTAAATAAGTCCACTTTGCAACAATAATCCACCTCTGTCTGTCACTTGCAGGAAACATGTTTTTCTGGCATGGATTAACTCAGCAAAGCAAAATTCGGCATAAACGTGTGACAAAAATTTTCAGGTTTTCATCAATCACAAGCGAGCTAGTGTTACGGAGGAAACTTTTTTCGCTTTCAACTGATGTCTTTCATTAAAATGAACCTCTCTTGACCAATTTGAATCCAAAATGATGTATTTGCAGCTCTAAATTTAGATTTTATTACTTTTACATCGCTTTATGTAACGGATCAAGAAAACAATCGTCGCGAAGCTTGGTTTTCTGCTGATTCCGGGCTACTCTATCGATGAACTAACGACCGGAACGACCGGTGCTGTTTAATTTTTATACCGTTCGAAGTAGTGACAAATGAGCATTATCGCTATTTTTCTTCCATTTTCAACTAAACCCAAAGAAGGGACACAGACGATGTATACTGCATATACTCCAGTTTTGAAGGCTGAAAGAGTACACAGTCACTATGTAATTACGGTAGGGTTCTTTAACCTGCACAGGGGATGGTTCTCCCTGCACAGGGGGTCTCCAGTTAACATCCAGATTCGAAGGACGATGCACTTTATGATATTCATACCTTCAAAATTTAGGATGCCAATGGAACGTGTTCTGACACGCCGAAATTTTGACACCGCTGCTGGGGATCGAACTTGGGACCTTTAGCACCTGAGGCACTGAGCTAGGTGGGTGGCTAAATTTAGGAAGGCAGGGATTCGTCGTAGTTATCTCCTTACCGGACTCAGAAAAAGTGAAATGTATTTTTTGTTGAAATCGTGGACGTTTTGTGTTATTTTCAAAACAGTTTCACTCATGCTTGTGTAGACAGAAAAAAAAAACAGCCAGCTTGTTAAAAATGCCACAAATACGTAAATGTTCAAAATGATGTAGCATGGAATCAATTTGTTCCCTATTGCAATAATTCCTTTTTATGTTTTGAAATTTTGATCCTGGGTCGCTAATGGCCAGTAAATGACAATAAGCACTACTTAGGTTGGGCCCATTGGGTCCTTTTCCAACAGGGATTTAAGGGGACAGAACCCCTACAGTGCAGCACACACATGCTCTCTCATCCGCGAGTTTCTGAAGTGGACGCTTCTATTTATGAATTCGGCCAAATCCATTGATGTAGGGACTTTGGTAAAAAAAAACAAAAAAACTGCTCAATTCTTCTGCTCAGCAAGTTTGTATTAATCTGAATAGGCACCACAATTCACCACAACACGGCAAACAAAAAAGGTCAGAATAAGCTAGAGCATATCAACCTTGATTTTTTTTTTTTGGGGGGGGGGGAGGGGGAGGGGAGGGGGATCATTTTACGGTTCTTTCGAGTTTATTTCACTCATATCGAGCCGATTGTTAATCACATGTGGTCGAAGACCGTAGTATCCGGTAAAAAAAAAAGCACCAGGCCTTCCGGCCTTAAAATAGATGACTTTTATGAAAAGTTTGATTGTGAAGTGCTTAGATCTGTTGAAAAAGTACTTGTATTAGCCTAGAGTGTATTGGAAAGAAAGTGAGAAATGGGGCCTTTTCAATATATATGATCTTTAATTTTGGTGCTGTTGAGTAAAGCGGCATTCCAATCATAGTGTTTCTCGACCAGGCTATTAAAAGGTTATAAAACGTTTTTCATGCTCAATTCAGTCGAGCGTTAAATTTGTAATGCTCGCTATTTTTAAATACTAACAGTTCATAAATTTTCCTGCTTAGATTTGTTTGTTTGATTTGAGGTTTAACGTCCCCGTCAACACTGCAAAGGTTATTTTGGAGACCCTGCTTCCAATTTTGTGGGACTTTTACCCGACCTTAAGATGAAATGACATCTCAAGCCCTGCCGCCCAATGAATCAATAGGGTTAATTAACATGGACTCGCACCGCTTTGCCTGGGCAGGCTTAGATGCTCTAAGCGGATCACCAGTACTCGTGTGCGGGTCGGTTTCAGCTCTGCGTGGAAGCATCATTTCTTCATGCCCCGATTGGCGGGGCCGTTTCCTGCTTAGATAAGAACTAAATAATAGAATGTATGATGGGATTGAGGCCGAAACAAGGAATTTTCAAGCAAGTTTTCAGTTTAGTTAAGTATCATGTAGGGTTTTGTCGAGCATGAGACTTTAATTCACTGAAAACGAGCCCGAAGCCACGACCGCAATATTAATTATTTTCCTCACCCAAACACTTTAAGGAATTTATTTGTTTGATTAGATGTTTAAAGTGCCCATCAACAGGTCATTTTGGAGACGTTGAATCCATTTTATGGGACTTTTACTCGACATTGAGATGAAATGACATCTCAGGCCCTGTCGCCCAATGAAACCAATAGGGTTTATAAGCATGAACGGTCTGACTCGCACCGCTTTGTCCGGACAGGCATAGATTCTCTGAGCGGTTTAGCAGTACTCGCGTGCGGTCGGTTTCAGCCCTGCTTGGAAGCGTCACGCAGCCTACATATTTCTTTAAGCCCCGATGGGCAGGTCCGAAAACTTTAAAGAACTGCACAAATATACAGAAATTAATAAGCGATAAAGCACATTCACACTAATATAACACAACAAAATGTCAGTATTTTAATATTCATACCTCCTGAAGAATATCGTTATCATTTTTCCAGTGAGCCGCTAAAGTTTGTGTCTTGAGCATCCGTTTACATGTAAAGTGCTACGCATGAAATAAAAACCATTGCATGTACATTTCATTACCTGCTTTCTTTGACACTTGACATGTGTCCATTTCATTAAAAGTTAATAAGGACGTGTCATTCTGCCCGTTAAAAATGTTCATTTAATGGGAAACTAAGAAGCTGCTCCCCTTATCACACCGGTTACCGCAGTACAACGAACGCGACAGAGTACAACGAACGCTACAGAAATCATGACGTCACAGCAGTATTTTCGGTAAGAAAAAGGTTTATTTTAGCCCAGTTCCTAATCTTTTTGGGTGGTTATTTTGCATAGCTGCAGAGTAATGGTATTACCATTTACTGATACAGTTGCAGAGAATTCTGTTCATTATAAACGAAAACACAAACGATTTTCTTTCGTCTAGTGCGTTTTAACCAACCCCAGCATACTTCGGTAAATGTTTTTTGACAGTAACACATCTTTTGTGCACATGATTTTGTGATTTATATGTTATTGCGATTTCAGAGCATCAAATGATGCATTTGCTTGAGCCCCAGTTCATGTCAATACCCACTGAATCCGTGGATGGTTCAATGGTTGATTTTTTGTTAGGGTACACCTTACCACGGGTTATGATACACCATAACGCGGTTAGTCAGCACAATTTGGGTACAACAAACACGGATTATATTCTTCATAAATTGAAATATTCGTTTGAATTGGGATTTAACGTCCCCGTAAACACTATTTAGGTCTTTTTGGAGACATTACTTACAATTCTGTGGGACTTTTAACCGACATTGAGATGAAATGATATCTCAAGCCCTGCCGTGCAATGAAACCAGGAGGCTTATATGCATTGGACGATCTGGCTCACACTGCTTTGCCTGGGCAGGCTTAGTCCTTCTAAGCGGTTTACAAGTACTCATGTGTGGTAAGATTCAGCTCTGTGTGGAAGCACCATGCAGCCCAATTTATTTCTCAAGCCCCGAGGGTCGGGGGCGAAACAAATTGAAATAAAACTCTTTAATCCGCCAGCGAAGGCATGATACATGATGTTATTTTTAATTCAAAACAATCCATTTTGCTGTTACATACTCTTTAATGGCTGTTTGATTTTCATTATGATCTCCGAACTTATACACGTGCGAATTTAAAGGGTTGGGTAAAAATCTTGGACAAAGGGGACGGGTGAACACATTTATTCTGGCTTTCCAGAACGTTTTTACCACATCCCCCACTTATGAACAACTGAAATCCAACTTATTTAGTTTCGGCATTGTTGGGGTGGGGAGAATCTTGCTGAATTATCTCCCCTTGAAATTTTGCAAAAAAAAAAATCAGAAATAGGCTCCCACGAGGGGGGGGGGGGGGTGCATTTGTCACCTTTAGTTTCAGCTCTTGTTGTAAATGATATGGACCCAATATGATGTTCGTGAAGTTGGCTGCCAGTTGCCAGTTGCCAGTTGCCTATTCAATTGGCAACTGGCAAATGGCATCTCACTTCACAGTGTGGCTGCCAATTCGAAAATTCTATTGAATTGGCAACTGGCAACTGGCAGCCAGCTGCCAATTCGATTTGAGAGGGTTTAAGAGTATAAAATCTGAATAGGCAACTGGCAAACGGCAACCAGTTGCCAATTCTACAATCCCAGTGAATTGGCAACTGGCAACTAGTAGCCAGCTGCCAATTCGATTTGAGATGGTTTTAGAGTATAACAAATGAATAGGCAACTGGCAAACGGCAACCAGATGCCAGTTTGCTAATTCTATTGAATTGGCAAATGGCAACCGGCAGCCAGCTGCCAATTCGCTAATTCTATTGAATTGGCAACTGGCAACTGGCAGCCAGCTGCCAATTCGATTTGAGACGATTTTAGAGCATAAGATCTGAATAGGCAACTGGCAACATGGCAGCCAGCTGCCAATTCGCTAATTCTATTGAATTGGCAACAGGCAACTGGCAGCAAGCTGCCAATTCGATTTGGGACGGTAAAGGGAGTACAAAAACTGAATAGGCAACTGGCAAACGGCAATCAGTTGCCAATTCGACAATCCTAGTGAATTGGCAACTGACAACTGGCAGCCAGCTGTCAATTCGATTTGAGACGGTTTTAGAGTATAAGAACTGAATAGGCAACTGGCAAACGGCAACCAGATGCCAGTTCGCTAATTCTACTGAGGCAGCCAGTTGCCAATTCGCTAATTCTTTTGAATAGGCAACTGGCAACTGGCAGCCAGCTACCAATTCGATTTGAGACGGTTTAAGAGTACAAAAACTGAATAGGCAACTGGGAAACGGCAATCAGTTGCCAATTCGACAATCCTAGTGAATTGGCAACTGGCAACTGGCAGCCAGCTGCCAATTCGATTTGAGAGGGTTTAAGAGTATAAAAACTGAATAGACAACTGGCAAACGGCAACCAGTTGCCAATTCGACAATCCTAGTGAATTGGCAACTGGCAACTGGCAGCCAGCTGCCAATTCGATTTTGGACGGTTTTAGTGTATAAGAACTGAATAGGCAACTGGCAAACGGCAGCCAGCTGCCAATTCGCTAATTCCATTGAATTGGCAAATGGCAACTGGCTAGCCAGCTGCCAAATCGATTTGAGACGATTTAAGAGCATAAGAACTGAATAGGCAACTGGCAACCGGAACCAGCTGCCAATTCGCTCATTCTATTGAATTGGCAACTGGCAACTGGCAGCCAGCTGTCAATTCGATTTGAAAGGGTTTAAGAGTACAAAAACAGAAAAGGCAACTGGCAAACGGCAATCAGTTGCCAATTCGACAATCCTAGTGAATTGGCACATGGCAACTGGCAGCGAGGTGCCAATTCGATTTGTGACGGTTTCAGAGTATAAGAACTGAATTGGCAACTGCCAAACGGCAACCAGATGCAAATTCGCTAATTCGGTGGAATTGGCAACTGGCAACTGGCAGCCAGCTGCCAATTCGATTTGAGACTATTTTAGAGCATAAGAGCTGAATAGGCAACTGGCAACCGGCAGCCAGCTGCCAATTCGCGAATTCTATTGAATTGGCAACTGGCAACTGGCAGCCAGCTGCCAACTCGATTTGAGACGGTTTAAGAGTACAAAAACTGAATAGGCAACTGGCAAACGGCAATCAGTTGCCAATTCGACAATCCCAGTGAATTGGCAACTGGCAACTGGCAGCCAGCTGCCAATTCGATTTGAGAGGGTTTAAGACTATAAAAACTTAATAGGCAACTGGCAACCAGTTGCCAATTCGACATTCTTAGTGAATTGGCAACTGGCAACTGGCAGCCAGCTGCAAATTCGATTTGGACGGTTTTAGAGTATAAGAACTGAATAGGCAACTGGCAAACTGCAGCCAGCTGCCAATTAGCTAATTCCATTGAATTGGCAACTGGAAACTGGCAGCCAACTGCCAATTCGATTTGAGACGATTTTAGAGCATAAGAACTCAATAGGCAACTGGCAACCGGCAGCCAGCTGCCAATTCGCTAATTCTATTGAATTGGCAACTGACAACTGGCAGCCAGCTGCCAATTTGATTTGAGACGGTTTAAGAGTACAAGAACTGAATAGACAACAGGCAAACGACAATCAGTTGCCAATTCGACAATCCTAGTGAATTGGCAACTGGCAACTGGCAAGCAGCTGCCAATTCGATTTGAGACGGTTTTAGAGTATAAGAACTGAGTTTGAAACTGGCAAACGGCAGCCAGCTGCCAATTCGCTAATTCTATTGAATTTGCAACTGGCAACTGGCAGCCAGCTGCCAATTCGATTTGAGACGATTTAAGAGCATAAGAACTGAATAGGCAACTGGCAACCGGCAGCCAGCTGCCAATTCGCTAATTCTATTGAATTGGCAAATGGCAACTGGCAGCCAGCTGCCAATTCGATTTGAGACTGTTTAAGAGTACAAAAACTAAAAAGGCAACTGGCAAACGGCAATCAGTTGCCAATTCGACAATCCCAGTGAATTGGCAACTGGCAACTGGCAGCCAGCTGCCAATTCGATTTGAGAGGGTTTAAGAGTATAAAAACTGAATAGGCAACTGGCAAACGGCAACCAGTTGCCAATTCGACAATCCTAGTGAATTGGCAACTGGCAGCCAGCTGCCAATTCGATTTTGGGCGGTTTTAGAGTATAAGAACTGAGTTGGAAACTGGCAAACGGCAGCCAGCTGCCAATTCGCTAATTCTATTGAATTGGTAACTGGCAACTGGCAGCCAGCTGCCAATTCGATTTGAGACGGTTTAAGAGTACAAAAACCGAAAAGGCAACTGGCAAACGGCAATCAGTTGCCAATTCGACAATCCTAGTGAATTGGCAACTGGCAGCCAGCTGCCAATTCGATTTTAGACGATTTTAGAGCATAAGAACCCAACAGGCAACTGGCAACCGGCAACCAGCTGTCAATTCGCTAATTCTTTTGAATTGGCAACTGGCAATTGGAAGCCAGCTGCCAATTCGATTTGAGACGGTTTAAGAGTACAAAAACTGAAAAGGCTACTGGCAAACGACAATCAGTTGCCAATTCGACAATCCTAGTGAATTGGCAACTGGCAGACAGCTGCCAATTCGATTTGTGAGGGTTTAAGAGTATAAAAACTAAATAGGCAACTGGCAAACGGCAACAAGTTGCCAATTCGACAATCCTAGTGAATTGGCAACTGGCAACTGCCAGCCAGCTGCCAATTCGATTTTGGACGGTTTTAGAGTATAAGAACTGAATAGGCAACTGGCAAACGGCAGCCAGCTGCCAAATCGCTAATTCCATTGAATTGGCAACTGGCAACTGGCAGCCAGCTGCCAATATGATTTGAGACGATTTCAGAGTATAAAAACTGAAAAGGCAACTGGCAACCGGCAGCCAGCTCCCAATTCGCTAATTCTATTGAATTGGCAACTGGCAACTGGCAGCCAGCTGCCAATTCGATTTGAGACGGTTGAAGAGTACAAAAACTGAATAGGCAACTGGCAAACGGCAATCAGTTGCCAATTCGACAATCCTAGTGAATTGGCAACTGGCAACTGGCAGCCAGCTGCCAATTCGATTTGAGACGGTTTTAGAGTATAAGAACTGAATAGGCAACGGGCAAACGGCAACCAGATGCCAATTCGCTAATTCTATTGAATTGGCAACTGGCAACTGGGAGCCAGCTGCCAATTCGATTTGAGACGATTTTAGAGCATAAGAACTGAATAGGCAACTGGAAACCGACAGCCAGCTGCCAATTCGCTAATTCTATTGAATTGGCAACTTGCAGCCAGCTGCCAATTCGATTTGAGACGGTTTAAGAATACAAAAACTGAATAGGCAACTGGCAAACGGCAATCAGTTGCCAATTCGACAATCCTAGTGAATTGGCAACTGGCAACTGGCAGCCAGCTGCCAATTCGAATTGAGAGGGTTTAAGAGTATAGAACTGAACAGGCAACCAGTTGCCAATTCGACAATCCTAGTGAATTGGCAACTGGCAACCAGCTGCCAATTCGATTTGAGACGGTTTCAGAGTATAAGAACTGAATATTCAACTGGCAAACGGCAGCCAGCTGCCAATGCGCTTATTCTATTGAATTGGCAACTGGCAGTCAGCTGCCAATTCGATTTGAGACGATTTTAGAGCATAATAACTGATTAGGCAACTGGCAACCAGCAGCCAGCTGCCAATTCGCTAATTCTTTTGAATAGGCAACTGGCAACCGGCAGCCAGCTGCCAATTCGCTAATTCTATTGAATTGGTAACTGGCAACTGGCAGCCAGCATTCGATTTGAGACGGTTTAAGAGTACAAAAACCGAAAAGGCAACTGGCAAACGGCAATCAGTTGCCAATTCGACAATCCTAGTGAATTGGCAACTGGCAACTGGCAACTGGCAGCCAGCTGCCAATACGATTTGAGACGGTTTTAGAGTACAAAAACTGAATAGGCAACTGACAAACGGCAATCAGTTGCCAATTTGACAATCCTAGTGAATTTGCAACTGGCAACTGGCAGCCAGCTGCCAATTCGATTTGAGACGGTTTTAGAGTATAAGAACTGAATAGGCAACGGGCAAACGGCAACCAGATGCCAATTCGCTAATTCTATTGAATTGGCAACTGGCAGTCAGCTGCCAATTCGATTTGAGACGATTTTAGAGCATAAGAACTGAATAGGCAATCGGCAACCGGCAGCCAGCTGCCAATTCGCGAATTCTATTGAATTGGCAACTGGCAACTGGCACCCAGCTGCCAATTCGATTTGAGACGGTTTAAGAGTATAAAAACTGAATAGGCAACTAGCAAACGGCAATCAGTTGCCAATTCGACAATCCTAGTGAATTGGCAACTGGCAACTGGTAGCCAGCTGCCGATTCGATTTTAGACGGTTTTAGAGTATAAGAACTGACTATTCAACTGGCAAACGGCAGTCAGCTGCCAGTTCGCTAATTCTATTGAATTGGCAACTGGAAACTGGCAGCCAGCTGCCAATTCGATTTGAGACGATTTTAGAGCATAAGAACTGAATAGGCAACTGGCAACCGGCTGCCAATTCTCTAATTCTATTAAATTGGCAACTGGCAGCCAGCTGCCAATTCGATTTGAGACGATTTAAGAGTACAGAAACTGAATAGGCAACTGGCAAACGGCAATCAGTTGCCAATTCGACAATCCTAGTGAATTGGCAACTGGCAACTGGCAGCCAGCTGCCAATTCGAATTGAGAGGGTTTAAGAGTATAGAACTGAACAGGCAACCAGTTGCCAATTCGACAATCCTAGTGAATTGGCAACTGGCAACCAGCTGCCAATTCGATTTGAGACGGTTTCAGAGTATAAGAACTGAATATTCAACTGGCAAACGGCAGCCAGCTGCCAATGCGCTTATTCTATTGAATTGGCAACTGGCAGTCAGCTGCCAATTCGATTTGAGACGATTTTAGAGCATAATAACTGATTAGGCAACTGGCAACCAGCAGCCAGCTGCCAATTCGCTAATTCTTTTGAATAGGCAACTGGCAACCGGCAGCCAGCTGCCAATTCGCTAATTCTATTGAATTGGTAACTGGCAACTGGCAGCCAGCATTCGATTTGAGACGGTTTAAGAGTACAAAAACCGAAAAGGCAACTGGCAAACGGCAATCAGTTGCCAATTCGACAATCCTAGTGAATTGGCAACTGGCAACTGGCAACTGGCAGCCAGCTGCCAATACGATTTGAGACGGTTTTAGAGTACAAAAACTGAATAGGCAACTGACAAACGGCAATCAGTTGCCAATTTGACAATCCCTGTGAATTTGCAACTGGCAACTGGCAGCCAGCTGCCAATTCGATTTGAGACGGTTTTAGAGTATAAGAACTGAATAGGCAACGGGCAAACGGCAACCAGATGCCAATTCGCTAATTCTATTGAATTGGCAACTGGCAGTCAGCTGCCAATTCGATTTGAGACGATTTTAGAGCATAAGAACTGAATAGGCAATCGGCAACCGGCAGCCAGCTGCCAATTCGCGAATTCTATTGAATTGGCAACTGGCAACTGGCACCCAGCTGCCAATTCGATTTGAGACGGTTTAAGAGTATAAAAACTGAATAGGCAACTAGCAAACGGCAATCAGTTGCCAATTCGACAATCCTAGTGAATTGGCAACTGGCAACTGGTAGCCAGCTGCCGATTCGATTTTAGACGGTTTTAGAGTATAAGAACTGACTATTCAACTGGCAAACGGCAGTCAGCTGCCAGTTCGCTAATTCTATTGAATTGGCAACTGGAAACTGGCAGCCAGCTGCCAATTCGATTTGAGACGATTTTAGAGCATAAGAACTGAATAGGCAACTGGCAACCGGCTGCCAATTCTCTAATTCTATTAAATTGGCAACTGGCAGCCAGCTGCCAATTCGATTTGAGACGATTTAAGAGTACAGAAACTGAATAGGCAACTGGCAAACGGCAATCAGTTGCCAATTCGACAATCCTAGTGAATTGGCAACTGGCAACTGGCAGCCAGCTGCCAATTCGAATTGAGAGGGTTTAAGAGTATAGAACTGAACAGGCAACCAGTTGCCAATTCGACAATCCTAGTGAATTGGCAACTGGCAACCAGCTGCCAATTCGATTTGAGACGGTTTCAGAGTATAAGAACTGAATATTCAACTGGCAAACGGCAGCCAGCTGCCAATGCGCTTATTCTATTGAATTGGCAACTGGCAGTCAGCTGCCAATTCGATTTGAGACGATTTTAGAGCATAATAACTGATTAGGCAACTGGCAACCAGCAGCCAGCTGCCAATTCGCTAATTCTTTTGAATAGGCAACTGGCAACCGGCAGCCAGCTGCCAATTCGCTAATTCTATTGAATTGGTAACTGGCAACTGGCAGCCAGCATTCGATTTGAGACGGTTTAAGAGTACAAAAACCGAAAAGGCAACTGGCAAACGGCAATCAGTTGCCAATTCGACAATCCTAGTGAATTGGCAACTGGCAACTGGCAACTGGCAGCCAGCTGCCAATACGATTTGAGACGGTTTTAGAGTACAAAAACTGAATAGGCAACTGACAAACGGCAATCAGTTGCCAATTTGACAATCCCTGTGAATTTGCAACTGGCAACTGGCAGCCAGCTGCCAATTCGATTTGAGACGGTTTTAGAGTATAAGAACTGAATAGGCAACGGGCAAACGGCAACCAGATGCCAATTCGCTAATTCTATTGAATTGGCAACTGGCAGTCAGCTGCCAATTCGATTCGAGACGATTTTAGAGCATAAGAACTGAATAGGCAATCGGCAACCGGCAGCCAGCTGCCAATTCGCGAATTCTATTGAATTGGCAACTGGCAACTGGCACCCAGCTGCCAATTCGATTTGAGACGGTTTAAGAGTATAAAAACTGAATAGGCAACTAGCAAACGGCAATCAGTTGCCAATTCGACAATCCTAGTGAATTGGCAACTAGCAACTGGCAGCCAGCTGCCAATTCGATTTGAGAGTGTTTAAGAGTATAAAACTGAATAGGCAACTGGCAAACGGCAACCAGTTGCCAATACGACAATCCTAGTGAATTGGCAACTGGCAACTGGTAGCCAGCTGCCGATTCGATTTTAGACGGTTTTAGAGTATAAGAACTGACTATTCAACTGGCAAACGGCAGTCAGCTGCCAGTTCGCTAATTCTATTGAATTGGCAACTGGAAACTGGCAGCCAGCTGCCAATTCGATTTGAGACGATTTTAGAGCATAAGAACTGAATAGGCAACTGGCAACCGGCTGCCAATTCTCTAATTCTATTAAATTGGCAACTGGCAGCCAGCTGCCAATTCGATTTGAGACGATTTAAGAGTACAGAAACTGAATAGGCAACTGGCAAACGGCAATCAGTTGCCAATTCGACAATCCTAGTGAATTGACATGTGGCAACTGGCAGCCAGCTACCAATTCGATTTGAGACGGTTTTAGAGTATAAATAATGAATAGGCAACTGGCAAACGGCAACCAGATGCCAATTCACTATATATATTGAATTGACAACTGGCAACCGACAGCCAGCTGCCAATTAGCTAATTCTATTGAGTTGGCAACTGGCAACTGGCAGCCAGCTGCCAATTCGATTCAGACGATTTTGGAGCATAAGAACTGAATAGGCAACTGGTAACCGGCAGCCAGCTTCCAATTCGCTAATTCTATTGAATTGGCAACTGGCAGCCAGCTGCAAATTCGATTTGAGACGGTTTAAGAGTACAAAAACTGAATAGGCAACTGGCAATCGGCAACCAGTTGCCATTTCGACAATCCTAGAGAATTAGCAACTGGCAACTGGCAGCCAGCTGCCATTTCGATTTGAGAGGGTTTAAGAGTATAAAACTGAATAGGCAACTGGCAAACGGCAACCAGTTGCCAATTCGACAATCCTAGTGAATTGGCAACTGGCAACCAGCTGCCAATTCGATTTGAGAGGGTTAAAGAGTATAAGAACTGAATAGGCAGCTGGCAAACGGCTACCAGATGCCAATTCGCTAATTCTATTGAATAGGCAACTGGCAACTGGCAGCCAGCTCGATTTGAGACGGTTTAAGAGAAAAAAACTGAATAGGCAACTGACAAACGTCAATCAGTTGCCAATTCGACAAAACCTAGTGAATTGGCAACTAGCAACAGGCAGCCAGCTGCCAATTCGATTTGAGACGGTTTTAGAGTATAAGAACAGAATAGGCAACTGGCAAACGGCAACCAGATGCCCATTCGCTAATTCTATTGAATTGGCAACTTGCAACTGGCAACCAGCTGCCAATTTGATTTGAGAGGGTTTAAGAGTATAAAAACTGAATTGACAACTGGCAAACGGCAACCAGTTGCCACTTCGACAATCCTAGTGAATTGGCAACTGGCAACTGGCAGCCAGCTGCCAATTCGATTTGAGATGGTTTTAGAGTATAAGAAATTAATAGGCAACTGACAAACGGCAACTAGATGCCAATTCGCTAATTCTATTGAATTGGCAACTGGCAACCGGCAGCCAGCTGCCAATTCGCTAATTCTATTGAATTAGCAGCTGGCAACTGGCAGCCAGTTGCCAATTAGAGTTGATTCGATTTCAGAGCATAAGAACTGAACAGGCAATTGGATTGAATTGGCAATTGGCAACTGGCAGCCAGCTGCCAATTCGATTTGAGACGGTTTAAAAGTACAAAAACTGAATAGGCAACTGGCAAACGGCAACCAGTTGCCAATTCGCTAATTCTATTGAATTGGCAACTAGCAACTGGCAGCCAGCTGCCAATTCGATTTGAGACGGTTTAAGAGTACCAAAACTGAATAGGCAACTGGTAAACGGCAACCAGCTGCCAATTCGCTAATTCTATTGAATTGGCAACTAGAAACTGGCAGCCAGCTGCCAATTCGATTTGTGACGGTTTAAGAGTCCAAAAACTGAATAGGCAACTGGCAAACGGCAACCAGCTACCAATTCGACAATCCTAGTGAATTGGTAACTGACAGCCAGCTGCCGATTCGATTTCAGACGGTTTTAGATTATAAGAACTGAATAGGCAACTGGTAAAAGGCAACCAGATGCCAATTCGCTAATTCTATTGATTTGGCAACTGGCAGCCAGCTGCCAATTCGATTTGAGAGGGTTTAAGAGTATAAAACTGAATAGGGAACTGGCAAACGGCAACCTGTTGCCAAATCGAAAATCATAGTGAATTGGCAACTGGCAGCTAGCTGCCAATTCGATTTGAGAGTATAAGAAATGAATAGGCAACTGGCAAACGGCAACCAGATGCCAATTCGCGTATTCTATTGAATTGGCAACTGGCAACCGGCAGCCAGCTGTCAATTCGCTAACTCTATTGAATTGGCAACTGGCAGCCAGCTGCCAATTCGATTTGAGACGATTTCAGAGCATAAGAACTGAATAGGCAACTGGCAAACGGCAGCCAGCTGCCAATTCGCTAATTCTATTGAATTGGCAACTGGCAACTGGCAGCCAGCTGCCAATTTGGTTTGAGAGGGTTTAAGAGCATAAAAATTGAATAGGTAACTGGCAAACGGCAACCAGTTGCCAGTTCGACAATCCTAGTGAATTGGCAACTGGCAACGGGCAGCCAGCTGCCAATTCGATTTGAGACGGTTTTAGAGTATTAGAAATGAATAGGCAACTGGCAAGCGGCAACCAGATGCAAATTCGCTATTTCTATTGAATTGGCAACTGGTAACCGGCAGCCAGCTGCAAATTCGCTAATTCTATTGAATTGGCAACTGGCAGCCAGCTGCCAATTCGATTTGAGACGATTTTAGAGCATAAGATCTGAATAGGCAACTGGTAACCGGCAGCCAGCTTCCAATTTGCTAATTCTATTGAATTGGCAACTGGCAGCCATCTGCCAATTCGATTTGAGACGGTTTAAGAGTACAAAAACTGAATAGGCAACTGGCAAACGGCAATCAGTTGCCAATTCGACAATCCTAGTGAATTGGCAACTGGCAACTGGCAGCCAGCTGCCAATTCGAATTGAGAGGGTTTAAGAGTATAAAACTGAATAGGCAACTGGCAAACGGCAACCAGTTGCCAATTCGACAATCCTAGTGAATTGGCAACTGGCAACCAGCTGCCAATTCGATTTGAGACGGTTTCAGAGTATAAGAACTGAATATTCAACTGGCAAACGGCAGCCAGCTGCCAATTCGCTTATTCTATTGAATTGGCAACTGGCAACTGGCAGTCAGCTGCCAATTCGATTTGAGACGATTTTAGAGCATAATAACTGATTAGGCAACTGGCAACCGGCAGCCAGCTGCCAATTCGCTAATTCTTTTGAATAGGCAACTGGCAACCGGCAGCCAGCTGCCAATTCGCTAATTCTATTGAATTGGTAACTGGCAACTGGCAGCCAGCTGCCAATTCGATTTGAGACGGTTTAAGAGTACAAAAACCGAAAAGGCAACTGGCAAACGTCAATCAGTTGCCAATTCGACAATCCTAGTGAATTGGCAACTGGCAACTGGCAACTGGCAGCCAGCTGCCAATTCGATTTGAGACGGTTTTAGAGTACAAAAACTGAATAGGCAGCTGACAAACGGCAATCAGTTGCCAATTTGACAGTCCTAGTGAATTTGCAACTGGCAACTGGCAGCCAGCTGCCAATTCGATTTGAGACGTTTTAGAGTATAAGAACTGAATAGGCAACGGGCAAACGGCAACCAGATGCCAACTCGCTAATTCTATTGAATTGGCAACTGGCAATCAGCTACCAATTCGATTTGAGACTATTTTAGAGCATAAGAACTGAATAGGCAATCGGCAACCGGCAGCTTGCTGCCAATTCGCGAATTCTATTGAATTGGCAACTGGTAACTGGCACCGAGCTGCCAATTCGATTTGAGACGGTTTAAGAGTATAAAAACTGAATAGGCAACTAGCAAACGGCAATCAGTTGCCAATTCGACAATCCTAGTGAATTGGCAACTGGCAACTGGCAGCCAGCTGCCAATTCGATTTGAGAGTGTTTAAGAGTATAAAACTGAATAGGCAACTGGCAAACGGCAACCAGTTGCCAATTCGACAATCCTAGTGAATTGGCAACTGGCAACTGGTAGCCAGCTGCCGATTCGATTTGAGACGGTTTTAGAGTATAAGAACTGACTATTCAACTGGCAAACGGCAGCCAGCTGCCAGTTCGCTAATTCTATTGAATTGGCAACTGGCAACTGGCAGCCAGCTGCCAATTCGATTTGAGACGATTTTAGAGCATAAGAACTGAATAGGCAACTGGCAACCGGCTGCGGATTCTCTAATTCTATTAAATTGGCCACTGGCAACTGGCAGCCAGCTGCCAATTCGATTTGAGACGATTTAAGAGTACAGAAACTGAATAGGCAACTGGCAAACGGCAATCAGTTGCCAATTCGACAATCCTAGTGAATTGACATGTGGCAACTGGCAGCCAGCTACCAATTCGATTTGAGACGGTTTTAGAGTATAAGAAATGAATAGGCAACTGGCAAACGGCAACCAGATGCCAATTCACTATTTATATTGAATTGGCAACTGGCAACCGGCAGCCAGCTGCCAATTAGCTAATTCTATTGAGTTGGCAACTGGCAACTGGCAGCCAGCTGCCAATTCGATTCAGACGATTTTGGAGCATAAGAACTGAATAGGCAACTGGTAACCGGCAGCCAGCTTCCAATTCGCTAATTATATTGAATTGGCAACTGGCAGCCAGCTGCAAATTCGATTTGAGACGGTTTAAGAGTACAAAAACTGAATAGGCAACTGGTAAACGGCAACCAGTTGCCATTTCGACAATCCTAGAGAATTGGCAACTGGCAACTGGCAGCCAGCTGCCAATTCGATTTGAGACGGTTAAAGAGTATAAGAACTGAATAGGCAACTGGCGAACGGCTACCAGATGCCAATTCGCTAATTCTATTGAATAGGCAACTGGCAACTGGCAGCTAGCTCGATTTGAGTTGTGAATTGGCAACTGGCAACTGGCAGCCAGCTGCCAATTCGATTTGAGATGGTTTTAGAGTATAAGAAATTAATAGGCAACTGACAAACGGCAACCATATGCCAATTCGCTAATTCTATTGAATTAGCAATTGGCAACTGGCAGCCAGTTGCCAATTAGAGTTGAGTCGATTTCAGAGCATAAGAACTGAACAGGCAATTGGATTGAATTGGCAATTGGCAACTGGCAGCCAGCTGCCAATTCGATTTGAGACGGTTTAAAAGTACAAAAACTGAACAGGCAACTGGCAAACGGCAACCAGTTGCCAATTCGCTAATTCTATGGAATTAGCAACTAGCAACTGGCAGCCAGCTGCCAATTCGATTTGAGACGGTTTAAGAGTACAAAAACTGAATAGGCAACTGGCAAACGGCAACCAGCTGCCAATTCGCTAATTCTATTGAATTGGCAACTAGCAACTGGCAGCCAGCTGCCAATTCGATTTGTGACGGTTTAAGAGTCCAAAAACTGAATAGGCAACTGGCAAACGGCAACCAGCTACCAATTCGACAATCCTAGTGAATTGGCAACTGGCAGCAAGCTGCCAATTCGCTAATTCTATTGATTTGGCAACTGGCAACTGGCAGCCAGCTGCCAATTCGATTTGAGAGGGTTTAAGAGTATAAAACTGAATAGGGAACTGGCAAACGGCAACCTGTTGCCAAATCGAAAATCATAGTGAATTGGCAACTGGCAGCTAGCTGCCGCTTCGATTTGAGAGTATAAGAAATATATAGGCAACTGGCAAACGGCAACCAGATGCCAATTCGCGTATTCTATTGAATTGGCAACTGGCAACCGGCAGCCAGCTGTCAATTCGCTAACTCTATTGAATTGGCAACTGGCAACTGGCAGCCAGCCGCCAATTCGATTTGAGACGATTTCAGAGCATAAGAACTGAATAGGCAACTGGCAAACGGCATCCAGCTGCCACTTCGCTAATTCTATTGAATTGGCAATTGGCAACTGGCAGCCAGCTGCCAATTAAATTTGAGAGGGTTTAAGAGCATAAAAATAGTTAGGTAACTGGCAAACGGCAACCAGTTGCCAGTTCGACAATCCTAGTGAATTGGCAACTGGCAACGGGCAGCCAGCTGCCAATTCGATTTGAGACGGTTTTAGAGTATAAGAAATGAATAGGCAACTGGCAAGCGGCAACCAGATGCAAATTCGCTAATTCTATTGAATTGGCAACTGGCAACCGGCAGCCAGCTGCAAATTCGCTAATTCAATTGAATTGGCAACTGGCAGCCAGCTGCCAATTCGATTTGAGACGATTTTAGAGCATAAGATCTGAATAGGCAAATGGTAACCAGCAGCCAGCTTCCAATTCGCTAATTCTATTGAATTGGCAACTGGCAGCCATCTGCCAATTCGATTTGAGACGGTTTAAGGGTACAAAAACTGTATAGGCAACTGGCAAACGGCAACCAGTTGCCAATTCGACAATCCTAGTGAATTGGCAACTGGCAACTGGCAGCCAGCTGCCAATTCGATTTGAGACGGTTAAAGAGTATAAGAACTGAATAGGCAACTGGCAAACAGCAACCAGATGCCAATTCGCTAATTCTGTTGAATTGGCAACTGGCAACCGGCAGCCAGCTGCCAGTTCGATTTGAGACGGTTAAAGAGAAAAAACTGACTAGGCAATTGGCATACGTCAACCAGTTGCCAATTCGACACTCCTAGTGAATTGTCAACTGGCAACAGGCAGCCAGCTGCCAATTCGATTTAAGACGGTTTTATAGAGTATAAGAACAGTATAGTCAACTGGGGTTTAACGGTCCAGTCAATACTATTTTAGGTTATTTTTGAGCCGGTCAGTTTACCTATCTACACTTTTCCTGGGCAGGCCAATACGTAAGCGGTTAAACAGTACAGTGCACATTCTTTCGCTAGAAACTGACAACTGCCCTTCTTGAATCAGCGGAAGGGAGAGAATGACCGTAGAAAATATTTCATGATCAATTTCCACGAATGAAAGTTGCCGACCCGGCAGGTATCGAACCAGCGTTCTCCTGATCACCAGCCAGACGTGCATCCGACTGAGCTACCGAGGCCGGCGCAGCCAAATCTATTTCTCCAATGGGCGGGGGCCAGGAGATATATCTAAATCTTCCTGGCACTTCATACACCTCAAGTAGAGTTTTATATGGATATATGTTAATACTATATACCATCGGGGCTTGAAGAAATAGATGGGGTGCATGATGCTTCCAGAGCTGAAACCGACCCGCGCACGAGTACTGGTAAACAGCTTGGAGGATCTCAGGCTGCCCAGGCAATGCGGTGGAAGTCAGCCCGTCTATGCTTATAAACCCTATTGGCTTCATTGGACGGCAGGGCTTGAGATGTCATTTCATCTGAATGTCGGGTAAAAGTCCCACAAAATTGGAAGCAACGTCTGATACAACGCATAATGAAGTAATGTAGTAATATCTTCATTTTGAAATTTTTACTTCATTATGCGTTGGCATAGTCGATTCGAAATGAAATAAAATGTAGTTTTTAGATCGATTGTTATCGACAATCGACAATCGATCTAAAGTTACATACCACACAATTTCCATTCCTGCAATTGTCCACGTGACCATCACTGATTTGGAAAACCCACTGTTATATTTATTAATAGAAAATAGCCATTCTATTTTTATCGAAGTGACAATTGTAGGTCAGAGTATTGCGCAAGATGACTATCTATAGAATCTGGACAGGTTTATCAGACACTGAATACCCAGATCGGAAAGCGTTGTCTGCTCAGCTGTCATTGTTTGATTATGATAGTGCTGGTGTTTAAGTAAAGTACTGTCAATTTAACCAGACTGCTGTAGGACCTACGGCTAGAAAAAAAGAGAATGAAAGACTTTTTTTAACTTCAAGGTCATGTCTCGATCACACATCTTCTTGCGGAAAGGTCATCCCTTTCAACCCTGGTCAGTGGAGCCATGCAACCAGTGTTTTCTATATAAATCGCTTGCCATTTATCTAGACACCAATTTAGCAGAATGGACGTGCCCGACTTGAGTTGGAAGAGTGCATTCCAGAAAATGTTTTGAGATTAAATAAATCAAAGCACTGAGAGCACACATAGATATTAGGCTGTAAAAACGATCTGGTACTTAGACTGTTTCGTGTAACTGCAAACAGTAAGTATAGACCCTGATTGCGGCATCTGATCATGGTAAACATTGTCCGTGAATCGAAGACCACTCTAAACCCCACTTTATATAGAGCAAACTGGGGTTTAGGGGGTTTAACATTATCTGTCACATTTTTGTTCGAAAACATAGATTGCGGATATTCGCAGGAACCGCCTTACGAGCACCCACAATCTATGTTTTGAGCTGAAAAAAAAATCACAATTTTTCATTTAAAATGTTACTGTTTTCGTCTTTACAAATGTGCAATGTATTTGTATAGGTATGTTTTCGTAATGTGGCATTATAGACGTACAAGTAACGCGGTTTAATAAGTTTAAATCGATTATTTGTCAATCGACTTCAAAGTTACAAAGGATAAAAACCGTTCAGTGCTGAAGATCACGTGACTGTAACTGACTTGTCGGAATAACTTTTATATAGAAATTAGCCGCAGTATTGTCAGAGTGTTGTGTAAGCCTAAAGATGGTTATTATTGAATCATAGAGTGGACTTGGCAAACAGTGAAGACCTAGATCCCAAGCTGTTGAATGCAGCGTCTGATCAAGATCTTCACTGTGAAATTTTGCTTCAAAACAAGAATAAAAGATTTTAATGACACAATTTAACCCTCAGTTCATGATTATTTGCCCTTTTTACGCTTGAAGACAATCGATCTACCAGTACTCTCAGTGCTTTGATTACTTCATTATACGTCGATACTAAGAGGTTTGCGCAAAATGAAAGAATTATTTCATTTTGCGATGATAGGTGGCATACTTAATTTTACTTCATTATGCGTCGACAGTTTGTTTGTAAAATACCGTAAGGCATTCAGTTTTTACTCTACTAACATAATCAAATACAGTGAAATTCCGCTATTAAGACCACCTAAAATTAAGACAAATTTTGTTTTTAAAGCATATTTTGAAGGTTAAAGTTACATTTTCTTTGTGATTGCGACATTCACTGTGCTCTTGTCGAAGCCATCTTTGGGACTGTTCAAATGTGGTCTTAAAGGCCACTTTTGAACTGTCTAAAATGTGGTCTTTATATTGGAATTTACCTGTATTGCTTCCTTAGTCTTTGGTCTCCTTTCGTAGACAGCTATGTTCTTCCATCATTACTTCATTTTGCGTCGATATGGTGCATGTCAACGCGAAATGAAATAATTTTTTACTTCATTTCGCGTCGACTACGCCAACGCATAATGAAATAAAAAAATCAAAATGAAGAAATTACTAAATTACTTCATTATGCGTTGTATCAAACGTCTCCAAAATGACCTTTACAGTGTTGACGGGGACGATAAACTCCAAATCAAACAAACAATAATACTATATATAACGAACATGTGTATTTTTCTACAGAAAGCATACACGGTTTGCCTGTTTGGATCATTATAATCTTACGTCCGACTTTCAGCGTCCTTAGCGCGCAGCCCTCATAGGGGTGATTCCAGAGGGACCGGATGCGTCGTTCGGAATTTTCAGATCTTACGACTGGTTCCAATATTTAATTGCACACATGGCGGGCGTTCAACGTATTGCGTCCGTTGCTTTGGAAACCTTAGGGGCTGAAAAGTCTGAACGGCAGAGAGGTCCCTTTGACTGGCCATCATCTTCCAGCGATGATAAAGACCTTGAAGATTTTGAAGAGTTTTACAATAAACCATCACGTGTCTTAGGGAGAAATCATTAAACCAAAAGCTTTGGCGGTGATTTATGGATATCCATAATTCGAATTATGGATATCCATAAATCGATCTGAATTCGAATTATGGATATCCATAAATCAGAGGAATAATGGATATCCATAAATCGAATTATGGATATCCATAATTCGAATTATGGATATCCATAATTCGCATTATGGATATCCAAAAATCGAATTATGGATATCCATAAATCGATCTGAATTAATGATATCCATTATTCGATTTATGGATATCTATAAATACGGATTAAATAGTAAAACGGCACCCCATATACATGTGGCTCGTCTTTTCCCCGTGGGACCCCGGTTCGGGTAGGTAAGCCAGTCGGACAAACTCGCGCGTTGATGCAGGACATGTTCTCCGTACTATAACTGCGTTGTCATTACAGGAAGCGAGACTGTGGCCCTGCGGTCGCAGTGCTGCAATTCTAATGTCCCCTCGTCCTTTCACCGTAGGCCCTCGACATGGTTTGTCACCGGCTTCAGCGGGGCTACGTCGTTGGTTGCCGAAGCCTGAGCAAACGCTCGCACACCGGGCTACCTCGGGTATGCTGTACATGTGGCTCGTCTTTTCCCCGGGGACCCCGGCTCGGGTAGGTAAGCCAGTCGGGTCACTCGCACGGCGTTAGTTGATGCAGGACATGCCCCTCGGTACTTTCACTGCGGTCCTACACCACGGGTTGTCATTACCCTCGTGGGTTTCCGAAGCCTTAGCGAACGCTGGCATACCGGGCTAACCCGGGCATGCTGTACATTTGGCTCGTCCTTACCCCGCGGGACCCCGGCTCGGGTAGGTAAGCCGGTCGGAGTCACTCGCGCGGCGTGGGTTGATGCAGGACATGCACCTCCGTACTGTCACTGTGGTCGCACGCATGCTGTTGTCATTACCTGAAGCGAGACTGCGGCCCTGTGGCCGCAGTGCTGCCAATTCTAATACATGTCCGCCCCCTTCACTCCCGCCGCGTTACCCCGGTCTAGGTTTCGCCACAAATGCTCTCGGCGAAAGCGCACAGCGTGGTCCGGGTGTGATACGTTCGACGTCGCCTGGCACAGTTGGCCCCATCACGTCCGCCCCCATCACGTCCGCCCCCTTCACTCCCGCCGTGTAACCCCGGTCTAGGCTGATGCTGTCCGTCAGTCCCAGGCGACGTCGAACATATCACTCGGGACCACGCTGTGCGCTTTTAATGAGCCCGAGAGAACAGGTGTACTCCAGTCCGTCAGTCTCTGGAAACAAAGCTATATGAGTCGATGCGGTGTGACCTTAGTGAACGGACGTAGGGTATGTCCTGCATGATTCCACAACGCGAGAGTTACCGCGACTTGCTGTCCTACTCATTCCGGGGTACCACGGGGAAATGTCGAGCGGCCTGTACTGCATCAAGCCGCACTGGACCGCAAGGGTAGGCGAAAATTTGCTGGCTCCGATGCGAGATGTCGGTTTCATATTCAGATCCCTTGTCAAAATTCATTTACTAGCGAGCATAAAATCAGCGCTGTATCTCTTCAAGCGGGACAGCTAGAAGCGATAAACCTCCGGGGTACATTTTAACAAGCACAGCTCTTCGCACCCCGCAAACATTGAAACCGATTATTGGAAACGGTTAAGAGACGTTTGGCCAATACTGAGACATACTCGTTCAAGCGGCCTTTTCAATCCAACAGGCGTGAGGGTTAGCCAAAGTATACTTCTAGAGCAATATTGACGAAAGATTGCGATGGCCCGGTGTAACTTCCGGGCGATCGTTCGTCCCAGTTCCCGAAACCCACGGCGTAGCCTCGCTAAAGCTGGTAACTAACCATGTTGCGGAACCATACCGAGAGGACGACGAGACAAATACTATAATACGACAATAGAGGTGGCAGACATATTTTTTGGCCGTTTGACTATCGGTCACGGAGTAGGAGTCAAATTGAGTAAAAACAATGCATAAAATTTCGCAGGCCCGGAGAGAGTTTCCCGGCTACGTTCAAAGCACTCCGGGGACACGCTGCGCACCTTTAGTGAGTCCGGGAGCATCGATGTACTGCATCAAACTATACCGGGGTTACGCGGCGGGAGTGAAGGATGCGGACGTAGTGCCAACTATGCAGTCCGGCAGTCACTCCCGGACCACGATGCGCACTTTTCAATAAGCCCGAGAGCACAGGTGTTCTGCATCAAACCATACCGGGGAAATGTGGCGGGTGTGAAGGAGACAAACATAACGTGCCGGCTAAAGATGCCGGTTTGATTGTCAGTTTCTTTGAGAACATTCCCGCTTGAAGAGATGTTGCGGTGATTTGTGCCCGCTAGTAAATGAATGTTGTCAAAGAAACTGAAAATCAAACCGGCATCTTGCTACGAGGTCAACATATTTTCGCCTACCCTTACGGTCTAGTGCGGTTTGATGCAGTACATGCCGCTCGTCATTTCCCCGCGACATGCCCTTCGTCCTTAAACTGAGGTCACACCGCATCGACTCGGAGACTGATGGGCAGAATATTATCCACGTTATGTTTGTCTCCTTCAATAGAATTAGCGAATTGGCAGCTGGCTGCCGGTTGCCAGTTGCCACTTCAATAGAATTAGCGTATGGTCATCTGGGTGCCGTTTGCTAGTTGCCTATTCATTTCTTTTACTCTAAAACCGTCTCAAATGGAATTGGCAGCTGGCCTCCAGTTGCCAGTTGCCAATTCACTAGGATTGTCGAATTGGCAACTGGTTGCCGTTTGCCAGTTGCCTTTTCAGATTTTATACTCTTAAACCCTCTCAAATCGACTTGGCAGCTGGCTGCCAGTTGCCAGTTGCCAATTCAATAGAATTAGCGACTTGGCATCTGGTTGCCGTTTGCCAGTTGCCTATTCAGTTCTTATACTCTAAAACCGTCTCAAATCGAATTGGCAGCTGGCTGCCAGTTGCCATTTGCCAATTCAATAGAACTAGCGAATTGGCATCTGGCTGCCGGTTGTCAGATGCCTATTCAGTTATTAGGCTCTAAAATCGTCTCAAATCGAATTGGCAACTGGCTGCCGTTTGCCAGTTGCCTATTCAGTTTTTGTACTCTTAAACCGTCTCAAATCGAATTGGCGGCTGGCTGCCAGTTGCCAGTTGCCAATTCAATAGAATTAGCGAATTGGCAGCTGGCTGCCGGTTGTCAGTTGCCTATTCAGGTCTTATACTCTAAAATCGTCTCAATTCGAATTGGCAGCTAACTGCCAGTTGCCAGTTGCCAATTCGATAGAATTAGCGAATTGGCAGCTGGCTGCCGGTTGCCAGTTGCCAATTAAACAGAATTAGCGAATTGGCATCTGGTTGCCGTTTGCCAGTTGCCTATTCATTTCGTATACTCTAAGACCGTCTAAAATCGAATTGGCAGCTGGCTGCCAGTTGCCAGTTGCCAATTCACTAGGATTGTCGAATTGGCAACTGGTTGCCGTTTGCCAGTTGCCTATTCAGTTTTTATACTCTAAAACCCTCTCAAATCGAATTGGCAGCTGGCTGCCAGTTGCCAGTTGCCAATTCAATAGAATTAGCGAAATGGCATATGGTTGCCGGTTGCCAGTTGCCTATTCAGTTCTTATGCTCTAAAATCGTCTCAAATCGAATTGGCAGCTGGCTGCCAGTTGCCAGTTGCCAATTCACTAGGATTATCGAATTGGCAACTGGTTGCCGTTTGCCAGTTGCCTTTTCAATTGTTGTACTCTTAAACTGTCTCAAATCGAATTGGCAGCTGGCTGCCAGTTGCCAGTTGCCAATTCAATAGAATTAGCGAATTGTCAGCGGGCTGCCGGTTGCCTGTTGCCTATTCAGTTCTTATGCTCTAAAATCGTCTCAAATCGAATTGGCAGCTGGCTGCCAGTTGCCAGTTGCCAATTCAATAGAATTAGCGAATTGGCAGCTGGCTGCCGGTTGCCAGTTGCCAATTAAATAGAATTAGCGAATTGGCATCCGGTTGTCGTTTGCCAGTTGCCTATTCATTTCTTATACTCTAAAACCGTCTTAAATCGAATTGGCAGCTGGCTGCCAGTTGCCAATTCACTAGGATTGTCGAATTGGCAACTGGTTGCCGTTTGCCAGTTGCCTATTTAGTTTTTATACTCTTAAACCCTCTCAAATCGAATTGGCAGCTTGCTGCCAGTAGCCAGTTCAATAGAATTAGCGAATGGGCAGCTGACTGCCGGTTGCCAGTTGCCAATTAAATAGAATTAGCGAATTGGCATCTGGTTGCGGTTTGCCAGTTGCGTATTCATTTTTTATACTCTCAAATCGAATTGGCAGCTGGCTGCCAGTTGCCAGTTGCCAATTCACTAGGATTGTCGAATTGGCAACTGGTTGCCGTTTGCCAGTTGCCTATTCAGTTTTTTACTTTTAAACCCTCTCAAATCGAATAGGCAGCTGGCTGCCAGTTGCCAGTTGCCAATTCAATAGAATTAGCGAATTGGCATCTGGTTGTCGTTTGCCAGTTGCCTATTCAGTTGTTGAACTCTTAAACTGTCTCAAATCGAATTGGCAGCTGGCTGCCAGTTGCAAGTTGCCAATTCAATAGAATTAGCGAATTGGCAGCTGGCGGCCGGTTGCCAGTTGCCTATTCAGTTCTTATGCTCTAAAATCGTCTCAAATCAAATTGGCAGCTGGCTGCCGGTTGCCAGTTGCCAATTAAATAGAATAAGCGAATTGGCAGCTGGCTGCCGTTTGCCAGTTGCCTATTCATTTCTTATACTCTAAAACCGTCTCAGATCGAATTGGCAGCTGGCTGCCAGTTGCCAGTTGCAAATTCACTAGGATTGTCAAATTGGCAACTGGTTGCCGTTTGCCAGTTGCATATTCAGTTGTTGTACTCTTAAACTGTCTCAAATCGAATTGGCAGCTGCTGCCAGTTGCCAGTTGCCAATTCAATAGAATTAGCGAATTGGCAGCTGGCTGCCGGTTGCCAGTTGCCTATTCATTTCTTATGCTCGAAAATCGTCTCAAATCGAATTGGCAGCTGGCTCCCAGATGTCAGTTGCCAATTCAATAGAATTAGCGAATTGGCAGCTGGCTGCCGGTTGCCAGTTGCCAATTCAATAGAATTAGCGAATTGGCATCTGGTTGCCGTTTGCCAGTTGCCTATTTATTTCTTACACTCTTAAACCGTCTCAAATGGAATTGGCAGCTGGCTGCCAGTTGCCAGTTGCCAATGTATTAGGATTGTCGAATTGGCAACTGGTTGCCGTTTGCCAGTTGCCTATTCAGTTTTTATACTCTTAAACTGTCTCAAATCGAATTGGCAGCTGGCTGCCCGTTGCCAATTCATTAGAATTAGCGACTTGGCATCTGGTTGCCGTTTGCCAGTTGCCTATTTAGTTCTTATACTCTAAAACCGTCTCAAATCGAATTGGCAGCTGGCTGCCAGTTGCCATTTGCCAATTCAATAGAACTAGCGAATTGGCATCTGGCTGCCGGTTGTCAGATGAATATTCAGTTATTAGGCCCTAAAATCGTCTCAAATCGAATTGGCAGCTGGCTGCCGTTTGCAGTTGCCTATTCAGTTGTTGTACTCTTAAACCGTCAGAAATCGAATTGGCGGCTGGCTGCCAGTTGCCAGTTGCCAATTCAATAGAATTAGCGAATTGGCAGCTGGCTGCCGGTTGCCAGTTGCCTATTCAGGTCTTATACTCTAAAATCGTATCAATTCGAAGTGGCAGCTGACTGCCAGTTGCCAGTTGCCAATTCAATAGAATTAGCGAATTGGCAGCTGGCTGCCGGTTGCCAGTTGCCAATTAAACAGAATTAGCGAATTGGCATCTGGTTGCCGTTTGCCAGTTGCCTATTCATTTCGTATACTCTAAAACCGTCTCAAATCGAATTGGCAGCTGGCTGCCAGTTGCCAGTTGCCAATTCACTAGGATTGTCGAATTGGCAACTGGTTGCCGTTTGCCAGTTGCCTATTCAGTTTTTATACTCTAAAACCCTCTCAAATCGAATTGGCAGCTGGCTGCCAGTTGCCAGTTGCCAATTCAATAGAATTAGCGAATTGGCATCTGGTTGCCGGTTGCCAGTTGCCTATTCAGTTCGTATACTCTAAAACCATCTCAAATCGAATTGGCAGCTGGCTGCCAGTTGCCAGTTGCCAATTCACTAGGATTATCGAATTGGCAACTGGTTGCCGTTTGCCAGTTGCCTTTTCAGTTGTTGTACTCTTAAACTGTCTCAAATCGAATTGGCAGCTGGCTGCCAGTTGCCTGTTGCCAATTCAATAGAATTAGCGAATTGTCAGCGGGCTGCCGGTTGCCAGTTGCCTATTCAGTTCTTATGCTCTAAAATCGTCTCAAATCGAATTGGCAGCTGGCTGCCAGTTGCCAGTTGCCAATTCAATAGAATTAGCGAATTGGCAGCTGGCTGCCGGTTGCCAGTTGCCAATTAAATAGAATTAGCGAATTGGCATCTGGTTGCCGTTTGCCAGTTGCCTATTCATTTCTTATACTCTTAAACCGTCTTAAATCGAATTGGCAGCTGGCTGTCAGTTGCCAGTTGCCAATTCTCTAGGATTGTCGAATTGGCAACTGGTTGCCGTTTGTCAGCTGCCTATTCAGTTTTTATACTCTTAAACCCTCTCAAATCGAATTGGCAGCTTGCTGCCAGTAGCCAGTTCAATAGAATTAGCGAATTGGCTCCTGGCTGCCGGTTGCCAGTTGCCAATTAAATAGAATTAGCGAATTAGCATCTGGTTGCCGTTTGCCAGTTGCGTATTCATTTTTTATACTCTCAAATCGAATTGGCAGCTGGCTGCCAGTTGCCAGTTGCCAATTCACTAGAATTGTCGAATTGGCAACTGGTTGCCGTTTGCCAGTTGCCCATTCAGTTTTTTACTTTTAAACCCTCTCAAATCGAATTGGCAGCTGGCTGACAGTTGCCAGTTGCCAATTCAATAGAATTAGCAAATTGGCATCTGGTTGCCATTTGCCAGTTACCTATTCAGTTCGTATACTCTAAAACCGTCTCACATCGAATTGGCATCTGGCTGCCAGTTGCCAGTTGCCAATTCACTAGGATTGTCGAATTGGCAACTGGTTGCCGTTTGCCAGTTAGCAATTCAGTTGTTGTACTCTTAAACTGTCTCAAATCGAATTGGTAGCTGGCTGCCAGTTGCCAGTTGCCAACTCAATAGAATTAGCGAATTGGCATCTGGTTGCCGTTTGCCAGTTGCGTATTCAGTTCGTATACTCTGAAACCATCTCAAATCGAACTGGCAGCTGGCTGCCAGTTGCCAGATGCCAATTCACTAGGATTGTCGAATTGGCATCTGGTTGCCCTTTGCCAGTTGCCTATTCAGTTGTTGTACTCTTAAACTGTCTCAAATCGAATTGGCAGCTGGCTGCCAGTTGCCAATTTAATAGAATTAGCGAATTGTCAGCTGGCTGCCGGTTGCCAGTTGCCTTTTCAGTTCTTATGCTCTAAAATCGTCTCAAATCGAATTGGCAGCTGGCTGCCAGTTGCCAGTTGCCAATTCAATAGAATTAGCGAATTGGCAGCTGGCTGCCGATTCCCAGTTGCCAATTCAATAGAATTAGCGAATTGGCATCTGGTTGCCGTTTGCCAGTTGCCTATTCATTTCTTATACTCTAAAACCGTCTCAAATCGAATTGGCAGCTGGCTGCCAGTTGCCAGTTGCCAATTCACTAGGATTGTCGAATTGGCAACTGGTTGCCGTTTGCAAGTTGCCTATTCAGTTTTTATACTCTTAAACCCTCTCAAATCGAATTTGCAGCTGGCTGCCAGTAGCCAGTTCAATTGAATTAGCGAATTGGCTGCTGGCTGCCAGTTGCCAGTTGCCAATTCACTAGGATTGTCGAATTGGCAACTGGTTGCCGTTTGCCAGTTGCCTATTCAGTTTTTATACTTCTAAACCCTCTCAAATCGAATTGGCAGCTGGCTGCCGGTTGCCAGTTGCCAATTCAATAGAATTAGCGAATTGGCATCTAGTTGCCGTTTGCCAGTTGCCTATTCATTTCTTATACTCTAAACCCGTCACAAATCGAATTGGCAGCTGGCTGCCAGTTGCCAGTTGCCAATTCACTAAGACTGTCGAATTGGCAACTGGATTCCGTTTGCCAGTTGCCTATTCCGTTTTTACACTTTTAAACCCTCTCAAATCGAATTGGCAGCTGGCTGCCAGTTGCCAGTTGCCAATGCATTTGGATTGTCGAATTGGCAACTGGTTGCCGTTTGCCAGTTGCCTATTCAGTTGTTATACTCTTAAACTGTCTCAAATCGAATTGGCAGCTGGCTGCCAGCTGCCAGTTGCCAATTCAATAGAATTAGAGAATTGGCATCTGGTTGCCGGTTGCCAGTTGTCTATTCAGTTCGTATACTCTAAAACCATCTCAAATCGAATTGGCAGCTGGCTGCCAGTTGCCAGTTGCCAATTCACTAGGATTGTCGAATTGGCATATGGTTGCCGTTTGCCAGTTGCCTATTCAGTTGTTGTACTCTTAAACTGTCTCAACTCGAATTGGCAGCTGCTGCCAGTTGCCAGTTGCCAATTCAATAGAATTAGCGAATTGGCAGCTGGCTGCCGGTTGCCAGTTGCCTATTCAGTTCTTATGCTCTAAAATCGTCTCAAATCGAATTGGCAGCTGGCTGCCAGTTGCCAGTTGCCAATTCGTATACTTTAAAACCGTCTCAAATCGAATTGGCAGCTGGCTGCCAGTTGCCAGTTGCCAATTCACTAGGATTGTCGAATTGGCAACTGGTTGCCGTTTGCCAGTTGCCTATTCAGTTGTTGTACTCTTAAACTGTCTCAAATCGAATTGGCAGCTGGCTGCCAGTTACCAGTTGCCAATTCAATAGAATTAGCGAATTGGCAGCTGGCTGGCGGTTGCCAGTTGCCAATTCAATAGAATTAGCGAATTTGCATCTGGTTGCCGTTTGCCAGTTGCCTATTCATTTCTTATACTCTAAAACCGTCTCAAATCGAATTGGCAGCTGGCTGCCAGTTGCCAATTATCAATTCACTAGGATTGTCGAATTGGCAACTGGTTGCCGTTTGCCAGTTGCCTATTCAGTTTTATACTCTTATACCCTCTCCAATCGAATTGGCAGCTGGCTGCCAGTAGCCAGTTCAATAGAATTAGCGATTGGTTGCGGTTTGCCAGTTGCCTATTCATTTCTTATACTCTAAAACCGTCTCAAATCGAATTGGCAGCTGGCCTCCACTTGCCAGTTGCCAATTCACTAGGATTGTCGAATTGGCAACTGGTTGCCGTTTGCCAGTTGCCTTTTCAGTTTTTATACTCTTTAACCCTCTCAAATCGAATTGGCAGCTGGCTGCCAGTTGCCAGTTGCCAATTCAATAGAATTAGCGACTTGGCATCTGGTTGCTGTTTGCCAGTTGCCTATTCAGTTCTTATACTCTAAAACCGTCTCAAATCGAATTGGCAGCTGGCTGCCAGTTGCCAGTTGCCGATTCACTAGGATTATCGAATTGGCATCTGCCTGCCGGTTGTCAGATGCCTATTATTAGGCCCTAAAATCGTCTCAAATCGAATTGGCAGCTGGCTGCCGTTTGTCAGTTGCCTATTCAGTTTTTGTACTCTTAAACCGTCTCAAATCGAATTGGCGGCTGGCTGCCAGTTGCCAGTTGCCAATTCAATAGAATTAGCGAATTGGCAGCTGGCTGCCAGTTGCCAGTTGCCGATTCACTAGGATTATCGAATTGGCATCTGCCTGCCGGTTGTCAGATGCCTATTATTAGGCCCTAAAATCGTCTCAAATCGAATTGGCAGCTGGCTGCCGTTTGTCAGTTGCCTATTCATTTCTTATACTCTAAAACCGTCTCAAATCGAATTGGCAGCTGGCCTCCAGTTGCCAGTTGCCAATTCACTAGGATTGTCGAGTTGGCAACTGGTTGCCGTTTGCCAGTTGCCTTTTCAGTTTTTATACTCTTTAACCCTCTCAAATCGAATTGCCAGCTGGCTGCCAGTTGCCAGTTGCCAATTCAATAGAATTAGCGACTTGGCATCTGGTTGCTGTTTGCCAGTTGCCTATTCAGTTCTTATACTCTAAAACCGTCTCAAATCGAATTGGCAGCTCGCTGCCAGTTGCCATTTGCCAATTCAATAGAACTAGCGAATTGGCATCTGCCTGCCGGTTGTCAGATGCCTATTATTAGGCCCTAAAATCGTCTCAAATCGAATTGGCAGCTGGCTGCCAGTTGCCAGTTGCCAATTCAATAGAACTAGCGAATTGGCATCTGGCTGCCGGTTGTCAGATGAATATTCAGTTATTAGGCCCTAAAATCGTCTCAAATCGAATTGGCAGCTGGCTGCCGTTTGCAGTTGCCTATTCAGTTGTTGTACTCTTAAACCGTCAGAAATCGAATTGGCGGCTGGCTGCCAGTTGCCAGTTGCCAATTCAATAGAATTAGCGAATTGGCAGCTGGCTGCCGGTTGCCAGTTGCCTATTCATTTCTTATGCTCGAAAATCGTCTCAAATCGAATTGGCAGCTGGCTCCCAGATGTCAGTTGCCAATTCAATAGAATTAGCGAATTGGCAGCTGGCTGCCGGTTGCCAGTTGCCAATTAAACAGAATTAGCGAATTGGCATCTGGTTGCCGTTTGCCAGTTGCCTATTCATTTCGTATACTCTAAAACCGTCTCAAATCGAATTGGCAGCTGGCTGCCAGTTGCCAGTTGCCAATTCACTAGGATTGTCGAATTGGCAACTGGTTGCCGTTTGCCAGTTGCCTATTCAGTTTTTATACTCTAAAACCCTCTCAAATCGAATTGGCAGCTGGCTGCCAGTTGCCAGTTGCCAATTCAATAGAATTAGCGAATTGGCATCTGGTTGCCGGTTGCCAGTTGCCTATTCAGTTCGTATACTCTAAAACCATCTCAAATCGAATTGGCAGCTGGCTGCCAGTTGCCAGTTGCCAATTCACTAGGATTATCGAATTGGCAACTGGTTGCCGTTTGCCAGTTGCCTTTTCAGTTGTTGTACTCTTAAACTGTCTCAAATCGAATTGGCAGCTGGCTGCCAGTTGCCTGTTGCCAATTCAATAGAATTAGCGAATTGTCAGCGGGCTGCCGGTTGCCAGTTGCCTATTCAGTTCTTTTGCTCTAAAATCGTCTCAAATCGAATTGGCAGCTGGCTGCCAGTTGCCAGTTGCCAATTCAATAGAATTAGCGAATTGGCAGCTGGCTGCCGGTTGCCAGTTGCCAATTAAATAGAATTAGCGAATTGGCATCTGGTTGCCGTTTGCCAGTTGCCTATTCATTTCTTATACTCTTAAACCGTCTTAAATCGAATTGGCAGCTGGCTGCCAGTTGCCAGTTGCCAATTCTCTAGGATTGTCGAATTGGCAACTGGTTGCCGTTTGTCAGCTGCCTATTCAGTTTTTATTCTCTTAAACCCTCTCAAATCGAATTGGCAGCTTGCTGCCAGTAGCCAGTTCAATAGAATTAGCGAATTGGCTCCTGGCTGCCGGTTGCCAGTTGCCAATTAAATAGAATTAGCGAATTAGCATCTGGTTGCCGTTTGCCAGTTGCGTATTCATTTTTTATACTCTCAAATCGAATTGGCAGCTGGCTGCCAGTTGCCAGTTGCCAATTCACTAGAATTGTCGAATTGGCAACTGGTTGCCGTTTGCCAGTTGCCCATTCAGTTTTTTACTTTTAAACCCTCTCAAATCGAATTGGCAGCTGGCTGACAGTTGCCAGTTGCCAATTCAATAGAATTAGCAAATTGGCATCTGGTTGCCATTTGCCAGTTACCTATTCAGTTCGTATACTCTAAAACCGTCTCACATCGAATTGGCATCTGGCTGCCAGTTGCCAGTTGCCAATTCACTAGGATTGTCGAATTGGCAACTGGTTGCCGTTTGCCAGTTAGCAATTCAGTTGTTGTACTCTTAAACTGTCTCAAATCGAATTGGTAGCTGGCTGCCAGTTGCCAGTTGCCAACTCAATAGAATTAGCGAATTGGCATCTGGTTGCCGTTTGCCAGTTGCGTATTCAGTTCGTATACTCTGAAACCATCTCAAATCGAACTGGCAGCTGGCTGCCAGTTGCCAGTTGCCAATTCACTAGGATTGTCGAATTGGCATCTGGTTGCCCTTTGCCAGTTGCCTATTCAGTTGTTGTACTCTTAAACTGTCTCAAATCGAATTGGCAGCTGGCTGCCAGTTGCCAATTTAATAGAATTAGCGAATTGTCAGCTGGCTGCCGGTTGCCAGTTGCCTATTCAGTTCTTATGCTCTAAAATCGTCTCAAATCGAATTGGCAGCTCGCTGCCAGTTGCCATTTGCCAATTCAATAGAACTAGCGAATTGGCATCTGCCTGCCGGTTGTCAGATGCCTATTATTAGGCCCTAAAATCGTCTCAAATCGAATTGGCAGCTGGCTGCCGTTTGTCAGTTGCCTATTCAGTTTTTGTACTCTTAAACCGTCTCAAATCGAATTGGCGGCTGGCTGCCAGTTGCCAGTTGTCAATTCAATAGAATTAGCGAATTGGCAGCTGGCTGCCGGTTGCCAGTTGCCTATTCAGGTCTTATACTCTAAAATCGTATCAATTCGAATTGGCAGCTGACTGCCAGTTTCCAGTTGCCAATTCAATAGAATTAGCGAATTGGCAGCTGACTGCCAGTTTCCAGTTGCCAATTCAATAGAATTAGCGAATTGGCAGCTGGCTGCCGGTTGCCAGTTGCCTATTCAGGTCTTATACTCTAAAATCGTATCAATTCGAATTGGCAGCTGACTGCCAGTTTCCAGTTGCCAATTCAATAGAATTAGCGAATTGGCATCTGGTTGCCGTTTGCCAGTTGCCTATTCATTTCGTATACTCTAAAACCGTCTCAAATCGAATTGGCAGCTGGCTGCCAGTTGCCAGTTGCCAATTCACTAGGATTGTCGAATTAGCAACTGGTTGCCGTTTGCCAGTTGCCTATTCAGTTTTTATACTCTAAAACCCTCTCAAATCGAATTGGCAGCTGGCTGCCAGTTGCCAGTTGCCAATTCAATAGAATTAGCGAATTGGCATCTGGTTGCCGGTTGCCAGTTGCCTATTCAGTTCGTATACTCTAAAACCATCTCAAATCGAATTGGCAGCTGGCTGCCAGTTGCCAGTTGCCGATTCACTAGGATTATCGAATTGGCAACTGGTTGCCGTTTGCCAGTTGCCTTTTCAGTTGTTGTACTCTTAAACTGTCTCAAATCGAATTGGCAGCTGGCTGCCAGTTGCCTGTTGCCAATTCAATAGAATTAGCGAATTGTCAGCGGGCTGCCGGTTGCCAGTTGCCTACTCAGTTCTTATGCTCTAAAATCGTCTCAAATCGAATTGGCAGCTGGCTGCCAGTTGCCAGTTGCCAATTCAATAGAATTAGCGAATTGGCAGCTGGCTGCCGGTTGCCAGTTGCCAATTAAATAGAATTAGCGAATTGGCATATGGTTGCCGTTTGCCAGTTGCCTATTCATTTCTTATACTCTAAAACCGTCTTAAATCGAATTGGCAGCTGGCTGCCAGTTGCCAGTTGCCAATTCACTAGGATTGTCGAATTGGCAACTGGTTGCCGTTTGCCAGTTGCCTATTCAGTTTTTATACTCTTAAACCCTCTCAAATCGAATTGGCAGCTTGCTGCCAGTAGCCAGTTCAATAGAATTAGCGAATTGGCTGCTGGCTGCCGGTTGCCAGTTGCCAATTAAATAGAATTAGCGAATTGGCATCTGGTTGCGGTTTTCCAGTTGCGTATTCATTTTTTATACTCTCAAATCGAATTGGCAGCTGGCTGCCAGTTGCCAGTTGCCAATTCACTAGGATTGTCGAATTGGCAACTGGTTGCCGTTTGCCAGTTGCCCATTCAGTTTTTTACTTTTAAACCCTCTCAAATCGAAATGGCAGCTGGCTGCCAGTTGCCAGTTGCCAATTCAATAGAATTAGCAATTTGGCATCTGGTTGCCGTTTGCCAGTTACCTATTCAGTTCGTATACTCCAAAACCGTCTCACATCGAATTGGCATCTGGCTGCCAGTTGCCAGTTGCCAATTCACTAGGATTGTCGAATTGGCAACTGGTTGCCGTTTGCCAGTTAGCAATTCAGTTGTTGTACTCTTAAACTGTCTCAAATCGAATTGGTAGCTGGCTGCCAGTTGCCAGTTGCCAACTAAATAGAATTAGCGAATTGGCATCTGGTTGCCGTTTGCCAGTTGCCTATTCAGTTCGTATACTCTGAAACCATCTCAAATCGAATTGGCAGCTGGCTGCCAGTTGCCAGTTGCCAATTCACTAGGACTGTCGAATTGGCATCTGGTTGCCCTTTGCCAGTTGCCTATTCAGTTGTTGTATTATTAAACTGTCTCAAATCGAATTGGCAGCTGGCTGCCAGTTGCCAGTTGCCAATTTAATAGAATTAGCGAATTGTCAGCTGGCTGCCGGTTGCCAGTTGCCTATTCAGTTCTTATGCTCTTAAATCGTCTCAAATCGAATTGGCAGCTGGCTGCCAGTTGCCAGTTGCCAATTCAATAGAATTAGCCAATATGCAGCTGGCTGCCGGTTGCCAGTTGCCAATTCAATAGAATTAGCGAATTGGCATCTGGTTGCCGTTTGCCAGTTGCCTATTCATTTCTTATTCTCTAAAACCGTCTCAAATCGAATTGGCAGCTGGCTGCCAGTTGCCAGTTGCCAATTCACTAGGATTGTCGAATTTGCAACTGGTTGCCGTTTGCAAGTTGCCTATTCCGTTTTTGTACTCTTAAACCCTCTCAAATCGAATTGGCAGCTGGCTGCCAGTAGCCAGTTCAATTGAATTAGCGAATTGGCTGCTTGCTGCCGGTTGCCAGTTGTCAATTAAATAGAATTAAGGAATTGGCATCTGGTTGCGGTTTGCCAGTTGCCTATTCATTTCTTATACTCTAAAACCGTCTCAAAATGAATTTGCAGCTGGCTGCCAGTTGCCAGTTGCCAATTCACTAGGATTGTCGAATTGGCAACTGGTTGCCGTTTGCCAGTTGCCTTTTCAGTTTTTATACTCTAAAACCCTCTCAAATCGAATTGGCAGCTGGCTGCCAGTTGCCATTTGCCAATTCAATAGAATTAGCGAATTGGCATCTGGATGCCGGTTGCCAGTGGCCTATTCAGTTCGTATACTCTAAAACCATCTCAAATCGAATTGGCAGCTGGCTGCCAGTTGCCAGTTGCCAATTCACTAGGATTATCGAATTGGCAACTGGTTGCCGTTTGCCAGTTGCCTTTTCAGTTGTTGTACTCTTAAACTGTCTCAAATCGAATTGGCATCTGGCTGCCAGTTGCCAGTTGCCAATTCAATAGAATTAGCGAATTGTCAGCTGGCTGCCAGTTGCCAGTTGCCTATTCAGTTCTTATGCTCTAAAATCGTCTCAAATCGAATTGGCAGCTGGCTGCCAGTTACCAGTTGCCAATTCAATAGAATTAGCGAATTGGCAGCTGGCTGCCGGTTGCCAGTTGCCAATTAAATAGAATTAGCGAATTTGCATCTGGATGCCGTTTGCCAGTTGCCTATTCATTTCTTATACTCTAAAACCGTCTTAAATCGAATTGGCAGCTGGCTGCCAGTTGCCAGTTGCCAATTCACTAGGATTGTCGTATTGGCAACTGGTTGCCGTTTGCCAGTTGCCTATTCAGTTTTTATACTCTTAAACCCTCTCAAATCGAATTGGCAGCTTGCTGCCAGTAGCCAGTTCAATAGAATTAGCGAAGTGGCTGCTGGCTGCCAGTTGCCAATTAAATAGAATTAGCGAATTGGCATCTGGTTGCGGTTTGCCAGTTGCGTATTCATTTTTAATACTCTCAAATCGAATTGGCAGCTGGCTGCCAGTTGCCAGTTGCCAATTCACTAGGATTGTCGAATTGGCAACTGGTTGCCGTTTGCCAGTTGCCCATTCAGGTTTTTACTTTTAAACCCTTAAAAATCGAATTGGCAGCTGGCTGCCAGTTGCCAGTTGCCAATTCAATAGAATTAGCAAATTGGCATCTGGTTGCCGTTTGCCAGTTACCTATTCAGTTCGTATACTCTAAAACCGTCTCAAATCGAATTGGCAGCTGGCTGCCAGTTGCCAGTTACCAATTCACTAGGATTGTCGAATTGGCAACTGGTTGCCGTTTGCCAGTTAGCAATTCAGTTGTTGTACTCTTAAACTGTCTCAAATCGAATTGGTAGCTGGCTGCCAGTTGCCAGTTGCCAACTCAATAGAATTAGCGAATTGGCATCTGGTTGCCGTTTGCCAGTTGCCTATTCAGTTCGTATACTCTGAAACCATATCAAATCGAATTGGCAGCTGGCTGCCAGTTGCCAGTTGCCAATTCACTAGGATTGTCGAATTGGCATCTGGTTGCCCTTTGCCAGTTGCCTATTCAGTTGTTGTACTCTTAAACTGTCTCAAATCGAATTGGCAGCTGGCTGCCAGTTGCCAGTTGCCAATTTAATAGAATTAGCGAATTGTCAGCTGGCTGCCAGTTGCCAGTTGCCTATTCAGTTCTTATGCTCTAAAATCGTCTCAAATCGAATTGGCAGCTGGCTGCCGGTTGCCAGTTGTCAATTAAATAGAATTAACGAATTGGCATCTGGTTGCTTTTTTTCCAGTTGCCTATTCATTTCTTATACTCTAAAACCGTCTCAAATCGAATTGGCAGCTGGCTGCCAGTTGCCAGTTGCCAATTCACTAGGATTGTCGAATTGGCAACTGGTTGCCGTTTGCCAGTTGCCTATTCAGTTTTTATACTTCTAAACCCTCTCAAATCGAATTGGCAGCTGGCTGCCGGTTGCCAGTTGCCAATTCAATAGAATTATCGAATTGGCATCTAGTTGCCGTTTGCCAGTTCCCTTTCATTTCTTATACTCTAAAACCGTCACAAATCGAATTGGCAGCTGGCTGCCAGTTGCCAGTTGCCAATTCACTAAGACTGTCGAATTGGCAACTGGATGCCGTTTGCCAGTTGCCTATTCCGTTTTTATACTTTTAAACCCTCTCAAATCGAATTGGCAGCTGGCTGCCAGTTGCCAATTCAATAGAATTAGCGAATTGGCATCTGGTTGTCGTTTGCCAGTTGCCTATTCAGTTCGTATACTCTAAAACCGACTCAAATCGAATTGGCAGCTGGCTGCCAGTTGCCAGTTGCCAATTCACTAGGATTGTCGAATTGGCAACTGGTTGCCGTTTGCCAGTTGCCTATTCAGTTGTTGTACTCTTAAACTGTCTCAAATCGAATTGGCAGCTGGCTGCCGGTTGCTAGTTGCCAATTCAATAGAATTAGCGAATTGGCATCTGGTTGCCGTTTGCCAGTTGCCTATTCAGTTCGTATACTCTAAAACCGTCTCAAATCGAACTGGCAGCTGACTGCCAGTTGCCAGTTGCCAACTCACTAGGATTGTCGAATTGGCAACTGGTTGCCGTTTGCCAGTTGCCTATTCAGTTGTTGTACTCTTAAACTGTCTCAAATCGAATTGGCAGCTGGCTGCCAGTTGTCAGTTGCCAATTCAATAGAATAAGCGAATTGGCATCTGGTTGCCGTTTGCCAGTTGCCTATTTAGTTCGTATACTCTAAAACCGTCTCAAATCGAATTGGCAGCTGGCTGCCAGTTGCCAATTCATTAGGATTGTCGAATTGGCAACTGGTTGCCGTTTGCAATTTGCCTATTCCGTTGTTGTACTCTTAAACTGTCTCAAATCGAAGTGGCAGCTGGCTGCCAGTTGCAAGTTGCCAATTCAATAGAATTAGCGAATTGGCAGCTGGCTGCCGGTTGCCAGTTGCCTATTCAGTTCTTATGCTCTTAAATCGTCTCAAATCGAATTGGCAGCTGGCTGCCGGTTGCCAGTTGCCAATTCAATAGAATTAGCGAATTGGCAGCTGGCTGCCGTTTGCCAGTTGCCTATTCATTTCTTATACTCTAAAACCGTCTCAAATCGAATTGGCAGCTGGCTGCCAGTTGCCAGTTGCAAATTCACTAGGATTGTCGAATTGGCAACTGGTTGCCGTTTGCCAGTTGCCTATTCAGTTGTTGTACTCTTAAACTGTCTCAAATCGAATTTGCAGCTGCTGCCAGTTGCCAGTTGCCAATTCAATAGAATTAGCGAATTGGCAGCTGGCTGCCGGTTGCCAGTTGCCTATTCAGTTCTTATGCTCTAAAATCGTCTCAAATCGAATTGGCAGCTGGCTGCCAGTTGCCAGTTGCCAATTCAATAGAATTAGCGAATTGGCAGCTGGCTGCGGTTGCCAGTTGCCAATTCAATAGAATTAGCGAATTGGCAGCTGGCTGCCGTTTGCCAGTTGCCTATTCATTTCTTATACTCTAAAACCGTCTCAAATCGAATTGGCAGCTGGCTGCCAGTTGCCAGTTGCCAATTCACTAGGATTGTCGAATTGGCAACTGGTTGCCGTTTGCCAGTTGCCTATTCAGTTTTTATACTCTTAAAATCTCTCAAATCGAATTGGCAGCTGGCTGCCAGTTGCCAGTTGCCAATTCAATAGAATTAGCGAATTGGCAGCCACACTGTGAAGTTAGATGCCATTTGCCAGTTGCACATTGAAAAGGCAACTGGCAACTGGCAGCCAACTTCACGGACATCCCAATATGAGTTAATGGCGAGTATATGGAGTGGGTTCCAGTTTTGTCTGGGTCCCGAATGGGACTGTTGTTAGTCCACTGTTATACTCCCTGTATATTAATCATATTTCCACACACATTGACTCAGAAATAAGACTGTTCGCAGACGACTGGGTGTACTGCTGGAAAATTAGAGTCACAGGGGACTAACGTAAACTTCGGAACCAAATGGATAGACTAGATTGTTGGGCATGAAAATGTGGCATGACATCATGCGAACAAGTCCGTGAAATGAACAACCCTTACTTTATATAGAGAAAACTGTGATTTAGGGGGATATACATACTTTTTATTATATCTGCTATAAGACATAGGTTGTGGGTACACTTTAGAACCGCCTCCTTGAGACGATTTTAACGCGCACCCACAACCTACGTTTGCAGTATAAATAAGAAACATATCATGGATTTTCATCAGAGAAGTGGCCATTTAGGAGATGTGAAAAATACACTATGTCGCACGGGTGTGTTACCGGAGTGAGTTTTCAGGCCGTTTAATGCAATACATTAAGCAGATAACTAGGCAGAGAACCAATAACATTGAGGGTTCGTGCATTAGAACTCCTTGAGTATCATTTCACATGATTCTCGGACTCCCAGAAATTCGAGGGCGAATTTCAATGTGGAGGGGGAGAATGCCGATACAGCGTATAGGTATATAGCACACTTGTACTGCCTTTCGGTACAAGCCGGCCTTGACAGCAACGTGGTAGATTTGCTTATCAATCCGGCGGCCCGGGTTCGAACCCCGGCCGGGCCAAAGGTGTGCAGCATTTTTTCACCTGTTACACAATGTCAGTAAAAATGTCATTAATGTCCACGAAGAACAAAACTGGACCGAAAACGGCACCTTGTGAGACACCAGACAAAACTTTAGCCCAATCCTAAGTTTCACTTTTAGGTTCGGCAATAGTATACATGGTGTTGGGATCATCTGGATGACCAGCATCGCTAAACTCAAACTCAGCCATAATGTATCTTTCTGAAATTAAGAATATAAGACTCTTACTTGGGTATTCTTACGACATGAATGTCGTAACAATGGAGAGAAGCATAGTTGTAAAAAAGGGGAAAAATCGCTTATGGCGAGATTCGAACCTGGGACGATCTGGTAAAATCAACTGCTCTAAGCACTAAGCCAAAGAGTAAACTGTCTTCCTCAGTTGTCTTCCGCATAATCAACCAAGGCAGGTATAATGTAGGTTAGGTGCTGCTGGCCGTAACACCTCACCCCTTTTCTTCAAGCCCGTATGATGACGCGAGGTCATTTTTGCGAAGAAAGTCAAATCCCGGGCGAGTCACCATCTCCCGACATGAGAGCCATAGTGAAGGAATGGAGTTAGAAGAAAAAAAAATAATCGACTCTGTGCGAAAGAGTCGTATCCATGACGCAGATGTCATAGGTTATAAACCTGTAGGCCAAGGAAGATAATTCAGGATTAGAAGTTGTGGGTCGTAACAGTATCAGGGACGTAGCTGGAAGAAAATCATTTGCACGCAAACCAAAGAAAATACTAAAAATAATAACTCCGTTTACCAAATGGGGACCACTCTTACAGGAAAGAAAAGGGTCCCATCAGGGAACAAATTCTTTCCTGTAAGTGCGGTCCCTGTGGCAGAGGAGGAAACTGTGCTAGCTACATTTGTAATAAATAGTGTTGCGTATATCCTAGACAAATACTTGCCCTTTAGTTGAAAAATTACAATATGCACGGTATGCGATTGGCCATTCCTTCTTCTTCTTCTTCTTCTTCTTCTTCTTCTTCTTCTTCTTCTTCTTCTTCTTCTTCTTCTTCTTCTTCTTCTTCTCGTTCTTCTTCTTCTTTTCATTTCATGGCACACCCATATCAGATTCTTTTTCTTGCATTACTTAAACCTTAAAACATAGATTTTGAATATGCGGTCACTTCGACTGCTAACGTCCATTGTGACGTTTAGTGACGTCGCATTACGGGCAGCGTACACGACTTTCTATACAAATAGCGCACATCACACACCCTTTGAGTTAAACACCTCAGAATTCTCGACTTCAATGCCAGCCCTTCGTAGAAAACCCGGGTAGGATAAAACTTTCTATCCCAGGGTAAAATCTAGGATTTCCTTGTCTGGTGTGCAAGAACTTGTAAAACGGGGCTAGTCTTTCGTTGCTCGCAGAATATGATCGCTTTCAGCGATCAGACTATGTGCATGCGCAACTTCTGTACTAACAAATTATTTTGCAGATTCTTGTGGTTGCACTGTAAGTGTTGTCTCATTGAACTTGGTTTTGCTCAGTATAGCTCATTGTTGGCTATTTGAACGGTCCCTCTATAGTTTTATATTGTTTACATGTTCATGTACAAGTTATTCTTGGGCCCCATCCACCGCTGCTTGTGGAACTAAATGGACTGCATGATACTTCCACACAGAGCTGAATCCCGTCGCACAGGACTACTGGTTAACCACTTAGGTCTTAGTCTTCCCATGCAAAATGGTGCGAGTCCGACCGTTCCTTCATATACATGTGAACCCTATTATTCTCCTTGGGCGGTAGATTTGAGATGTCGTTAAATCTCAATGACGGATAAAAAGACTTGCGAAATTGGAAACAATTCCAAAATGACCTTAATAGTCTCGACGGGGACGTTAAAGCTCAGTTCAAACAAACAACAGGTCATTTTGTGACATTGTTTGATGGATTATAGCGACTGTTTATTGTGCATCTGTTGTAAAAAGTTGTCTCCATGTCATAAACACACCTTACAACCCAAAACACTTTTTTTTTGTTTTAGGAATGGCCAATCGCATACCGTGCATATTGTAATTTTTCAACTAAAGGGCAAATATGTATCGTTCCTCTTGGCTGTTTCTTGAAAAATTGCGCTTATAATGGGTAAAAACGTCCAGATTCGGTTTTTCATATCCGTGTTTGTTGTTCCATTTGTTCCGTGTTTAGTGTACTCAGACTCAACACATGATCCGTGGTAAGGTGTACCCTTGTTTCAAGGTAGTGAGCCAAGAAAAATCGGTACGATTCTAATTTTTAATGATTTTATAAATTATTAAAAATAGTATACTTACTTCGATGCCTAGAGGCATGAAAAACCCAAGAATGCTCGTGTATATGTCATTTATTTCTGATTGATAGACCCTTAAAACTTGAAGTTTTGTTTTTCTACCTATTTTGGCGTAATTTATGGCTTTGATTTCCCTTCTCTGACCGTGTCATAATTTGAAATTTGGACAAAACAACAACATCACAATCTGTTGTCATCGCAAAACCAACAGAAAAACGTAAATCGTGATATGTTCGACAAAATAAAGGAAACATTGAACTCACACTTCTCCTGTCAAAAAAAAGACGGTAGCGTTTGTTGTACTCAGTCGCGTCACGTTGTACCGCGGTAACCGGTGTGCTTATTGCATGGATAACAAAACATGCTACAGAAGACGGGTTTGAAAACAAAATTACCTCCGGCTCAATGTGGGTGTTTTGCAATGACTGACATAATGAGATAGCTAATAAACCCTAGAGTGAGGCAGCAGTATGAGGAAAAGAAAACCAACACTTAAGAAATGAAAATTATTTTTCTGCTGTTCATGATAGTACGAACGCAGTGGGTTGTGTGCAAAGTAAGTGAACCCCGAAGGGGTTCATGTAAACTTGGTTAGCGACTCGCTGTCGTTCATACTTTCATGAAAAGCAGAAAAATTAAGTTTATTGCTTTATAATTACATTCTTTGCCCCTCATCACTGGGCGAAAAATAATGCTTGTAGGGCAAACATTTTTAAACTGAAAAACATTTACACGCCATTTTACTACAAAGAGAGGAACAGCGTTGACCTCACCAACGCCCGTAGAGAACCATGGTTTAGAATAACGTCACTTGATGTCACTGAAAACCATGTGACTCGATGCGTTCACGGAAGTATGAACTACACTGTTTTCTATGTGTTTCACATTACATTTTTTTTAATTATGAGCCGGATAAATTTCATACCCTATCAGTTGAGCATGAAAAAAAGTTTTATAATCCTTGGGCCAGGTTGGTGCAGTTTATATCTGTACACCGTTCTTTCTACCTCTGGAATGGAAAGTACACAATATTTCCATACCCCTCTACTTAATCTTAAGACCTCCACAAATTTAATCCAAATATCTGAGAGAGAGAGAGAGAGAGAGAGAGAGAGAGAGAGAGAGAGAGAGAGAGAGAGAGAGAGAGAGAGAGAGAGAGAACAGCAAACATTAGACAAAATACATATTGAAACGCTTTTTCCTTGGTTTCCACTTATCACAAAGAAAAAAAGAAGGGAAATTACTACAGGCCTATTGGCACCAAAACAGCCATTGTTATTTAGGTAACAATATTTGAACACACGCTTAAAGTCGTCAGTCATTCCGACCACTATGAATTCAAATTTGTAAAACAATTTCTATATATCCGTATCTCTTTTAACTAAAATTCTGAACCGTTTGGCTTAACACTGCTGCATTTTTATTTATTTATTTGTTTAATTTTTTTTGCTTAGCTAACCGTCGCCGTGTACCGGAAACGAGCGTTTAAACATAAGGTGACGACGTCATGTATACAGCGGCCCCCGCCCGAAGGGGCTTGAAGAAAGATATGGGCTGCATGATGCTTCCACGCAGAGCTGAATCTGGCCCCCACTAGTACTGGTAAACCGCTTAGAGGATCTAAGCCTGTCCAGGAACCACAGTGCGAGGCGGACCGTCCATGCTAATAAACCCTATTGGTTTCATTGGGCGACAGGGCTTGGGATGTCATTTCATCTCAATGTCGGGAAAAGTCCCACAAAATTGGAAGCAACGTCTCCAAAATGACCTTTACAGTGTTGACTGGGACGTTAAACCTCAAATCAAACAAACAAACAAACGTCATGTACACAATTTCTTTAGCACTCTGCCAAAAACACATAGATTTTATACGATACCCGTTGTGCAAGAAACTGACAAACATTTCCCTTCAATACGGAGCTCTCTAACAATCTCCTCGATAACGTGGGTTGTGCCCGTCCCAGCCTGGACATAAACAAGGCAGTTGGGCCTTGTTTTTTTATCAGATCAAAGGCCGTTTTCTGCTTTTTAGTAAACATTTTATTTCCTTTTCTGCGCATGTGTCAAAAAAGTTACAGCGGCTGATTGGAAATTGACCGCAAAGCGATACAATTCAAAATGCCCAGAGCACAGCCCATTATACGTAGAAACACCATCCAGTTATCTTATCTGCGTAATGTGTATACGTAGTCCTAGCAGAATATATTACATTGAAAAAATAAATCAAAGGAGAAATCAAGGCTATCACACACATTTTAACAGTAACAACTCCACTGCCGGACGTAGTTTCCGAAGTTCGGGATTATATCTGTCCTGCACGTCCGGCTTTTTAAACACGATTATGGCAAGCGCCCGGGTTTCTGTACCGATCATTGACAGAAAACTGCGGAAAGTGAAGCAAAAGTTGCAAAATCTTTATTTAGAGCTGCGAGTACATCTTTTTGGATTCAAATTGGCAAAGTGAGCTAAAGTTAAATGAAAGACAACGGGTGAAAGTGAAAAAAGTTCCCCCCGTATCACTAGTTCGGTTGTGATTGATGAAAACCTGAAAAATTTTGTCACACGTTTATGCCGAATTTTGCTTTGCTGAGTTAATCCATGCGAGAAAAACATGTTTCCTGCAAGTGGCAGACAGAGGCGGATTATTTTTGCAAAGTGGACTTATTTAACTTGTATAATTCATAATAAGCAGGTAAAAAACTGCATTTGCGAAAAAGATACACTGGGTAAAATGAGGTAACCCCCCCAAAAAATTGAGTCGAAGTTTCCCCCCTTGTCTCTATTATAGGACCAATAAAAAAAAAAAAAATTTTTTTTTTTTTTTTTTTTTTTTTTTTTCATTTTTTTCATGATTCATGCCCCTATGGTTCTTCCTGCTAAAATGACCACTAATATATAGGAAACGTAAGATAAAATTTTAGCTTCACTTTTCCTTTCCACTGACCGTTCCAAGGCGGTTCTTCTGTGGCGATTTATTTATGTTGTTGTTTGTTACTTACTGTGTGTATCACTTGTGTCTTTTTATTTTGGATGGCCATATGGCCATTTTGTGGGAAAGTAACTGTCCTTATGGTCTTCCTTTGTTGAGGTTTCCATTATGGTCTGGTCGCTTAATGTTTGTGTTTCTTTCCCTTTGGTGTCTTTGATGGGTGGAGTAAGTCAATTGTATCGATTCATGATCTTTGTTTTACTTTTACTCAGAAAGATAACGTCATTTCAAAATATATATTAGGAAGAAGACGACATATAAGTATATCTATAATAGAAGAGAAGGCAATGATCAAGATTCGATACAATTAACCAACAACTCCCATCAGAGACACCAAAAAGAAAGAAGCACAAACATGAAACAACTGGACCCTAATTGAAACATCACTAACGGAAAGCCAAAAGGACAGTTACTTTCCCACAAAATGGCCAACTGTCGGGATTTAGACAAATAATTTGTTCAATCTGCATGAAGTCCTAACTCATCAATGCAACATCTCCATGTACATAAAAGTCAAACAAAAACAAAGATGAAACATCGGTGAGGACTCGGCAGCAAGAAACCACTGAAATGCTGGAGCAAAAGACGACCAACAGTTATACTCCGATCAGCTCAACCAGAGACAGAGCATCTTTTATTTAGCTATAAAATATGTTGCTTTATTCAAAATACCATCTACAACCCATAACTTTCCCAACAGACTTTGCCTTCTTTTACGGGAATTAGCCAGGGTGCTTCCATTGTTTGGATTGTTGTTTGGCCTCAAAGGTTAAAATGATGGACATATTTTTCAACCATAGAGATACATCTCTGAAGAAAGTTGGCAGGATCTTCCTAAAAAAAAGGTTAATATTAGCACGCGATAATGTGCGCCTGGTGTGCTTCTGTTAAACGTCAGAAGTGTTGGTACCAGTCGGGCCGAAAACTTTCTCATGGCAAGATCCTCTGTCAGAATCGAATGTCCTCTATCCAGTGAAAAGCCAATTCTACTGGCTATATATCTATCTGTTATTTGTCTGTCAGTCATAACAATATCATGCACTTTCACGTTTATTGACCATTTCTGGGGTTGCAACAGTGACAGGCCTTCCAGGACGACGGTCATCCTCAAGGCTCAGTCTGCCGCGCTTATATTCCGCCGTACAGCTTTTCACTGTAGCATATGAAGGGGCATCTTTCCCTAGTGTAACAACCATATCATTATAGATATCCTAAGGTGTTGAACCTTTTTATGCAAATATTGGATCACTGCTCTTTCACCGATTTCGTCCATTTTGCAAAAGCTGTTTGGCTTGTTTGCTTTAGAGTGCTACCTCGTCGATTTAAACTGACCAAATGAGATCAGTCCTTAGGTACACTGCCCTATATAGTCAGAGATTAGTAGGACTTAACAAGAACATCCCTCGTACCTCCTTCAATACGAGGCTCACAACATATCAATCAGACCTCGTGAGAAACACGTATGTCTCGTCTTCTTTCAACCATTTATTTAGACAAGACTTTATATTTCTGAAGATCTTTTCAAATTTTATCTTATGTTACCTATACATTAACTGTGATTTTAAAAAGAAGCACCCGTTATCCTGAAACTTTAAAAGAAGGTAGAGTGCCATCAGGCGAAGTCGCGATCAGGCGAATTGCAGGAGACAAAAACAACTATGGCTTTACTGCTTTCGGAATTATGGCCCTTTGAACAATGAAAACAGCGGTATCAAGTCATTCTTTTATATTTCTGCTATTTAAAATGTTTGAGAAAAGCAAAGAAAAGAAAATTAAGCGATTTGAAGAAGACAAGAGTCATAACCCTGGCTTTACTTCTTTTGGAGTTACGGCCCTGTGTACAACAAAAACAGTATTTTTAATTATTCCCTGTGTCTGTCATGTAAATTCAAAAGTGCTTGATATATTTTCATCAAACTTTACAGAACTGAAAATCATACTGTGCAAAAGACAAGAACACTCTGACCTCGCAACGTTTGGAATTATGGTCCATTAAACATCTGAAGAAGTAGTTCTGTTTATTGCACGACCCGCAGAAAAAGCGACCGACTGAAGTCGGTTGATTTCTATGAGTGCCCTAAAATCACCGTGTCATTCTGTCAGTCTGTCAGTCTGTCTGTCCGCCCGTAACCCGTTTGTAAAAATTGTTGATAGTGACTTAACCGCTTGGAATATTTAAACAATTTTTGGCATACTGATAGATATCAATGAGATCTAACCAATGAACTTGCGAAATACTACATTCCATTTAGTATAGCCTCGCCGAGGCGAAAACTGTGAAAATTTTCGAACTGCTTCTCCTCGGAAACCATTGGGCCGATTGAAGTCAAATTTCATATGGAGCCTCTATGGGATAGGGGAAACCAAAATTTGCTCATAGGATCCAGGTCACATGATCAAAATGGCCGCCAAGCCATATATGGTAAAAACCCTTCAAAAATAGTCTTCTCCAGAACCACTGGGCAGATTTCCACGAAACTTGATAAATAGCATCTGGGACGTAGGCCCATCATAAATTGCTAAAATGGTGACCCTGGGTTGACCTTGACCTTCCTTGTGCCTAGGTCAAACTTTGACACATATGCTTTTGTTGGAATATTTAAACAATTTTTTGGCATACTGATAGATATCAGTGAGATATAACCAATGAACTTGCGAAATATCACATGCCATTTAGTATAGCCTCGCCGAGGCGAAAACTGTGAAAATTTTCGAACTGCTTCTCCTCGGAAACCGTTGGGCCGATTGAAGTCAAATTTCATATGGAGCCTCTATGGGATGGGGGAAACCAAAATTTGCTCATGGGGTCCAGGTCACATGACCAAAATGGCCGCCAAGCCATATATGATACAAACCCTCCAAAAATAGTCTTCTCCAGAACCACTGGGCAGATTTCCACGAAACTTGATAAATAGCATCTGGGACGTAGGCCCATCATAAATTGCTAAAACGGTGACCCTGGGTTGACCTTGACCTTCTGTTTGCCTAGGTCAAACTTTGACACATATGCTTTTGTATTGGAAAAAAGAGACTGCATTTTATCCTGCAAACGATTCAGAATACAGTACTAAAGTATAAGATATATTTTTGCTCCTTACGATAAGGCGCATTTATTGGGGGAACCGTTTAAGGTCCAGGTCACATGACCAAAATGGCCGCCATACCCATATATGGTAACACTTATAAAGCTAAAATTATCCGGCGGGTCGTGCACTTCAGCTGAAGCACTGGTTACTTACATGTATGTCTCATATGTAAATTGAAAGCATTTCTGAGATACTTTATGACACTTCACGGAACTTAAATCACCTTGACACGAGATGCAGAATTCAAGAACCACTAACTAATTTTCATACCTTTGTGCGTTATGGCCCTTTGAACATTTAAATAGTTACTTTTGCCATTTCTCTATGCTGATCTTTCATTTCAAATCTCGTAAAGCTAGATTCTTGGTTCTTGGCTTCTACCCATTGACCAATGGTGTTTTACATTTCGGCAAAGTTTCATGAAAACATCTCACTTCGTTTTCAAGTTACAGGGCGGACTCGATTAATAAATAAATTAATAAATAACAAGAAAAAAAACCACACACACACACACACACAAAAAACACCACTGTATTCAATATTCAGTAGGCCACAACCCCATAACCAAGCAGTGTTGTGGTTCTTGTCTTCCACATGTCGACGTACGCGTATAGCCTTTTTCAGTTCGGTAAAGTTTCTTGAAAATTCATTTAACGGGTCTAAAGTAACATAACAGACGCAAGGAATAACTAACCAGTTTTCAATGTCCAAAGGGACGTTATTCCAATAGTAAAGCCAGAATTATGGTTCTTATCTTCTGCACATCACTCTTCATTTCTGTAAAACACCACTCTTTTCATTGTTCTATAGGCCATAATTCCGAAAGTAGTAAACTCGTAGTTACGGTTCTTGTCCTCTGCACATCGCCTGATGGCGCTTTACCTTTATTTTAGGTTTCAGGATAATGAGTTCTTCTCTTGCTGAAATGACCACTAGTATATAGGAACGTAAGATAAAATTTCAGAAGATCTTCAGAAACATGATGTCATTTCAAAATATATATTTGGAAGAAGACGACATATTATTATATCTAAGCATCTTTTATAAAGCTATACAATATGTTTCTTAATTCAAAATGCAATTAATGGAAATCTCGAGAATTTCTAACATCAAATATGCAGAAGCAAGTTTAAAAGTGAAGACATTTATCTTCACTTCCAAACAATCTTTATCACAGTATAAAATTTCCTGGTATGATGACATATATGTCGTGATCTAATGAGATGTTTCCATAGGCTCCCGTGTATACATGTATCAGTGTTGAATATTTAAAACATTATATTCCACTATGACATCACAAAATGCTTACTAAAATTCCTTTGAGAAAAGGAGAAAAGGAGTTTCAAATATGTATCAGATTTAACCCATAAAATTAACTTTGCAAAGTGAAGGCAATGATCATTTCTGACTATCCACCAATCGATTTCTATAATATATAATGTATTCGATCAATTCACAAACTCCATGGCAAACAGTGTAAATCTTGCAATCTGATCTGTATCTACACTGTTTGCAATTGTAGGGGTTTTCGTGTTCAGCAGGATAGGGTTTTAGGAACGTATGATATTTGCACGTGGTTTTCAGTAAAAATAACCTCTTAATCTCTTCTTTTATGTTTAAACTGACAATATTGAATCAAAGCACTGAGAGTGCTGATGGAGCGTAGCTTTGATAATCTGATTTAGCGTCAGATTGGTATTTTAATTCAGGCTCATATTGATCCAATGAACATAGCTGTTTGAAGCTATTCTGGGCAAGAAGTCGTGTTAAAGCAACAAGACCCATATTGAAATTAACTCACGCTAAGGTTTAGACCCCGCAACAACCATCACGAAAACACGCCTGTACATATACATTGTCATTTTTTGGGCAAAAAAAAAATGGAAATTTTAAGATACAAAATTGTGATATTTTCTTATCTCTGCTCAAAACATTGATTGCGGGGACTTGATTGAACTGCCTTGAGCAATACAGCAACCATGCAGTTCTACAGTTTACTTAAAGATTTCTGCTGAGCTATAGTTCGTGCAATAACTGCGGCTTACGCAATTGTTTGGCGGCTTTAAAGTTATTTTATGTTATCAGTTTTTGAAAAATTACCTTAGGGAGGTTATTTATCTTGCATTAGACATTCTTCTTGGTTACGTCTTGATGATGTTTATTTTCATATGAAAAATTATCATAATTTTCTCAGCAGTTTATGAGTTATACATCCGTAATCAGTCTTTAAAAATTGCCTCAGTGAGGCTGTTTATAAAGCTATATGGCATTAGACAATACCATTAGCTTGATCTTGTCAATTTATATCTGCATGCAAAACATTATAAAAATATACCCTTCGGTTTGAAAGTTATACGACCGTGTCAGTGGGTGAATTTTTTGCCTTGCCGAGACTACAATAAAGAAATTGGGCATTCAGGAATCGCGTTGGTTAGATCTGTACATTATCTATCTGCATGCTAACAGTTGTCAAAATAGTCCAAGTAGATTAGAAGTTACACTTCGAAATAATTTTTCAGTTTGCCTAGGCGAGGCCGTTTGTAAAGTAATTTGGCATAAGGCAATTTGCGGGTTATGTATTGTCAATATCAACCTGTATGCCGAAAATGATCAAAGCCGGGTTTAGATGTTATACTCCGTATTCATTTTTTATATTATTTTGCCTCGGCGAGGCCATTCATAAAGTAATTTTGCATAAAACAGCCTCATGGGTTAGGTACTGTCAATATCAATCCGAATGCCAAAATGATCGGAATATCCAGAGAGGTTTGAATAGTATACTCTGTTAACATTTTTCTAAATATGTATTGCATCGGTGAGGCCATTTATGAAGTGATCTTGCATACGACAGTTTCTTTGGTTAGTTATTGTCAATATCAATCCATTGGAATATTTGAAGAGGTTTAGACATTTTACTCCGTTATTATTATTTAAAAATAAATTGCCTCGACGAGGCCATTTATGAAATTATCTGGAATTAAGGCAATTTCTTTGGTTAGATATTGTCAAAACAGCACAGTGCACAGACTTTTATTGGAAACCAACAACTGCCCTTCTTGAATCAGGGAAATGGATAGAATCACCGTGGAACAGATTTCACGATCAATCTCCTGGAAAGAATGTTGCCGAACCCGGCAGGTATCGAACTTGCGTCTGAGCTGATAATTTGCTTTATGGTCACATGCCCAGGACGCAGACAGGTCGCTTTAAAAAAGTAACATTGCCCTCCCCCCCCCCCCCCCCACACACACACACATTAACCCATACTCTGAGTATATGTGTAGCAGCCTTTTTAGGGACAAACATAGCAGACCCAGATCAGACGCTACAACAAGTGGCGTCTCATCTGTGTCTAAACTGCAAAATTTACTCCTTACAATATAAGTCTTGACGTGCACCTGTCCAAACTCATTCCAACTGTCTTATTTTGGTAATACATTATCGACCCACACTGCGTACTTTTAACCCATTTTAAACGAATGGAATCCTCAACACCTTATATAAGTATGGAATGAGTTCATTTTAAAATCAGGGATGTACGGTTGTGGCTTCCACGAAATATTTGGCAAAAATGGCTGAACCTTTTTGTAAGTATGCAGTGAATGTCATAATGAGACTCCGCATTCTGTGGTATCTGATCTGGGTTTGTCCTGTTTGCAAGTTGCCAGGTGTGCGACTTTATGGTGCAAATGGGCTGTAAACTGGGTTATATGAACTGAACTATAAAACGATTAGACTGCTACACAGTTCATCTATTAAAAATATTCATCTATTCCGTTTGAAATATGTGGTCTGTGAAGCAGTCTATAAGAAGATACCGCATGGCGTAATAATCTACTAAGTTAACACGGGGTACTATGTTCTCACTGGTGATTGGGTAATATGCAGTAACAGCGAAAGTAGTGCCGAAATCAGCTACGCTGCTACAGCTACGCTCCAAAAGCGACCTGTTCCATGGCTCGAATCCTAAATACTCGGACACGTTGAGAACGTGCTGTAATTCTCCTAACATTTTTAGCAAATTTGCTGCGTGATCCAGCAACGAGCAAAAAAGTGCAGACGGAATGTAAAACAGTGTAGACCCTGATTAGACTGCTCCTTCACGGGTCTGGGTCTGCACTGTTTGCTTGGACCTATCTGTCCCAATACTTAGGATCATTACGGTAATTTCGTCTACGTATCCATCATACAGTACCTCTCCATAACTGTGACAGTTTCTCGGGAAATAACCATTTTTTCTCAAATTTTCAGAATAAAATCACAAAATATCACTGTAAGTCATGCAACACAAACATCACAAACTGTTTCGCTACGCCATCAAGAAAACCCGGAACTGATACTTAGTCCTATTCTTGACAACACAGTGAATCCTTTTTAAGGCCGGCCTCGGTAGCTCAGTCGGATGCGCGTCTGACTGGTGATCATGAAATCTTTGCTACGGTCATTCTCTCCTTTCCGCTGATTCAAGAAGGGCAGTTGTCAGTTTCTGGCGAAAGAATGTGCACTGTACTGGTTAACCACTTACGTATAGGCCTGCCCAGGAAAGGTGTGGATCGGTAAACTGACCGGCTAAAAAATTACCTAAATAGTGTTGACTGGGCCGTTAAACTCCAATACAAACAAACAATCTTTTTTTTAAGATATTAATAGTGCACTTGATATTGTTTCAGAGATTTTCTTCAAGGTAGACAATTTTAGGGGTTTTCTGTACGCTTTTCTTTAACTCATCCCCAAAGGGTACTCTGGCAAACAGCGCAGGCCCAGATCAGATGCCAGGATCTACATTATTTGCAAAATTCAGCTATTTTCCAGATAAAATCTGAAGAAAACACAACCGGACACCCCTAAATTTTTAAATATATTTGTGCTATACATAGAGTGGAAGATTCCATTTCGAAAAGAGGTCTACCCTTCAAGGAAAGAACTTGCTCCTCAGAAGCATTGTTTCTCGGTTACAAGAGAAGTCCCCTACTGATAACGTCAACGAAAGTATTTATGAAAGAGTTGTCTCAAATGTAAGACCCCGTCAACACTTTATAGGTCATTTTTGAGACGTTGCTTCCACCTTTGTGGGACATTTACCCGACAATGAGATGAAATGACAGCTCAATCCCTGTCACCCAGTGAAAACAATAATGTTTATTTGCATCGACGGTCCGACTGGGTAGGCTTAGACCTTCTAAGCGGTTTACCAGTACGTGGTATGAGGTCGATTTCAGCTCTACGTGGAAGCATGCAGCCCAATCTATTTCTCCAAGCCCAGACGGGCGGAGACCATTTTAGAGTTGCCTCAGTGTGCATCAATTTATTACGTCACGACATTGTAACGTTCAGGAAAACAAAAATATGAGAACTTGTCTAAATTATGATCGAAATATAAACTGCTGGTGCTCGTTAAAGCCGTCTGATCACGGCTGTCTTAACGAGTACCTCAAACAACATCTTGGTGTAGATTTAAATTAACAACATCTATGGATATGCAGACCCAACTTCTCGCTGTATAGTGTAGGTTATATAGAGGTTCATGTTTTATAGAATTTATTAAACGTGTTGAAGGAAATCGATAAAATGTGAGGTTTTGCCGAGCATTTTATACCTTTTCCTCAACAAGTTCAATAAATTCAATAATACAAGAACACGGATGCAAGATTTTATTTATCATATGACATTTAAATCCCATGTTATTCACGACTGGTTTTACAAAAAAATGTCAATATTCCACCAATAGCAAATGCGACGTCGTTAACGACGCCGTACGTGTAACGTTACGGGACGTATCTAACTAATTTGCATATCTAATCCACTAGTGGATTACCGAATTTACTACATGTGGTTATTAGAGTCTCGGACGTGGCGTCATACGATAAATAGCAGTTTACAGTATGTAATATTATTTATGTCTCCATCAAACAAAGTGTAACCACCAACGTGATAAAGGCGATTACATTCCAACCTGTATTTAGCAAGCTAGAACCTAAGGAATAATCAAAATGTGCTTTTATAAGACAGGCACTTGCTTAACAGAGATGAGTATTAATGCAAACGACTTTTCGGAAACTGAAGGCAAGTGTAAAGGTTGATATCAGCTTCAGCATGGACGGTTGGATACTTCAAGACACTGTCGAGTTAACATGCTATGGAGGATCTTACACGAGTGGTCATTTCATATGAAATTTATGAAACGAGCCTTCGGCGAGTTTCATAAATTTCATATGAAATTACCACGAGTGTAAGATTCTGTTCATCATATGACCACTTTACATTGGATTTTTTCGCCTTTAAATTTGACAATTTTACCACAAAAATGCATGGTTGACATGGACGTCGTCATGACGTTACTTAATCCCGCCGAAGTGTTATTACACGTGTGGTCATACGATTTTAATTACACGACGTTATCCACTGCTTATCCACGACGTAATATGATAAAGGACACTATTAAATTTTCCATCATCAAAGCTTTGGTTTGATTGGAACTAATGGCCATTCATGTCATGTTTGGTTGTTGAAACACACTGAAAACTAAAGGCTGGAGCATCTTCTTCTCGTTCTCTAGTTTTCCTATTTCTTCTGTCAGCTCTTTGTTGCGTTGTGTTAGACTCTCTAGAACCTGAAAATAATAATATTTTCTATGAATACGAAAAATAACAAGAAGGCGAACAAGAAAAGGAAGAAGAGGAATCTCTTTGTTACGTTGTGTTAGACTCTCTAAAACCTGAAAATAATAATATTTTTATGAACAATAACAAGAAGACGAACAAGAAAAGGAAGAAGAGGAATCTCTTTGTTACGCTAAGTTAGACTCTCTAGAACCTGAAAATTATAATAATTCGTTATGAATAATAACAAGAAGACGAACAAGAAAAGGAAGAAGAGTAATCTCTTTGTTACGTTGTGTTAGACTCTCTAAAACCTGAAAATAATAATATTTTTATGAACAAGAACAAGAAGACGAACAAGAAAAGGAAGAAGAGGAATCTCTTTGTAACGTTGAGTTAGACTCTCTAAAACCTGAAAATAATAATAATAATAATAATAATAATAATAATAATAATAATAATAATAACAAGAACAATATCAAGAAGAAGAACAAGAAAAGAAAGAAGAGGAATCTCATTGTTACGCTGAGTTAGACCCTATAGAACCTGAAAATTATAATAATTCGTTATGAACAAGAACAAGAAGAAGAACAAGAAAAGGAAGAAGAGGAATCTCTCTGTTACGCTGAGTTAGACTCTCTAGAACCTGAAAATAATAATAATAATAAGAAGAAGAACAATATCAAGAAGAAGAACAAGAACAGGATGAAGAGGAATCTCATTGTTACGCTGACTTAGACTCTCTAGAACCTGAAAATAATAATAATAATAATAACAAGACCAAGAAGACGAACAAGAAAAGGAGGAAGAGTAATTTCTTTGTTTCGCTGAGTTAGACTCTCTAGAACCTGATAATAATAATAATAATAACAAGAACAAGAAGACGAACAGGAAAAGGAAGAATAAAAGATGATGATGAAACTAGATTTGATTGTCACTTCGAATTAACTTAAAAAATCAATGTTGAAGTAAATTCTCTTCTTCAACGAGGCCAGTCGGAACCCGAAATATTTAGTGACTCGGTATAGTAAATCAGAAACTAATTATTATCCTTGCAATGGTTTCATTACCTAATTTCGTACAAATATTCTGCGATATAAAAATATTGGGTTACAACATAAATGTTATACTATTGGTCAACCCGATCGCGGTAGAAACATTGTGTCCCTCTTTAAATGCACAGACAAACCCAGAATTTAAGCCACTACAAATATGAAATGTGAAATTCTCTCAAGGTGTTACGGTTTGTAATATTCATACATGCATGTCCTATTGTTGTAAACATTGTTAACCTAGAGATGAAATAAACTTTGAAAGATACACGAAACCTTTGCCTCACGCAAGCATCCCCTTACCATTAAGGACTGTAGCACAAAAATGAGCTATGACTATATGAAAATAATACATTACGATAACACATCCGTGCAACGTAGTGCATTTTTCACATCTCCAAAATGGCTACCTTTCTGTTGAAAATCAATAATATTTTTCTTATTTATATTGCAAACGTAGGTTGTGGGTGCTCGATAGAACCGCCTTATTGAGGAGGTTCTAAAGAGTACCCACAGCCAATGTTTTGGAGCAGAAATAAGGAAAATAACGTTTACCCCCGTTAACCCCAGTTTCCTCTATATATATATATAAAGTGGGCTTTATGGGGTCTTTATTTCATGGACTTGTTCACGTGATGGAAACATGACAATCCCTATAACCCTAAGTCTGGTTCCATCACGAAAACACGCCTATATAATTTTGACCTCTTTGTACCCCACTTTTAGATAGTAAAACTGGGGTTTCCGGGGGTATACCTTATTTTTCTTATTTCTGCTCTAAAATATAGATTGTGGGTACTCGTTAGAACCGCCTCGATGAGGCGGTTCTAACGAGTGCCCACAGTCTATATTTAGAGCAGAAAAAAGAAAAATATCACAATTTTTCATCATAAAATTTTAATTTTTTCGGCGATAAAGGTGGCAATGTATTTGTATAGGCGTGTTTGCGTAATGCTCCGCCTGTATTTACCTCCGTGAGTTTCTGGTTTTCTACTTTTCTTTTCTCCCTGAATTTCATAGCTGCTCTTTTATTTTGTTCTTTCCTTCTTCTTTGCCGCTCTAACTCATCCTGCCTCAGTGGCTGTCAAAAATAGAAAAAAATAATACAACACTAAGATATTGAGGATGGACTTTACCGTGCTACCAATATGTTCTGCATTTTTCACAAATTTCTTTTTCTAAATTATTTTTATATTTCACATCTGATGTTAAGAGCCAGAATTTTGTCTTTTTCAATAAGGTTGCAATTAAAAGAAATGTAAAATTAACTTTACATCTTTGCTTCAAATAAGCATTCATACTATTCTATGGTCATGGAACAAATGAGATATTGGTATATCAAAAACTAGACACAGGCCTGGTCAATTGGCATAAAACTTTGATAATTATACAGTCATTCATCATAGTGGTCAATCATTTACCTACCAGCAATTGATGTATGTCTAAGGGAGAAATGTGCAAAATTTGAAGAAAAAAAATATACATATTTAATGAATGAAAACACACCCAGAATAATATTGATTGGTAAATTGGACAAGAGGCTGTTGTATCAGCCTAGCCATTTTTTTTTTCAATGTAGTTTTAATGGACAGATGTTTTTCAACATTCCTGCAAAAATAAATTTCTGTGTGGAAGGCTGTTTTTTTTTAAAACAAATGATAAAAAACTGAATCCAAAAAGAGCAAAACTCATATTTTTTTTTTTTTTTTTTTTTTTTACTTTTCATTTAATACCATGAATACAGCTAAATTTTACAATATATATATATATATATATATATATATATATATATATATATATATATATATATATATATATATATATATATATATATATATATATATATATATATATATATATATATAATAGCCCTATATTAGACTCCAGTTTCTTAGCTTATAACGTAAAAGGGTTGCACCTCGAAAAGGTTGAGTAAGAATGCTTAAAAAACTGACAACTGTCCCAAGATGTAGTATATCCTTAATTAACGGGAATGGGAGGTAACTCCTGCAAAACTATTTTTGTCTACCATGGCAAAAGGGGTCAATTCTTAAAGGAAATAATTTGCTCCTGGGGAGCAAATTCTTTCCTTTAAGAGTTGACCCCTTTTTTGCAAAAGCATAGAAATCATAACATTAAAGCAAGAGATTAATTAACCATTATCCTGCTGAAAAAAATAGCAACACCCATTTCTGACAATTACTTGGTATAACGTATTGGATTCAATTCACAAACTGCTTAAAACAGTGCAGATCCTGGTCAGAGACCATCTGATCTAGATCTATATTATTTGCAAAGGTAGGGCTGGATTAGGATTAAAAGTAAAATATAAAGTAATGTGGTCTAAATACAATAGATAATCTTTCGTTGCAGATTTATGATTTTTTAATTAAAATGATTTTCCGCTCAGTGTGAAAATCAAAGATTTTTAGCCTTTGTACAAGATTTACATTACATTATTTAATAAATAAATAAATAAATAAATAAATAAATAAATATTATATTTTATTATTAAATAAACATAACAATGAACATTGCTGTGAAAGAGGGATTTTAGCATAAATGATCTTACCTGATTTCGTGTTTTGACTCGATCGAATTGGACAACCAATTCATCTTTGCCCTCAGACAAACGTCGACTCTGTATGCTGTATTTCAGTTCTTCCTTCAAAATAGGGGTTATACTGCCAGTACGATAAGATTCAATGGCAGCCAAGTGCAATTTTAAATTCTCCGCGGCATCCTTCTTCATCATTTTCGCGGTTTTTGACGTTAAATCAAATAATATGGCTCAGCAACGTTTGCATGACCTAACTTGCTTAAAAACTGCGTCAGCATAACGTGATCCCGCGGTATCTCGCGTTGAACGCCCCGTTATCGTGTTTTATTTTTAGAGATGTTTTCCCAGTTGCTGCGCAGATTTTCTTTTATTTAATTAAGTTTTGCTTCTATTTCTGAAAACCGTGGGTTGTATTTTTAAATCATTATTATTATACTTTCGTGTGTTTTTTTTTTCTCCAAAAACGTCAAATTACGATAAATAAATCGATCGATTCGTTTAACGTAGACGTCAGTATTCGTAAGCTCTAACTATAGATCCTCTATGCGCAATAATCAAGGGGAAGCTATCCAGTAATAACAAAATGTAGCATAGCTCTATTGATATTGCCCCTTACTATACGAAATCGCTCTGATTCTTAAACACCGATGTGGGTTCGAGCCTAGCGCGGGTCACATGGGAGACGCAAAGCTCTGTTGCGGATGGTCAGGTTGATTTTCTCATGACACCCCGGTTTTTGCCCACCTTTGATTAACAATCCGCACAATAAGAGGAATGATCATGAAAGGACCGGTTGTTGAGGCTGTAACGTCCCCGTCAAAAACACGGTATAGGTCATTTTGGAGACGTTGCTTCCACTTTTGTGGGACTTTTACCCGACATTGAGATTAAATGACATCTCAAGCCCTGTCGCCACATGAAACCGATAGGCCAATTTTGAACAGTCCCGAAGGTTGTCACTGACCAGAGGACAATGTATGCAGAAAAAAGAAAGGAAGAATAACTACAAGAGAATAAATGGGCACCGTCTTGATCGATTTTGGTACTTATCGCCTATGCTAGCAGCGAAGGTTCAGGCGAGCCTGCGCATCCGCGCAGTCTCGCCAGAACCTTCGCTGCTCGCTCATACAAGCAGTGAATCAAGAGGAACCTTCAGACAGAAAGCCATATCCCTGGCCCCTCTGAATGGCTGGGCATGCGCAGTTAAAATTTGTTATGACGGAATGCTCGAAGACACAAATTCGCTTGGCGGGGCTCAGATAAGCTTCTAAAAGCAGAGTTAGTCTTAATTTGAGGTGACATTAACCCATTGCATGCGGGAAACCTCTAAATGGGGTACCTTGGCAAACAGTACAGGCCCAGATCAGACGCCGCAGAACGCGGTGGCTGATCAGAGCCTGCACTATTCGCTGGCAGAATGTTCCGTCAAAAAATAGAGTAAAAATGAAAAACTAGGCCCGACACCCCTGATATGACAAATGGACTTGTCCAACATACAGCAATGGAAGAGTCTACTAGTATGCAATGGGTTAATAGCGGAATTTAACTGTAATATGAAATGAATCATTATTATGATACTTCATACTTCCTTGACAATCCCAGAGAAACAAGCAATGTGGATTGTTTTGAGTGTATGCCAGGGAAGGACAAAAGCAACAAGATGATCTTTCGAACGCATTAGACTCCGCGCAGTCTGATCTGAGTCTACGGCGTAACGCTATTTGCACGAGCCTTGCGTATAGCCTCTGGTTTAAGATAAATGAAACAAGACTTGATGCACAAGTTGAGTCGAGTCTTCTCTAGACACATATTTCTTTTTGTCTGCTTTGCTTTGCCCCAGCTCATATGTATTTTAAATCCTTATCCTGCTGAATAAATTAATGTGGCCACAACCATCCCTGACTATCAACTCTTCAAATTACTTAGCGCAATGTACATGTTCAACTTGGCAAAAACTGCATGGCAAACAGTGTATATCCTGATCAGATGGCTTCTACAGAAGCCATCTGATCTGGATCTACACTGTTTGCAAAGGTAGGGGTTGTCATGTTCAACAGGATAAAGGTTGATAATAACTGCAGCGAAGGTATGGCCCAGAAAAATGATATGTCATACTTTTTGTAGTGTTGGTATTCCTTGCCTTTTTAAGGGTTATAATCTATCGAAAAAAAAATAAAAACATGTCATAGCTAGATGTTGGTAGAAGCCTTTGTGGTGTGGTGGTTCAGTTACTTGTATGATATACCAGGGGTCGTCGGTTCGATTCCGGGCTTCTCATGACTTTCGGATGAGTCTACAGAGGCCCAGTCTCCATATTGCCTTAGTTATTGGAGGGATCTATTTCTTTCTCTGGTGTTTGAGATTTTAATGGCACATTTCTATCAAAATATATACATGTACAATGTAAGACAAACATAGAATTGCATTTTCATACCATTATTACGTACAAGTTTCTATTATACATGTATGTGTTTGATATAGACAACATTCCAGACAAAAAGCTGCAATAATGTTCATAAAAAAACAAGACATGGGGAAATTTGCTTCCCTGCATGGGCCAATATGTGTTTCCAAAACGCTTTGTGTGCAAGTAGATTCGCAAGGGTAATAACTGGTTTTACTGAGTGTGACCAATTTACTCGGGCAAACAGGTTATCAGGAGTAATTTGGTCTATATATCTTATTTTCTGATTTCTAGCTCAAATATAGATTGTTGGTGCTCGTTAGAACCGCCTCAATCTTTGTTTTAGCAACTATAAGGTAAAAAATAATACCCTGTAAACCCAGTTTATCTATCTATATATATCCCGTGAAATGACCCTACCCCCTAATCCCCACGTTATTTAGAGAAAATTGGCGTTTAAGGGCATATACATTATTTTTCTCCAAATATAGGTTGTGGATCACAACAGGCTATGTGCTGAGCGGAAATGAAAACAATTTCACAACTTTTCATTAGAAAAATACTTGTCCTGGTGATATACTGTTTTGTACATTGATATTTGGGCCCCGTCAAGCGATTTTGGTACTTATCGCCTATGCGAGCAGCGAAGGTTCAGGCGAGCCTGCGCATCCGCGCAGTCTCGCCAGAACCATCGCCACTCGCTCATACAAGCAGTTAATCAAGAGGAACCTTCAGCCAGAAAGCCATATCCCTGGCCCCTCTGAATGGCTGGGCATGCGCAGTTAAAATTTGTCATGACGGAATGCTCGAAGACACAAATTCGCTTGGCGGGGCTCATTTAGAGAGGTGTTCATTACACGGACTTGTTAACCTGATGAATTTAGAAACCTCCGAGGTGTAGTGGTTACGCTTGTAAACCAGGGGTCGCAGGTTCGATCCCGGGCTTCTCTAGACATTCGGATGAGTCTTTAAACCGAGGTCCCGTCTCCGTATCACCTTAGCTTTTGGTGGGACATAAAACTCAAATACTCACTCACTCACTAACCTGATGGATTGCATGGACCTATGAACTAAACACGTGCTTTTAGTGCAGAACTACCAGCGATAGGCTTTAATATCGAAGATGCTGAACATTTCTTTTTTGTTAGTACTAAGTTTACAAACGAGGAGAACGAACTCCCTCTTTCACTCGACGCGGAGATTTCATCCGCTCAATGTGAATAAGGTTCTTTTCGGCGATGATACATTATCAGATCAAGATTATGGTATTCTTTTTAAAGCAGTGCAAATTATTTAACACGTATATATTTGCATATTTGCGATGTACGTAGTTTGCTTCTATGCGCCTATTTTTTTTTTTTTTTTTTTTTTTGTTAAATTAGCCATGTCTATATGTTGTACATTTATTAGTGTGAACCTTGTATGGGAAGTTGTGAGAACTTGTGCCCCGACCTATTTGATATGTTGTTGCAATAAAATATGATTCTAATGCACTTCCGTATGCAACGCGACGTTTGATTGGATAACGTCAACAATTTGCGACAGTATATCCTGCGATATACCGTCGGAAATCCGACGTCATCGTGTAACGTCGCTTTTCATTGGTTGGTATTTGGTTTTACGCAGCTCATTGTGCTTTCCGTTTAGGGCAAAAGCAACATTTTTTTAAACAAAACAGGTGAATAAGTGCATTAGAATGGGGATAACTGTATTTAAAATTGTCATTTGGGGAGGTAAATCGTCGGTTTTACGGTCGCAAATTCCGTTTTACGGCTCCGCTGACGCGTCTCCGTAAAACGAAATTTCCGACCGTAAAACCGCCGATTTACCTCCCCAAATGACAATTTTGAATACAGTTATCCCCTAATTTAACTAAATAAACCGTTAAGTTGAAAGAAACCACACAAAAATGGGAATAAAGGAAAACAATTTAAATGAATGTCAAAGAAAATACATATATTAAAAGCGCCCCGCCCATCGGGACTTGGAGAAATGGGTTGGGCTGCATGATGCTTCTGCGCAGAGCCCAAACCGACCGAACTTGAGTACTGGTTAACCCCTTTGAAGGTCTATGCCTGCCCAAGAAAAGTGTTGCGAGTCAGACCACTCCAGAACCCTAGCGAATCCTATGGGCGGTAGGGTTTGAGATGTCACTTCATCTTAATGTCGAATAAAACTCCCACAAAATCGGAAGCAACGTCTCCAAAATGTCCTAAATTGTGTTGACGGGGACGTTGGACGAGCTAACAAACATATATTCGAAACGCCCAAAGAACTGGGATTAATAAAATCTTTAAACTTTCCGTTTTCTACAAATACTAAAATATATGAAAAATTTATTTATTTATTTATTTATTTATTTATTTATTTATTTATTTTCATTGGCAGATGGAATGAGTAATTTCAATGTTAGGTTTTTACACATAATATGTTCCTCGATTGATTTTTTTAACCCATTGCAGGCGGGAAAACCCCGTAGGGGTACCTTGGCAAACAGTGCAGGCCAAGATCAGACGCCGCAGAACACTGCGTCTGATCAGGGCCTGCACTATTTGCCAACAGAATTTGCGTCAAAAATAGAATAAAAACGAAAAATAGGCCTTCAACCCCTTATATGACAAATGGACTTGTCTAACATATGGCAACGGAAGAGTCCACCAGTATACAATGGGTTCAGCTCAGCGTGACTATTGACTGTACAGCCTGATAAAAGTAAACATGGCGGCTGAACAAAAGAAAAATAGCGTTTAAACTTAGAAACTGAAGAGAAGGAGTTCTAAATTTCAAACCCAGGTAAGGGGCGTGGCCTATGTTTGTTTTCATTAATTTGTTCTCTTCATATTTTGTCATAAGTTTATCAAGAAAACAACAAACAAACTGAGTATGATTTTGTTTTCCTTTTGCTTGTTTGTTACCTGGGTTTCTTATTGAAAAGCCTCGCATTGTATCCCTTTTTCTCAACCGTTTAATAAATTCAATAATACAGGAACACTCATGTAAGATCCTCTATATATCGGCATTTTGCCGACGTAGCAGGAAACGTAATAGTGTGACACAGGCATGAACAACGGGGGAGGAACAACGTCCTGCAAGAAATATAGCGCATACATTAGGGAAACATGTCCGTGTGAAATAATGGCGTCCAAAATGGTGTCAGAAGTGACAAATTTTGGGTAAAAATGATAACTTCTTTCTTATTTCTGTTTTCAACATTGATTGTGGTGCTCGTTAGAACCGCCTCAATGAGGCGGTTCTAACGAGTACCCGTAATCTATGTTTTTGAGCAAAAATAAGGCAGATAATGTATACCCCCGTAAACCCCACTTTTCTCTACATAAAGTGGGGTTTAGAGGGGTCGTCGTTTCACGGACTTGTTATCGTGATGACTTTTATTTCCAATATATATATTTGACTAGAGCTATTAAAATTCACTAAATGAACATGTATTTCACTTCTTCACATCAATTCTCACAACCATTTCCCTGCAGTCGGTGATCGGTCGGTGACATTTTTTTAAGGTAACCGGGTACTGTGAAGCACATAGGCTCGAACTACCTCTGACTGGAACAACTTTTATGGTCCCAAAAGTATTTGAGCCATTCAAATGGGCTTGTAGTAGGTTTAATTCTGCTTATTTCTGCTTCAAACAGGAACTTTTGTACTCTTTAGAACTCCCCAGCCCGCCTCCCCAATGTATTTGCGAAAATAAAATATAAAAGATGTTTACAAGTATATTTATGAATCAGACATGTATACTTCATATTTTCCGGTTCTGTGGTGTATTCCTTGCTTCCAAAGGATAACCCTTTTATAGAACATATTTAATTTCTGGTCGGGTTCATCGGAGTCTAACTGTTTGTTTTCTTTTTCTCCAGCATTTCAGTGGTTTCTTAATTCCGAGTCCTCACCGTTGATTCATCTCTCTGGTTGTTTGATTTTGTGTTCTCGGAGATGTTGCACTGATGAGTTAGGAGGCCTTCATGCGGACTGAAGAAATTATTTGTCTAAATCGCGACGGAAGTAAGGGCGAGGATTGCGGCCGCGTAAAATCGATTTAAGTCCCCAACAGAATTCATTTGATGACCGTTACAAGGCGGTTCTTCTGTCGCGGTTTATTTTTGTTATGGTTTGTATTTGGGGGTGTGTTGCTTGTCTTCTTTTATAGCCAATTGGTTATTTTGTGGGAAAGTAACTGTCCTTTTGGCTTTCCGCTGTTGATGTTTCCAATAGGGTCTAGTTGTTTAATGTTTGTGCTTCTTTCCCTTTGGTGTCTCTGATGGGAGCTGTGGGTTAATTGTTAATTGTATCGATTCCTGATCATTGCCTTCACTTCTATTTTTTAGCATGATACAGCATCCGATTTTCAAGGTTCGTATATTCTCTGGGCTTCAGCCTTGAGCAGATTTTTCATTACGATAACACATCCGTGTGATATAGTGCATTTTTCAAACCTCAAAAAAAAAGGTAATTTTTCTGATGAAAATTTGTGATATTTTTCTTACTTATACTCCAAACATAGGGGCGGTTCTAACGAGTACCCACAACCTATGTCTTGGAGCAGAAATAAGGAAAATAACATTTACCCCCCTAAACCCCACTTTTCTCTATATAAAGTGGGGTTTAGGGGGGTCTTCATTTCACGGTGATGTTTACGTGATGGCATTTTTTTAGGAAAGGGCTACGTATAAATGGCTATTGCCAGTTAACTGTTAACTGGCAAAAGCAATTTTAACGTAAAACCGCTATTGCCAGGTGGCTTGCATAATTATTTCATTCCCGTCATTACTTTTTGCAGTTACTACTGTTATAACTGTAAAAGCTTACATGCATATGCTTGTTCTAGTGTTGTTGGTCTTGTGTAACTCGACTAAGATACGAATCGTTGACTTAATATAGCATTTTAATCACCTCGTTTTGGGAATATGTGGATATTTTTCTGATTGTTTCTGCTATAGACAACATCAATTCGCTATTTCCATTTTTCTAATTGCTGTTCCAAACATAGATCATGGATACTATTTAGCCTGGAATCCCTTTTTATGGCGTCATAAAAAGGCATCTTCAAACATAACCACTGGACATAAACGTGAATGCAACACCATAGCAACGTCTTTTTTTTTTTTTTTTATAATTTATTCTGAAGACATACATAGACATACACAGCAAATTACGTGTATAACACATTAATGAATATTTCCCAAGTATCAAGTACATATATAAATACATAGACCTGTACACATATACATGCATACACATACATATACTACACGTATACACGCGCCTATCGGTGTGTGTATATATACATCCACAAATATAAGTGCAATATGACATAGGCACGTCACATACACACACATACATATGTATTCATGCGCATATGATCCTATATATACTCATATACACGTATACATGGACTTGTGTTGCAGTAATTAAGCTCAATTATTCACAATGGCTTTTAAGACGACATTTTTACTATCATAGTTAAAGGTTCTTAATTACGGTCAGACTACTTTTTGTCAGGCTTAATATAAGTCAGTTCGAATCTTCAAATATTGTTATCCATTTGCCCCAATATTTTTGAAATTTTGTGTAGCGATAGTTTTTAATAGCGATCATTTTTTCTGACGCCAAAGCATTTTTAATTTCAAATTTCCATATGTTAAAATTTAAGGGTTTATTATTGATTCTACACTTATAAATAAAGTATTTTGTCAAAATAATGATATAGTTGAAAGGCTTATTGCAATCTTGGTTGTTGGAAATACCAAAAAAGACACAAAACATAGCTATACTAACAGACCCATTAATCTTTTCATTAATCCATTTTTCAATTTGATCCCAAAAATCAGAAACTATTCTACAATTCCAAAATAAATGAACTAAAGTCTCGGGCTGTACGTGGCAAAAACTGCAGAGATTATCATTTTTTATATTAATCTTATGGAGAAAGTCGTTGGTTGCTAAAATCCTGTGGAGAATCCTATATTGAAACCAATGCAATTTTGTGTTAGTACAAGATTTTGCAGGTATGTTATATATAGTTTTCCAATCTAGTTCTCTGTTAAAAATTTCATTCCATTTCCGTTGACTTTTTAACGTAATTACTTTTTCATTAATAAGATTATAAATATGTTTGCTTCCTTTTTTGTGTTTCATTATTTCTTTTATACTTAATGGAAGATAGCAATTACTCAATGGTATAGGCGTTAATCTGATATTAACATTTCTGACATAATTTCGCACAGATGAAATTATGCCAAAATAATCGAGATAGTTAGTATTTATATCAAATTTCTGTACAAACTGATCATAATTTAAGAAAGATCCATCTTCGCTTATAAGATCTCTTATAAAGCATATATTTTTTTCAAACCATCTTTGATAAAAAATCGATTTATTATTTATTTGAATATTGTTATTGTCCCATAGATTTACTGATAATATATCTTCAACAACGGAAATTTCGGTATGTTTATTTACTTCGACCCAGGCCTCTAAAACATCATTCCAAAATAGATTTGTGTTATTAGATCTTATTTGTTTTATAAATACTGTTCCTCGTTTCATTAACTGGTCTAAAGGGGCATATTTAGATTCGAAAAGTGTCTTATATTTAGTGTCTTTTACAATTAATCTCCGTATCCATGTGGATTTAAGAGCTACTATATAATTTGCTAAATTAATCATCTTTAAGCCGCCGTATTCATAGTCTTGCATGAGTACATCTCTTTTCACTCTATCTACTCCGGATTGCCAGATAAAATTAAAAAATTTCTTATGGAGGCTATTAATAGTATCCATTGATGGGTTTGGTAATGCTATGAATAAGTGATTTAACTTAGATATTATCAGGGTTTTGAGAATTGTTATCCGGCCAAATGGCGTTAAAATCCTTTTAGACCATTGCTTAAGCTCTTTCTCAATCTGCGTTATCTTATCTTTATAGTTCAACTCTAATATATCATCTAGGTTACAAGAAAAATTAATTCCTAATATTGTAAAATTTCGCTCTGTCCAATCTAATTTGAACCTATGGTTAAAGGTTTCTCCACAGAATTTTCTGCTCCCAATCCAAACCGCTTTGGTTTTAGAAGAATTCATTTTTAAGCCTGACATATGAGCAAACATATTAAGAGTATCAAGCGCCTCTGTTAGTGACTGCTCAGATCCATCTAAGAGTATTGTGGTGTCATCTGCATACTGCGATAGTGTATACTCTACTCCACCAATGTTGATTCCTTTAAGATTAGTGTTATTTTTTAACATAAGGGACAAGATCTCTGCACATAGAAGAAAAATATAGGGAGACAGGGGGTCGCCTTGGCGACAGCCTCTTTGTATTGAGAAAAATTCTGACAGAAATCCGTTTTGTATAACCGAAGATGTTATTCCATTATAAAATGTATTAATCCATTTCTTTATTGAATTACCAAAATTAAAAAAAAGTAAAACTTTTTGAATAAAGTCCCATGAAATTGAATCAAATGCTTTTTCAAAATCCACGATTAAAAGCAAACCTGGTATATCTTCGTCATCGACATATTTTAAAATATCATAAATAAATCTAGTATTTTCACCTATGTATCTTCCGGATATGAAACCGGTTTGATCATGAGAAATAAGTTTTGAAAGTTTTGATTTAATTCTTTCAGCGATACATCCCGATGCTATTTTATATATAACATTTAACAAGGTAATTGGTCTCCAGTTTTTAATGAAATGTCTTGCCTTTTCTCCCTTTGGGAGACATGTGATTAAACCCTGTCGCTGGGTAACCGATAACATCCCTAATCTATAGCCCTCATTTATTGCCTTAACAATGAAATATTTTAAATCTGAATAGAAAAATTTAAAAAATTCTGCTGAAAAACCGTCAGAGCCCGGGCTTTTATTGTTTTTCATTTTGCTCAGTACAAAAGCGACCTCCTGTTCCCTTATTTCACCTTCTAACTCATTTTTCTCCTCTTCTGATAAAACGGGGTAATCTATGTTTAAAATTTCGTTGATGTTTAAATCATTTATATCCCTATGTTTGTATAGATCTGCATAAAATTGTTGTACCGCCTTTAAAATATCGTCTTGTTTCGTAATAAAAGTTCCGTCATCTGTTAAAACCTTAGGTATTGTTTTATTAGTATAATTTCTTGACTCTAAAGCACAAAAATACTTTGTAGGTTTTTCGCCTTCTTCGGCCCATCTTAATCTTGCTCGTACCATAATACCTTGTATTTTTTCTTTACGTAAAGTTTGCAGTTCTGTTTTCTTTTCCTCTAATAAAGGTAGATTTAAAGTATCGGATTCTTCAAGATGTTTTATTTCTTTTTCTAATTGTTTTTCTTTAAGATCTTTTTGTTTCTTTTTATAGGCAGCATAGGAAATAGTTTTACCCCGGATTTCAATAAGAAGAGTTTCTAAAAATAACTGGTCTGAAATAGTAAATTGTAAATCATTACAGTTTCTGTTTTCTATGTAATCTAGGTTATATACTGGTAACATATATTGCTCTTTAACTTTTTTAATGCATTTTTGAACAGTTTCTACATATTCCCTATCTTTTAAAAGGCTATTATTGAATTTCCATAAACCTTTACCTTTTTTAAACTCATTTAGTAAAATTGATAGTACTACAATAGAATGATCGGACCTATAACCCGGTAAAATTTCAGTATTGTGTATACTACTCATAAAATTATCAGAGACTAAAAAAAAATCCAGCCTAGCTTGTTTTAGAGGGTTAGGTTTACGCCATGTGTATTTCTTTGTATGTTCGTTTACTTCCCTGTATGGGTCAATAAGATTTAACTCCTCTTTCATAGAAAGTATGTATGCTTTTGCCTTCGGGTTATTAATATGTACATAATTATAAGTATCTAAGTCTTGATCTTGGACTAAGTTGAAGTCACCGCAAATAATACATGTATCATTCTCGAAGTCTTCAATACCTTCTACCAAAGCTTGGTAAAATTCGGGCGAGTCTTCATTGGGTCCATATAAATTTATAAGTGTTACCCTTTTCCCTTCTATTTCCATATCAAGTATCAAGCTATTACCCCCCATATCTCTTTTAACTTTATGTACCTTATATTCAAAGTCATTGTTAAATAGAATGCAAACCCCTCTGGCGTTTGAAGTAAAGGAATTAAATATCACTTCCCCTCCCCATTCTGCCCGAATATAAGGTTCTAATTTATCATTAAAGTGAGTATCTTGTAAACAGTACATTTGGAATTGTTTACTTCTCATATGACAAAACATGTCCCTACGTTTTTGCTGATCATGCAGTCCTCTAACGTTGGCGCTTGAAATCTTAACTACGTTTGGTATATCTGTTTTTGCACCGTATAATTATTTTAAATTTAGACCATTGTAAAGTAGCCGAAAGCGGTATTCGGCTAAAATGAAACGACAAGTCCATATGAAAGTACAAAACCGGGAACAATTTTTTTTCCATGTACACACTGTATATGTCTTCAGAGAAAAACGAAATAACAATAAAAAATGAAAAAAATATAGAGATTAAGATAACCAGCACGTCCAGCTCGATGTATGGACAGTGTAATGACGTGACTGAATCCATTCCGACGGACAGATCAGTCGCGACTAACACTGTCAATGACATACATTTGGTCTCAGTCCTTTGCTACCTTTCCCGTTTTTTTGTGTGTATGTTCTTTTAACTTACCTATATATAAGCAATGCTATAAGCAATGCAATCAAATGCGTCTTATTAAAGTGAGCTGAAAATAAGACACAAGTGGCCTAAAAGAATATAATTATATTACTATGGTGATATACCTGTGCGCTATAAAGGCATTTTTGGTGGTTCTACAACTAACTTGTTTATGAAAATGTTCGATTTTTACCCTTTTCTAATAAAAACAACCAAACAAACAACAACAACAACAACAACAACAAAAAAAAAAAAATAACATAGATTGCTGGTGATTACAGGAAACCACCTCAATGGGGCGTTCCCAACAAGCACAAGCAATCCATGCCTTGTGGCAATATGAAAAACAGAGAAAAGCTACAAAAGAACCAACAAACATACAAGCAGGAAAACAAGAGAAGCAACCCAGCAGGCACACGTCGCCAGGGCAACGTCAAAGCAACGTCGGTGCAACGTCATGACGTTGCACCGACGTTGATGTGACGTTGCTTAAACGTCATGACGTTGTTCCGACGTCGATGCGACGTCACAATTACGTCATGTGCCTGCTGGGTTAATGAACATCACCGTGAGCCCCAAATTCCTCCAAATAAGATGAGCATACCGGGTGCTACCCGCTCGGACCTGTCAAATGGGCAATACTCCCTTCATACTAATTAAAATGCCATGTAGGTGAGATATATATTAGTAGTGTGTGTGTGTGTGGGGGGGGGGGGGGGGGGTGGACAAGCGGTGGTGTTTACATAAAGTTTGCATTAGGCTACGGTGGTGTTTACATGAAACTACGTTGTTTATAATTCACCCTCGTTCCTCATGGTGAGCTACGATTGGTTATTATTAACAGGGTAACGGCTGGAGGGTGGGTGTTTGTCTGCCCTGGAGCTAATCGGCCAAGCCAGCACTACCCAGGTCACCCCCGAGCCGACCATCCCATCCACCCACACCCGCCCTGGGCCGGTTTATACGTAAGCGGTCAACCAGTACAGCGTACACCCCCTTCTCCAAAAACTGAAATCAGCCCTTCATGAATCAGCGGAAGGGAGAAAATAACCGCAGAAATTACCCCATGATCAATCTCCACGAAAGAATGCTGGCACCGAACCCGTACGCGCATCCGGTGGGTGGCGGGGATAACAGGAGCAAGCGGCTGTGTTTACTTAAGCTTTGCATGCATGCCTGGACATAAAAAACTATATTATTTATATTCCATCCAAATAGTTAAAAAAAAAAGGGTCAATTTGAATGATATCAAAATTCTAGTAATTCTTAAGCAATATTGGATATTTTATGGCTTATGAGTAGTTAATTTATTTTACCGTGCCCGCGTCCAATAGTTTTGCCTAACTATCGTATTATGGTGCACGGAGTCAAACCGTTGCATGGACGTTAAAAAATTCTTGGATTATTATCGTTATTATAACAAATGATAGAAAGTGGTTTTGAAGTGTATTAAAGCATTTGTACTAAAATATTTGTGTGGCCTTCAGAATTGGAATTGTGTACATATACAGGTAAGAAAATTTTCCACTTATAACCCTGTCGAAAATGGGGGTCTTCAAGGGGAAATTCTTGGTGTACGAAAGATAGGCAGATTGTATGGGCCGCCGTGTGTTCTAAATGATTATATGCAGAATTTGTACACATCTGTGCAAAAAGTAGTGCATTTTTTCTCATCCCCAGATTGGCCACTTTTCTGGTGAAAATATGTGATATTTTACTTATTTGTACTGCAAACATATATTGTGGGTGCCTGTCTGAGCCGCCTCATTGAGGCATTCTAATGAGCACCCACAATCCATGTGGAGCAACAATGAAAAACAAATACTGTATGCCTATGTAAACCCCAGTTTTCTCTATGATGTGGGGCTCATGGAGGTCTATATTTCACGAGCTTGTTTACATGAAGGTTTCCTGCATAGAAAGTGTGTATTTCCTGTAACATTTCATATTAAAACATAGCATGTATCAATGTGAGAGACTAAGCTACTATTTTGCAGTTTATCTTAAAGAAATACATTCCAACCCTTATCCCGCTGTTTACGACAACCCTTATCCTTGGAAACAGTGAAGATCCAGATCAGATGGCTTCTGAAGAAGCCATCCGATCAGGATCCACACTGCTTGACATCCAGCTCATGGATCTGCAAGAACAAACTACATCAAGCAATCCGACCGGTTCAGAGTCAGAAATGAGTGTGGCCCACATGAATATTCAGCAAGACACGGGTGAAGGATGGTATTTTAGAAACAATTTGCTTATCTTAAATCTCAACAGTATTGTAAGACAGCTCAAGTGGATAGAGCATCCCAAATTCCTGTTATGAATTCCTGTCACTGAGAGGGAGATCCAGTTCATCCAATTAAACCCTCACTGCTGTACTTACAAGGAAGGGTACAGACAACAACAAGGTATTTTTTTCTGTGGTGTCTGAACTAGATCAGGTACTCATTACAATTGCCTCATTGAGGCGGTTCTAAAGAGCAGCCACAATCCACAGCCCCGAGCATATTCCGGAACAGAAACATAAATGATAATTCAATCATACTCCTGTAAACTCCAATCTTACTATATAAAAGTATGGTTCTAGGGGGTTCAAAATTATATAGGCGTACTTATGAGATGTTCTAAAAATAGACGGACAAGTCCAGTAGGTGGCAATTTATGTTAACCCTCTTATCATAACATTCCAACTTCACACCTTTAAGGATGGCATATCTATAAATGACCTTTTCCTGGGTTTCATATAAATCAGTGATAGTCACGTGGTCATCAGCAATGTAAAACAACTGTTTTCAGTAACTTAAATTTGATTGACATTCAATCAGTATATCAATCAAGAGTAACATTACATGAATAATAGGCTCTTGTTTTTATGTAAAGAATCTTGTATGAACACACACCCAATCCACACCCATTTCTATCCATCAACCAATCAAATTGCCCGATGCAATCCATTGCCACAAATTCATAAACCAAATGCCAAACAGTGTAGGTCCCGATCAGTTGGCTTCTTCAGAAGCTTCTTCAGAAACCATCCGATCTGGATTCACACCGTTTGCAAAGAAAGGGGTTGTCGCAAACAACAAGACAAGGGTTAAAACAGTGTTACTTGTCCCGACATACCCAAGAAATGAGATAAAGATGATGGAGAAACAAGAGTGTTTGTTATACTATATATATCCTCTGCCTAATTGGAATAGGCCTGTATACAAACAGGTCTGGTACAATATCTACAGCATTTACCTCGGAAACTCAGACAGACAGGACTCGCACACGAACTTCATGGTGCAAAAACAGTGTGTGTCCAGATGGCAAGCCACAGAACAAATTCAACATGGCACATCATCAGTGTCCACACTTTTTGCCATTTATCCAACCATTTCTGTGCCCCTGTTCCTGGGACACTGAATTGTAACTGTTTAATTTTCAGAGTAAGTATGGTAAAGAGCCTGTATGCCCGAGCATCCGGGGCCAATGCAATATTTGATGTAAGATATATATTTTCAAATAAGGTACCATAAGGTGTGTGTGTGAATTCGGGTTTAACGTCGCTTTCAACAATTTTTCAGTCATATCACGACGGTGTCTGGTTGCGACAGGGAGCTCAATGCTCACATTTATAGTGCTGCCTCACTGAAGTATCATGTCCCAGACACATTACATGATACCACACCCAGTCACATTATCCTGACACTGGATCGACCAGTCCTAGCTCTACCCCGTAAATCTGAGTGCCAAACGAGGAGCAGCTAGTACCATTTTTAACGACTTTGGTATGTCGCGGCCCGGGGTCGAACCCCAGACCTCCCGTTCCCCGGAGCGGACACTCTACCAACTGAGCTATCGGGGCCGGTGGTACCATAAGGTATGTATTAAACAAATTAATATTTGTCTAACTATATCATCATGAATGAATTTAGAAGAATAGTTTTTTTTTTTTTTTTTTTTTTAGAAAAAGGTGTATATCATGTGGCATGCACACTCAGAATTGTATTTTTTATCTTAACGCCATAACCTTGTGACTTCATGGAAGTTTTTAATGCTCCGAAATCAGTTTTCCTAGTGAAACTGTTTAAAAATTCTGCACAAAACACAGACAGGGGATGCCCACCACAACTGTCACAGTTAGGCAGCTCTGATGAGCATCCACAATCCATGACCCCAGCAAGAATATGAGTAAATACCAAGTATCCATTTAAACCCTGCTTCACTCCATATGAAGTCAGGCCTACAGGGGTGTGTGTTTTGCAGGTCCTTCAACACAGTTTTAGGTTCTGTATTATTCAGAATTCAAAGGCACAGTCTGCTTTTATATGAAAGACAAAAGGGAGTGCAGTCACAGATTTTTTTTTTTTTTTTTTTTTTTAAACCCTATCTCTTCCGTACTCATCATGAAAACACACCTTAGCAACGTCTTTGTAACGACATGACGTTGCATCAACGTTTGTGCGACGTTACCTAGACGTCATGTGTCCGCTGGGAATATACTGTGGCACGGACCACATATATACTCGTAAATATATATTGGTGGCTTTCATACGAGTATACACGACCGACGTTTTAGAACAGAAATTAGAAGAAATATAGAGAATACCAGGTTCGTGTCTTATGATATCAAGTTTATCAGGCAAGGCTTCGAGAACGCTTGTAGAATCGCGAGGCTTGCCGAGCGATTCTGCATGCGTTCTCGAAACCGAGCCTGATAAACGTGATACCAAAAGACACGAATCTGGTATTATATTTATCAGATTATCCCCTTGTAAACTCTTTAAATCGGCAATTTACGATCAGTCATTGCGTCCCACATTCCGGCGCGGAATATATAATGGGGCGGTATTTTTACTATCAGCTGACCGTTATTTTTATTTATTTATTTTTTTTAATCATTTTAAATGTATTTTTTTTCCAATTTTTTCTAGTAATTGTAACTTTTTAGCCATTTTTGCCGGTAGTTCGCTTCCGCTTCATTCATGAAAGTGCAATATCACGTTGACGTGATAAAGCTCACTTGTCCTGAGATAGCATATCTTTATCAGGACAATGCGTTACAATGCAATATATAAAGGGGGTAACTGATAAAATGTAATCTCTGTAATCCCAACTTCATTACAGAGGCATGCAACATACTGAAAACCACTTCTTGAACTCACTAGTAACAAATATTTTGCATGGAAATAAATTTGATTGCTCAGGCAGACTAAAGTTGTTGTTAACCCTTGTCCTGCTGAGCCCGGATATGCCTTATTTTTCCAAACAATGAAGATCCAGATCAGATGGCTTCTGACGAAGCCATCTGATCAGGATCTACATTGTTTGCCATTCAGATTGTGAATGTGTTGCAATAATTTGCATCAAATAATCCGGTTGGTTGATAACCGGTAGTGGGTGTGGCATATATGAATATTCAGCAAGACAAGGGTTAAATATCTAAATTAACGAAGACGCCTAGGCAGTGTAATACATAGTAGGACTGGGGTTTGCATGGGGCATACTATAAGAATCTTATATGGGTGTGAGTGGTGGATGGAAAAATCCGTCCCGAGGGACACTGTCACGAGGCTTGCCGAGTGATGCCGGACAGTGATCCCTCGGGACGGATTTTTCTATCCACCCCTCACACCCATATAGGATTCTTTTTCTTGCATACCTTCCATTTCTGTTGCGAATTTTTAATGCTGCTGTCACTCCGGTTACCGACGTCCACCATTTTGTGATGACACAACAGGAATGTTTAGTGACGTCACGCATGACGACGCCGCGCATGAGGTTGTAATCAACCAGTGTATTTATCAAACACGCGATTATATTCGATTTGGGGTCGGAACACCAGAGTCAGAACATAAATTTCTATCCCAGGGTAAAATCACGGATTTCCTTGTCTGGTGTGCAAGAAATTATTTTCCTTATTTCTGCACAAAAACATAGATTAGAGATACTCGTTAGTTCCTAGAATCTATGTGGAGCAGAAATATGAATAATATTGAAATTTTCAATTTTTGGTGGTAAAATTATCCACTATATTTGAGTAGGCGCCTTTTGGTAATGAATATTTCATTGCATTGAATAGATGTGTTTTAATAATGTTATGTTTTTAGCGAGTAGAAAATAACAGAAAAATATAGAGAGTCTTTCATCCATTCGCATACATGTAGAACCACAACAGACAACTGATCTCTGCAAGTTGCATTTTTGTAGCATATAGCTTATTATATTAGATGGGTATATGCCACTTGTTTTTGCTATAACCGTTTAACTGGTAATAACGGTTTTACGTTAAAATGGCTATTGCCAGTGGCAATGGCAATTTTAACGTAAAACCGCTACTGGCAATAGCAATTTTTACGTAAATTTCGCTATTGCTAGTTAACTAGCTGGCAATAGCCACTTCGTTTTTTTTTTAGTTTCAGAAAATGTCATCAGTAGACGGGGACAAGACATTATTAGAAGGTTTAGACCAGGTAGATGACGGTGCTGCCAGAGGTACCAGTGATTTAGTGTCCCACTGTAAAATGACAGACCATGATATACTGGACATGAAAGTACAGTCCTTCAATGAAGTAGACATACAAGAAGAAGACGACGAGGAACTGTCTTATATACCAGGATGCTGTTTTCTGTCTAACGGGGATGTTGTATTGTGTGACAATTACAATCACAAATTGAAATTGTTAGATCGAAACTGGACAATGAAGAAATCATTTAATTTGCCTGGTCCTCCATGGGATATAGCGGTTTTCAATGAACATGAATTAATCGTTTCTTTTCCCCGGCTTGAAAAGTTACAGTTTGTACGCATGTTTCCAGATTTGGAACTTGGGCATGAGATTGCACTAGGAGCTGAGTGTTGTGGTCTTGACGTATTTAAAGATGAAATATACACCGCTGTAGAGACAGAAATCTGGAAACTGGATAAAGCAGGAAATGTCACAAGCAGGGTTAATTTCCCTCAGGTATTTACATACTCTCCAGACTTCCTACGTCTCAGTAAGTCAGGCTCTATACCGCGCGTGTATCTAACAGATCGTGCATGCCATAAACTGCTATGCTTGGAAATTGATGGAACAGTAGTGTTTCAGTACGAGCATGAAGATCAGGAGTGTCTGGGTGGGATTTACGTTGACTCAGAAGGGAACAGTTTTGTCTGTGCCACTGAGTCCAGCAATATTGTTGTGATAACAGCAGATGGCAAGAAACACACAAATCTTCTTACAGAAATGGAGATCACGAGACCAACATCCATAGCTTTCAGACCAGAAGGTGGAACGCTTGTTGTTGGTTGTCGGCGAACATCAAAATTGTTTGCATCTATGCTTGCAAAATAAAAACGTGTTTTACCTTATGCGACAGTTAAGGTTTGTTAGTTTGTTTACGCAGAAACTGACGCATGAGCTGCAACGGAAGGTCAGGTGGTTTTTCTCCGGGTACTCCGGTTTTCGCCCACCCATGATTAACGATCGGCTCGATATGAGTGAAATAATCTTGAAAGGGCCGTAAAACCCAAACAAAAAAAAAAAAAAAAAAGAAAAAAACTGACGCATGACACGAGAGCGTTTTGCGCTTTTTTCTGTACTCATGCTCGTGCGCAGCCAAATACAGTCGAACTTTGATAACTCGAACACCTTTGGAACCATGGAATTTTGTTCGAGATAGTGGTTGTTCGAGCTATTGAGGTTACTCATACTGCCAGGCCATGTGTGATAAAAGATATCGCCTAAGGATATATATTCCCCTTTTTATAAAATAAATGTATGTTGTGTGTACTCATTAGAATCGCCTCAATGAGGGCGATTCTATTGAGTACGCACAACATACCTATTCAAGTTAAAATGAAACAAACCCAAACCTCCATAAATGAAACTAAACACATATATATCTGGGGCCAGTTGTTCAAAACTAACGACGTCGTTAGTTAACGTATCGTTAAAACTTTGATCATTTATTATGGTAAATATGCTAATATTTTTGCTGAAAAATGTGAGCAGCTTTTGCATTTGCAAAAGCTGCTCACATTTTTTCAGCAAAAATACCAAAATTTTAGATATTAAACTTGCTAGAACAGTTAACAATATGACCACTAACGAGCTCGTTAAGCTAACGAGGCTTTGAACAACTGGGCCCTGGAGCTATAGGAACAATTCTCCAGGGGCCCAAGGATGGGTTCAACTTAGCTGTAGTAAACGAATCATCCGTATTCGAGTTATCGAAGCTTCATAGTAATGGCTAAATGGATGACTTCTTGTATCGAGGTACCTCGCGGTCTTTACTACATGTATGCGTGCAGCGAAGGCTCAGGCGAGACAAGTTCCTTAGCTGATCGCAAATCCTCTGCCTTTTTCATTTCTGGTCACCTAAGCAATGAGTAAGATTTTCGTATGGGCCGGCTTATATAGATGTTTCTTGTGGCTCTAGTAATAACATATTTAATATGTTAATCGCAGAAACAGTAATTTAAGTATTTTATGGTAACTGAAGGATAGTTGCTTTTTTTTTTTTTTTTAATTTTTCAATTATCCATAAAAAACTATGATGTGGAGGTTCTAATTAGTGCCCACAACATTGGTTTATATGGTGAAATAAGGAAAATATCATTCAATTATCACAAAATACCCTATCTGTTGCTATGGTTATTATGTTAACCTTTTCCACCGCCCGGCCGTTGGGGCTAGAAAAAATAAATGGGCTGCAAGATGCTTCCACGCAGAGCTGAAACCGACCACACACGAGTACTGGTAAACAGCTTAGAGGATCTAAGCCTGTCCAAGCAAATCGCTGCGGGTCGGTCCGCGCATGCTTATAAAGCTCAATGCCGGGTAAAAGTCCCACAAAATTGGAAGCAACGTCTCGAAAATGACCTATACAGTGTTGACGGGGACGTTAAACCTCCAATCAAACAAACAAACATAACCTGCATGGATTATGGGATATCGTTAGAAACGTAATGGTTATTGATATATAACACTGTTGCAGCCTTTTTACCGGTTCTGGTAGCTTGGTTGGCGTGTTCACGAAGTTTTGGTTCGGTTTTGGTTTTACGGCCCTTTCAAGATTATTTCACTCATATCGAGCCGATCGTTAATCAGAGGTGGGCGAAAACCGGTGTACCCGGAGAAAAACCACCTGGCCTTCCGTTGCAGAACTTGGCGTCTCACATGTGACCCGAGCGAGGCTCGAACCACACCGGTGAGAGACCTAATGATCAAGAGTCAGCGCTCTTAACCACTAGACCACGGAGGCCCGGTTGTGTTCACGAAGTTAAGCAACGGATATCGCGGTTTGTACCCGGATGGGTGACCGCGTTGCTTGACTTCGTGGACGACCCGGTACACGCTACATCGGTGGGATTGGAACACTGCCGCTGGATTTGTTGCGGAGACTCCGCCTTCGGGTATGCCTAGCGATGCCTGTGTGACTTCGCGACGAAGTCAAGGGACTTCGCGACGAAGTGAAGGGATGAGGGCGAGAAACTTTAACAGTGACATGTATTGATATATTTCACTTTTACCGCAGCCTTGGTTCTATAGCGACGCGGGTAGAATGGTTGGCTTATCATTGCGGTTATGGGTGGTCGCGTTGCTTGACTTAGACGCTAAAGCACGTTCTCACCGAGGCGTTTCTCTCGAGTGCTTAAGAGCATAAAAAGGAATATAAGGATTTTATAAATACCATTCTTATCCATTTCCCATATCTGTATGTTAAGCTGAATGCTACATTGTACGTTTAAATGTTTTTTTTTTTGTTTTTTTTTCATGTACATTTAACCCATTCAGTACCAGAAACCCCATAAAGGGGTACCTTGGAAAACAGTGCAGGCCCAGATCAGACGCCGCAGGACGCGGCGTCTGATCGGGGCCTACACTGTTTGCGAAACGTTCAGCCAATTTCCAAATAGATTTTGAAGGAAACACAACCTGACTTCCCTACATTTTGAAATGGACTCCTGCTATATGTAAGGAGGAAGATTCCAATTGGTACAAAAAGGATTAACCTTTGCCGTGCTGCTGATCTCGACAACCACTACATTTGCGAACAGTGTAGACCCAGGTCAGATGGCTTCTCTGATTAAGATCTTCACTGTCTTCCCTTCAGTTTGTCAACTGTACGAATATTTTGATCGGTTGATACTCAGAAATGGGTGTGACTGAATTAACACGTTCAACAGGGCAAGTGTTACATGTAATATTACGTATCCATATCGCCCCCGCCCTTCGGGCCTTGGAGAAATGGACTGGGCGGCATGTTGCTTCCATGCAGAGCTGCAACCGACGGCACGCATGAGTACTGGTAAACCGCTTATAGAAGGTCTAAGCCTGCCAGGGCAAAGTGGTGCGAGTTGTCCATGCATGCATATGAATCCTATTGGTTTCATTGGGCGGAAGGGCTTGAGTAGTCATTTCACCACAGTGTCGGGTAAAAGTCCCAGAAAATTGTAAGTAACGTCTTCAAAATTACCTAAATAGTATTGACGGGACGTTAAAACACGTTTCCATACTTAATTTATGCAAGTTTCGCATTTCTAAGCATTAAATTTATAAACAGTATATTTTATGGTGGTTTGATGTTAAATGTTTCAAATTTAATATTGTGGTTCAGGTACTCGCTTTTTATAATAGACTGTCTTCAGTTCGATCCAGGCACATCACGTGAACAAGTCCGTAAAATGACCACCCCCACCCGGAACCCAGCTTTATGTGGGAGAAAACTGGGTTTTAATGGCATCTCAAGCCCTGTCGCCCAATGAAACCAATAGGGTTTATAAGCATGGACGGTCCGACTCATGCGCACCGCTTTCCCAGGGCAGGCTTAGATCCTATAAGCGGTTCACCAGTACTCGTATGCGGGTCGGATTCAGCTCTACGTGGAAGCATCATGCATCCCATATATTTCTTCGGGGCTTGTCGGGTAAAAGTCCCACACAATTGGAAGCAACGTCTCCAAAATGATCTTTGCAGTGTTGACGGGGACGTTAAACCTCAAATCAATCAAACAAACGGGGGTGTACATTATTTTTCGTATATCTGCTCCAAGACATAGGTTGTGGGTACTCGTTAGAACCGCCTCAATGAGACGGACATAAAGAGCACCTACAATCTATATTTTGAGTATAAATAAGAAAAATATCGTAAATTTTCAACGGAAAAACAGCCATTTTAGAGATATGAAAGAATGCACTTTGTCGAACAGGTGTGTTGACAAATGAAATTCCAGTTTTAATTTTAATCAAACTTCAGTGGCTGGAGTAGTTCGAGCCACCGAGGGTCCCACAAACAGTAAAATTCCGTGATTAAGACCACCAAAATTAAGACTTATTCTCCTTTACAGAGCATATTTAAATGGTTTCAGTCATTGTTTCCGTGTGTTGCTTGCACCCAGTGTCTTCTTGAAAGAGGCCACTTTTGCGACTGTTCAAAAGTGGTCTTTAAAGACCACTTTTGAACAGTTGCAATGGTGGTCTTATTGTAGAAATCTTACTGGTCTAGACATCAAGGGGCTGACTAAGGAATGTCTTTTTGTTAGGAAAGTGATCCGGAAAAATCCTAAAATCTCGGACATCTTGAGTTCTTGTTGTAATTCTCCTAAAATTTTAACAACTTGTTTCACGATTCTGCAAGGAGTCCAGAAGGTGCAGATAGAATGACAATGACTGTAGATCCTGATCAGATCGTTCCTCAGGAGCAGTCTGGTCTCGGTATGCACTGCTTGCCTAGGCCTGTCTGTCCCAGTACTAAGCATCATAACGTTTAACCAATCAATTTCTGTGCTTTAAGCAAACAGTATAGACCCTGTTCAGACACTGCTTTCTGTGGCGTATGATCTTGGTCTACACATTTTGCCAACCACAACACATGAGTCAAGTTCAGATCGATTTTACAGGTTACCCTCTTTACATTTAGGGGAATAGATACACATTCAGGGGAGGCAACTCCACAGAAAGTATTCTTGTCTCCGATGTCAATAAGGTCAACACTTAAAGAAAAGAATTTGCTCCTGAGGAGCAAATTCTTTCCTTTAAGAGTAGGCCCATTTTTCAGTGGGACAGGGCTTACACAAAAGCGTTCAGGAAGTCCCGAAAGTTGTCTCCCTTTGAAAAATGGCGGAAAATTCTGCCAGGTTTTCCCATTTCCCTTAAACGGACCTCACAACGATACGACAAGCTAGGCTGTAACTAATAAAATGACCCGGATTTCGTTTAAATCAGTGATAGTCACGTGGACATCAGCAACGTTAATCAGCTGCCCTTAGTAACTATCGATCGACAGTTCGACCTTTGAACAACCAGTCACTGACTCGAATCCCACACTTCAAGGCCTTGGCTCGAATATACACGTATTTGTTTAAATACCTTTTTGGTTTGTTTGGGTAGAAGGGCTTGAGAGGTCATTTCATCTCAATGTCGGGTAAAAGTTCCGCAAAATCGGAAGCAACGTCAGTAGTGTTGACGGGGACGTAAAACTTCTAATCAAACAAACAAACGCACCGCAATTCTTCTTTTCAACTGTCTATAGTGCGAACAATTTGACCTGAGACTGACCTTTATGCAACGAATAAATTATTCAGTGCTGTCGCCTATTACGTCGGCTTTAGTAAACTTCTCGTGAATTTTCGGCATCACGTGAATAGCGGTCCATTTACCGACCTCTATGTATTGTTTATCGCCATCTTCGGAAAACGACGGAGATATGTATAGTTCGCCAACAAATAGCTGGCAGTGACGTAGCTGACTATTTGAGCTATTTTACCGTTAGCCCCATAAGCTTTGCATTGTTCAGAACAAAAACAAGTCGTGGCGTCACTGCCAACTATTCCTCGACGGACAGTAAATGCGAAATTATGTTAATAGAGTTCCCCAGTCTCGGGTCAATTTGTTCGAACTACACCTAGGTAGATTATATACATACCATACAGGTATATCACCACTCCCTGACAACTGCGTCAGTCGACTCTTTGGCTCAGTGGCCAGAGCACTGGACTTTCACCCGAGTGGCCTGGGTTCAAATCCCATCATTGGAGAGGATTATTGCGACCACCCTTACTTTCGCTTTAATGTAGAGTCCATTTCTCAAGAAAGGGGGTCTTTCATTTGTGCCCACGCATATTTTCTTTGAACTTTGTATATTAATAACTCAGCATATGCAACCTATAAAAATGTATTTAATAAAGTATATAAATCAAAGTAGGACTCAGGAGGCCACTCTAACTGACTCCCTCCATGAGCTGGTGTCTGTCTCTAAATAAGTGCATCTTAAATCTTATGTTTTATTTAGTTTCAAGATCTGTGAACTGGATTGAATGCAGAACTCCATAGGCATTCCTTTGATACTAAAAAACCCTTTGAATTAATTAAAGTTTACATTTTCTGATAAAATAATTATCAAAAATCTCATTTTTTAATTAAAATTTAAAAAAATTATCAAAATTCAACCCCTAAGATAAATATGTTCTAGTCTTTGTCAAGATTTCATTTTGCTAGGAAAACTTGCCATATGTATCTTCTTTAGCTACGCCAAATTTCATGAAAATCCAAAACAGGTAACATTGTAGTTTTTCACCTTTAATGGATGTAGGTCGTTTCTGCAAAATTTACTATTTCATTGAAATCATCCAAGAACATTACAAAAAGGTAATTCGTAACACTTACATTATAAAAATGAGATTATAGAAATCAAAATGAATACATACTGAGCTGATCTAGCTTAGAAACTATTAAAATGTCATGAATTTCTGATATTTTCCTTTCATTTATACACTATGATCTATCCAAAATAGTATATAGTAAAACATTAAATCAAAAGGTATTCTAATCAACAAATTAGGCTTAACAAGTATATTGCTTTTTTATTAGCAGCAAAATTATTGTGAACATGCGCAACTTTATTTAATGGCTTTGCATAAGTCATGCTACTCAAATAGGTGTAAGGCAAGGTGATCCATTATTTTCATTTCCATACCAAGCTGATATGCAAGGACGCAATGGTCAGTGGTTTGTTGTTACTAGTAAAAATAGTTCTGTTGATAAATCCATGGCCAGATTAAGCCTTAGATATACTCTGTCTTTATGAACGCTGGATTATTATCCTAAAAAAAAAGTTAGAGTAATTATTGGTTAGTATTTCCAAAAATCGAAATGTCACTGATATTGAGTTTCTGTTGCAAAAGATATCATTGGTGGATGAGGCGCAGCATATTTGGTGTAAACAAAGCTGTCCCATGACGCAGAGAAATTTTGCTATTAGACAGGGAGAGAAACAGTTTCCTTCCTTATAGTACACATGCATACATATGTCTCTTTTCTGCATTGGTATTGTAATTGTTGACGTTTCTTTAGTGTCTTATTTTTTCTATTTACTTTGTCAATATACTGGTTAATGTATCGGAAGCGAGCTTTTAGTATTTTGTTCTGGTTGTAAAACTTTCATCCACTTCTTAAATGTTTCTGCTGAATGCAAGTTCACTGTTTTTAAGCACTGTTCTTGCTTGCTTTTTGTTCATTAATAATTACCAGTACATTTCTGTGCAATGTATCTCTCAGCTTAGAAAGAGCATTGCATTGTTTGGACAGAAAAATGCATCACAATGTATTTACTGAAAATAATTTAAAATCCTATGAGTAATGCGATAACTACTCACAGATTGAATAATTATTATCAACAGTTTAAATGCTTCTTGATATCTTACATAATGTGCTTTGTAATTACTGCAACAACTGCTGAGATAGGTAAATGAAGTGAAAGACCTATCACCTTAGCACCATTACCAAATTAGACGAGGAAACTGTGCACATGATTACATGAATGCGTTTGATGACGTTTGTCATCAAAACCATTGCGGTATGGTTCTGTAGACAAAATAGTTTGTTCCATAGGGGGCAAATTTACTGAAATGGCTGTTTTGAAATAATACTTATAATTATGCTATGAACTACTTACACAAACCATACTATACTATAGCCATCCAAATTGAAAGCAATAGTAAAGTATTATTAAACAGCATGACCAAAACATGATAATCATATAATTTCACATTTTGCTGAATCAGGAATATCAGTATTCAGTCTGTTAAAACATAATGTTACCGGTCCTCAAATTCCATCAAAATTCATCAACATGTTCCTAATATATGTGGGTAGTTTTCATGCTAAAATGGTGTCTTGACAAAAATTGGAACATGGTAAAAATGCATATAGAATTTTAATGAATACAAAAATAGGAGCTGAAATATGGGGACACCATCAAAGAAAACTGAATGCCCAGCCACTATTACTAGACATATGAGGTCATTCATAGTATCAACTAACTCACCAATTATGGCTTTAATTCATAAAGCATAGCAGCATTAGATATATGAAACTCTGAATACTGTAGACAAGTTTATATCAGAGTACTCTCTGTTGTGATAGAGACTTCATAAAATATGTAATAAATTTACTACGGAAATGAAATTTAAAAGTGAATTCATCGTAATTATAATGGATATACCCATCGCAATTATTTTGCATAATTTCATCAAAATCCAAGCGTGGGCAGAAACCAATGCAAATTTCCTATACCTTGAAAGACCCCCTTTAAGAGCTTCATTAATGATACTTGGTACAAAATTGCATCTAAGAATGGCAACTTAAATGCAAGCATTAGGAATGGTTTCATTAGGAGTCATTCTCAAAATTTAGATTGCACATTCTAAAATTGTATTATTCACATTTCCTGCGTTAAACCTCGTTTTAAGCTGAGGCCCAAAAAAAAAAACAAATGGGTGAATAAATTGGCAGCTTCACTAAAAACTTCCAAACTTATTGCCAGCGATCTTATGTGTAGGAATATAAGAATCTTATATGGGTGTGAGGGGTGGATGGAAAAATCCGTCCCGAGGGTCACTGTGCGGCATCACGAGTCCCTAGGGACTCAGAGTTCGCTTTGACTCATTTTTCTATCCACCCCTCAGACCCATATAGGATTCTTTTTCTTGCGTACCATCCATTTCTTAGCGCGGATTTTTAATGCTGCAGTCACTTCGGTTACTGACGTCCGCCATATTGTGATGACACTACAGGAATGTTTAGTGACGTCACTGTAACGTGATGTGATGTCAACCTTAACGACGGCGCATATGAGGTCGTATTCAACAAGCGTATTTATCAAACACGCGCGAATATTCGATTTTGGGTAAGGACACCAGGGGTAGAACAGAATTTCTATCCCAAAGTAAAACTATGGATTTCCTTATCTGGTGTGCAAGAAAAAGAAAAATAAACTAGAGAAAGTGACCAATAGGTCACGAATACCATCGGCAGGTGCCGCCAAGTATTGCCAAATACAGTTTCTGAGTTTTTGACCTTGATATCAATTTCTATGTTTATGACATTGGTCTGATGACAGGAGTATCTATTATGCACCGATAAAATGTCACATATAAAACCTATTCATACGTTTTAGGTACGCGACGATTAAAAGCCAAAAAAACTATACAAAAACTTTAACATGAATATAAAAGTGTCAGGACAGCAGGAGTCAAATCATTGTTACTATACTCGTAGTTTGTCAGCTGTAAAGTAAATAGAGAATACCAGGTTCGTGTCTTTTGATATCAAGTTTATCAGGCAAGGCTTTGATAACGCTTGTAGAATTGCGAGGCTTGTCACTTTCCGTTGAAAACCAATCTGAAATCATTGAAGCCTTTCGCTCGACTTCCAAATATTTGGATAATTTATTAAAAATTGACAATACCTATTTCGACGGTTTGATCAGTGAAATTTACCCTCCAGAACTTCAGTTAAATAAAGCAAATTCTTCTGATATCGAGGCACCGTTTTTGGATTTACATCTATCTATTGTAGATGGGTTTGTTTCTTTGCCAGAGTATCTAGTCATGTAACTGACTGCGAATTTACAGCAGATAATGTATCAATCATGTGACTGCTGACGTTGACACGGAAGGTCTAGGGCACAGTGACAGAAATTTGCATGATATTCATATGACATACCAATGTAAAACATTTAGTGTCTATCTTTTATGATATTGGGAGTTGATATGTGGTATTATCAGTTACCCCCTATATATATTGCATTGTAACGCACTGACCTGATAAAGATATGCTATCTTAAGACAAGTGAGCTTTACCACGTCATCGTGACATTGCAATTTTATGAATAAACCGAACTACTGGCAAAATGACAAAACGGGTAGGGGTCAAATTCAGTGTATAAATACTGTTTGTCAATTATGAAAGCAATATCTTGTATTCAGTGTGTTGTTTTTGTGTCATTATGGAAAAAAAATATGAATTAATTCATGATCACATGACTTGGATATCAAGGGGTGTAACTGAAATACGAAACTACTGCTATGGGATATTTATCGCTACGCTTCCTGTTTTATACAGTGTCCTGGCTGCATTTGGTTATTGCTAAAAAGTAAACGGCTGGCAGGGGTCAATTTCTAGCCCCCTTTCATTTTTGGTAGGTGTACAATAGAGCTGAATGCTGACAATTGTCCTTGCAAATGCAGTGTGCTGCCAGGGCTCCCTTGAAAACAGCAGAAAATGGTAAAAATTAGCAGCAGAAGTGGGTGGGGTAGTATTTTTTTACATAGCCATAACATTGGCTGTACAGTGTACAAGCTATTGAAACCATTTTCAAATTATTATGTGGCAAGTCACACAAAAGCGAAAGGTTGCAAAGTGTACTATTTGTTACGGCTCAAAAGACTTCATCCGCTGCGCGTTCGAGTCTCGACGTCAGCTTGGAATAGTGGTTTGCTACCAAAGGTAAATTATTTGACGCCCATCGAATTATGAACAACATCGGGTCACGACCGGGGGTCACGAGCAAAGTTAACCCTTATCTTGCTAAATTTTCATTTAGGCCACACCCATTTCTGTCTATCAACCAATCGAATTACTTGATGTAATTTATTGCTACAAATTCATATACTGAATGCCAAACAGTGTAGATCCTGATCAGATGGCTTCTTCATAAGCCATCTGATCTGGAGCTACACTGTTTGCAAAGATAGGGGTTGTCTTGAACAGCAAGATAAGACTTCTTCATAAGCCATCTGATCTGGATCTACACTGTTAGCAAAGATAGGGGTTGTCGTGAACAGCAAGATAAGACTTCTTCAGAAGCCATCTGATCTGGATCTACACTGTTTGCAAAGATAGGGGATGTCGTGAACAGCAAGATAACACTTCTTCAGAAGCCATCTGATCTGGATCTACACTGTTTGCAAAGATAGGGGTTGTCTTGAACAGCAAGATAAGACTTCTTCAGATGCCATCTGATCTGGATCTACACTGTTTGCAAAGACAGGGGTTGTCGTGAACAGCAAGATAAGGGATCTTCAGAAACAATCTGATCTGGATCTACACTGTTTGCAAAGATAGGGGTTGTCGTGAACAGCAGGATAAGGGATCTTCAGAAGCCATCTGATCTGGATCTACACTGTTTGCAAAGATAGGGGTTGTCTTGAACAGCAAGATAAGACTTCTTCAGATGCCATCTGATCTGGATCTACACTGTTTGCAAAGACAGGGGTTGTCGTGAACAGCAAGATAAGGGATCTTCAGAAACAATCTGATCTGGATCTACACTGTTTGCAAAGATAGGGGTTGTCGTGAACAGCAAGATAAGACCTCTTCAGAAGCCATCTGATCTCGATCTACACTGTTTGCAAAGATAGGGGTTGTCTTGAACAGCAAGATAAGGGATCTTCAGAAGCCATCTGATCTGGATCTACACTGTTTGCAAAGAGAGGGGTTGTCTTGAACAGCAAGATAAGACTTCTTCGGAAGCCATCTGATCTGGATCTACACTGTTTGCAAAGAAGGGGTTGTCGTGAACATCAAGATAAGGGATCTTCAGAAGCCAGCTGATCTGGATCTACACTGTTTGCAAAGATAGGGATTGTCATGAACAGCAAGATAAGACTTCGTCAGAAGCCATCTGATCTGAATCTACACTGTTTGCAAAGACAGGGGTTGTCGTGAACAGCAAGATAAGGGATCTTCAGAAGCCAGCTGATCTGGATCTACACTGTTTGCAAAGAGAGGGGTTGTCTTGAACAGCAAGATAAGGGATCTTCAGAAGCCATCTGATCTGGATCTACACTGTTTGCAAAGAGAGGGGTTGTCTTGAACAGCAAGATAAGACTTCTTCAGAAGCCATCTGATCTGGATCTACACTGTTTGCAAAGATAGGGGTTGTCGTGAACAGCTAGATAAGACTTCTTCAGAAGCCAGCTGATCTGGATCTACACTGTTTGCAAAGATAGGGGTTGTCTTGAACAGCAAGATAAGACTTCTTCAGAAGCCATCTGATCTGGATCTACACTGTCTGCAAAGAGAGGGGTTGTCATGAACAGCAAGATAAGACTTCTTCACAAGCCATCTTATCTGGATCTACACTGTTTGCAAAGATAGGGGTTGTCTTGAACAGCTAGATAAGACTTCTTCAGAAGCCAGCTGATCTGGATCTTCACTGTTTGCAAAGATAGGGGTTGTCGTGAAGAGCAAGATAAGACTTCTTCAGAAGCCATCTGATCTGGATCTACACTGTTTGCAAAGATAGGGGTTGTCTTGAACAGCAAGATAAGGGATATTCAGAAGCCATCTGATCTGGATCTACACTGTTTGCAAAGAGAGGGGTTGTCGTGAAAAGCAAGATAAGACTTCTTCAGAAGCCATCTGATCTGGATCTACACTGTTTGTAAAGATAGGGGTTGTCGTGAACAGCAAGATAAGACTTCTTCAGAAGCCATCTGATCTGGATCTACACTGTTTGCAAAGATCGGGGTTGTCATGAACAGCAAGATAGGACTTCTCAGAAGACATCTGATCTGGATCTACACTGTTTGCAAGGATAGGGGTTGTCGTGAACAGCAAGATAAGACTTCTTCAGAAGCCAGCTGATCTGAATCTACACTGTTTGCAAAGACAGGGGTTGTCTTGAATAGCTAGATAAGACTTCTTCAGATGCCATCTGATCTGGATCTACACTGTTTGCAAAGACAGGGGTTGTCGTGAACAGCAAGATAAGGGATCTTCAGAAACAATCTGATCTGGATCTACACTGTTTGCAAAGAGAGTGGTTGTCGTGAAGAGCAAGATAAGGGATCTTCAGAAACAATCTGATCTGGATCTACACTGTTTGCAAAGATAGGGGTTGTCGTGAACAGGAAGATAAGACTTCTTCAGAAGCCATCTGATCTGGATCTACACTGTTTGCAAAGATAGGGGTTGTCTTGAACAGCAAGATAAGGGATCTTCAGAAGCCATCTGATCTCGATCCACACTGTTTGCAAAGATAGGGGTTGTCGTCAACAGCAAGATAAGACTTCTTCAGAAGCCATCTGATCTGGATCTACACTGTTTGCAAAGATAGGGGTTGTCGTGAACAGCAAGATAAGACTTCTTCATAAGCCATCTGATCTGGATCTACACTGTTTGCAAAGATAGGGGTTGTCGTGAACAGCAAGATAAGACTTCGTCAGAAGCCATCTTATCTGGATCTACACTGTTTGCAAAGATAGGGGTTGTCTTGAACAGCTAGATGTAAGACTTCTTCAGAAGCCATCTTATCTGGATCTACACTGTTTGCAAAGAGAGGGGTTGTCGTGAACAGCAAGATAAGGGATCTTCAGAAGCCATCTGATCTGGATCTACACTGTTTGCAAAGATAGGGGTTGTCTTGAACAGCAAGATAAGACTTCTTCAGAAGCCATCTGATCTGGATCTACACTGTTTGCAAAGAAGGGGTTGTCGTGAACATCAAGATAAGACTTCTTCAGAAGCCATCTGATCTGGATCTACACTGTTTGCAAAGAGAGGGGTTGTCATGAACAGCAAGATAAGACTTCTTCAGAAGCCAGCTGATCTGAATCCACACTGTTTGCAAAGATAGGGGTTGTCGTGAACAGCAAGATAAGACTTCGTCAGAAGCCATCTTATCTGGATCTACACTGTTTGCAAAGATAGGGGTTGTCTTGAACAGCAAGATAAGGGATATTCAGAAGCCATCTGATCTCGATCCACACTGTTTGCAAAGATAGGGGTTGTCGTCAACAGCAAGATAAGACTTCTTCAGAAGCCATCTGATCTGGATCTACACTGTTTGCAAAGATAGGGGTTGTCGTGAACAGCAAGATAAGACTTCTTCAGAAGCCATCTGATCTGGATCTACACTGTTTGCAAAGATAGGGGTTGTCGTGAACAGCAAGATAAGACTTCGTCAGAAGCCATCTTATCTGGATCTACACTGTTTGCAAAGATAGGGGTTGTCTTGAACAGCTAGATGTAAGACTTCTTCAGAAGCCATCTTATCTGGATCTACACTGTTTGCAAAGAGAGGGGTTGTCGTGAACAGCAAGATAAGGGATCTTCAGAAGCCATCTGATCTGGATCTACACTGTTTGCAAAGATAGGGGTTGTCTTGAACAGCAAGATAAGACTTCTTCAGAAGCCATCTGATCTGGATCTACACTGTTTGCAAAGAAGGGGTTGTCGTGAACATCAAGATAAGACTTCTTCAGAAGCCATCTGATCTGGATCTACACTGTTTGCAAAGAGAGGGGTTGTCGTGAACAGCAAGATAAGACTTCTTCAGAAGCCAGCTGATCTGAATCCACACTGTTTGCAAAGATAGGGGTTGTCGTGAACAGCAAGATAAGACTTCGTCAGAAGCCATCTTATCTGGATCTACACTGTTTGCAAAGATAGGGGTTGTCTTGAACAGCAAGATAAGGGATATTCAGAAGCCATCTGATCTGGATCTACACTGTTTGCAAAGATAGGGGTTGTCGTGAACAGCAAGATAAGGGATCTTCAGAAGCCGTCTTATCTGGATCTACACTGTTTGCAAAGAGAGGGGTTGTCTTGAACAGCAAGATAAGACTTCTTCGGAAGCCATCTGATCTGGATCTACACTGTTTGCAAAGATAGGGGTTGTCTTGAACAGCAAGATAAGACTTCTTCAGAAGCCATCTGATCTGGATCTACACTGTTTGCAAAGATAGGGGTTGTCGTGAACAGCAAGATAGGACTTCTTCAGAAGCCAACTGATCTGGATCTACACTGTTTGCAAAGATAGGGGTTGTCGTGAACAGCAAGATAAGACTTCTTCAGAAGCCATCTGATCTGGATCTACACTGTTTGCAAAGATAGGGGTTGTCGTGAACAGCAAGATAGGACTTCTTCAGAAGCCATCTTATCTGGATCTACACTGTTTGCAAAGAGAGGGGTTGTCGTGAACAGCAAGATAAGGGATCTTCAGAAGCCATCTGATCTGGATCTACACTGTTTGCAAAGAGAGGGGTTGTCGTGAACAGCAAGATAAGACTTCTTCAGAAGCCATCTGATCTGGATCTACACTATTTGCAAAGATAGGGGTTGTCGTGAACAGCAAGATAAGACTTCTTCAGAAGCCATCTGATCTGGATCTACACTGTTTCCAAAGATAGGGTTTGTAGTAAACAGCATGATAAGACTTCTTCAGAAGCCATCTGATCTGGATCTACACTGTTTGCAAAGATAGGGGTTATCATGAACAGCAAGACAGGACTTCTCAGAAGCCATCTGATCTGGATCTACACTGTTTGCAAAGATAGGGGTTGTCGTGAACAGCAAGGTAAGACTTCTTCAGAAGCCATCTGATCTGAATCTACACTGTTTGCAAAGATAGGGGTTGTCGTGAACAGCAAGATAAGGGATCTTCAGAAGCCATCTGATCTGGATCTACACTGTTTGCAAAGAGAGTGGTTGTCTTGAACAGCAAGATAAGACTTCTTCAGAAGCCATCTGATCTGGATCTACACTGTTTGCAAAGAAGGGGTTGTCGTGAATAGCAAGATAAGACTTCTTCAGAAGCCATCTTATCTGGATCTACACTGTTTGTAAAGATAGGGGTTGTCTTGAACAGCTAGATAAGACTTCTTCAGAAGCCATCTGATCTGAATCTACACTGTTTGCAAAGATAGGGGTTGTCGTGAACAGCAAGATAAGGGATCTTCAGAAGCCATCTGATCTGGATCTTCACTATTTGCAAAGATAGGGGTTGTCATGAACAGCAAGATAAGGCTTCTTCAGAAGCCATCTGATCTGGATCTACACTGTTTGCAAAGAGAGTGGTTGTCTTGAACAGCAAGATAAGACTTCTTCAGAAGCCATCTGACTGGATCTACACTGCAAAGATAGGGGTTGTCTTGAACAGCAAGATAAGACTTCTTCAGAAGCCATCTGATCTCGATCTACACTGTTTGCAAAGATAGGGGTTGTCGTGAACAGCAAGATAAGACTTCTTCAGAAGCCATCTGATCTGGATCTACACTGTTTGCAAAGAGAGGGGTTGTCGTGAACAGCAAGATAAGACTTCTTCAGAAGCCATCTGATCTGGATCTACACTGTTTGCAAAGAGAGGGATTGTCATGAACAGCAAGATAAGGGATCTTCAGAAGCCATCTGATCTGGATTTACACTGTTTGCAAAGAGAGGGGTTGTCGTGAACAGCAAGATAAGACTTCTTCAGAAGCCATCTGATCTGGATCAACACTGCAAAGATAGGGGTTGTCGTGAACAGCAAGATAAGACTTCTTCAGAAGCCATCTGATCTGAATCTACACTGTTTGCAAAGATAGGGGTTGTCGTGAACAGCAAGATAAGGGATCTTCAGAAGCCATCTGATCTGGATCTACACTGTTTGCAAAGAAGGGGTTGTCGTGAACATCAAGATAAGACTTCTTCAGAAGCCATCTGATCTGGATCTACACTGTTTGCAAAGAGAGTGGTTGTCTTGAACAGCAAGATAAGACTTCTTCAGAAGCCATCTGATCTGGATCTACACTGTTTGCAAAGAAGGGGTTGTCGTGAACATCAAGATAAGACTTCTTCAGAAGCCATCTTATCTGGATCTACACTGTTTGCAAAGACAGGGGTTGTCTTGAACAGCTAGATAAGACTTCTTCAGAAGCCATCTGATCTGAATCTACACTGTTTGCAAAGATAGGGGTTGTCGTGAACAGCAAGATAAGGGATCTTCAGAAGCCATCTGATCTGGATCTACACTGTTTGCAAAGAGAGTGGTTGTCTTGAACAGCAAGATAAGACTTCTTCAGAAGCCATCTGATCTGGATCTACACTGCAAAGATAGGGGTTGTCTTGAAAAGCAAGCTAAGACTTCTTCAGAAGCCATCTGATCTCGATCCACACTGTTTGCAAAGATAGGGGTTGTCGTGAACAGCAAGATAAGGGATCTTCAGAAGCCATCTGATCTGGATCTACACTGTTTGCAAAGAGAGTGGTTGTCTTGAACAGCAAGATAAGACTTCTTCAGAAGCCATCTGATCTGGATCTACACTGTTTGCAAAGAGAGGGGTTGTCGTGAACAGCAAGATAAGACTTCTTCAGAAGCCATCTGATCTGGATCTACACTGTTTGCAAAGAGAGGGGTTGTCGTGAACAGCAAGATAAGACTTCTTCAGAAGCCATCTGATCTGGATCTACACTGTTTGCAAAGATAGGGGTTGTCGTGAACAGCAAGATAAGACTTCTTCAGAAGCCATCTGATCTGGATCTACACTGTTTGCAAAAATAGGGGTTGTCGTGAACAGCAAGATAAGACTTCTTCAGAAGCCATCTGATCTGGATCTACACTGTTTGCAAAGAGAGGGGTTGTCGTGAACAGCAAGATAAGACTTCTTCAGAAGCCATCTGATCTGGATCTACACTGTTTGCAAAGATAGGGGTTGTCGTGAACAGCAAGATAAGACTTCTTCAGAAGCCATCTGATCTGGATCTACACTGTTTGCAAAAATAGGGGTTGTCGTGAACAGCAAGATAAGACTTCTTCAGAAGCCATCTGATCTGAATCTACACAATTTGCAAAGATAGGGGTTGTCGTCAACAGCAAGATAAGGGATCTTCAGAAGCCGTCTGATCTGGATCTACACTGTTTGCAAAGATAGGGGTTGTCTTGAACAGCAAGATAAGTCTTCTTCAGAAGCCATCTGATCTGGATCTACACTGTTTGCAAAAATAGGGGTTGTCGTGAACAGCAAGATAAGACTTCTTCATAAGCCATCTGATCTGGATCTACACTGTTTGCAAAGATAGGGGTTGTCGTGAACAGCAAGATAAGACTTCTTCAGAAGCCATCTGATCTGAATCTACACTGTTTGCAAAGATAGGGGTTGTCGTGAACAGCAAGATAAGGGATCTCCAGAAGCCATCTGATCTGGATCTACACTGTTTGCAAAGATAGGGGTTGTCGTGAACAGCAAGATAAGACTTCTTCAGAAGCCATCTGATCTGAATCTACACTGTTTGCAAAGATAGGGGTTGTCTTGAACAGCAAGATAAGGGATCTTCAGAAGCCATCTGATCTGGATCTACACTGTTTGCAAAGATAGGGGTTGTCGTGAACAGCAAGATAAGACTTCTTCAGAAGCCATCTGATCTGAATCTACACTGTTTGCAAAGATAGGGGTTGTCGTGAACAGCAAGATAAGGGATCTCCAGAAGCCATCTGATCTGGATCTACACTGTTTGCAAAGATAGGGGTTGTCGTGAACAGCAAGATAAGGGATCTCCAGAAGCCATCTGATCTGGATCTACACTGTTTGCAAAGATAGGGGTTGTCGTGAACAGCAAGATAAGACTTCTTCAGAAGCCATCTGATCTGAATCTACACTGTTTGCAAAGATAGGGGTTGTCTTGAACAGCAAGATAAGGGATCTTCAGAAGCCATCTGATCTGGATCTACACTGTTTGCAAAGATAGGGGTTGTCGTGAACAGCAAGATAAGACTTCTTCAGAAGCCATCTGATCTGAATCTACACTGTTTGCAAAGATAGGGGTTGTCTTGAACAGCAAGATAAGGGATCTCCAGAAGCCAGCTGATCTGGATCTTCACTGTTTGCAAAGACAGGGGTTGTCGTGAACAGCAAGATAAGACTTCTTCAGAAGCCATCTGATCTGGATCTACACTGTTTGCAAAGATAGGGGTTGTCTTGAACAGCTAGATGTAAGACTTCTTCAGAAGCCATCTTATCTGGATCTACACTGTTTGCAAAGAGAGGGGTTGTCGTGAACAGCAAGATAAGGGATCTTCAGAAGCCATCTGATCTGGATCTACACTGTTTGCAAAGATAGGGGTTGTCGTGAACAGCAAGATAAGACTTCTTCAGAAGCCATCTGATCTGGATCTACACTGTTTGCAAAGATAGGGGTTGTCGTGAACAGCTAGATAAGACTTCTTCAGAAGCCAGCTGATCTGGATCTTCACTGTTTGCAAAGAGAGTGGTTGTCTTGAACAGCAAGATAAGACTTCTTCAGAAGCCATCTGATCTGGATCTACACTGTTTGCAAAGAAGGGGTTGTCGTGAACATCAAGATAAGACTTCTTCAGAAGCCATCTTATCTGGATCTACACTGTTTGCAAAGAGAGGGGTTGTCGTGAAAAGCAAGATAAGACTTCTTCAGAAGCCATCTGATCTGGATCTACACTGTTTGCAAAGATAGGGGTTGTCGTGAACAGCAAGATAAGACTTCGTCAGAAGCCATCTTATCTGGATCTACACTGTTTGCAAAGATAGGGGTTGTCGTGAACAGCAAGATAAGACTTCTTCAGAAGCCATCTGATCTGGATCTACACTGTTTCCAAAGATAGGGTTTGTAGTAAACAGCATGATAAGACTTCTTCAGAAGCCATCTGATCTGGATCTACACTGTTTGCAAAGATAGGGGTTGTCATGAACAGCAAGACAGGACTTCTCAGAAGCCATCTGATCTGGATCTACACTGTTTGCAAAGATAGGGGTTGTCGTGAACAGCAAGGTAAGACTTCTTCAGAAGCCATCTGATCTGAATCTACACTGTTTGCAAAGATAGGGTTTGTCGTGAACAGCAAGATAAGGGATCTTCAGAAGCCATCTGATCTGGATCTACACTGTTTGCAAAGAGAGTGGTTGTCTTGAACAGCAAGATAAGACTTCTTCAGAAGCCATCTGATCTGGATCTACACTGTTTGCAAAGAAGGGGTTGTCGTGAATAGCAAGATAAGACTTCTTCAGAAGCCATCTTATCTGGATCTACACTGTTTGCAAAGATAGGGGTTGTCTTGAACAGCTAGATAAGACTTCTTCAGAAGCCATCTGATCTGAATCTACACTGTTTGCAAAGATAGGGGTTGTCGTGAACAGCAAGATAAGGGATCTTCAGAAGCCATCTGATCTGGATCTTCACTATTTGCAAAGATAGGGGTTGTCATGAACAGCAAGATAAGGCTTCTTCAGAAGCCATCTGATCTGGATCTACACTGTTTGCAAAGAGAGTGGTTGTCTTGAACAGCAAGATAAGACTTCTTCAGAAGCCATCTGACTGGATCTACACTGCAAAGATAGGGGTTGTCTTGAACAGCAAGATAAGACTTCTTCAGAAGCCATCTGATCTCGATCTACACTGTTTGCAAAGATAGGGGTTGTCGTGAACAGCAAGATAAGACTTCTTCAGAAGCCATCTGATCTGGATCTACACTGTTTGCAAAGAGAGGGGTTGTCGTGAACAGCAAGATAAGACTTCTTCAGAAGCCATCTGATCTGGATCTACACTGTTTGCAAAGAGAGGGATTGTCATGAACAGCAAGATAAGGGATCTTCAGAAGCCATCTGATCTGGATTTACACTGTTTGCAAAGAGAGGGGTTGTCCTGAACAGCAAGATAAGACTTCTTCAGAAGCCATCTGATCTGGATCAACACTGCAAAGATAGGGGTTGTCGTGAACAGCAAGATAAGACTTCTTCAGAAGCCATCTGATCTGAATCTACACTGTTTGCAAAGATAGGGGTTGTCGTGAACAGCAAGATAAGGGATCTTCAGAAGCCATCTGATCTGGATCTACACTGTTTGCAAAGAAGGGGTTGTCGTGAACATCAAGATAAGACTTCTTCAGAAGCCATCTGATCTGGATCTACACTGTTTGCAAAGAGAGTGGTTGTCTTGAACAGCAAGATAAGACTTCTTCAGAAGCCATCTGATCTGGATCTACACTGTTTGCAAAGAAGGGGTTGTCGTGAACATCAAGATAAGACTTCTTCAGAAGCCATCTTATCTGGATCTACACTGTTTGCAAAGACAGGGGTTGTCTTGAACAGCTAGATAAGACTTCTTCAGAAGCCATCTGATCTGAATCTACACTGTTTGCAAAGATAGGGGTTGTCGTGAACAGCAAGATAAGGGATCTTCAGAAGCCATCTGATCTGGATCTACACTGTTTGCAAAGAGAGTGGTTGTCTTGAACAGCAAGATAAGACTTCTTCAGAAGCCATCTGATCTGGATCTACACTGCAAAGATAGGGGTTGTCTTGAAAAGCAAGATAAGACTTCTTCAGAAGCCATCTGATCTCGATCCACACTGTTTGCAAAGATAGGGGTTGTCGTGAACAGCAAGATAAGGGATCTTCAGAAGCCATCTGATCTGGATCTACACTGTTTGCAAAGAGAGTGGTTGTCTTGAACAGCAAGATAAGACTTCTTCAGAAGCCATCTGATCTGGATCTACACTGTTTGCAAAGAGAGGGGTTGTCGTGAACAGCAAGATAAGACTTCTTCAGAAGCCATCTGATCTGGATCTACACTGTTTGCAAAGAGAGGGGTTGTCGTGAACAGCAAGATAAGACTTCTTCAGAAGCCATCTGATCTGGATCTACACTGTTTGCAAAGATAGGGGTTGTCGTGAACAGCAAGATAAGACTTCTTCAGAAGCCATCTGATCTGGATCTACACTGTTTGCAAAAATAGGGGTTGTCGTGAACAGCAAGATAAGACTTCTTCAGAAGCCATCTGATCTGGATCTACACTGTTTGCAAAGAGAGGGGTTGTCGTGAACAGCAAGATAAGACTTCTTCAGAAGCCATCTGATCTGGATCTACACTGTTTGCAAAGATAGGGGTTGTCGTGAACAGCAAGATAAGACTTCTTCAGAAGCCATCTGATCTGGATCTACACTGTTTGCAAAAATAGGGGTTGTCGTGAACAGCAAGATAAGACTTCTTCAGAAGCCATCTGATCTGAATCTACACAATTTGCAAAGATAGGGGTTGTCGTCAACAGCAAGATAAGGGATCTTCAGAAGCCGTCTGATCTGGATCTACACTGTTTGCAAAGATAGGGGTTGTCTTGAACAGCAAGATAAGTCTTCTTCAGAAGCCATCTGATCTGGATCTACACTGTTTGCAAAAATAGGGGTTGTCGTGAACAGCAAGATAAGACTTCTTCATAAGCCATCTGATCTGGATCTACACTGTTTGCAAAGATAGGGGTTGTCGTGAACAGCAAGATAAGACTTCTTCAGAAGCCATCTGATCTGAATCTACACTGTTTGCAAAGATAGGGGTTGTCTTGAACAGCAAGATAAGGGATCTTCAGAAGCCATCTGATCTGGATCTACACTGTTTGCAAAGATAGGGGTTGTCGTGAACAGCAAGATAAGACTTCTTCAGAAGCCATCTGATCTGAATCTACACTGTTTGCAAAGATAGGGGTTGTCGTGAACAGCAAGATAAGGGATCTCCAGAAGCCAGCTGATCTGGATCTTCACTGTTTGCAAAGACAGGGGTTGTCTTGAACAGCAAGATAAGACTTCTTCAGAAGCCATCTGATCTGGATCTACACTGTTTGCAAAGAGAGGGGTTGTCATGAAAAGCAAGATAAGACTTCTTCAGAAGCCATCTGATCTGGATCTACACTGTTTGCAAAGATAGGGGTTGTCGTGAACAGCAAGATAAGACTTCGTCAGAAGCCATCTTATCTGGATCTACACTGTTTGCAAAGATAGGGGTTGTCTTGAACAGCTAGATGTAAGACTTCTTCAGAAGCCATCTTATCTGGATCTACACTGTTTGCAAAGAGAGGGGTTGTCGTGAACAGCAAGATAAGGGATCTTCAGAAGCCATCTGATCTGGATCTACACTGTTTGCAAAGAGAGTGGTTGTCTTGAACAGCAAGATAAGACTTCTTCAGAAGCCATCTGATCTGGATCTACACTGTTTGCAAAGAAGGGGTTGTCGTGAACATCAAGATAAGACTTCTTCAGAAGCCATCTTATCTGGATCTACACTGTTTGCAAAGAGAGGGGTTGTCGTGAAAAGCAAGATAAGACTTCTTCAGAAGCCATCTGATCTGGATCTACACTGTTTGCAAAGATAGGGGTTGTCGTGAACAGCAAGATAAGACTTCGTCAGAAGCCATCTTATCTGGATCTACACTGTTTGCAAAGATAGGGGTTGTCTTGAACAGCTAGATAAGACTTCTTCAGAAGCCATCTTATCTGGATCTACACTGTTTGCAAAGAGAGGGGTTGTCGTGAACAGCAAGATAAGACTTCTTCAGAAGCCATCTGATCTGGATCTACACTGTTTGCAAAGATAGGGGTTGTCTTGAACAGCAAGATAAGACTTCTTCAGAAGCCATCTGATCTGAATCTACACTGTTTGCAAAGATAGGGGTTGTCGTGAACAGCAAGATAAGGGATCTTCAGAAGCCATCTGATCTGGATCTACACTGTTTGCAAAGATAGGGGTTGTCTTGAACAGCAAGATAAGACTTCTTCAGAAGCCATCTGATCTGGATCTACACTGTTTGCAAAGATAGGGATTGTCATGAACAGCAAGATAAGACTTCTCAGAAGCCATCTGATCTGGATCTACACTGTTTGCAAGGATAGGGGTTGTCGTGAACAGCAAGATAAGGCTTCTTCAGAAGCCAGCTGATCTGAATCTACACTGTTTGCAAAGATAGGGGTTGTCGTGAACAGCAAGATAAGACTTCTTCAGTAGCCATCTGATCTGGATCTACACTGTTTGCAAAGATAGGGGTTGTCGTGAACAGCAAGATAATACTTCTTCAGAAGCCATCTGATCTGGATCTACACTGTTTCCAAAGATATGGTTTGTAGTAAACAGCATGATAAGACTTCTTCAGAAGCCATCTGATCTGGATCTACACTGTTTGCAAACATAGGGGTTGTCATGAACAGCAAGACAGGACTTCTCTGAAGCCATCTGATCCTTATCTACACTGTTTGCAAAGATAGGGGTTGTCGTGAACAGCAAGATAAGACTTCTTCAGAAGCCATCTGATCTGAATCTACACTGTTTGCAAAGATAGGGGTTGTCGTGAACAGCAAGATAAGGGATCTTCAGAAGCCATCTGATCTGGATCTTCACTGTTTGCAAAGAGAGTGGTTGTCTTGAACAGCAAGATAAGACTTCTTCAGAAGCCATCTGATCTGGATCTACACTGTTTGCAAAGATAGGGGTTGTCGTGAACAGCAAGATAAGACTTCTTCAGAAGCCATCTTATCTGGATCTACACTGTTTGCAAAGAGAGTGGTTGTCTTGAACAGCAAGATAAGACTTCTTCAGAAGCCATCTGATCTGGATCTACACTGTTTGCAAAGAAGGGGTTGTCGTGAACAGCAAGATAAGACTTCTTCAGAAGCCATCTTATCTGGATCTACACTGTTTGCAAAGATAGGGGTTGTCATGAACAGCTAGATAAGACTTCTTCAGAAGCCTTCTGATCTGAATCTACACTGTTTGCAAAGATAGGGGTTGTCGTGAACAGCAAGATAAGACTTCTTCAGAAGCCATCTTATCTGGATCTACACTGCAAAGATAGGGGTTGTCGTGAACAGCAAGATAAGACTTCTTCAGAAGCCATCTGATCTGAATCTACACTGTTTGCAAAGATAGGGGTTGTCGTGAACAGCAAGATAAGGGATCTTCAGAAGCCATCTGATCTGGATTTACACTGTTTGCAAAGAGAGTGGTTGTCTTGAACAGCAAGATAAGACTTCTTCAGAAGCCATCTGATCTGGATCTACACTGTTTGCAAAGAAGGGGTTGTCGTGAACATCAAGATAAGACTTCTTCAGAAGCCATCTTATCTGGATCTACACTGTTTGCAAAGATAGGGGTTGTCGTGAACAGCAAGATAAGGGATCTTCAGAAGCCATCTGATCTGGATCTACACTGTTTGCGAAGAGAGTGGTTGTCTTGAACAGCAAGATAAGACTTCTTCAGAAGCCATCTGATCTGGATCTACACTGCAAAGATAGGGGTTGTCTTGAACAGCAAGATAAGACTTCTTCAGAAGCCATCTGATCTCGATCCACACTGTTTGCAAAGATAGGGGTTGTCGTGAACAGCAAGATAAGGGATCTTCAGAAGCCATCTGATTTGGATTTACACTGTTTGCAAAGAGAGGGGTTGTCGTGAACAGCAAGATAAGACTTCTTCAGAAGCCATCTGATCTGGATCTACACTGTTTGCAAAGATAGGGGTTGTCGTGAACAGCAAGATAAGACTTCTTCAGAAGCCATCTGATCTGGATCTACACTGTTTGCAAAGATAGGGGTTGTCGTGAACAGCAAGATAAGACTTCTTCAGAAGCCATCTTATCTGGATCTACACTGTTTGCAAAGATAGGGGTTGTCGTGAACAGCAAGATAAGACTTCTTCAGAAGCCATCTTATCTGGATCTACACTGTTTGCAAAGAGAGTGGTTGTCTTGAACAGCAAGATAAGACTTCTTCAGAAGCCAGCTGATCTGGATCTACACTGTTTGCAAAGATAGGGGTTGTCGTGAACAGCAAGATAAGACTTCTTCAGAAGCCATCTGATCTGGATCTACACTGTTTGCAAAGAGAGGGGTTGTCGTGAACAGCAAGATAAGACTTCTTCAGAAGCCATCTGATCTGGATCTACACTGTTTGCAAAGATAGGGGTTGTCGTGAACAGCAAGATAAGACTTCTTCAGAAGCCATCTGATCTGGATCTACACTGTTTGCAAAAATAGGGGTTGTCGTGAACAGCAAGATAAGACTTCTTCAGAAGGCATCTGATCTGAATCTACACTGTTTGCAAAGATAGGGGTTGTCGTGAACAGCAAGATAAGGGATCTTCAGAAGCCATCTGATCTGGATCTACACTGTCTGCAAAGAGAGGGGTTGTCTTGAACAGCAAGATAGGACTTCTTCAGAAGCCATCTGATCTGGATCTACACTGTTTGCAAAGATAGGGGTTGTCTTGAACAGTAAGATAAGACTTCTTCAGAAGCCGTCTGATCTGGATCCACACTGTTTGCAAAGATAGGGGTTGTCGTGAACAGCAAGATAAGACTTCTTCAGAAGCCATCTGACCTTGATCTTCACTGTTCGCAAAGATAGGGGTTGTCGTGAACAGCAAGATAAGACTTCTTCAGAAGCCATCTTATCTGGATCTACACTGTTTGCAAAAATAGGGTTTGTAGTAAACAGCATAATAAGACTTCTTCAGAAGCCATCTGATCTGGATTTACACTGTTTGCAAAGAGAGGGGTTTTCGTGAACAGCAAGATAAGACTTCTTCAGAAGCCATCTGATCTGGATCTACACTGTTTGCAAAGATAGGGGTTATCGTGAACAGCAAGATAAGACTTCTTCAGATGCCATCTGATCTGGATCTACACTGTTTGCAAAGATAGGGGTTGTCCTGAACAGCAAGATAAGACTTCTTCAGAAGCCTTCTGATCTTGATCTACACTGTTTGCAAAGATAGGGATCGCATGAACAGCAAGATAAGGGTTAAAGGCTCGTGAGTCGATGTTGTTTATACTTCGATGAACCATAAACAAATTACATGCATTTCTCAAATATTCATCACAACTGTGCATTAAATCCACGATGGTGGCCGGTCGCATTTCAGCGAAAGCGAGCGCGAGAGGGCAAAAGTTTGCTAACGGGCTATGTGGAAAAAAATTGCCCTTGCGCTGACTATTGTTTGTTTGATTTGAGGTTTAACGTCCCCGTCAACACTGTAAAGGTCATTTTGGAGACGTTGCTTCCAATTTTGTGGGACTTATACCCGACATTGAGATGAAATGACATCTCAAGCCCTGTCGCCCGATGAAACCAATAGGGTTTATTAGCATGGACGGTCCGCCTCGCACCGCGGTTCCTGGACAGGCTTAGATCCTCTAAGCGGTTTACCAGTACTAGTGTGGGGGTCGGATTCAGCTCTGCGTGCAAGCATCATGCAGCCCATATATTTCTTCAAGCCCCTATGGGCGGGGGCCGCTTGCGCCGACTAATCGAAAGCTTACACGTTTCTTTAGAGTATGAAACATGTTGTGTGTTCACATCAGAATCTCCTCAGCAAACATTTGCAAGATAAAAGAAAAAAATCCCTAAACATCACAAAAGCACGCCTATATAATTTTGACCCCTCGAACCCCACTTTTATATAGTAAAATGGGGTTTACATGGGTAAACCTTATTTTTCTTATTTCTGCTCTAAAACATAGATTGTGGGTACTCGTAAGAACCGCCTCGATGAGGCGGTTCTAACGAGTACCCACAATCTACATTTTTCCTTAGAGGAATTCCCTAGGGACTCAGAATTGGATTTGACTCATACGAATCATCGGGGTTCGAAACATCGAAGCATTTCTAACTTTTTGTTACAACGCACAAATAGCTATTCAGTGCTTAAGTCCATGTGGCGATCACTGACTTGAAGGGAATTCAGGAAACAAGTATTTATAAAAGAATTTCCGCGCTAATCTCATCGCTGTGAGGTCAGAGGGGATTGGTATAGAATCTGGACAGCGTGGACAACCTACCTCATAGTCACGTGACTAAAAAGGTCAGTAAATCATCTCATGTGCGGCACAATTCGCATATGGGGAGCCGTTTTACTATTTATTCCCTATTTATAGATATCCATAATTATTTATCGATATCCATAATTCATATTACGAATATCCATTATTTGGCTGATTTATGGCTATCCAAAAAATCGAATTATGGATATCCATAAATCGAATAATGGATATCCATAAATCGATTTATGGATATCATTAATTTAGATTAATTTATAGATATCCATAAATCGAATTATGGATATCCATAATTCGAATTATGGATACCCATAATTCGCTCTATTTATGGATATCACTTATTCGAATTATGGATATCCATAATTCTCCTCTGCAAAAAAACCAAATAAATAATGACTGCGACCTTTGCAAAAAGAAAAAAATGAAAAATCTCGACTATTCCCGTCAGGTTTCCGATTTTAGAGTGTAATTAAAGCCGGGATGGAGGTGGAGGTCTTGTTTGTTTGTTTGATTTGAGGTTTTACGTCCCCGTAAACACTGTATATGTCATTTTGGAGACGTTGCTTCCAATTTTGTAGGACTTTTACTCGACATTGAGATGAAATGACATCTCAAGCCCTGTCACCCAATGTAACCAATAGGGTTTACAAGCATGGACGGACCCACTCGCACCGCTTTGCCTGGACAGGCTTAAATCTTCTAAGCGGTTTACCAGGACTCGTGTGCGGTCGGTTTCAGCTCTGCGAGGAAGCATCATGCAGCTCATCTATTTCTTCATGCACCGATGGGCGGGGGCGGGGAGGTGAAGGTAGAGTGGGGTAGGTTTAGTGGTGACCTATGGTTAGGGAGAGATATGTTTTTTTTTTTCTTAGTTTGATTTGAGGTTAATCGTCCTCGTCAACACTAATTAGGCCGTTTTGGAGACGTTGCTTCCAATTTTGTGGGACTTTTAGCCTGCATTGAGCTCGAAGCTCCTTTGGAAACTCCACCAGTAGGGAATAAGAGGGGAAAGCACAGGGTTGGATCCATGCCTTCTTAGGTAATCGGTCACAGTCGATAATTCTTGCGGGTGCGGAATCAGGTTCGATCCCAGTTGTTCAGGCGTACCTCAGGGCTCTGTATTGGACCCGACCCTGTTCCTTGTCTGTATAAATGATTTACATGAACAGTTAGAATCACAGGTCCGTTCGTTTGCCGACGACACGGCCGTTTACCTCACAATAGAAGGAGCGGATAGCGGCCAGGTGCTACAAAATGATCTAAACACCGTGTTTGTGTGGGAATCCAGGTGGGACATTGAGTTTAATCCCTCGATGTGCTAGGTGTTAAGTGTGACTACTTCCAGGAGACCAATAAACGTCCCGGCTTCCGCCAATCGGGGCTTGAATAAATAGATAGGCTGCATGATCGCAGAGCTGAAACCGATCGCACACGAGTACTGGTAATCCGCTTAGAGGATCTAAGCCTACCCAGGCAAAGCGGTGCGAGTCGACCGTCCATGCTTATAAACCCTATTGGTTTCATTGGGCGACAGGGCTTGAGATGTCATTTCATCTCAGTGTCGGGTAAAAGTCCCACAAAATTGGAATAATCGTCGCCAAAATGACCTATACAATGTTGACGGGGACGTAAAACCTCAAATCAAGCAAACAAACCAATAAACGTTCTGTATCACCTGCATGGGCAGGTTCTGGAGGTGGTCACCAGTGCTAGGTACTTGGGGTGGACATATCCGGTGGCATGTTCTGGAACACCCACATAGACAGGAAAACTGCAAATGCAAACAGGACCCTTGGATTCCTTAGAATGAAAATCAAAACCAACTAGCAAGGGTGAGAGAGGCTGCCTGTAACACTCTGGTACGGCCCCAGCTGGAGTATGCAGCCCCAAATTGGGACCCCTTCACCCGAACCAAGATACTCCAGTTAGAAAAAATCCAAAGGAGGGCTGCTCTTTGGACCACCAGTGACTATGACACAAGGGCAAGCGTTACTGCCATGCTTGATTGACTTGGTTGGATATCTTAGGGAGAAATCATTAATCCAAAGGCTTTTGCGGTGAATTATGGATATCCATAAATCGAAATATGGATATCATTAATTCAGATTGATTTATGGATATCCATAATTTGATTTATGGATATCCATAATTCGAATTATGGATATCCATAAATCAGTGGAATAATAGATATTCATAATTCTAATTGTAGATATCCATAATTCGAATTATGGGTATCCATACATCGATCAGAATTAATGATATCCATTAATCTAATTATGGATATCCATAATTTGATTTATGGATCTCTATAATTCGAATTATGGATATCCATTATTCGGCTGATTTATCGATATCTTTAATCGAATTATGGATGTCCATGTAAATCGAATAATGGATATTCATAAATACGGATTGAATAGTAAAACGGCGCCCCATACAGCTCGTCTACTTTGACCTCAGCCCTTATCATATGACAAGTAAACATGGCGGGTGAACAAAAGTAAAATAGGGCTTAAATATGAGCTGAAGAAAAAGATTTTAGATCCAGGTAAGTGTCGAGATCTGTGTATGGTTTTGTTGCTTAATTTGGCCAATTGTTGCTTAATTTGGCCAATTAAAGTTTTATCATGAATTAAAAAAGAAACTGTGACAAACTGGCCATGTTGTTTTTCTCTTCCTTGTTTGTTGCCGGGGTTTCTTAGGTTATTAACATATTGGTCTACCTAATGTATACGTTTTTTATGCATCTTTAGATCTTGCTTAAAGCTTTAAGATAGAATCGAAAAAGTGTTCGTTCTACTGCCTTTTTCCTCTACTTTCATTTTTTATCATTAAGGTTCCTCAATACAGTTATTAATACATTTGGGGTACTGAAAAAATCATATTTGCAAATAATTACCCTGAAAGATTTTTCATCAGATGGTAGTCCCTGTAAATTTCAGGATATGAAAGCCAAAGATTTTTATTCGAAAGTCACCATTTTAGTACAAGGGGGGAAACCTACGTCACGATGACGTCACAATTTTACACCAAGGCGGTCGCCATCTTGAAAGGAACTCTCGCTTCGGTAAGTATTTCTGTGTTAAACATATATTTTACGCACAATCTTGACATAGCTATTATCGCAGAGTACGGGCAAAATTACAATGTTTTGTCAGCAAAAAGAAATTTAGGCAAGCTTTAAGTAGTATGGATGAACACGTCGGATTTAGTTAATTTCAGCGATCCATTCGTCAACACTCTGGATATGAAAATCATTCATATGAAGCAGCGCAGTGTTTTCATTAATCCTCAAGTAACGAGTTCACGACTTTTTCAGAATAAAATACCATAGAAGTGTTTATTTGTATTAAAATTATTTTTTTTTTAACTTTATAAGACGTTTTCAGTAAATGGCAGGCCTGGGGTCGAATACTTTCAAAAGTATTCGAATACAAATACTTTGCATTTCACGAATACAGAATACAAATAAAAATACATACTTTATGAATGTATTCGAATGAGAATACAAATACTTTGCAAATGTATTCAAATACTTTTAGAATACTTTTGAATACATTTCCATCAAAAGGGGTATATATATAGTAAATGGAAGACTTATACAAAACAAGAACAGCTGGTGACTGTAGTAATGTTTGGGTCATAGACAGATACACATCTTTTTGTTTTCTCTGGAACAATTTAAGACACAATTAAAGAAGGTGTACCTTATCTTGTATGAAACAGGTCATTTGTAGTTTCTGGAGCATTTATTGATCAAAAGCTAATGATTGATAAATTACATTACATCACATAAACATCTATATAATTCTGACCCCCCCCCCACCCCTTGAACCCCACTTTTATACAGTAAAACTGGGGTTTACTGTAAAATAGAAGTGGAGGCAATGATCAGGAATCGATACAATCAACCCACAGCCCCCATCAGAGACACCAAAGGGAAAGACAACACAAACATGAAACAACAGACCCTTATGGAAACACCAACAACGGAAAGCCAAAAGGACAGTTACTTTCCCACAAAATGGCAAACAGGCTATCCAAAATAAAATAACATAAGCGACACAAACACCCAAAGACAAACCATAACAAAAATAAACCGCGACAGAAGAACCGCCTTGGAACGGTCAGCGGAAATGAATTCCACTGGGGGGGGGGGGGGGGCTTAAACCCATTTTTCTTTATTTCAGCTGTAAAATACAGATTGTGGGTAATCATTAGAACAATTATTAGGATAATGTATCACTTTTAAAAATTCTGCTTGATTATTGTGATGACTTTTTAACACATTTCTTCATAAATTTTATGATGTAAATAAAAGGTGATGATCATAATTATAAAGTCAGTTCAGTGAATTAAATCTCTTGCCATGACTAAAGAACTACTTTGTTTCATTTGTAATGTTCTAATTGTTAGTATTTATTGATGATTTTACTATTCTGTATAGTAGGTCCAATTTGACATGAGACTGACCTTTATGCAAAGAATAAATTAGTCAATGTAATCGCCCAATATGTTGTTTTTCAGAAGCTTCTCGTGCATTTTCGACATCTCGTGAATTGTAACCAATTAACCGGCTTCTATGTATTGACTGCCGTAATAATATCGACCTCTTTTTTTTTTCGGCGTTAAAATTTACAATGTATTTGTATAGACATGTTTTCGTAACTGTTGAAACTAAATAAGGGACGTTATTGTGTTCTGTTTCTTTTGAGAAACAAGTGTCAAAGTTGGTCAGCATATAATAAAATAATCAGTTTGCCTATTGCCTTCTATTTCTACTTTTGGGATTTCAGTTTTGCCTTCACTTTCATTTTACTACCTAGACAATTTCTTTTTTGGTGTATGATTTTTAAATGTTATCATCAGGGAGAATGTTCTTATCAAACAAAGCTCATCAATTTACCAGTATTTGGAATTACATACATGTGGATAATTTGTAGGTTTTGCTTTGGCTCAGTTGTAAAAACACTATGTCTTGCCCCTCTCTCTCTATCCTGAGGCAATCTATTGGAAGATGACATACAGGTAACTTTACAGATTAACACATCAATGCCTACAGAATCAGAATCAGAATTGTTACTGGTGACACGTCAAAAGACATTCATACACCAGGACCTGTGATGTGGGAAGTTAGTCCCTAGCTCTAACCAAAGAGGTAAATTTAGCTACACAATCATCAGCAAATTCAGCTGCCGAAATAATCGAATCGGGAAGGGCATTCCAATCTCTAGTGGTTCTGGGGAAGAACGACTCTTTATATATGTCAGGTCTTGCAGTAAGGGTCTGAACGCCAACGAATGGTGATTTCTACAGTGTCTAGCTGGGGGAACAAGGTCATCTGTTGGAATGCTGGCAGCACCCTTTAGACCTTTGTATAATAGGATTAGCCTACTGTCTTTTCTCCTTTTCTTGAGAGACTCCCATTTTAATTTTCCAAGTATTCCAGTCATGCTCCCAGTTTCAAAGCAGTAATTGCCTGTTACAAATCTAGCAGCTCTATTCTGAACTTTCTCAATTTTATCGTTAAGGACCACTCCACTGGGGTCCCAGATACAACTACCATATTCCAAGATTGGGCGAACAAGACCTTTATATGCTACCTCTTTAACATCCTGGGGGCACTGATGAAGATTTCGCCTCAGGAAACCAAGCGTTCTATTTGCCTTAGTACACATGTTGCTAATATGAGTATTCCATCTCAAGTTGTGTGAGATTGTCACTCCAAGGTATTTAATGGAGTCCACATTCTCTAGGACCGTTCCCTCTAAGGTGTAAGAAGCCTCAACTTTATTAGTTCGATTCCTAGTTATCTGCATAATATTGCATTTAACTGGCTGAAATCTCATGCCCCATTTTCGGGCCCAACATCCTAATCTATCTATGTCAGCATGAAGTTTCAATGAGTCATCTGTATCTCTAATTTCCCGGTAACAAACACAGTCATCTGCGAACAGTCTTATTTCTGAGTCAATGTCAGTGGAAATATCATTGATGTACAGGGAGAACAAAAGTGGACCAAGAACGGTCCGCGGGACTCCAGACAAAACTGGAGCCCACTCCGAAGATTCACCATTAACAACAACCCGCTGTTTTCTGTAGCAAAGAAAGGAATCTATCCATTTGAGCGTCTTTCCCCCAATCCCATAACCAAATAACTTAGATTTAAGTAGTTCATGAGGAGGGTTGTCAAAAGCCTTCTCGAAATCCAGAATAAATGTGTCCACCTGTCCCCCTTTGTCCAAGATTTTTGTCCAGTCATTAATAACTGTGCTTAGCTGAGTTTCACAACTGTGCCTTTTCCTAAATGCATGCTGTCTGTCTGACAAAAGTTTATGTTCGTCCAAGTGGGCCATGATGTTTGAGCAGACTATATGTTCCAGCAATTTACACAGAACACAAGTCAGAGACACAGGGCGATAATTACGGGCAAGAGCCCTATCTCCTACAGTTCCTTAAAAAGGGAGCTTGGCAGTGTAGATTGAGATCATATGCCACAAATTATAGTGTCTGATAAAAGTGTACAGTACTTTTTAAAGATCATAAAATTTCGCAAAAAAAAAAAATAAAAATAAAAAAAAGTAAGCAGACACCTGATAAATTGAAATGTAACTGTCTTATAATACAAATTGAAGAGTTCATTGGACATAAATGGGTAGCAGAAATCATTTTAGGCAATCATCTCAAATCAGACTATAACAAATACATGTATTGACAAAAATGGATATATTTGTAAGAACAGACTAGAAATAGCCATGTGCCACAGTGATGGGTCATGATTGAGAGTTATTTGTGATTGAAGTAAGTGTCTCTGAATAAAAAAAATCTAATTGAGAACAGACAGATGTTATGTTCTTCTGTTTTTCACACCTCTCCCAGTCAGCAAATTATAATACCAGTCACTTTAAAAGTAATATAAATTCATAATAATGAAATGTTTGTCATCTTAAAAGCTTTTATTTGCATCAATGCAGCCAAATGAATCAATAAATATTCTTGGATCTCTGTTGTTTTGTATTAAACCATCTAATAGTAATTTCAGAAGTTCCTACATGAACAGTCAAGGACATTAGTGACATCAATTAAAACATTTATGTATTGTTTCATAATTTTTTTTCTGCAAAGTGCAAAAGTATTCATAATGTATTCATAAAACTATTCATGAATACATGACTTTTGAAATGTATTCGAATATAAATACAAATACTTTTATTCTAAAAAATCCACGAATACAGAATACTTCACGAATACTCAAAAATGTATTCGAATAGTATTCGAATAAGAATACAGAATACAATTACCCCAGGACTGGTAAATGGTATCGTTAACACTCGATCTGAAAAGAGATACGTACACACTCTGAAAATCAGCATATAGTTGTTTCTCGTGACAACCTGAAAAGCAGAGTAAAAGGCGCCAAATTCTCTAAAGGTTACAAGTATCTTGGACAATAATGGTGGCCAGATGAACAGGCAGTTGTAATGTCCGCTCCCTTGTCACTTAAGAAGATATAGTCCACTCTGGAGCATTGTCGTACTTGCGTTGAGGTATAAAACAACATAATTAGGTTTACAATTATCTGTGAAAATAAAAAGAGTCATACAGGCTAACGAAGAATAGGCAGACATCTCTTGAGGTCCTCAATGGTCTCTTACATGAGCGGAAAAATACTGTCGTGGCTGAGAACTAAACTTCTTGCAATGATCTGCTCGTTATAAAAAGGCATTATCTTACTTTATTTAAGCCGGCCTCGGTTGCTCAGTTGGATGCGCGTCTGACTGGCGATCAGGAGGACGCGGCTTCGTTACCTGCCAGGGTCGGCAACATTCTTTCGTGGAGATTGATCATGGAATCTTTTCTATGGTCAGTCTCTCCCTTCCGCTGATTCAAGAAGGGCAGTTGCCTGTTTCTGGCGATAGAATGTGCGCTGTACTGGTTAACGTATAAGCCTGCACAGAAAAGGTGTGGATAGATAAACTGACCGGGATAAAAATGACCTAAATATTGTTGATTGGGCCCTTAAACTCCAATACAAACAAACAAACTTACTTTAATCAAAGTAGTAATAGAACCGGTGGGTCAGCTGTCTCTTGGGTGGGTTTGAAAAATACACGGTGACTTAGACTGTAAACATTTGTTTATTCCTTACATCCGTGTACAAAAAGCAAACAGTGTAGACCTTGATCAGATGCCGCGCTCTGTCGCGTCTTGTTAGGGCTTACACTGTTTGCTAAACCCAACACACGATTTTAGTCCAGATTCTATTGTTGATAACCATATTATTGAATACGCCGTCCCCACAGTTATAAGAATAAGGCGGCTATTTTCTATAAATAACAGCTACCTTTAGTGATGGTCAGGTGGACTTAAACACTATTTTGAAAAAAGCTCCATTGCTTAGTAACTTTTGTCGACCAAAAAACAATATTGTACACTGTAGCACAGTTTTAATGAAAATTGTAACACTTTTTGTAACGTTAATTTGACATTTACCTCACTCGATGCAGTATTTGGCACAACACCCACAAAAAGTAGGCATTTAAAATTTGTGTAGTTTCAACGTTATTTATTTTAATTAATGAGCCGGTGCAAGAAAAAAGCTACAGTAAGGCAATTTATGTGCGACGATAGACTACCCAGATCAGCTTGCATACCCGGCCAGTCTGATCGGGGTATTCTTGAGTTTTAAAAACAGTAGTAATATTTGACACTTCCCACACCTGCTTGTTGTATAAACCGATCCTTATCGAGGCCCCAATGACATTTTTTTTCTCGTTACGCTGTTCAGGATCTGCTGTTGGACTTGTGCGGTTGGTTAGGATTAAGAATCGTCCGTACAACGAGCAGGTGTGAGTAGTGTAATAGCTCACTATTGTTTCAAAATCGAAATATTACACCGATCAGATGCATGGACTGGTCTAGGTATTCACTAGTCGCACATGTCATATTTTAGCATTTGTCTTGCACCGGCTGATATATTGACAAAAACAAAACAAATAACGTCTCACCTACAAAGATAAAAGAAAAACGTCTACTATTTTCGCGCGATACGCAAAAAAACTACGAACGGCATAAACATATGGTATGATGATGCCTGTTTGGTTGAAATTGAGGTTGAACGGCCCCGTCAACAGCACTTAGGTCATTTTCGAGACGTTACTTCCAATCTTTTCGGAACTTCTATCCAACATTAAGATGAAATGACATTTCAAGCAATGCCTTCAGTGAAACAAATAGGGATTCCTGACCATTGCATTTACTTCTATTTTATACACATGTACGGTCCAACTCGCACCACTTTTCCTGGGCAGGCTTGGGGTCTTTGGGTGTTTGTGTCGCTTGTATTATTTTATTTTGGATAGCCTTTTGGCCATTTTGTGAGAAAGTAACGGTCCTTTTGGCTTTCCGCTGTTGGTGTTTCCGTTGGGGTATGTTCTTTCATGTTTGTGTTTCTTTCCCTTTGGTGTCTCTGATGGGAGCTGTGTGTTAATTGTATCGATTCTTGATCATTGCCTCTACTTCTAATTTGGACCCTCTAAGTGATTACCAATATTCGCTTATATCCTTTTGTTTTGGACAGCCAACTGGCCATTTTGTTGGAAAGAAACTGTCTTTTTGGCTTTCCGCTAGTGATGTTTAGAGTCTAGTTATTTCATGCTTGTATTCTTTCCCTTTGGTGTCTCTGATGGGAGCAATGGGTTAATTGTATCGATTCCTAATCATTGCCTTCACTTCTATTTTTCATAAGCAGTTGGGATGATAACTTACATAGTGTAAGAGGCAGTGTTTTTCTTGACATCCCATTTCATCTTAACTTTAATTCTTTCTCTCTACCATAGGTCTAAATTAAATTTCATCAAAAATTTCCTAGGAACTATAAAATGTTGAAACTTCAATCTTTATCAAAGTGTGCCTTTATTTTTATTTTCTTGTTGCCCTTGCTTCCAAAGGATTACATTTTTCTAGAAAGTAATATATTTCACCGTAGCTGCTGGTGTTATGGGAATATTTGGCGTCCGTAAAATGTTTATCTGCTCTTCACCAAAGTGTGGATTTATTTTCCAGTCATTTGGGATCATTGATGCCACTGCAGGGGTTCGTAAATGTTTGAGGGTTAATGATGCGGCCTAACTGGCTGAAACTAGCTAGTCTGGGCCATAAAAAATCGTGTACACTCCACAGTTTTCAGTTCTGTCTTGTAGTCCTTGCTTCAAAGGGATTACCCTTTTCTAGAACATTTGTATGCAATGCAATAATGATGGCTTATATTGTATAAAAGGCAATAAGCATCTTCAGCTTATTTGTTCATCTATTCTTTAAATCTTCTCCCCAAAATTAGGCCAATATTAATATTTTGTCAAAGTTTTCACAAGAACAAGAAAAGCTAGAAACCTAATTTCGCAGCATAGTCCTTGGGTGGGCCTCTACTTAGATTTTTCTAGCCTTAATAGCTTAATGAAACGCATGTCTTCCATGGGGCAGAACCCAACTGAACTATGGTGAGTATAGTGGCCCAAGGGCCTTTTGTTTTTACAGAGATTTTAAATCTGAACCATTTGTTTTATCGTCATTTTTTTCGCAACTCGGCGCAACATTGTAAATAGTTCAAGTGCGACAATGTTCTAGACTGGGCAATGTCTTCTTAAGTGACATGAGAGCGGAAATTGTGATCGGCTGTTCATCTGGCCACCACTATTGTCAAAGATACTTGTTACCCTGCTTTTTAGGTTGTCACGAGAAACAACTATATGTCGCTAGTGGTTAAGAGCGCTGACTCTTGATCATTAGGTCTCTCACAGCTGTGGTTCGAGCCTCGCTTGGGTCATATGTGAGACGCCAAGTTCTGCGACGGAAGGTCATGTAGTTTTTCTCCGGGTACTCCGGTTTTCGCCCACTTCTGATTAGCGATCGGCTCGATATGAGTGAAATAATCTTGAAAGGGCCGTAAGACAAAAAAACAAACAAAAAAACAAAACAAACAACTATATGCTGGTTTTCAAAGTGTGTACGTATCTCATTTCTGATCGAGTGTTAACGATACCATTTACTGAAAACGTCTTATAAAGTTCAAAAATTTTAATTTTAATACTAATAAACACTTCTATGGTATTTTCTTCTGAAAAAGTCGTGTACTCGTTATGAGAGGATTAATGAAAACACTGCTTTGCTTCATATGAATGATTTTCATATCCAGAGTGTTGACGAATGGATCGCTGAAATGAACTAAATCCAACGTGTTTATCCATACTACTGAAAGCCTGCACAAATTTCTTTTTGCAGACAAAACATTGTTATTTCGCCCGTACTCTGCGACAAAAGCTGTGTCAAGATTGTGCTTAAATCATCTGTTTAACACAAAAACACTTACCGAAGCGAGGGGTACTTTCAAGATGGCGGCTGCCATTGTCTTTCTGTGTGACGTCATCGGGACGTAGGTTCCCCCCCCCCCCCTTGTAGTAATTTATTGCATTTTTCCTTGGTTTTGCAAAAAAATGATATCTCAATCCACTGAACCACAATAAGTAAAATACCATCATAGAAATGTGGTTCAAGGTTGCCTTTAGGCACTGCAACAGACGAATTTCAAGTAAAATGCCTAAATAGTACTGAAAATTAATGATTCCCAAAAATTCAAAAAATGTAATTTTCTCATCTGGCACTATTTTAAATTCAGAGTATTCCCAAAAATGACCAGTTCTACCAATTTGGCATCAACCTCATTGATTGCGTTGAGGTGTTGAAATCACTTGCATTTAGCTTGTAAAAATGATTGCCCTTCTTCAGTGCGTTTAGTACTTCATTTTATATATTTCATTCATGCATTTTATAACAATTTATGCAAATACTGCACAAAAGTTTCACTGTGTTACTGATTGTGTTTACAGGATGTGTGCTTTTATACTGGATAAATCAAAAATAAAAATTGAAATTAAGATAAGCCAACAGTTTATCCCCATATTTGGAGTGAAGGACTGAAAGCAGCCTCTTCAGCACCACAAACTTTGTCCAAAAGGCTTTTGATCACTGCCAATAACTGCAATGGTATAATATGACTTTTACCCGTTGATTTGTTACATTGGTTCACATGAGCCACCCTAAACAAATAATTGATTTTTGGACAGGTGAACTTCTGGACAACACAAAGTTTATATTTATCTAATCCAATTGATGATCTTTTGTGTCACCTACTTGCCAATGTGCAGGCTGGTAAAAACTCAGAGAAGCCCAATGCGTTTAATATGTTTTGATGAAAAAAGTTTTAAAAATCTCATTTTCTCAATTTGTTTACTAGTAGCTGGGCCGAACAACACAAACCGGAAAATGTTTCACATAATAAATAGTTCGGAAATGAATGCCTACTTTACATAAATTAACGAATAAATTATGTTAGAAAGTACGTGAAATTAGTTGCAATAAAGTTTCAAAAATGATTATTATGTTTAAAATCAAAAACAATGGTGTACTATTGTTGTTTTTGGGTAATTAGTTCCAATGCGTATGAGTACGTTTTTTATTGGCAAGATGGATATCTCTTCAATTTGACAGCTACAGTAATTCATCAGTGATGACAGACGTCCAAGAAAGGCGATGTCATAATGCTGTATGCATGAAGAAGGCTACATAGCTGAATATTCAAGGTATATTCATTGTTGATGGGCAAAATAAAGTGTGGAAGGCATAATTGATGAAATCTGAGCATTTCAGATTTACCGGTAAAAAAAGGAAGATGGCGGCGCCCATGAAGAAAAACATGTCAAAAAAAAAATCTGGTTTTCAATTCAGGTAGGATTTTTGATAGAAAGCTTTGTCCGAGTCACTAGTATTTGATGTGAACTATTGATCTGCAGCTGTTTTAGTAACTTCTAAACAGTCTAGAAGGCGGTTTCATTTTTTTTTCTGGTAAAAGTGAAAAATTCAGAATTGCATTTATTTTCAAAGGCACAGACATGTTGCCAATGCAAGAAAGTACTTGCTGTAATAACCGCTGGTACCTCCAAACATTCTTCTTCTAGGACAGGCATTTTAAACGGAGCAGGATCATATTTTGGGAAAAAATAACATGCAAATCTGACACCGATATTTTTCTTGTGCAAATGTATTGAGGAACCTCAACCCATTCAGTACCAGAAACCCCTAAAGGGGTACCTTGGCAAACGGTTCAGGCCCAGAACAGACGCCGCAGAACGCGGCGTCTGATCAGGGCGGCCACTGTTTGCTCAAAGTTCAGTCATTTTCAAAATAAATTTCGATGAAAACACAACCTGACCACCCTTTATTTTGGAATGTACTCGTTCTGTATATAAGGAGGAAGATTCCATTTGGTACAAAAAGGGTTAATGTAAGGTGTAGATCACCACGCGAAACTGTATCTAATGGAACACGAACTGTTGTCTTCTCTGTTTTCATTGTCGACGTGATAAGGCTCGGTACTCCTAAGTTGTGAACCGTAGCTGTGAAGGCTAAAGCTAAATGGTATATATATGCTATGAGGGCTAACCGGTACTCATAGGATGTGAAGCCTAAATGGTACTCATGACCTGTGAAGCCTAAATGGTACTCAAAGGCTGTTAAGGCTAACCGGTACTCATAGGCTGTGAAAGCTCAATGGTACTCATAGGCTGTGAAGGCTAAATGGAACTCATGGGGTGTGAAGGCTAACTGGTACTCATAGGCTGTGAAGGCTGCCCGGTACTCATAAACGGTGAAGGCTAACCGGTACTCATAGGCTGTGAAGGCTAACCGGTACTTATAGACTGTAAAGTCTTAATGGTTCTCATAGGCTGAGAAGCCTAAATGTTACTCATGGGATGTGAAGGCTTACCGGTACTCATAGGCTGTGAAGCCTTAACGGTACTCAAAGGTTGCGAAGGCTAAATGGTACTCATATGCTGTGAAGCCTTAATGGTACTCATGGGGTGTGAAGGCTAACCGGTACTCATAGGCTGTGAAGGCTGCCCGGTACTCATAAACTGTGAAGGCTAACCACTACTCATGTAAAGGCTGTGAAGGCTAACTGGTTCTCATAGACCGTAAAGTCTAAATGGTGCTCCTAGGCTGAGAAGCCTAAATGTTACTCATAGGCTGTGAAGGCTAGCCGGTACTCATTGGCTGTGAAGCCTAAATGGTACTCATAGGTAGTGAAGGCTAACCGGTACTCACAGGCTGTGAATCTTAAACGGTACTCATAGGCTGTGAATCTTAAACGGTACTGATAGGTGGTGAATGCTAAATGGTACTTATAGGCTGTGAAGGCTAAATGGTTCTCTAAGGATGTGAGGGCTAAACGGTAATCATAGGCTGTGAAGGCTTACCGATACTCATAGGCTGTGGAGAATAAACGGTACTTATAGGCCGTGAAGGCAAAATGGTACTCATGGACTGTGAAGGCTATCCGGTACTCATAGGCTGTGAAGCCTAAATGGTACCATAGGCTGTGAAAAATAATTGGTACTCATAGGCTGTGAACGCTAACCGGTACTCGTAGGCTGCAAAGCCTAAACGGTACATATTGGCTGTGAAGTCTAAATGGTACTCATAGGCTGTGAAGCCTAAATAGTACTCACATGCTGTTATGGCTAACCGGCACTTATAGTCTGTGAAGGCTAAATGGTACTCATAAACTCTGAAGCCTAAATGGTACTTATATGCTGTGAAGCCTAAATGGTACTCATTGAGTGTGAAGGCTAACCGATACTCATAGGCTGTTAAGGCTGCAAGGTACTCATAGACTGTGAAGGCTAACTGGTACAACTAGGCTGTGAAGCCTAAAGGTACTCATAGGCTGGAAAGCTAAATGGTACACATGGGCATTGAAGGCTTACCGGTACTCATAGGCTGTGAAGGCTAACCAGTACTCTTAGGCTGTGAAGAATAAATGGTACTCGTAGGCTTTGAAGGCTAACCGGTACTCATAGGCTGTGAAGCCTAAATGGTACCCATATGCTATGAAAACTAACCGGTACCCATAGGCTGTGAAGCTAAATGTTACTCATAAGCCAGTACAGTACTCATATGCTATGAAGCCTAAATGGTCCTCATAGGCTGTGAAGCCTCAATGGTACTCATAGGCAGTGAAGGCTAACTGGTACTCATGGCATTTGAAGGCTAACTGGTACTCATAGTATATGAAGGCTTACTGGTACTCATAGGCTATGAACGCTAACCGGTACTCATAGACTGTGAAAGCTAAATGTACTCATAGGCTATGGAGGCTTACCGGTACTAAAAGGCTATGAGGACTAACCAGTACTAAAAGATTATGAGGTCTAAACGGGACTCATAGGCTGTTAAACCTAAATGGTACTCAAAGGCTCTGGAGCCTCAATGGTACTTATAGGCTGTGAAGGCTTACCGGTACTTATAAGCTGTGTAGCCTAAATGCTAGTCACAGGCTATGGGGGCTAACCGGTACTCAAAAGCTATGAGGGCTAACCGGTACACATAGGATGTGATTCCTAAATAGTAGTCATGGGCTATGAGGGCTTACCGGTACTCACAGGCTGTAAAGCCTAAATGGTACTCATAGACTGGGAAAGTTAATGGTACTCATATGCCGTGATGTCTTAATGGTACTCATTGGATGTGAAGGCTAACCGGTACTCATAGGCTGTGAAGGCCAACCAGAACTCATAGACTGTGAAAGCTAAATGGTACTCATGGGCTATGAAGGCTAACTGGTACTCATAGGCTATGAAGGCTAAACGGTACTCAGATTATTATGGCTAACCTGGACTTATAGGCTTTTAAGCCTAAATGGTATTCATAGGCTGTGAAGCCTAAAAGGTACTCATAGGCTCTGAAGCCTAAATGGTACTCATAAGGTGTGAAAGCTAACCGGTACTCATAAGGTTTGAGCCTAAATGCTACTCATAGGCTATTAGCGCTAACCGGTACTCTTAGACTATGAGGGCTAGCCGGTATGCATAATATGTGAAGCCTAAATAGTACTGATGGGCTATGGCTATGAGGGCTCATCGGTACTCATAGGCTATGAGGACTAACCAGTACTCAGATTATTATGGCTAACCTGGACTTATAGGCTGTTAAGCCTAAATGGTACTCATAGGCTGTGAAGCCTAAAAGGTGCTCATAGGCTCTGAAGCCTAAATGGTACTCGCAAGGTGTGAAAGCTAACGGTACTCATAAGATGTGAGCCTTAATGCTAATCATAGGCTATTAGAGCTAACCGGTACTCTTAGGCTATGAGGCCTAGCCGGTACACATAAGATGTGAAGCCTTAATTGTACTGATGCGCTATGAGGGCTCCTCGGTACTCACTGACTGAAGGTTAACCGGCATTAAACGGCTATGAGGGCTAACCCGTAGTCAAAGGATTTGAAGGCTAACTGGTACTTACAGGCTGTGAAGAGTTAATGGTAATCATAGGCTGTGAAGTCTAAATGGTACACACAAGCTGTGAAGCTTAAATGGTACTCATAGGCTGTGAATGCTAACCGGTACTCATAGACTGTGAAGGCTAACCGGTACTCATAGCCTGTGAAGCCGAAATAGTACTCATAGGCTGTGAAGCCAAAATGGTACTCATATGATGTGAAGCCTAAATTGTACTAATAGGCTGTGAAGGATAGCCCGTTCTCATTTACTTTGAAGCCTAAATGGTACCCATAGGATGTGTAGCCTAAATGTGTCTTTTTATTTTGGATGGCCATTTGGTCATTTTGTGAGAAAGTAACTGTCCTTATGGCCTTCCTTGGTTAGGTTTCCATTATGGTCTGGTCGCTTCATATTTGTGTTTCTTTCCCTTTGGTGTCTTTGATGGGTGGAGTAAGTTAATTGTATTGATTCCTGATCTTTGTTTTACTTCTACTTCGTAGGCTGTTGAGGCTAACCGGTACTCATAGGTTGTGAAGCGTAAATGGTACTCATAGGCTATGGGGGCTAACAGGTTCACATAGGCTATGTAGGCTAACCGGTACTCACAGGCTGAGAAGCCTAAATGGTACTCATATGCTGTGAAACCTAAATGGTACTCATAGGCTGTGAAGTCTAAATGGTACTCATAGGATGTGAAGGCTAACCGGTACCCATAGGCTGTGAAGGCTAACCGGTACTCATAGGCTGTGAAGCCTGAATGGTATCATAGGCTGTGGAAGCTAATTGGTACTGGTAGGCTGTGAAGCCTAAACGGTACTCATAGGCTGCGAAGCCTAAATGGTATTCATAGGTTGTGAAGCCTAAATTGTACTCAAAAGCTGTGAAAAATAAATGGTACTCATTGGCTGTGAAGGCTAAATGGTACTCATAGGCTGTGAAGCCTAAATGGTTCTCATAGGCTGTGGAGGTTAGCCGGTACTCATAAGCTGTAAAGCCTAAATAGTACTCATAGGTTGTTTAAGCTAAATGGTACTCATAGGCTGTGAATGCTAACCGGTACTCAAAGGGTATGAGTCCGAAATAGTACTCATAGGCTGTGAAGCCTAAATGGTACTCATAGGCTGTGAAGCCTAAATGGTACTCATAGGCTGTGAAAGCTAAATGGTACTCAAATGCTGTGAAGGCTAACGGGTACCCATAGTCTGTTAAGCCTAAATGGTTGCTCATAGGCTTTGTAGCCTAAAGTGTACTCATAGGCTGTGAAAGCTAAATTAAACCCATGGGCTGTGAAAGCTTAATGCTACTCATAGGCTGTAAAGGCTAACCGGTTCTCATAGGCTGTGAAGCCTAAATGGTACTCATTGGCTAACTGGTTCTCATAGGATGTGAAGGCTAAATGGTGACACAGACTATGAAGGCAAAATGGTACTTTTGGCCCCAGTGGCGTAACCAAAAATGTAATTACGCACAAAAAGTAAAATTTGTGTAAAAGTACGTGTATCTTGCTTATGTTTTGAAAGACTTACCTCCCGTGATTAGGTAATTATCCTTGCTTTCTTCTTAGATTTGTGATTTAAGCGACCTTTTAGGTCTATAATTGGTCCCTACCCATAGGGGCTGGGAGAAATAGATTGGGCTGCATGATGCTTCCACACAAGCAGAAACCGACCGCACATGAGTACTGGTAAACCGCTTAAACGGTCTAAGCCTGCCCAGGCAAAGTGGAGTGGTGCGAGTCGGACCTTCCTTCCTGGTTTCGCTGGGCTGCAGGCTTTGAGGTGTCCTTTTATCTCCATGTCGGGTAAAAGTCACATAAAGTTTGAAGCAACGTCTCCAAAATGACAAGAGTTGACGGGGACGTTAAACCTCAAATCAAACGAATTTAGATATGTAAATGATTCGTGGGTACAAAAAGTGAAGCAAAAAAAAGTTGGACGAGAGATCGAGATCTGTATTTTAGAGTGACCCGTTCAAGGGCGAATTCTTTACAGCTGTTGCATATCTGGGGCCAGTTGTTCAAAGCATCGTTAGCTTAACTCTTCTAGCAAGTACAATATCATAAATTTTGGTATTTTTCAGCAAAACTTTCAGCATATTTGCCATATTTAATGATCAAAGTTTTAACGATAAGTTAACTAACGACATCGTTAGTTTTGAACAACTGGCCCCTGGAACATATCCCTGTGTCATAGTGAATTCTTTAACGAGAACCCTACGGGCCTCCGTGGCCTAGTGGTTAAGAGCGCTGACTCTTAATCATTAGGTCTCTTACCGCTGTGGTTCGAGCCTCGCTCGGGTCACATGTGAGACGCCAAGTTCTGCAACGGAAGGTCAGGTGGTTTTTCTCCAGGTACTCCGGTTTTTGCCCACCTCTGATTAACGATCGGCTCGATGTGAGTGAAATAATCTGGAAATGGCCGTAAAACCAAAACCAAAAAATTAACGAGTACCCACAACATATGTCTTGAAGCGTAAATAAGAAAAGTAATTTATATCCCTGCAAACCACAGTTTTCTGTATATAAAGTGGGGTTTAGAGGGGTATTCATTAAGCTGACTTGTTGTCGTGATATGGACCATGAATGGGAAGTTTTTGAAAAGCTTAAGGTTTTCTTCGGCCCCCGCCCATCGGGGCTTGAAGAAATATATGGGCTGCATGATGCTTCCAAGCAGAGCTGAATTTGACCCACACACAAGTACTGGTAAACCGCTTAGAGGATCTAAGCCTGCCCAGGCAAAGCGGTGTGAGTGTCGGACCGCCCATGCTGATAAATCCTATTGGTTTCATTTGGCGACAGGGCTTTAGATGTCATTTCATCTCAGTGTCGGGTAAAAGTCCAACAAAATTGGAAGCAACGTCTCCAAAATGACCTTTACAGTGTTGACGGGGACGTTAAACTTCGAATCAAACAAACAAAATTAAGGTTTTCTTAAGTTTTACTAGGAAAAGTAAAGGCTTGTGTAAGGCTGCGCAAATCGGATATTTTTTTTTATTATTTATACATTTTTTTCCTGACTGGATCACATTAATACACATATTTTATGCCGTATAGTCCCATTTTAACAATCACAAAATGTACATGTTTATAGGGGAGCCGAGCAAATCGGATAATGTGATGATCCTCATTAGTTTAATATAACAGAGGGGTAGAACTTGGCGTGGCGTATAAAAGACGTTTTTTTTTTTTTTTTTGTTTTTTTTTTTTCAAAATTATCCTGATTTCAAATTTCTGTTTTATTGGCATCAACACTATACTTATGCACATGTTTAGTCGGCAAACGAGTTTGCCTTATTTGCCGGAAATAAATAAATAAATAATAAAACTTGGAAACGAAGACATTGGTCAGACAGAAAAAACTACCAGACGTGCAACTCATACACCGACCGAGAGTTTCAAGCGTTAATTTATAAAATGGGCCCCGTCAAGCGATTTTGGTACTTATCGCCTATGCGAGCAGCGAAGGTTCAAGCGAGCCTGCGCATCCGCGCAGTCTCGCCAGAACCTTCGCTGCTCGCTCATACAAGCAGTGAATCAAGAGGAACCTTCGGACAGAAAGCCATATTCCTGGCCCCTCTGAATGGCTTGGCATGCGCAGTTAAAATTTGTCATGACGGAATGCTCGAAGACACAAATTCGCTTGGCGGGGCTCATTTATAAAATGGAGCGATGCATTTTTCACATGTACAGTTTCTTTTTTCCACAAAAAAAATATTTAAATTCTACTAATCAAGAGAATAGGGTATACATTAGAACCGATTTTCTTATCGCTCTACTCTTTATTACACTGCCACAATTAAATGTCACGTAATAGAAATAATAAAACACACACACACACACACACACACACACACACACACACACACACACACACACACACACACACACACACACTTCTCTATAGCCTACAACATGAGGTACACAACGAGGTAGTTGGTGTGTGGTGTGTGTCCGTCTGTGTGTTATATGTACATGTAAAAACATATAGAGGTATTTCTCAAATGCACACACAGTACAACATTGCCCTACTAAGGTGTACTACCTCGTAGGTAATACAAGCCCTACAACGTTATCACGAGGTATTTTCATAAACCACTCATATACCACCTTTTTTGTTTTGGTTTTACGGCCCTATCAAGATTATTTCACTCATATCTAGCCGATCGTTAATCAGATGTGGGCGAAAACCATATACTACCCTTACACCCCCTTAGGTATAAGGGGTAAATATGGAGGTACTGCATACCGAGGTAACGGAGAAAAAAAGTACCTCGGTATGTTTTTGTACCTCGGTCTACTGCCTAAAAAGTACCTCAGAAAGATAGCTTCACACACACACACAAACACACACACACACACACAGTTACACGTGGAGAGTTAGAGAGCTTGGACGAAGGTTACTGTAACATCACAATACACAGTACTGACGGGAATTCCTCTCAAACATTTGTGAAGGAACCTTTTCAGTCAGATAGACAAGAGAACAAACTGTCGACACAAAACAAAATTCCGGTCCGCCTGACAACTAGAGAGGGAACCAGCAACGAAAATCTAAAACAGGGCAATGCTTTAAAGATAAGAACCCAATTAAATACTGGTAAACCGTCTCAAAAGAAGATTTTGTTGATTGGCGATTCCATTTTGAACCCTGTTAATCCGAAAGGGATGATCAAAGACATCCGTAAACATTCCAAAAGTGGTGCTCAGATAAGAAACCTCCTTGAGGAGATAGCCATGTATGACCTGAAATCATTCAAGGCAGTCGTAGTATTCATTGGTGGTAACGATGCCTCCAACAAAACAGACATTGAACTATTTGAAGAGTATTACGATCAGGTCATCAGTCTAATAAAAACCGGAAATCCTGAGTGCAACGTCTTTCTGTGGAGCATAACACCTCGGGGAGATACGGATGTGACTGACTATAATGCATGTATAGAAAGGATATCAGCTCAACGGAAGGAACACGGTGTCTCTTTAATTAAAAACACAGAAGAATATTTCTATGGAAAAGACGGTCTGCCGATGTTTAAGTATTATTCAGCAGATGGTATTCACCTCTCAAGATCAGGAATAAGGCGTCTACTCCATGCAATTGACGACAAGGTACATATTGTGACTGATTTCGAAGGGTGTGTGTTTACGCCACGTACATCAGGTACGCGGGGTCATGGAGGTCGACGAGTAGAGAAGCCGTCTATGGGACAATTAAAGCGCCCGTCATACAGTTTACCTTCTGGTAGGAAACGAGATCGTCCTAGGGAACCTTACACTAACAGATGGAACGGTTTTAACAACGGGCGACAAAAGCGGGGATGCTTTGGTTGCGGTATGGTTGGACACAAAATAAAGGACTGTTGGAACACCAGATAGGGACTCGGCATTACTGCCAGATCAGATAGAGGCACGCCAATAAATAGTGTTAATTCTTTCTATTGTCTTGAAAACATATGTAGTGATTGCAATGAATTGGACTGTGCCTGTGAAAATTTTTATAGTGATTCTCTAATCAATCATACTGAGGGTCAATGTAGGCATGAGAAACATAAGAGTTCCAGTATATATTTAACAGATACTGAAATAAATAGTAATTCACTTTCGTTAAATGAAACGTCAGAAGATATCAGACACGAAACTTCCATTGACTTAAGGCTTTGTAAAAAAGGCATGAACATTGGGTTTTTAAATATTCAAGGATTACGTTCTAAATTTTCTGAAGTTCAGGCAATGCTAACATCTACAAAAAATTAAAATCTGCACGTATTTGGCATGTGTGAAACAAAATTAAATAACAATTGCATGTCAAGCAGTTTTAATATCCAAGGTTTTCAAGATGCGTTTCGTAAAGATAATCATACAAATGGTGGCGGCGGCATCCTTGTTTACGTTAGGGATCAAATAATGGCTAAACGTAGGGAAGACCTTGAGAGTAATGAAATATCATGCATTTGGCTTGAAATTAGTCCTACTAAAGGAAAGTCCTTTTTACTTGGATTCTTGTACAGAAATCCTGTCGAACGTGCCGAGTGGTTAGACCGTTTTGAATGTTTTTTAGATGGCGTTTGGAAAGAAAGTAAAGAAATCATTTTACTGGGAGATTTTAATAAAGATTTATTAAATCCAAATATAAAAAGAGAATGGTCAATATTTACAGAATCATTAGGGCTAAGTCAACTCATTACACAGCCAACAAGGGTAACGAACAATTCTAGCACGCTTATTGACCATATTTATTCAAATCATGAAGATAATATTTCAGAAGTACACGTAAGTCAAATCGGCATCAGTGACCATTTTTCTGTTATCTGCAACAGAAAGTTAAATGCAACTTTTATTAAGAACGCACACAGATCAATAACATATCGATCGTTCAAAAACTTTGACGAAAATAAGTTTTTGATTGATTTGCAAGCAATACCATGGAATGAACTCAGTAGGCTTGACTCTTTAGATGACATACTTTGTGCCTGGTATTCATTTTTCAATGATACGGTCAATAAGCATGCACCAACAAAAACTCATAGAATTAAAAAAGACATACAACCTGACTGGCTAACACCAGATATTCTTGACAGTATGAAAGAAAGAGACAAACTCAAAATACAAGGTCGTTTTGAAGAGTACAAACATACACGGAATCAGGTATCATCAATGATTAATGAATCAAAAAAGGCAACTTATAGAACTAAAATTGAACAAGGAAAAGATGATCCAAAATCAATTTGGAGACTTTTTAAAGAGTTCGGTGCTTCAAATAAAAAGGCCGACAATAACGATATCTTAGGACTTAAGATAAACGAAGAAATGGTTGCAGACAATAATGAGTTAGCCAATAACTTTAACGATTACTTTACAAACATAGCGGCAAGACTCAAGGAGCCTATACAACATAACGAATTTAATAAACTAAATGATTACATTAATTCAAAAATTCCTGCAGACGTAAGTTTTGAGCTCCCTGAAATAAGCGAAAGTTTTGTTTTTAAATTTCTTTCTTCACTTGATATTTCTAAAGCAACAGGGTTAGACGGAGTTGGTCCTAGACTTCTAAAGTTGTCGGCAGGAATAATTACTAAAAGTATAACAATTATTGCTAATAAATGTTTATTGACTGGGGAATTTCCTTCCCTCTGGAAACAAGCTAAGGTCATCCCTCTTCATAAAGGGGGTGCAAAAGATGAAATCAATAATTATAGGCCAATATCTATCCTACCTACATTGTCGAAGTTAATAGAGAAATTCATTCACGTACATTTCATGTCTTTTCTGGATAACTTTGAAATAATACATAGTTCCCAGAGCGGTTTTAGACCTGGTCACTCCACTGAAACGGCTTTGTTATTAATGACGGAACATTGGTTAAAAGCTTTAAACGACGGTAATATAGTAGGGACTGTTATGGTTGACTTCAGAAAAGCTTTTGATCTTGTTGACCATACGTTACTTTTAAAGAAACTAGCATGCTACAAATGTAATAGTTCTTTTCTGAAATTAATGGAATCATACTTAAGAAACCGTACACAAATTACATCTGTAAATAACAAAATATCAGATCCAGGTCTTGTTACGAGTGGTGTACCTCAAGGGTCCATATTAGGTCCTCTTTTATTTTTAATTTTCATTAATGATTTGCCTTTAGCTTTGTCGCGAAACATTTCCTCTATAGATCTCTATGCTGATGATACTACGATATATGATATGCAAAGTGACCTGCACACATTAAAATTAAATCTGCAAGAAGCTCTTTTTTCCCTTCATATAAGGTGTAAACAAAACGGGATGCTTTTAAATACTGAGTAAACTAAAGTTATGATAATAACAACAAGGCAAAAAAGAATACATATAGATGAGAGTATTTCAACTTTATCATATAATGGCACTGAACTAAACTTAACTACTGCTGACAAAATACTTGGTGTTAACATCGATGCTAATCTCACGTGGAATGAACATTTCAACTTTATTTGCAAAAAGATATCCACTTATATTTGGCTGTTGTCAAGGATCCAACACTTCATTAATTATGAACACAAAGTTATTTTCTATAATGCGTACATTCATCCACATTTCAATTATTGCAATATAATATGGGGTAATTCATCAAATTATAATATGTCAAAAATAGTTAAACTACAGAAACGTGCTTGCAAAATAATCTTAGGCAATGAATACTCAAGTTTCGAAGATGCAAAATCAAGGCTAAGTATCCTTTCTTTCGAGCAAAGTATGTTCGTAAATAAGGCAAAAATCATGTTCAAAGTCACGCACAGTCTCTTACCAAAGTATATTTGTGAGTTATTTGAGAAAAAAAGGGATCAATCAAATCAAACAACACTGAGATCAACTTCTGGTCAAAATTTTAGAATTCCAAAACCTAATATAAATGTTTTCAAAAACAGTATATCATATTCGGGTCCTATTATTTGGAATAGCATACCAACTGAAATTAAGAATTCTTCATCGTATAATGCATTCTCACGAAATTGTATTAGCTGGTTAATTAACTCTTGATGTTGTTGTATATATTGCAACGTGCGTATGCCTCCGCCACCTTGAACTTTTAAATGTCATATTACCATTTTGCATCTACAGTCGAACTTCGATATCTCAAATACATACTGGACCAAGAACTTACTTTGAAAAATAGGTACCCAATAGTACATAATAGAAATGATCTTGGGGCATATTTTCGACTTTCTATGAAATACACATGTTTTGTGTGTGCTCATTAGAATCGCCTCAAAAAGCAATTCTAATGATGCACACATAACATGCATTTCCAAGTAAACACCAAACAACCCCCACCATAACACATGTATAGCTGGAGAAATGTAAACAAGGGACCCAAGAGTGAGCTCGAATTAGCCAAAGTAAACTAATTATCTGTATTAGAGTTATCGAAGTTTTACATACGAATTCTTCAATCATTTCTTCTTTTCCACATTATGTTATCACTTTTGTTAATACCCATGTACTGTTCGTTAAATGTTTTGCATTGTGTTTTAGAAAGAGGGCCTTGTGGAAGATTGGTTTTACCAAACGAGTTACCCTCTTTAAATAAAGAAATTACTTACTTACTTACTTACTTACTTACTTACACACACACACACACACACACACACACACACACACACACACACACACACACACACACACACACACACACACACGCATGCACGCACGCACGCAAACAAAAAAAACAGGAATTCCTTCAATAAAATGTCTAGTTTAGGAAACAATTTAATCCATTGGGAACTAGCTAGTTTTCGCATATATAGTTATCTTAACCCTTTTTGTACCAGAAACCCGTAAAACGGGTCCCTTGGCAAACAGTGCAGGCCCAGATGAGACGCGGCGTCTCATCACGGCCTACACTGTTTGCAAAAAAAAGTCCAGGCATTTTCCAAATCAATTTTGAAGAAAACACAACATGGCACCCCTAAATTTTGAAATGGACTCCGGCTAAGATTCCATTTGGTACAAAAAGGATTAAGCGTGTAGTTTGAGTGTTTTCTGTGCTAAATTAAAGCACTGGCAGCACTGTGGGGCCGGTTGTCTATGGGTCTAGGCTGGAAATAGTCATAAACAGGGGTTTAGACTGTTTCATTTAACCCAATAGGAAAACATGGGCCGTGTGAAATAATGGCGTCCAACATGGTGTCAGAAAATGGTAAATTTTAGGTAAAAATGATAAAATCTTTCATATTTCTAATTTCAACATAGATTATGGGTGCTCATTAGAACCGCCTCATTGAGGCGGTTCTAACGAGTACCCTCAATCTATGTTTTTGGGGAAAAAAGCAGATAGTATATACTTCCGTAAAGCCCACTTTTCTCTATATAAAGTGGGGTTTAGAGGGGTCTTCATTTGACGGACTTGTTATCGTGATGCCTTAAATTCCTGTAGTGTAAGTAAACAGGGTAGATCTTGATCAGACAGTGCGCTCTGCGATGTATGATCTGGCTATGCACTGTTTGCCAAACCCCACACACGATTCCAGTCCAGATTTTATAGATAACCTCCTTACACATCACCTTGACTTCACAGCGATAAATTTTGCGAGGCTATTTTCTATTAACCCTTTCCCACTCAGATACGTGTTTTTACGTGTCTGCCCCCCACCCCCCCCCCCCCACCCCCCATTTTAAGCCCCAGAAGCATCTGAAATCTGCATTGCCTACCCCTGGAAGTTATGTTTGCTGGCCTAAAAAAGTGACCTGTTTTTTCGCGCGCCTCCCCACTAAAAAATATTCTGGGGGGGGGGGGGGGCGTTGCCCCCTCTCACATCCGAAAACTTTGGGGTGTATGGCCCAACCGGCCGCTAAAATTATATCTGAGGGTGTCTGGGGTCAAAAATGCCGCAAAATTGATGCTGATAAAACATGCTGCAAACAGTGAAAACGGCCAGTGCCAAACCCCTAAATTGTAGCCTTGACAGCTGTGTGAAGATTAAGGTTTGGTCAAAAATTCATGTGAAGTCACACTTTTTGCCAACATTGAGATGCCCCCTCATTACCATGACAACAATGATCTGCATTTGAAAGGCTACTGCCCAATGAACATTCATACCGAGTACTGGTAAACCGCTTAGAGGATCGGCAATGCGGTGCGAGTCGGGCCGTCCATGCTTATTAAACCTATTCTATCCATTAGGCGACAGGGCTTGAGATGTCATTTTATCTCAATGTCGGGTTAAAGTCCCACGAAATTGGAAGCAACGTCTACAAAATGATCTATACAGTGTTGACGGGGACGTTGCTCTGTAATCGAGCGTGGTTTAGTTGACATTTCAGTCATTCGAGAATAATGTGAATACTCTTCAAAATTGAAGTGTGCTGAAAGGACTGCTAGGGGCGTGAATGATGGTGGACCTATATTTTCTTTCATGTCTTTAACCTTTACCACTCTCTGGACTAATTCAGCAGACGACAGATTGTTGATATTTTTCTTATTTTTCCCAGAAAACAGGACTTGACATCTCATGCAAATTGTCTCCATAGGAGAGAGCAGGACTTGACATCTCATGCAAATTGTCTCCATAGGAGAGAGCAGGACTTGACACATCTCATGCAAATTGTCTCCATAGGAGAGAGCAGGACTTGACATCTCATGCAAATTGTCTCCATAGGAGAGAGCAGGACTTGACATCTCATGCAAATTGTCTCCATAGGAGATAATTTGCATGATATGTCAAATCCTGTTTTCTGGGAATATGGAGACAATTTACAGATGTCAAGTCCTGCATTCTGGGGAAATTAGAAAAATACTTCAAAATGTCGTCTGCTGCGAACAAAAATACCTAGAATGCAGAGCGTTAACCATAGCGTATATCTGATGAAATTTATATAGTGAAACTTCGATGGCTGGAATTACCACGGCTGTTTCGAACTGTTTCTTCATACCGCATCACGAAAACACATCTTCACAGTTTTGACCCACCTGAACCCCAGTTTTATATAGAAAAAAAAAATTGGGTTTACATGGACAAACCTTATTATCCTTATTCTGTTCTAAAATATAGATTGTGGGTACTCGTTAGAACCGCCTCTATATAAGACAGTTCTTATGAGTACCCACTATCTATATTTTGAGCAGAAATAACAAAACTACTTGGTTTTCATCTAAAAAGTGTGTGTTTTTTCGGCATAAAATTTACAATGCATTTGCACAGGCGTATTTTCATAATTGTAAGAAAACCAACATTGTTGATATATTTGAGATAATTATCTTAATTATGCTCCCCGAATTATTTCGGGGGAGCGTATAGTCGCCGCTTCGTCCGTGCGTCCGTCCCGCTCTTGTCCACGCGAATTCTCTGAAACTACTGGTCGGATTTCAATGAAACTTCATGGAAATATTTAGTATCGAAGGTGGATGCGCATATCGCCTGCGTGTTTTGGTTCGATGATTTTTTTCAACAGTTATGGCCCTTTGATGAATTCTGCATGAATATATAGGGTACTGTTCTTGTCCACGCGAATTCTCAGCAACTATTTGCAGAAATTCAACGAAACTTCAATGGAATCTTAAGCTAGCAGCAATAGAGGATGCGCATATTATCCGTGCTATCCGGTTAGATGATTTGTCACAGAGTTATGGTACTTTGTTTAAAGCTGCAGTGTAAGGTCACTGTGGCTGTTTTTAGAAAAAAAAAAAAAACAAAAAAAAAATTGTCATCACTCTGGTGCCTACATTTATTGATGGATTTTAATATAACTTCACACAAATGTTGGGTATGATAATATCTTGAGCATGTTCGACTTTCATGGTCCTAGGCTCAAGGTCAAGGTCGCTGAGGCTGTCTTTAGAAAAACTTTGTTTTCGCTCTAGTGCCTACATTTATTGATGGATTTTGATATAATTTCACACACAAATGTTGAGTACGATAATATCTCGAGCAAGTTCAACTTTCAAGGTCCTGGGCTCAAGGTCAAGGTCACTGCGGCTATTTTTAGAAAAAAACTTTGTCATCCCTCAAGCGTCATCAATTGACTAATGGATTTAATATAACTTCAAACAGATGTTGGGTATAATAATATCTCGAGCAAGTTTAACTTTCAGGATCCTGGGGTCAAGGTCACTGTGGTTATTTTAAAAAAAATCTTTGTCATCGCTCTAGTGCCTACATTAATATAATTTCTCACAAATGTCGGGTATGATAATATCTCGAGCAAGTTTGACTTTCAGGGTCCTGGGCTCAAGGTGAAGGTCACTGCAGATATTTGTAAAAAAAAACTTTGTCATCGATCTAGCGTGGTCATTTGCTGATGGAGTTTAATATAACTTCACACAAATGTTGGGTATGATAATATCTCGAGCAAGTTTGACTTTCAGGGTCCTGGGCTCAAGATCAAAGTCACTGCGGCTATTTTTAGGAAAAAAAAAACTTGCTGGGGGCAGAAATCTTTCCAACTGTAAACGGAGTTCCATTGCACAAAGTTCATTATCAAACTCTCATAATTCTGATATGACTGAAATACTGCTGAAAAGGATGTAAAATCGCAAGTTATCCATCTACATTAGAGTTGCAGATGGATTAAAGTAAAAGAAGCTAGTCTTGGCAGATGGTCAAAATGACTTTTTTGAGAGTCAAGGGGATAGGATCAAATCCATTTTCGAACCCGTCTGATATTTTATATGCATGTAAAGGCACCAAATACGGAACCATACCTGGAGACAGTCCTATGAGGATAGCCTCTGTGTACGAGAGTAAGATTTCAATAATTTGTATTAAACAGTTTTACCCGATTAATATAGCTAAACTACCACCTAGGATCTTGGGGTATTGTATCGTACCTGAAGACACTTCCTTTCATTATACCGACTTTTGTGTTGCTGATGTTTGTATGACAGTGCCATCAGGTAAGCTAATCTGTCCACATGCAGGTTTTGTTATACTCCATTTTGAAGTACAGTGAGTATACACAGTATACCGCAATGTTTCTTGTTCTTCGGGGGTGGGGGCGGGGGCATCTATCGGTTTCATCGTTATTCTTGTTTATCTCGAAATGAATGTTGTGTGACACGACATACCCTATTTTAAAGTAAATCGAAATGATATCCCTAATGGCTCGAACAGCCCCTTTCTTGAACACATTCTCATGGTCCCAAAGAAGTTCGAGCCATTGAAATTCGACTGTAGTAGTTTTTTCGGCTTATTTCTACTTCAAACAGGAATTTTGGTAGTCATTTGAAACGCCTCATTGGGGCTTTGAGATTACTGCGAAAAGATATAAAAGGTGTTTACAAATATATTTATTTGATCCCGGGCTTCTCCAGACTATCGGATGAGTCTTTAAATCGAGGTCCTGTCTCCGCATGACCTTATTTATTGGTGGGAAGTAAAACTCAAGCATACAGACACAGACAAATATATTTACTATACGGATTTATTATCTTGATGTAGCATAAAATTACCAAAGTTTGGATATTCTCTGGGTTTCCAAATGATCAAAGCTAATCAGGTTTGCATCCTTGCGTGATTATTCGTCTTTTTTTCAGTTTTTCAGGGTACATTTATTTAGAATGTCGTCAGTAGAGGGGGACAAGACATTTTTCGCAGGCTCAGACGAGATACTTTCTCATATCTGTGGACCGTGCAAAGACGATGGTGATGTCAGAGATGCAAACTACTTTTGCGAATTATGCAATGCAAAACTTTGCAAAGATTGTAGAGACGAGCACATCAAATTCAAAGCAACGAAAAACCATAAAATTGTTTCTATAAGCGAATGCCCAGAAGAAAGTAAAGAGACGTTTAAAATCACTTGCATCTGCGACCAGAAACGAGGCGTAGAATTGTTCTGTGAAAATCATGGCGAAGTCATTTGTCCATCATGTGAAACAATTAAACATAGAAACTGTAATACAAGCCCCCTTCAAGATAACGTTACCGAAGTTACACAAAACAAAATAAGTGTAGCTATAGAAAATTCAAAAACGTTGGAAAATAAAATTGAAGAATGTAAGCGAAACAGAGAAACTGACTGTAACAAACTTGAAAAGCAAAAATCAGAATGTAGAGAAGAAATAAAAGAATTTCGACGAGATATTTGTAATGCCGCAGAAAGAATGGAGGAGAACATGCTTAAAAGTTTGGACGATAAGACTGGTCAGCACAGACATTCTATAGAAAAACATATTTTAACATTAACAGCGGCACTAGAGGCTCTGAAGTTTGACACAGATCTTCTTGAAGGTGCTAAAGCATCCGGCGAAAAAACTTTAATGTTTGCTGCAGATATCAAAACGTCAAAAAGCCTACGCGAGTATGAAGACTTGATTAATGACTTAAACAGAACCATTCGTCAGCCACGTGTCGTTGTTGAACGGAATCGAACAGCAGCAGATATCTTGAGTGACTTAGAGTCGCAGTGTAAAATTATATCAGACGAGTTGCCAGAAAACAGACAAGTCAACAATGTTATACTGGACATGGAAGTGCAGTCTTCCAGTGAAGTAAACATACAACTACAAGATGACAATAATATTCCTTCTATATCAGGATGCTGTTTTCTGACAAACGGAGATGTTTTATTGTGCGACAATAGTAATAATAAACTGAAACTGTTAGATGGAAACTGGACTTTGAAGAAATCATTGACATTACCAGGTCCTCCGTGGGATATATCAGTTTTCAATGAACAGGAAGCAATTGTTACCATCCCCGATATTTGCAAGTTACAGTTTGTACACATGTTACCTGATATGGAACTTGGGAAAGAGATTGCATTAGATGGTAGGTGTTATGGTGTTGACGTATTTAAAGATGAAATATACACTGCTGTAGAGACTGAAATCTTTAAACTGGATAAAGCTGGAAATATCACAAGTAGAGTTAATTTCCCTGAGGTGTTTACAGACCCTCCAGACTACCTACGCCTCAGTAAGTCAGGCTCTATTCCGCGTGTGTATTTAACAGAACGGAGCTCCTCTATAATGCTATGCTTGAGCATTGATGGAACAGTATTATTCCAGTATGAAGACAAAGACCTGATGTGTCTGGGTGGGATATACGTTGACTCTGAAGGGAACAGTTTTGTCTGTTGCAACTTTTCCCACAATATTGTTGTAATAACAGCTGATGGCAGGAAACACAAAGATCTTCTTACAGCCGAGGAGATAACAGCACCAAAATCAAGCTATTAGACCTGAAGATGGAACACTTGTTGTTGGTTGTTGGAGAAATTCAAAATTGTTTGTATTTAAACTTGCAAAATAAACATGTGCTCTGCATTATGCGACAGTTATAGTTCATCAACGACCTTTGAGAGTTCAACGTTCAAGCGTGATGCATCACGAAAACATGCCTTTATAATTTTGACCCCATTGAACCCCACTTTTATACAGTAAAACTGGGGTTTACAGGGGTAAGTCTTATTTTTCTTATTTCTGCTCTAAAATATAGATTGTGGGTACTCGTTAGAACCGCCTCGATGAGGCGGTTCTTACGAGTACCCACAATCTATATTTTGAGCAGAAATTGAGGCGGTTCTTACGAGTACCCACAATCTATATTTTAGAGCAGAAATAAGAAAAATATCACAATTTTTCATCTAAAAAATCGATTTTTCGGAGGTAAAGTTAATGTGTTTGTATAGGCGTATTTTCGTAATGAGACTATTCCATGTTTTAGGGGAAGCAGGTTTCGGAATTTTTTTTCACAGGATTTTAAAATTATAAGCAAGTTTTTTTTATAATGCCATTATAGAGAATTTGTAGCCGAGTGGTTAATATGATGCAGTACGATTCTCAGTAAAACTATATCGCCCAATAAAGTCCCAACTGAAGGCGATTTACCGAAAACGCGAACTAAACCAAACTTAAAGTGCATTCACGTCCCACTGCGTTTTGAATTTTCATACAAGATATCACGCATAGGTGAGAAAGGTGCCATTTTCGCTATTTCTGTTTTATGCGCGTGCGCAGTCATGCATTAATAGAACTGAATGCACGACTTCTTGTAATGAGAAACCTCGCGGTCTCTCGACTTTCGGATGAGTCTTTAAACCGAGGTTCCGTCTCCGCATAAGCTTAGCTGTTGGTGAGACGTAAAACTCAAACACTCACTCACCTCGCGGTCACCCCTACAGATATGTGAGCAGGGTAGGCTCAGGCCAGACTGCACTTCAGTCAACTTCTCTGCAGTCTCTCCCGAGTCTTAGCTGATCACAAAGCCTTTGCCTTTTCCTTGGCTAGTCCCCGAAGCAATAAGCAACATATTCTTATGAACCGGCTAATATATACAACGATATAACAAGAGTGTTTTTAGTTTTAAGTTCCACCAACAGCTATGGTCATACGGAGACGGGACCTCGGTTTAAAGACTCATCCGAAAAGCTGGAGAAGCCCGGGATCGATCCAACGATATAACATATCCGTGGCTATCTTTGCGATGAATTTGTGATATTTTTCTGATTTATACCCCAAACATAGGTTGTGGGTGCTCGTTAGAACCGCCTCATTGAGGCGGTTCTAACGAGTACCCACAACCTCTGTCTTGGAGCAGAAATAAGGGAAACCATGTATACCCTGTAAACCCCAGTTTTCCCTATTGAAAGTGGGGTATAGAGGGGTGTTCATGTCACTGACTTGTTCATCTGATATATACTTCTTTTGACTCCAGTAATAGTATACATGTGTATAATATATCTCGAACATCGACGACTCGTTTACCATGGCTGTTTCGAAGTTCTTCAGTCCCTAGGATCAGTCCCTAGGATTATGGAGAGGACTTGAGGCTTGAGGAAATAAATGGACTGCACGATGCTTCCACGCTGAGCCGAAACTGACCGCACGCGAGTACTGGCAAACCGCTTAGAGGACCTTAGCCTGCTCAGGCAAAGCGGTGTGAGTGTCGGACCGCCCATGCTTATAAACCCTATTGGTTTCATTGGGCGACAGGGCTTGAGATGTCATTTCATCGCAATGTCGGGTAAAAGTATCACAAAATTGGAAGCAACGTCTCCAAAATGACCTATACAGTGTTAGTTTATACTAATTTATTTTAGTTCGATTGCGATGAAAGCTTTAATCTTATTGAATCGCTCTCGAACACTCATTCCGGGTGTTTTCACGCGCGCAGTGTTGACGGGGACGTTAAATATCAAATCAAACAAACTAATCTATCATCAAGAAAATGGATGAATTGTCATCTTATGCCTCCTTACCTGGTGTTATTGTTTACCCTCAGTAACTCGAACTGTCCGTGGCTCGAACGCATGTGTATGCACCAAAAAGTTTACGAACCATTGAAGTTTGAATTGACTATGTTACCAGAACGGTTAAAAGTATTGGGACGGATATACCTAAGCAAACAGTGCATACTCCGATCATGTAGGAACAGTCTGATCAGGGTCTACACTATCATGCCATCTGCACCTTTCGGACTCCTTGCTGGATCATGAAACAAATTTGTTTAAATTTTAGGATCATTACTGCAAGTCCTCAATGTGTCCGACCTAAAATAGTGTTGACTGGGCCGTGAAACTCCAATACAAACAAACAAACACTTCCCACAAAACTTAACAGTTTTGGCTGGTTTGCGTGTAAATAGTCACCGCCTGTTACTATGTTTCACCAACATCTCCATGACATGGCTCTTTGTACATGTAAGACATGCACTTAGTATGATCTTAGTATATAACGTGGTTCAATCCTCTACATAAGAAATAGTGGGAGATAATTAAGGAGATTTTCGTCTTTTATCTTCCAAATGTATGCTGTGTGTACACATTAGAATCGCCTCGATGAGGCGCGTCTAACGAGGACACACATCATACATTTTGTAATACAATACCAAAAAGATGTCCGAAAATATCTCGATATGCTCCTGGCAGTGGCTCGAAAAAGCCGACCCCGGCAGCCCGGTCGACCAGGAGGAGCGGGTCCGACATCCGCCGGGGTCGGCAATATTCTATCATGGAGATGGATCACGAAATCGTTTCTCCGGTCATTCTCTCTCTCTTCTCCACGAGCCCTCCCCACCCCCCCCCCTCGATGAGGCAATATTCTTTCCTTGAGATTGAACACGAAATCGTTTCTCCGGTCATTCTCTCTCTCTCTTCCCCACGACCCTCCCCTCCCCCCTCGATGAGGCGATTCTAACGAGGATACACAGCATACATTTTAGTATACAATAGTATACCAGAAAGATGTCCGAATGTGTCTCGATATGCTCCTGGCAGTAACCCTCAGTGGCTCGAACTACCCCTGTATCGAAGAGATTTTCCAGGGTCCAAAGGCGCTCGGGCCATTGAAGTTCGATTGTATATGCAACCCGAACTAGGCTTAAAGTTTGATGTCACTGCTTCCCACAAAAAAACCGGCCTCGGTAGCTCAGTCGGAAGCGCGTCTATGTGTACAAAACATTTGGTGGGATTTGTCATGTCAGTATTTTCTGATTTTTATTTTCAAACTCTTTTAAATTTCTCTTAACCCATTTATTACCAGAAACCCCTAAACGGGTATTTGGTCAACAGTGCAGGCCCAGATCAGACGCCACAGGACGCGGCGTCTAATAATCAGGGCCTCCACTTTTTGCTAAAAGTTCAGCTATTTTCCAAATAAATTTTGAAGAAAACACAACCGGACAGCCCTAAGTTTGCAAATGAACTCATGCTGTATATAAGGAGGAAGATTCCATTTGGGATAAAAAGGGTTAAATATGAATCATTAGCGTTTTGAAGCTCTTCACAGATAAGGGAAATCAGCTTAAAATGACGAGAACTTCCTTATACAGTAAAATTCCGCTATTAAGACCACCTAAAATTAGGACTAATTCTGCTATAAAAAGCTTATTTTGAAGGATACACTTAAGTTTACTTTATGTTTCTGCCTACAATGTCTTCTGGTCAGGGACCACCTTTGGGACTGTTCAAAAGTGGTCTTTAAGACCACTTTTGAACAGTCCCAAAGGTGGTCTTAATACAGGAATTTCACTGTACTATTAAGCTGACTGTGTATGCTTATACATCTGTACATAGCTTTAAGTTTCAATATTCAGCCATTTTACAGTTTCTGCTTTTCCCCGAATTGTAATTATAATATTATTCTAACACTTGCCCAAGTCCCTACATTTACATTATATCCGGCCCCCGCCCATCGGGGCTTGAAGAAATATATGGGCTGCATGATGCTTCCACGCAGAGCTGAAACCGACCCGCACACGAGTACTGGTAAACAGCTTAGAGGATCTAAGCCTACCAAGGTAAAGCGGTGCGAGTCGGTCCGTCCATGCTTATAAACCCGATTGGTTTCATTGGGTGGCAGGGCTTGAGATGTCATTTCATCTCAAGGTCGGGTAAAAGTCCCACAAAATTGGAAGCAACGTCTCCAAAATGACCTTTACAGTGTTGACGGGGACGTTAAACATCAAATCAAACAAGCAAAATTTTTTTATATCAAATGAAAGTCCCTTTAAACAAAAAATATGTAAAAGTCTCTTTAGTCTTCATCTCTGAATATTAATTTCACAATTCTCTTTTTTTATTTATTTGTTTATTTTATTTTTTGTAAACAATAAATTCTCTAACAGACACTTAATTAACAGACTTGGGCAAGTCTATATTATTCTCTGTGTTTCCTTGGGCGGAAGGTGCCATCAGTGACTTTCTGACATGCAAAAAAGCCCAGCCCGGTACACAAAGTAAGCCACCATGTTAACGAACCCCCCTTCAGAACCGAACACACTTGAAAACCTCACTTCATAAAGAGGAAAGTCGGGTTTACAAGGGTTTACCTTATTTTCTTTAAACCATTGCATACTAGTGGACTCTACCATTGATATATGTTGGACAAGTCCATTGGACATATAAGGAGTGTCAGGTTTTTATCCAATTTTTGACGGAAAATTCTGTTAGCAAATAGTGCAGGTCCTGATCAGACACCCCGTTCTGTGGCGTCTGATCTGGGCCTGCACTGTTTGCTGAGGTAACCATATATGGGGTTTCCCTGCATACAATATAGATTGTAGGTACTCGTTAGTTTTAACATGTTTTGTTTTTGTTTAATTTGAGGTTTAACGTCCCCGTCAACACTGTTAAGGTCATTTTGGAGACATTGCTTCCAATTTTGTGGGACGTTTACCCGACATTGAGATGAAATGACATCTCAAGCCCTGTCGGCCATGAAACCAATAGGGTTTATTAGCATGGACGGTCCGCCTCACACCGTGGTTCCTGGACAGGCTTATATCCTCTAAGCGGTTTACCAGTACTAGTATGCGGGCCGGACTCAGCTCTGCGTGGAAGCATCATGCAACCCATATATTTCTTCAAGCCCCTATGAGTGGGGCTAAGTTTTTACATGTAGCAGTCCCAATGATTTTGTTTGTTTGAGGTTTAACGTCCCCGTCAAGACTTTATTTTGGAGACGTTACTTCCAATTTTGTGAGACTTTTACCCGACATTGAGAAGAAATGGCACGTAAAGCCCTGATGCCCAATGAAACCAATAGGATTTATAAGCATGGACGGTCCGGTCCGACTCGCACCGCTTTGCCTGGGCAGACTTAGATCCTCTAAGCGGTTTACCAGTACTCGTGTGCGGTCGGTTTCAGCTCTGCGTGGGAGCAACATGCAGCCCATCTATTTCTTCAAGCGCCGATGGGCGGGGGCCGACACTCAATGAGCTGTTTCTAAAAGCCACCAACACGCCATGTTTGTAACAAAAAAAGGACAATATCTTGAAAAGTATGGAAGTAACAGAGCATCGTACATGAGTGCTCATGTAGTTCTGAATTTAACAAACGAACCCACCAGGCACATGGCGTAATTGTGACGTCACATGGCGTAATTGTGACGTCACATCAACTTCGGTGCAACGTCATGAGATTTATGCAACGTCACATCAACGTCGGTGCAACGTCGTGACGTTGCACCGACGTTGATTTGACGTTGCCCTAACGACATGTGCCTGCAGGGAATTGACTCAGTTGAGTAAAAAGGGATAAAATGAGAACACTTTATCTCTCTTCCTCAAAGAGTTCAAAGAATTTAATTATACATTATCTCAATTAAAAGGCATTTTATTCGCGATTTGTTTACATATGTGTCAATATTCCACCATCAGAAAACGCGACGTCATCATGTAACGTAACGGGGCATGATGACCTTATTTGCATATTTAACATTTACATGTCTTGTATTTTCATGTTCATGATCATATACCACACTTGTCTGGCCATGCTAAAATTTCCGTTAAACTTTCAGCATCATTTAGTCCAAACGTTTCTTCTACATTATATGATGTTCTCTATGACATGCCACCTGCATACAAATGGCTTAAAGACTCTCCATTCATGTTTCAGAAAGCCTTTGATTCGCCTGAGGTCAAACAAAAAATCAATACGTTTATGGAATCATCATTTATTTCTGAAACACAATCATTTTCTGTAGATAAGGCATTAGAGCATTTTAATGATATTATATTTACCGCGTAAAGAGAGGTACTAAAACTAATAAACGTAACGATAACAGGTGTAAAACTAAGAAATGGTTTGACTATGACTTGGTGAAAATGCGTAAGAAATGATAAGAAAAGGTTCTTTGTATTCCAGATATCCAAATGACCCTATCATTCGGGGTTCCTTTTTAAAGTACCGAAAACTTTACGATCGTTGTTGTAAGAAAAAATGCAAGGAATTCAAATCAAATTTAATCAATCAATTAGATAACATGTACGAGAATGATCCTGAATCATACTGGAAGCTTCTAAAAGAGTTAAAAGAAGAGTCAAATTCAAAAGACCCAGCTCAAAATGTTGCGGAAGATGATTGGTTAAAACACTTTTCCAGTTTATTCAAAAATAATCAAAAGTTTTTATTAAAACAAGAGCAGTTTAGTGCTAAAGTAGAAGCTTTATCAGACCTGCACACCTTTTCAGAACTTGATGTTCGAATTTCCGATAAAGAGGTTTCATTTGCAATAAGCAAATTGAAAAACAATAAATCTGCAAGTATAGATGCAATAAAAAATGAAATGCTTAAATATAGCCATTCTCATGTATTACCTTGTATTGTCAAACTTTTTAATATTATTTTGTCATCAGGTACCTATCCAAAAAACTGGAAGGGGGGATACATCAAGCCTTTGTATAAAGGTGATGATCCAAGTAACCCTGGGAATTATAGGGGTATAACGGTAATGCCCTGTTTAGCAAAATTATTCAATAGTGTTTTAGATAACAGGTTACAAAAGTTTTTAGATTCAAATAATATCAAGTCAAATTGGTTTCCAGCCTAAGGCAAGAACAGCAGACCATATGTTTGTACTCAGAACATTGATAAAGAAGTATACAAACAATAAGTCCAAATTATATGCGTGTTTTGTTGAAAAGGCCTTTGATTCTGTCTTACACTCAATCCTATTTTATAAATTAGCCAACATGAACATTAAAGGACCTTTTCATAATATTTTACGAAGTATGTATCTTGACAATGAGCTTCAAATACGTCTGAAAGATAAATTAACCCGTCCGTTAGCAGCAAAACTTGGAGTCAGACAAGGAGATACTTTAAGTCCTAATCTTTTTAAAATATTATAAATGACTTGCCCGATATGTTTAGTGAAAATGACGATCCAGTCCAACTAAATAATGTTTCCATTAGCTCATTGCTGTATGCAGATGATCTTATTTTAATATCAAGCTCTCAAATAGGTTTGCAAAATTGCTTGAATAAGCTTGAGAGATACTGTGAGGAGAATTGTTTATCTATAAGTCTTAAAAAAATAAAGTTTTAGTATTTTGTAAGAACGGTAAACTGTCCAGTGAGAAATTTTATTATGGTAGCATGTTAATTGAAAATTGTAATTCATATAAATATTTAGGCATTGTGTTCTCTTCGTCTGGCACTTTTTCATATTGTCAGACTGATCTGTATAAACGTGCACAAAAGGCACAGTTTAAGCTTTCTAAGTGTTTTTTCTGGCTTAAGTCCAAAAATAGATACTTTATTACATCTCTTTGATCACACAATAAAACCAATCATACTGTACGGAAGTGAAATATGGGGAACTGTCAATATTTCATCATCCAAAATCAAAAAGGCAAACTATGTCTTCGAGGATTTGGTAAATAATTTACAATGTGACAAGTTACATATAAAATTTCTGAAGTATATATCAAGAATGAACAAGAAGTCTTCAAACGACGCAGTTTTGAGAGAATTTGGCAGATATCCTATGTACATTGAAGGTCTAGTTAATACATGCAAGTATTTTCAAAGATAAGCAACAGCGAATCAAAATTATTGAAATGTGCATTTCATTAAAGTTGCAGTCTTGCAGATGATAAAAAAATGAGTTGGGTTTCTTGTGTGGAGTTCTTATTAAAGGAGGTTGGTGTGCCTTCCAGTCGATTATATGAACATAACGTTTCAGCTGTGGTTAAAACAAAACTTATTCATCGTTTTAAAACTAAATGGACAAGTTCATTGGCGGAATGCAGAGAGAAAAACCAAGGCAAATTACGAACATATGCAATATTTAAATCAGTATTTCAAAAAGAAAAGTATTTATCAATTATTGATAAGGTGGACATCCGCAAGTGTTTCATGTCATTTCGCATAAGTGCTCATAAACTTGAGATAGAAGTAGGTCGATACAAAGAGTTACCAGCTAAAGAAAGAGTCTGTAAAGTTTGTATGTCTGGTGAAGTGGAAGATGAACGGCATTTCCTTTTCGGCTGTTCAGCTTACACTTCATTAAGACAGACATTCATGGCGAAAATAGAAAGATTGTGCAAACACTTTTCCACTCTATCCCAAGATGGCCAGCTCATATGGTTGATGAGAAACGAGTCTGAAAAAGTCATTTCCATATTTTCAACTTATATTTACGATTGTTTTGAACTGAGGAAAAAGAAAACATAAACACACACAAATATTCGTATATGTCATTTTGTGCCTAGGGCGGGTCGCTAACTCCAGTCATTTAATTCCAGTACCAGGTCAGTCGAATAAGTAAGTGCGTGGATGAGCCTGTGCAAGGAGTGGGTATCGGAGCATAAATTATCCTTGAGATGCAACTGTTGTCGGCTCAAAGCTATGATTAGTCGGTTACTTTAGCCGATAGGGGTTGTATTTCTTGTTGGGTGCAGTGCATTGGGCTCAGGCCTCATCATGCATATTCGGAGGTGACTGGCACTGTGTACAATGATCAACAAATTAACTTGCGGATGAGTGTTATTATAATTTTATTCATCTACTTATTTTTCTGGCACTGTGAATTATGAATGAAAACACGTTATCACCGAAGGTTTTCCTGCCACTTTTTTTCATTTTTTTTTTTTTTTTGCCACAACATCATAAAAATTGGGACAATAATGCATGTGCAGCTGATGCAAACCCTCGAAGGTTGGTAGGTTTATTTACGCCTGTGGAGTTTATACCTAAAGTGTCATTTTGTCTGAATTGATGTCCCAAGTTTTAGGATCAGTATGGTTATTTAGTGTGTGCAATGTGTGTTCATAATGAATGTGTTTAATTAATATGTACTTTGTTGATTAACTATTAATGACTATTATGCTTTGTTCATTGATTTGTATATTCTGAATGCCAGAGATGTCCCACGATTGGTTTAATAAACATATTCTATTCTATTTTTTTTTTTTTTTTTTTTTTTTTTTTTTTGGGGGGGGGGGGGGTACGGCCCTTTCAAGATTATTTCACTCATATCGAGCCGATCGTTAATCAGAGGTGGGCGAAAACCGGAGTACCCGGAGAAAAACCACCTGACCTTCCGTTGCAGAACTTGGCGTCTCACACGTGGCCCGAGCGAGGCTCGAACCTACGGCGGTGAGAGACCTAATGACTAAGAGTCAGCGCTCTTATCCACTAGGCCACGGAGGCCCGTTTATTCTATTCTATTCTATTCTATTTAATTTATGGATTATATGGATTACCGAATAAATTAAAAAGAGGATCTTACACGAGTGGTCATTTCATATGAAATTTATGAAACGAGCCTTCGGCTGGTTTTATAAATTTCGTATGAAATGACCACGAGTGGCAGATTCTATTTATCATATGACCACTTTAAATTGGATTTTACCGCCTTTGATATTTTTTCCATAAAAATGCGTGGTTGACATGGACGTCATCATGACGTTATTTATTCCCGCTAAAGTGTTATTACACGTGTGGGTAAACGATTTTTATTACACGACGTTATCCACAACTTATCAAAGACGTCATATGATAAAAGACGTCATTGCATTCTCAGACGCAAAGTCATATAACACATAGGCGAGTTATCCTACTGGCTTTACTTTTTGGGCCTATTGTTTTTCAAGTTTTAAAGGTATGCTGACCAATAAACTAAACTTTGCAAGTTCAAATAAATACACGCATGGAACATATTGGACCCGAAAGTAGCGGAAGGTATATTCAACAATGAACTTCCTGCCCTACAAATGCTTAGCGTCCTAAACACCGAGCCGTCTTGTCAAGTTAATCAACGGGCCGGGAAAACGAGCTTTAAAATAAATAAGGCTTTCTAAATACACTGGGGGAAAACGGATTCCATCTAAAACATGAATTTGGTCTGAGGGAAAAAATGTGTCCTGCTAAAATAATTCTTTCTTTGAGAGGCTCTCCCTTTGTACAAGAAGGGGAAATCGTCTCCCTATCAGCCGTGAGAAGCAAATACCCAGCAGGCACACGTCGCTAGGGCAACGTCAAATCAGCGTCGGTGCAACGTCATGACGTTGCACCGACGTTGATTTGATGTTGCATAAAAGCCATGACGTTGTACCGTTGTAATCGCACAGTCTGATTAGAGTCTTCGCTCCGTGTTACATTAATGACCCATGTTCTATAGCGTCTTCAGGCAAGCTGGGACGGTAGTATTGTAACTGAGTGGGTAATTCGTCGCTGGAAGTATATGTCAGAGGCATTCCGATAACACACCCGAATCTCGAATCTTTCATGTTTACAAAATATAAACTTATCTGATGAAAATTTGTGATACTTATCGAATCTTTTATTCTCTCAATCCATCATACATAATGGCAATATGAGGTCATACAAACAATAGTTATAATAATTCAGAGAGGCTCAATGACAAATAGAGATATGAGGCTGCACATATAAAAAAATAACACAAGAAGACCATTCTTAAGTGAACCATTTGTGGCAACTGAGCCCGGCAATAGAGTTTATAAGCATGGATGGTCCGACTTGCACCAGTTAACCTGGGCAGGCTAAGGTCCTCTAAGCTGTTAACAATATCTTCCTTCAAACCCCGATGGGCGGGGGCTGATATACCCTGTTCATTGAACGGACTTGTTAACATGATGATACAATTGGGGCTTGAAGAAATATATAGGCTGCACGATGCTTCCACGCAGAGCTGAAACCGACCCGCACACGAGTACTGGTAAACCGATCAGAGGATCTAAGCCTGCCCAGGCAAAGCGGTGCAAGTCGGACCGACCATGCTTATAAACCCTATTGGTTTCATTGTGCGACAGGGCTTGAGGTCTCATTATATCTCAATGTCGGGTAAACTTCCCACAAAATTGGAAGCAGTGTCTCCAAAATGGCCTATATAGTGTTGACGGGGACGTTAAACCTCAAATCACAAAGACAAGGAAAACAGCAATAATAACGACAACACCAAGAAAACAACACAGCTAAAACGGTCTGAAAACATAAATACCGGTAAAACATTCTGGGAAAAGATGTCCTTTATTTGAAGCCTTTATATCATGAGAAACACAAAGCAGATGATCGTTAGTTCAATCTTCAAGAAAACACGCATTCTGATAAAACTGGTGGAGTCTGCTAACGCAAGTGGAGTCTGATAACGCCAGTTGAGTCTGATAACACTACATGTAGTTATGTCTGAAAACACCAGTTGTGTCTGATTACGCCAGTTGTGTCGGATTAAACTACATGTAGTTATGTCTGAAAACACCAGTTGTGTCTGATAACACTACATGTAGTTATGTCTGATATCTGGGCCTGCACTGTTTGCCAGGGTACACGTTTAGGGGTTTCCGGTACAAAATGGGTTAACATCAGTTCAGTCTGATAAAACTAATGGAGTCTGATAACGGATGTGTCTGAAAACACCAGTTGGGTCTGATTATGTCAAAAGAAACAAACAAACAAAACAAGGGTATACATTATTTTTCTCATTTTTGCTCCAAGACAGGTTGTGGGTACTCGTTAGAACCGCCTTATTGAGGCAATGTCGGATTTAACACACACAAAAAAAATGATCATAAAATTTTCATTCGAAAAAGTGTTTGTCACAGATCTATGTAAAATAAAGCATTATTTTACACTGATGTTGTTAGGTTCAACTGGTGTTTTCAGACACAACTAGTGTTATCAGACACAACTGGTGTTTTCAGACATAACTACATGTAGTGTAATCAGACACAACTGGTGTTTTCAGACATAACTACATGTAGTGTTATCAGACACAACTGGTGTTTTTTCTCTTTATTTCTGCATTTTAGCATACGATTTTCAAGACGTACACAACCATTTGTATGGATTAAGATGTTGTTCAAGTATGCTAAAATGCAAAAATAAAGAGAAAAAATCCAAGAGATCAGTTTTGGACCATCCTCTCTACTAACCGCACGAAAGCTCTACTGACCACAAGTATTTGTGGTATAGAATGCATACAGCATTTGCTTGTACACATGAACGTTCATTTGGTACTGAAACCATAATGGTGAAGCCATTTAAATTTTAACGATTTGGTAGAACACACACACACACACACACACACTTAAGAAAGCAGGAAAGCAAAATCTTCACACCCAGACACACACACACACACCCACACACACACACACTTAAGGAAGCAGGAAAGCAAAATCTTCATGTAGAGGCGCGGGTGCGTCGTATGCATATAGAAAGCGTCGTCGTTGATCTGCTCTCATCATTTTTGTTTATTTTCTGAAATGAAATAAAAGCATCGCTGATAATGCATGATTGATTTGATTGATTGATTTGAGGTATAACGTCCCCTTCAACACTGTATAGGTCGTTTTGTTGCTTCAAATAATTTGGGACTTTTACCCGACATTGAGATGAAATGACATCTCAGTCCCTGCCGCCCAATGAAACCAATAGGGTTTATAAACATGGAGGGGCCGACTCGCATCATATTTCCTGGGTAGGCTTAGTTAGAACTCCTAAGCGAATTACCAGTACTCATGTACAGTCGGTATCAGCTCTGCGTGGAACCATCGTGCAGCCAGTTCTATTTGTCCAAGCCCGATGGGCGGGGGCGGTGATAATGCATTGAACCCGGCCATGATGCGTTTTGCAGATATTTCAAAAGCACATTGCGATAACATATGGGCTCCGTCAAGCGATTTTGGTACTTATCGCCTATGCGAGCAGCGAAGGTTCAAGCGAGCCTGCGCATCCGCGCAGTCTCGCCAGAACCTTCGCTGCTCGCTCATACAAGCAGTGAATCAAGAGGAACCTTAAGACAGAAAGCCATATCCCTGGCCCCTCTGAATGGCTGGGCATGCGCAGTTAAAAATTGTCGTGACGGAATGCTCGAAGACACAAATTCGCTTGGCGGGGCTCATATCCGTGCGCTAAAATGGTATCCATCTTATCTCGAGAAAACATTTGATATTGTTCTTATTTCGAATCTAAATATAGATTCGTTAGAACCGGCTCAACGAGGCGGTTCTAACGGTTACCCACAGTCTATGTTTTGTGCAAAAATAGGGTAATAATGAATACTCTCGTAAACCCCCCTTTTCTCTATATAAAGTGGGGTTTATAGGGGTGAGACAATCTTGAAACGAGACAGTCAGAATTCTAAAGTCCTGATATCTACCGACAATGAGGATTACACTCGGTGGTCATTTAATATGAAATTTATTAAGCAAGCCTTGGGCTAGTTTAATAAATTATAGTGGAAATGACCACGAGTGTAAAATTTTGTTTATCATTTAACGATTTGAAATCGGATTTCACTGCCGGTGCCCCGGCATTGCATTGCCGGGCACGTTCAAAAGAATTTAAATAAAAAAATATATATAGGCAAAATAACGGACCTAGAATCAATGTGTATAGTTCGAACAATCAGACATGAGACTGGTGACCTCTTTTACCATAATTTCACACCCGACTGAATTCATATATTTATCTTCGCCGTTTTCTGAAGATGACGATATTGTTATTCAATACATAGAGGTCGGTAAATGGGTCGCCAGTCCCGAGATGCCGAAAATTCATGAGACGTTTACAAAAACCGACCTCTTGAGCGATAACACTGACTAATTGAGTCTTTGTATAAAGGTCAGTCTAAGGTCAAATTGCACAAGCTAAAACTATTGAACGCATGGCCATCTCATCCACGAACGGCCCCGCCCATCGGGGCTTGAAGAAATAGATTGGGCTGCATGATGCTTCCACGCAGAGCTGAAACACACCGCACACGAGTAATGGAAAACCGTTTAAGCCTGCTCAGGAAAATGGTGCGAAAATGGACCGTGAATGCATTTAAACCTTATTGGTTCCATTGTGCGGCAGGGCTTAAGATGTCATTCCATCTTAATGTCGGGTAAACTTTGAGTACCACAAAAATGTAAGCAATGTCTCCAAAATGACCTATACAGTGTTGACAGGGACGTTAAACCTCAAATAAAACAAATGCCATCTACAAAATAACAGTAACGTGATATCTGAGACAGAAGAAAGTGTCCGTACCGCGGAACCATGAAAGTTCTTTTCTTTGGACACTTTTGTCAGGCCTCATACTGACCACACTTTTCCATGCCTGAAAGGCCCGATTTGCTTCTGAAGAAGCCATCTGATCAGGATCTACAATGTTTGTAATGCCGTTTGTGAAAATATCAAGTAATTTGGCTGACTTATAGTCAGAAATGAGTGGGTTAATAAACCTATTTAGCAGGATAAGGGTTAAATTGTTGTTGTTGTTTTTTTTTGTTTTTTTTTTTTAACAGAAAAATCAAAATCTAAAAGCCAGCAATCAAGAAAAAATCAAGCTCTAAAAACCTGAAATCCTGCAAATGCCTGAAAAATATGAGGCCTGTTTAGTACTAGAAAACGCAAAACCGAAACACTGTGTGTCAAACTCACCCGTTAGGATTATTTGGACCGACTTGCTCCATCGGGACCTGGAAAAAAATAAACATTGAAATAGAGGATCTTACATGACTATTCATGAACACTCATGTAAGATCCTCTATTTCAATGAGTTCAGGAAAACAGATAAAATGCGAGGCTTTGCCGAGCATTTTATCCCTTTTCCTCAACGAGTTTAATAAATTCAATAATTCATGAGCACGAATGCAATACTCTATTTATCATATGACATTTAAAACGATATTTTTTCACCTGTTTTTACAAAACTGTCAATATTCTGCCATTAGTAAATACGTCGTCGTTAAGGACGACGTACATATAAAGGTTACAAGACGTATCTAGCTGGATTTTCTTGCATAAATATCTATGCGCATGGTTGTTTGAAGCCATTGTCAAATGGACCGAAAGACGTGCTCAAACAGCAAAAACCATGTTCAAATCATGAAATTCGCGTGCTGTTTGAACATGGATTTTGAGCTTTTAATATCACAAGACGGGCCTTGCTTTGTTTACGTTACGTTGAGCAACGTAACGTTATCGCCCCGAACGTTTTAGGATTCTATGATGACGTCAGATGGTTACTGCGTTACAACGTCATTGTAAACAACAATCTGAACTGTCCGCTATGTTGGTTCGCCGGTCGGATTTGAAGAATTTATATGGAGTTTATATGGAGCTTTTGGACGTTTTCGTCAAAATTTGCTGTCGAAATCGTAAGTTATGCAAGAACAGCGATCATCCATGGTTATTTCATTGCATTAACATTTGCCGGATCCCTCGGAAGATATTTGAACATTCGGCCTGACGGCCTCATGTTCAAACAGCTTCCTCGGGACCCGGCGAATGTTAATGCATGAAAAACCATGGTTGATCCCTATAATCGAAAATATTACAAGGTTATTACACTCTCATGCATACGCGACGTCATATGATAAAGTAGGATACCGATTTCCCGAACGTGTTCATTTTTGGTCGACCAAAAATTACTAAGCGCCGAAGTTTTTCAGTGCTGATGTCCACGTGACTATCACAGATATGTTAGCAATCCAGGTTACGGTTCTTTATACAAAATAGCCACGCTATTATTATTGCACTGATGTCGGACTGTTGCGTAAAAGCGGTATCTATAGAACCTGGAATGTAATCATGTACTGGGCTTGGCAAACAGTGTAGACCCAGATATATAGACTGTTTATATAAAGGGCGGTCCAGCCCATCGGGGCTTGGAGAAATAGATTGGGCTGCATGGTGCTTTCACGCTGAGGTGAAACCAACCGCACACGAGTACTGGTAAAACGCTTAGGAGGTCTAAGCCTGCACAAACGAAGTGGTGCGAGTCGGTCCGTCCATGCATATAAACCCTGTTGGTTTCATTGGGCGGCAGGGATTGGGATGTCATTTCATCTCAATGGCGGAAGATCGGAAGCAAAAGTCTCCAAAATAGCCTAAATAGTGTTGACGGGGACGTTAAACTTCAAATCAATCAAAGAAACAAACAAAAACAACCTGTCGAGGAACAGAAATAAGAAAAATAATATATACCCCCGTAAACCCCTTTAGGTTTAACGTCCCCGTCAACACTGTAAAGGTCATTTTGGAGACATTGCTTCCAATTTTGTGGGAATTTTACCCGACATTGAGATGAATGACATCTCAAGCCCTGTCGCCCAGTGAAACCAATAGGGTTTATAAGCATGGACGGTCCGACACTCACACCGCTTTGCCTGGGCAGGCTTAGATCCTCAAAGCGGTTTACCAGTACTCGTGTGAGGATCGGATTCAGCTCTGCTCGGAAGCATCGTGCAGTCCATATATTTCTTCAAGCCCCGATGGGCGGGGGCGGTAAAAACACGGTAAGACACAACAAAACTGTCTGTTCCGCTACACAACTAACTCGTGAGTCTTGAAAAAATAGACAGAAACTAGAAATATTGAACTCCACATGCATCCAAACGGCAAACAGTAATGCACTTATCAGGTTGTGCAGCAAAACGTATTCACCTTATTTGCATTATCTGCTGGATCCCAGCTTGCACATTGTCAATATTAGAAAAACAGGTAACCAGACCCCCTGACCTTGAAAGGTCAGGGGACTGGTTACCTGTTTTTCCAACACTTATAATCTTCAAACTAGGAACCAGCAGATAATGCAAAACGTATGTTTTCTCACGAGAAGGGCCGTTATCACAATATATCAGTGTGACAAAGTGCATTCTTTCATATCGCCAAAACGTTTATTTTTCTGACGAAGATTGCACGATCCGCAGAAAAAGCGACCGACTGAAGTCGGTTGATTTTCTAAGAGTGCCCTAAAATCACCGTGCCATTCTGTCAGTCTGTCCGTCCGTAACCCGTTTGTGAAAATTGGTGATGGTGACTTAACCGCTTGGAATATTTAAATAATTTTTGGCATACTGATATATCAATGAGATCTAACCAATGAACTTGCGAAATATTACATTCCATTTAGTATAGCCTCGCCGAGGCGAAAAATGTGAAAATTTTCGAACTGCTTATCCTCGGAAACCGTTGGGCCGATTGAAGTCAAATTTCATATGGAGCCTCTATTGGATGGGGGAAACCAAAATTTGCTCATGGGGTCCAGGTCACATGACCAAAATGGCCGCCAAGCCATATATGGTAAAAACCCTTCAAAAATAGTCTTCTGCAGAACCACTGGGCAGATTTCCACGAAACTTGATAAATAGCATCTGGGACGTAGGTCCATCATAAATTGCTAAAATGGTGACCCTGGGGTGACCTTGACCTTCTTTGTGCCTAGGTCAAACTTTGACACATATGCTTTTGTATTGGAAAAGTAAGAATGCATTTTATCCTGCAAACGATTCAGAATACAGTACTAAAATATAAGATATAATTTTGCTCCTTACGTTCAGGCGCATTTATTGGGGGGACCTTTTTAGGTCCAGGTCACATGACCAAAATGGCCGCCATACCAATATATGGTAACACTCATAAAGCTAAAAGCATCCGGCGGGTCGTGCACTTCAGCTGAAGCACTGGTTCGTGATATATTTCTTGTTTATACTCCGAATATATGTTGTGGGTGCTCGTTAGAACCGCCTCAAGAGTACCCACAACCTATGTCTTGAGCAGAACTGAGAAAAATAATACATACCCCTGTAAACCCGAGTTTTCTCTGAATAGCGTGGGTTTAGATGGATGTTCCTTACAAGGACTTGTTAACGTGATGCTGGACCAAAAGATCGCCCCCACCCATCGGGGCTTGGAGAAATAGATGGGCTGCAAGGTGCTTCCATGCAGAGCTGAAACTGACCACACATCAGTACTGGTAAACCGCTTAGAAGGACTAAGCATGTCCAAGCAAAGTGGTGTGAGTCAGACAGTCCAATGCATATAAGCCTTTTGGTTTCATTGGGCTGCAGGCCGATTGGCCATTTCGTGGGAAAGTAACTGTCCTTTTGGCTTTCCGCTATTGATGTTTCCATTGGGGTCTAGTTGTTTCATGTTTGTGCTTCATTCCCTTTGGTGTCTCTGATGGGAGCTGTAGGTTAATTGTATCGAGCTTCACTTCTATTTTACGTCCCCGTCAATAATATTTATGTCATGTTGGAGACGTTGCTGCCAATCTTGTGGGGCTTTAAATGAATGACATCTCAAGCCCCACCATCAAAACAAACCAATATGGTTAAAATGCAGGGACGGTCCGACTCGCATCACTTTGCCTGTTGTTAGCGTTTTACCAGTACTCATGTTCGGTCGGTTTTAGATCTGCGTTGAAGCATCGTGCAACCTAATTAATTTCTCCACGCCCCATTTACGCACCAGTTTGCATGATATTACACCTGTGGCCATATCATTTTCTATGACATTATCCACTAATTAAAATAAAAGTGACGATATATGTACATGTATATGACAGTCTACTTACATAGGTCGAGCATACCGACCCCCTGCTGGCTGCATGATGCTTCCACGCAGAGCTGAAATCCGACCGCACGCAAGTACTGGTAAACCGCTTAGAGGACCTAAGCATGCCCAGGCAAAGCTGTGCGAGTCGGACCGTCCATGCTTATAAACCCTATTGGTTCCATTGGGCGACGGGGCTTGAGATGTCATTTCATCTCAATGTCGGGTAAAAGTCCCACAAAATTGGAAGCAACGTCTCCAGAATGACATATACAGTGTTGACGGGGACGTTAAACCTCAAATCAAACGAACAAACAAACAAGATTGAGCATACTTAAGGACCACCGTATTAAGTGCTAACTATTTGTGTTTTCGAACACATACTTTATATAAAATAATTTGACTGGTGGATGGCCAGAAACTGGTGTGGCTAAATTAATTTAGCAGGATAAGGGTTGAAACAAAATGACTTTTCAGTTTAATATTCAGTCGAACAATGGATGGCTCGAACAGTTCAAATTGTTTTCAAGACGTGGGTAGTTCGAGCTACCGAGGGTTAATAAACCGCTAGGCCAGAAAGCATAATGCATGCAATTACGGTAAGTCATTTTCATGCTTAAAATATTGATGATATGTTTGTGTCCTTATTAGAATCGCCTCATAGAGGCGATTCTAATGAGCACACAGAACATATACATGTAAGTTTTAATATAACGGTACGAAAGCTGAAACCGACCCGCACGCGAGTACTGGTTAACCGCTTAGAGGAATGATCCTGCCCAGGCAATGCGGTGCGAGTCGGCCCGCCCATACTTATAAATGCTATTGGATTAATTGGGCGGCAGGGCTTGAGATGTCATTTCATCTCAATGTCGGGTAAAAGTCCCAAGAAATTGGAAGCAACGTCTCCAAAATGACCTTTACAGTGTTGACGGGGACGTTAAACTTCAAATCAAACAAGTACGAAAATCTCTGTAAATTGCCCCTTGTTATTTCTTGTCAGCTAAGAGAAGAATTCTCTAGGGCTAAGGATCGAGTTTGACTCAACCAGGGTAGACTAATCATCGGTGTTCGAGCCATCGAAGTATCACTGTATTTCACATTTCAGTTGCTTAAATGGATGGGATAGATTTTATTTGTTTGATTTTGAGGTTTAACGTCCCCGTCAACACAGTATAGGTCATTTTGGAGACGTTGCTTCCAATTTTGTGGGACTTTTACCCGACATTGAGATGAAATGGCATCTCAAGACCTGACGCCCAATGGAACGAATAGGGTTTATAAGCATGGACAGTCCGCCTCGTACCGCGGTTCCTGGACAGGCTTAGATCCTCTAAGCGGTTTACCAGTACTATAGTGTGCGGACGGTTTCAGCTCTGCGTGGAAGCATCATGCAACCCATCTATTTCTTCAAGCCCCGATGGGCGGGGGCGGTTGATGGGATAGAAAAATTACGATTGGGCTGAGACATGGACATTATACTCGTTTTCATATTAATACGCATTAGAGTAAAATAGTTCCATCCTACACTCTCAATCCTATCCATCGCGAAAACAGGCCTACATAATTTTGACCCCCTTGAACCCCACTTTTATATGGTAAAACTGGGATATACCTTATTTTTCTTATTTCTGCTCTAAAATATAGATTGTGGGTACTCGTTAGAACCGCCTCGTTGAGGCGGTTCTAACAAGTACCCACAATCTATATTTTGAGCAAAATTAAGAATAATAACATTTTTTTTTTCATCTTAAAATTGTCGTTTTTTCGGAGGTAAAGTTTACAATGTACTTGAATAGGCGTGTTTTCTTAATGATGAATTGTATTGTTATAGTTTGTCAAGACGATTATCAGACAGAATGAAAGAAACACGTATGTGTCATCAAAAGAAAGAAAGAAAGAAAGAAAGAAGGGTAAAAACGCGTATGTGTCATCAACAGAAAGAGAGAAAGGGTTGTACATTCGTCCCTGCATTCGTCAAGCCTAAGAGTAGCTTGGCAAACATAAGGCATACCTCTGAATTTCTAATAGGGTTGTTTGCTTCGCGTTTGACCAGGCAAATACATCTATAACCATCGCAGAAGCAACCCCGCGGACAATCCCAATCGTAGCTACACCCTTCGGCATGTGGAGCTGGAATTGCATCAAATACGTGGATTTGTTTTATTAACCCTTATCTTGCTGAATATTCATATAAGCCACACCCATTTCTGTCCATCAACCAATCAAATTTCTTGATGTAATTTATTAAGTACTACAAATTCATAAAATGAATACCAAACAGTGTAGATCCTGATCAGATGGCTTCTAGAAGCCATCTGATCTGGATCTACACTGTTTGCAAAGATAGGGGTTGCCGTGAACAGCAAGATAAGTGTTAAACATGTCCTAAACATATGTTCTGCATGTCAAAACATTTTTACCTTTGGGATACCAAGAAAAACTGCATCTGTTTATGTAGTCTGTCTTCTCGTAAACTTTTCGAACCTATTTTAACATACAGGCAAACAGCTTGGGCCCTGGTCCGTGAGTGAGTGAGTGTTTCAGTTTTACGTCCCACCAACAGCTAAGGTCAAACGGAGACGGGACCCCGGTTTAAAGGATCATCCGAAAGTCTGGAGAAGCACGGGATCGATCCTGCGACCCCTGGTTTACAAGGCGGGTAGCATAACCACTACATCTCGGAGGCTTCTGGGGCCCTGGTCAGACTGTTCCTAAAGAAGCGGTTTTATCTGGGTCCGTACTGTTTGAAACAATGGCTTTTAAAATAACCGGTCGACAACAAAGCAGACGACAATTATTGTCATTGGCGTCTTAATGGTAAACGGGCACTTTTTTGCCTGCGTGACTATCGCTGACCATGTACAAAATACAGATAAAGGTTATTTATAGCCGTGGAATACTTGTCCCTGTGACGTCATAGTGCAGTTTTTGTTTGATTTGAAGTTTAATGTTCCCGTCAACACTGTAAAGGTCATTTTGGAGACATTGCTTCCAATCTTGTGGGACTTATACCCGACATCGAGATGAAATGACATCTCAAGCCCTGCCGCCCAATGAAACAAAAAGGGTTTATAAGCATGGTCGGTCCGACTTGCACAGCTTTGCCTGGGCAGGCTTAGATCCTCTGATCGGTTTACCAGTACTCGTGTGCGGGTCGGTTTCAGCTCTGCGTGGAAGCATCATGCAGCCCATATATTTCTTCAAGCCCCGATGGGCGGGAGCCGATCATAGTGCAGTAAAGATGTTTGTCCGTAAACCATTTGACTGTGCGCATGTTTTAGGATGTTGGCAAACAGTGTAGACCAATATCAGGTGCCACAGAATGCGGCGTCTAATTGCTTCTGTACAGGACCATACACAGATCAGTGCTGTCAACACTTTGCGTGTTGAAACTAGTACTAAACCTTTTCTGTTAAGTGAGAAGCCTCCGTGGTACAGTGGTTACGCTACTCGCCTTGTAAACCAGGGGTCGCAGGATCGATCTCGGGCTTCTCCAGACTTTCGGATGAGTCTTAAAACCGAGGTCCCGTCTCTGTATGACCTTAGCTGTTGGTGGGACGTTAAACTCAAACACTCACTCACAAATTCTGTTCAGTGCGCGTCAACCCATAAAATACCAATCACAACAATTGTCATCTGCTCCGTCGTCTGCTGGTAACTTTAACAAGAAGGCCATGATGGCCCTGGATCGCTCATCTGATCCATAGGGTATCAAGTGGGCCCCTGAGAGAGCCATTATTGGCCCCGTGCTATAATATGATTAATCTTGGTAGTGGTCTTAAAGGTGAGGTTTCATACCAAATATCAAAGAACAGAGACTTCTGGTTTCAGACAAGATTTTTAAAGGTTTTCCTTATATAAGTCTACTATACCTTGGGGTCCCCCGGGGCGGGCCATTTTGCACCCAGGGCTATAATCCTGGCAGAAATCCACAAGACGAAGCTTCATACCAAATATCAAAGACCTTGGCCTTCTGCTTTCAGACAAGAAGAATTTCAAAGGTTTTCATTGCCATGACTTCTATTTCCTATGGCTATAATTTGAACAATTTAGATGAAGCTCCACACCAAATATCAAAGACCTGGGCCTTGCGGTTTCAGAGTAGAAGATTTTTTTTAAATTTCCCTATATAAGTGAATGTAAAAAGTTAAAAACGAAGGGCCCCGGGACGGGGGCATTTTTGACCCAAGGGCTATGATTTGAACAATCTTGGTAGAAGTCCACTAGATGAAGCTACACACCAAATTTCAAAGAACTGGGCCATCCGGTTTTGGAGTAGAAGATTTTTAAAGATTTTCCCTGTATAAGCCAATGTAAAACCAAATGCCCCCGGGGCTGGGGCATTTTTGGCCCCAGGGCTATAATTTGAACAATCTTGGTAGAGGTCCACTAGATGAAGCTTCATACCAAATATTAAAGACTTGGGCCTTGTGGTTTCAGAGAAGAAAATTTTTAAAGATTTTCCCTATATAAGCCTATGTAAAACTAAAGGCCCTCTGGGCAGGGGCATTTTTGGCCCCAGGTCTATAATTTGAACAATCTTGATAGAGATCCAGTAGATGAAGCTCACACCAAATATCAAAGACTTGGGCCTTGTGGTTTCAGAGAAGAAGATGTTTAAAGATTTTCCCTATATAAGCCTATGTAAAACCAAAGGCCCTCGGGGCGGGGGCATTTTTTGGCCACAGGGCTATAATTTGAACAATTTTGGTAGAGGTCCACTAGATGAAGCTTCATACCAAATATCAAAGACCTGGGCCTTGTGGTTTCAGAGAAGAAGATTTTTAAAGATTTTCCCTGTACAAGCCTATGTAAAACCAAAGGCCCTCGGGGCAGGGGCATATTTTGGCCCCAGGGCTATAATTTGAACAATCTTGATAGAGGTCCACTAGATGAAGCTTCACACCAAATATCAAAGACTTGGGCCTTGCGGTTTCAGAGAGAAGACTAAACTAACTAGTCTGGCCCAGAAAACATGTACACTCCATATTTTTCACTTCTGTGGTGTATTCCTTGATTCCAAAGGATAACCCTTTTATAGAACATATTTAACTTCACTACAGCTGGTGTGTGGGAATGTGTGGCGGCGGTAAAACGTCTCCCTGCCCTACATCATAGTGTAGATTATATTTTCTTGTCCTTTGGGATCATTGATTCCATTGTGGAATTTTGAAAATATCTGAGGGTCACTGATGAGGCCTAATTGGCCGAAACTAGCTAGTCTGGCCCAGAAAACATGTACACTCCATATTTTTCACTTCTGTGGTGTATTCCTTGCTTCCAAAGGATAACCCTTTTATAGAACATATTTTAAAGATTTTCCCTATATAAGCCTATGTAAAACCAAAGGCCCCCGGGGCGGGGTATTTTTGGCCCAAGGGCTATAATTCGAACAATCTTGGTAGAGGTCCACTAGATGAAGCTTCATACCAAATATCAAAGACATGGGCCTTGCGGTTTCAGAGAAGAAGATTTTTAAAATTTTCAGTAAAAAATCTATTTTTAGCTCCTGTGACCTAGATTTGCAACAGATTGGAACTATTTGAACAACTTTGAAAGGGGACCACCTAAGGATCATTCCTGTGAAGTTTGGTCAAAATCCGATCAGTGGTTTAGGAGGAGATGTCGTTTGAAGAAATTGTTTACGCACGCACGGACGCACGGACGGACGTACGACGGACGAAAAGTGATCCCAAAAGCTCACCTCGTCACTACGTGACAGGTGAGCTAAAAATCAGGAGCAGTCTGATCAGGATACACACCGTTTTCGTGTATGCAAAAAAATTTGTTTGAAAAGTTTGCAAGAAGATGCAGCAGATGAAAGAAACAGACGCCATGTTTAGATAGGGCCTACATTTTTTTCGTGGCATCTTAAGGGGATGGATACACCTTCATTGGAGGCAACTCCTGCAAATTGTTTTTGTCTCCCATTTCCATAGGGGTCAACTCTTAAAGAGAAGAATTGGCTCCTATATTAGGAGCAAATTCTTTCCTTAAAGAGTAGACCCCTTTTTCAGTGGGACAGGGTTTATAGAAATGCAAACAGGAAGTTCCGAAACTTGTCTCCCTATGAAAAATGGCGGAAAATCTGCCAGATGTTCCCATTCCCCTTAAAGGTTACGGTAACGATACAATAATATAGGAGATGATGTACGTACGGACAGATAGAATTAAGGACGCCAGAAAATTCGGTCCATCGCATAAGCTGAGTTTGAATTTAGCCCGAATAGCTAACCAACCACTGTGTGGGCTGAAAGTTCATATCAGTGCCAATTAATCCATTTAGTACCAGAAACCCCAAAACGGGTACCCTGGCAAACAGCGGAGGCCCAGATCAGAACGCGGCGTCTGATCAGGGCCTCCACTGTGTGCTAAAAGTTCAGTCATTTTCCAAATAAATTTTGATGAAAACACAACCTGACACCCCTAAATTTTGAAGTGGACTCCTACTATATATAAGGGGGAAGGTTCCATTTGGTACAAAAAGGGTCAAATATATGGTAATACTTTTAATGAAATCAAAATATAATGCATGATGTAATATAGGTCACTCTTCTTAACCCTTTTTGTACCAAATGGAATCTTCCACCTTATATTTATAGCAGGAGTCCATTTTAAAATTTAGGTGTTTAAGGTTGTGTTTTTTTTCAAAATCTGTTTGGAACGTTTTGCAAACAGTGTAGGATCTGATTAGACGCCGCATTCTGCGGCGTCTGATCTGGGCCTGCACTGTTTTCCATGGTACCCCTTTAGGGGTTTCTGGTACTGAATTGGTTAAAGTAGTAGCCCCCGCCTAACGAGGCTTGGAGAAATAGATTGGGCTGAATGGTGATTCCGAGCAGAGCTGAAAGCAAAATCGTGCGAGTGTGACCGTCCGATTCACACATGTTTTTTTTTTATTTGGTGGCAGGGCTTGAAATGTCCTTTCATCATGATGTCGAGTGCAAGTCCCCGTCCCCTCCAAAAAAAAAAACAAAAAAAAAAAAAAAAAACGAAAGCAGCGTCTCCAAAATGACTTAGCTAGTGTTGACTGGGACGTGAAACCTCAATTCAAACAAACAACTTCCAAAAGTAGACATATCGTAGTTCTGAGATGTTGGTGCAAGTCACAAAACGAAACCTTAACTCTTTTTCCCGCTTGTGGTGACGTTTGTTCTTCTGTCGACCTTTGCAAAGAGTTTGAACCCAGATCAGGCCCAACAAAAGACCGGCAGACTTTTCTCAGTAATTTTCCAAAGGGAGACAACTTTAGGGACGTCGTGATCGTTTTCTAGCTCGGCTGTTTTCGAAGAAAACGACGAGGTATTGTCATAGCTCTGGCGTCGTCTGCGTCGTCGTTGTCGTGCAAAACTTGGACATTTTGTAATATCTCTGTAATTACTGAACATATTTACTTGAAACTCGGACTAGTTGTTCATTATGAAAAGGGGAACTCATACCAATAGGTGAGGTAACCCTCAAAATATTTTTGGCATAGTTATGCCTCTTTTTCGAGTTAGATTTTTTGCAGCCGAGCGTTGGCACCCGCATGCGGTGCTCTTGTTCTATATGCTCTGCCCCACTGATAAAAAGAGTCTACTTTCCTTTAAGAGTTGACCCCCTATTGTCATTGGAGACAAAAGTACTTTTGAGGTTGTTGCCTCACTTGAAGGCGTATCCATTTCAATAATCAGGCAAATAAAGTGATCAAAGGAAATTAAAATGATAAACTGAATTAGGATGTACAATAAATATAATGACTTCTTACCAATTAGTCCAACCATCAGAAGCACTGCCACAAATGCTAGAATTTTCTTCATTTTCAACTCTATTAAGTCTTCTTCGATCGTTTCCAACAAGAGATGAAGTTTTTGTCACAAGCTGCGCGCGGTCCTTTATTTATAGTCTTGTTGTGCTGACCCATCTCTCAAAAGGAGGCTCTTTTAGGGGAAAATAGCGTTTGTAAGAAGAAGTTTGGAGTTCCTTAACGCATATATGCCTAACATCCCATTTTTGGAACATTGGCATATAGTGCAGATTTCAGATCAGACGCCGTTTGATTTGGGTCTACACTGTTTGCTTAAAGAACATACATTTTTGTAAAACTTACCACAAATAAAGCAAACCTGACACTTTTATACAGTGAAACTTCGATAACTCGAACTCGGATTTTTCTTTTACCATTGCTAATACGAACAAGTTCTTGGGACCCTTGAGAATATTTCCCCAAAGCACCAGATATCCACATATTTAGGATTTTTTTTCTGATTTATGTCGAAAAGGTAATTTGCGTGTACTCATTAGAATCGCCTCAATGAGGCGATTCTAATGACTACACACAAAATACGTTTATTTTCACGAAAACACGTCTATATAATTCTAGACCCCTCGAACCCCACTTTTCTTTAGTAAAAAACTGGGATTAAACCATATTTTTCTGATTTCCGTCTAAAATATAGATTGTGGGTACCCGTAAGAACCACCTCGATGTGGCGGTTCTAACGTGTACCCACAACCTATATTTAAGCATAAATAAGAAAAATGTCACAATTTTTCAACTGAAAGTTTTCGTTTTTTCGCAGGTAAAATTTACAATGTATTTGTATAGGCATGCTTTCGTAATGATATCTCAAGGTGATCCCCATTATGCCTTTTCAGCCCCCGCCCATCGGGGCTTGAAGAAATAGATGCATGATGCTTCCACACTGAGCTGAAACCGATCCCCACACGAGTACTGGTAAACCGCTTAGACGATCTGAGCCTGCCAAGGCAATGCGGTACAAGTCCACCCGTCCATGCTTATAAACCCTATTGATTTCATTGGGCGGCCGGGTAATAGTCCCACAAAATTGGAAGCAACGTCTCCAAAATGACGTTTACAGTGTTGACAGGGACGTTAAACCTCTAATCAAACAAAACCATTATGCATCTTATATCCAATGTCCTGGTACTATTGTAAATCTCAGTAATTCGAACCACCCCTATCTCGAACAAACTTTCGTTGTCCAAAAGGTATTATTCCAGTTATCGAAGTTTGACTGTAATTGGAAATGAAACATCCCGAAGTTAAGAGAAACGAATGCACATTCGGGGTGGGGGGAAGGCGGGGGGGGGGGGGGGCGTTGGTAGGGTGGTAGTTTGGGCAACAAGAACATTTTGTTTACTTTTAGAGTAGACCCTTTACAGTGAGTCTCAGTTCACCGGAAGGGGAGCAGGAAGTCATGCAAGTAAGAGTCCTATTTTGTCAATAGGGCCGGGTATATAAGAGCCATGCGAAATGAAAACGATTTTATGTTGTTTGCAAACAACACAGGGGTGCAGATCAGCCTGTGGTTTTGTGAAATCAGATGAGCCACAAAGTTAATGCTGATTGGATACTACAACGTATCTGGTTTGCATCAGAAGCCTCCGTGGTGTAGTGGTTACGCTACTCGCCTTATAAACCAGGGATCGCAGGATCGATCCCGGGCTTCTCCAGACTTTCGGATGAGTCTTTAAACCGAGGTCCCGTCTCCGTATGACCTTAGCTGTTGGTGGGACGTAAAACTCAAACACTCACGATCTGGTTTGCATTTGGAAAACACGACTATAAATACATTGACGTTTTTTCCGCCGAAAAATCGAAAATTTTATGATGAAAAATTGTGATATTTTTCTTATTTCTGCTCACAATATAGATTGTGGATACTCGTTAGAACCGCCTCGATGCGGTTGTAACGAGTACCCACAATCAATGTTTTAGAGCAGAAATAAGAAACATCGAGGGGGTTCTAACGAGTATCCACAATCTATATTTTGAGCAGAAATAAGAAAAATAAGGTTTATCCCTAAGACCCCAGTTTTAATATATAAAAGTGGGGTTCAAGGGGGTCAAAATTATACAGGCGTGTTTTCGTGATGAATGTCTGTGTAGCTGAGAAGAAGAGTGTGTGATCGCCAAACCAAGAAGACAGCTAAGAAGAAGGGTTTGTGATCGCCAAACCGAGAAGAAAGGTGAGCAGAAGGGTTTGTGATCGCCAAATCGAGAAGACAGCTGAGCAGAAGGGTTTGGGATCGCCGAACGGAGAAGTCAGCTGAGCAGAAGGGTTTGTGATCGCCAAACCGAGAAGACAGCTGAGCAGAAGGGTTTGTGATCGTCAAACCGAGAAGACAGCTGAGCAGGAGGGTTTGTGATCGCCAAACCGAGAAGACCGCTGAGCAGAAGGGTTTGTGATCGCCAAACTGAGAAGACAGCTGAGAAGAAGGGTTTGTGATCGCCAAACCGAGAGAAGACCGCTGAGCAGAAGGGTTTGTGATCGCCAAACCGAGAAGACAGCTGAGCAGAAGGGTTTGTGATCGCCAAACTGAGAGGACAGCTGAGCAGAAGGGTTTGTGATCGCCAAACCGAGAAGACAGCTGAGCAGAAGGGTTTGTGATCGCCAAACCAAAAAGACAGGTTTTCTGTGGACGGGGTTCACATCAGAGCTCAGGTCTAGCTAGGCTGGGCTGAATGCTGTTTCCACGCAGAACTGAAACCGACCAAAAATCAGAGCTGGTAAAGCGTCTGAGCCTGCCCAGGCAAGTGGTGCATGTCGGACCGTTCATGCATATAAACATATTTGTTTCATTGGGCGACAGGGCATGAGAGGTCATTTCATCTAAAGATCGGGTAAAAGTCCGACAAACACCTATAAAGTGTTCTAGGGGACCTCAATTCAAACAGTACTGCAGTCACATTCAATGTTTTGATTTGTTTGTTTGATTTGAGGTTTAACGTTCCCGTCAACACTGTATACTTCATTTTTGAGACGTTGCTTCCAATTCTGTGGATTTTTACCCGACATTGAGATGAAATGACATCTCAAGCCCTGTCGCCCAATGAAACCAATAGGATTTATAAGCATGGACGGGCCGACACGCACCGCTTTGCCTGGGCAGACTTAAATCCTCTAGGCGGTTTACCAGTACTCGTGTGCGGGTCGGTTTCAGTTCTGCTTGGAAGCAGCCCATATATTTCTTCAAGCCCATATGGGCGGGGGGCGACTTTTAAGACTATCAAAATTGGTTCGAGCTATCCTGTGTTGGACAGAGCGCCATGTCATGAGTCATTGTGGGATTTTTTTTTTTTTAGTTCTATCTTTTTCTATCTTCTATAAATTAAACAGCGGAAGCTGCGTGCAAACATTAGAATCGTCTTCTCGAGGCAATTTTTATGAGTACCCAAGATGAAATAAGAAATTTGAGCCACCGCACCGGCGACAAAACCTACAATAAGACATGTGCGCCCAGCGAAGACTCAGATCAGCCTGCGCATCCGCGAGGTCTGATCAGAGTCTTCGTTGTGTGCTCTAAGAATAGCTAAGGGCCCAATGCTCCTTTATGCAGCAAGAGAAGTCTCTGGTCAGACTATATTGATGTGCAGGCTGATCTGATTCTTCGCTGGGCGCACATATAGATTGTAGGAAATGCTGCGCACCGGCTCAAATTTCTCCATTTATTTATAGGGACCCAGTAACGAAACAGCCGGGGAAAGGGAAACACCAGCATTTGAATCATTGAATTTCACTGTTGTTTTTTTTTTTTTTTTTTTTTTTGGGGGGGGGGGGCGTTAACAGTTCTTCTGAGCACCAATTTTGCTTAAATATTGTAACATTGTAGCCAATTCAGTTTTTCAGTCTCAAAGCTATACGACAGCTACACCATGTACATAAAAAGATGTTTATTTGTCCCCAAGTGAAGGCCTCCTTAATTGCCTTTAAGTGATGCACTTCAGCTGCAAGTTTCTTCAAGGATAATTCTGCCTGGCATGATGCAATACTCTGCCAATCTTCCTCTTTCAAAGGACCAATGGAATCTTCTTCCCAGTGCAGATGAAGTTGTTTGACCCAGACTGTCTGTCTGTCTGTCTGTTTGTGTACCTGTTGTTACACTGTCGGTTATACGCGAAAGAAAACCGGTGTACTCAGAGCAAAAAATCGACTTACATCACGAAAACGCGCCTATATAATTTTGACCCCCTTGAACCCCACTTTTATATAGTAAAACTGGGGTTTACAGGGGTATACCTTATTTTCCTTATTTCTGCTCTAAAATATAGATTGTGGGTACTCGTTAGAACCGCCTCATCGAGGCGGTTCTAACGAGTACCCCCAATCTATATTTTGAGCAGATATAAGAAAAATATCACCATTTTTCATCATAAAATTTTCATTTTTTGGCCGGTAAAGTCTACAATGTAGTTGTATAGGCATGTTTTCGTAATGTTTGGCGTCCCTTGGTCTCGGACACAGTATCTGCCCGCCATCGCTTGGCTACGAATGTCCTTAGGGTGGCCTTATTTAAACTGTGTTTTGATTTTGTTTGTTTGACTTGAGGTTTAGCGTACCCGTCAACACTGTATATAGGTCATTTTAGAGACTTTGCTTCCAATTATGTAGGACTTTTACCCGACATTGAGATGAAATGGCATCGCAACCATGTCGCTCAATGAAACCAATATGGTATAAGCATGGACGGTCCGACTCGCACCGCTTTGCCTGGGCAGGCTTAGGTCCTCTAAGCGGTTTACCAGTACTCGTGTGCGGTCGGTTTCAGCTCTGCGTGAAAGCACCATGCAGCTAATCTATTTCTTCAAGCCCCGATGAGCGGGGCCAGAATATAAACCTGTAGTTATATCAATATGTATATGAAATCGCGCAAGTTGCTAGTTGCACAGAACATTGCCGATTCATCACATACCTTTAAGTTACTGTAGTTTAAGCAAATAGTGTAGACCCTGGTCAGTCTACAGTGTTTGCTAAGCACAAAACACGGACGTTTTCTTTTTATATATTTTAGCACAGATTTATAACCCTCTTATGCAACACTCTGATGATAGCGATGTGAATATCGCCGATATTTTCTATAAATAGCCGTTACCTGGAAAACCTACAAATCAGTGATAGTCACATGGAAATCAACACTGTGTGTGTGAGTGAATTCGGGTTTAACGTCGCTTTCAACAATTTTTCAGTCATATCACGACGGTGTCTGGTTGCGACAGGGAGCTCAATGCTCACGTTTAAAGTGCTGCCTCACTGAAGTATCATGTCCCAGACACATTACATGATACCACACCCAGTCACATTATCCTGACACTGGATCGACCAGTCCTAGCTCTACCCCGTAAATCCTAGTGCCAAGCGAGGAGCAGCTAGTACCATTTTTAACGACTTTGGTATGTCGCGGCCCGGGATCGAACCCGCGACCTCCCGTTCCCCGGAGCGGACACTCTACCAACTGAGCTATCGGGGCCGGTAAAATCAACACTGATTAGCTCCTGTGCTTGGGTACTGCTGGGTAGATTTAAAATCAAAGAACTGAGAGTACTGATGGGTCGATTGTCTCTGGGTGTAGATAGGGGCCTGAACGGGGACTTAGACTGTTTCGTTGAACCATAAAATTCATGTACTGTAAGCAAACCGTGTAGACCGTGATCAGACGCTGCGGTTTTCGGCGTCTGACCCTAAAATTCCTATACTGTAAGCAAGCAGTCTAGACCCTGATCAGACGCCGCGTTCTGCGGCGTCTGATCTGTGTCTACACTGTTTGTCCAGCCCAAACCATGATTCCAGCCCAGATTGTACGGAAAACCTTTTTACGCAAACGCGCTGACCTCACTGCGATAAAATTCTATAAATAATCTTCGTGGATTGATAGTCACGTGGACTCCAGCACTAATAGAGGTTTTGTCCTTTATAACTTTGGGTCGATTGATAAACAATCGACCCCAAAATGACCGAAACGAAAACATTGATGTGACTCATTCTGTTCAAAGCATGTATGATTTCAATCGTATATAGCTTGGCGCATATACCAAGTTGTAACTTTTTGTGTGCACAGACTAATATATACTTATCCATCCATCCATCCATCCATCCATCCAGGAAGCCAGCCAGGAAGCCAGCCAGTCAGGCTGTTATCCAGCCAGATCCATCCATCAAGCCATCCACCCATCCATCAGCTCATCTTATATCCATTCATCTATCATCAACCTGACCACCATTAATCGATCGATTGGTCGATCCAATGATCAATTAATCCATCAATCGATCCATCCATCGATCGATTTATCCATCCATCCGCCCATCCATCCATTCATCCACCCAACCAAACAAACAATCAACCGATCAACCAACCAACAAATCAACCATCTATCCGTCAACCCTACCATCCATCCATCCGTTCCCGTAACATCTATCAATCCAGCCAACCAGCCATTTCCAAAGCTGCCCACCCACCCAGCCAAGAGCCGTCTACCTAATCATACGAGGGTGAGTCAATAAAAATAATTCTAACTTATTTTTGAGTGAGATCGATCTCTTCACTGTAAAAAATTAGTGTTAATTATACCTAAAGACAGAGTAAAGTATACACTAAAACTTGTGTGAATTCGAACCGTACACCATTTTGGGTGTAAAATGTATCTTTGAGTAACAATACACTGATAACCTGTATAGTTTACTCAAAATTTGGTGTAGCGCTGCAAATTTGGTGATTGGCGTATCGATTCTGTAAAACAAGTGTTACGTTTCGTATCGATTGGTGTTTGAAATAATTACACTATTTATGGTGTAAGGTTTGCTACTAAATAGGGTATTTTTAGTCATACTGCAGGGTAACATTTTTTGAAGGGCGGTGTAACTGTGAACATTACACTTTTTTCAATGTAACTAAGTATCGGTGTAATATTTCTTTAAATGATGGATAATATTTTGTTATGTTCAGTGTAAAAAAGTAATTACACTCTGAAAGCGTTATCTCTCCAGCTTGTTGCCCCAATACTGGTGTTTTGTTTAATCGTAACGTAAGTTAACGTTTCTTGTTGAATGGTGTAACTAGCCGTATAAGATGCGTTATATGTACGACATTATGTTATGTTGTTCCTCATTTGTGTCATATAGCTCAAAACGGCATAAATATCATACACATTTTATAATTATTAATATTGATAATAGGGTTGTTTCATGCGTTATGAAAATCCTGCTAAATAAGATTAAAATGAGGTACAGTATCAACACAATTTCGGTTTAATAAAGATTTTCTACAAAATATAATGGAAAAAGCAGATTTTACACCAGCATTTTACGAAAGCTCTGAAAAAATGGTAACTGATACCCTATAAGAAGTGTATCAAAGGTACCCTAAGAAAGGGGTATTAGAGAATGACAAGTTCTATACCAATGAAAAACAGAAATAAATCAATAAATCATTACACTATACAAATGTACGCTGTGGTGTAGCCAGTCTTAATTATTGGTGTAATGTTACACCGACTGAATGTAGGAAACATTACACCCGGAAACGTTTCCTTCAAAATATGATGGCACATTTGCATCTGTAATGTAGATCAGTTACACTATGGTGTAAACTTTCTATCGATTTTCAGGTGCGTAATTACACCAAATATCTGGATCAGTAGCCGGCTATTCGGTGAAAAGTTACCGAGCATACAATGGAGATAACTTACACCAAAACTGGCAGCTCGGCTGCCACCAGTTTTGGTGTAATATTTCCAGTAATTTTTTACAGTGTTCTTTTTCGATGTAATGGCCCTCTAAAATGATACACTTGGACCAACGCTGTTCCAGTGCCATCGGCCCAGAACTGAAGAAACCAGGGTCTTTGACTGCGATCTACTCCTCAGATGCTTCCTCGACTTCTTCCTTGGACTGGAAATGACGTACGCGGATATCCTTTTTCAAGTTTGGGAATAGGAAATACGGTAGTCACTAGGAGGTAAGTCCGGAGAATAAGCGGTGTGCGGTATTATTTCGTACCCATTCCGCTCAACAGCATCCATTGCACGTTTTTCACAGATCGCAGTTCTCAGTTGGTCGAGCAAAAATTTAAAAGATCCATGGAGTGCCACAATCACAAGACGCAGTCCACTCTCGACACCAAGAGGAAGATGAAACACACACAAAACAAGAACAAGAAAAGATAGGACACAAAGTGCCATATCATGTGACTAGATTGTGATTGCATTCCACTATTTTGGAAAGGAACAGGCAATGGAATCTTATTAATATACCGTTCAGTTATAAACTTATAAACTAGAATTATTTGACCGTGTCGACATCTGAATTTGCAGTATCAAATTCAGCAAAACCGGTTGTCTTGTCAGTTTCATCATGCTTGTCGAAAACTGTGTTGCATTTAACAGTGTAGCAGAGTTGAATTCGACACACTAATCAATGGGCACAGCCACAACCAGCAAAGAGACTGGTCTTCTTTATACTTAGCACCCTTATTTTCAACACCAAGAACAGCACGAGTCCATTAATGCCGTGCGTGCGTGTTTATACATTACTGTTATTATTATTATTAATATTATTATTATTATTATTATTATTATTATTATTAACTGTATCATAATTTTCTATATTTATTGATACTGAAGTAATAGTGGAACTAGTAGTAAGAGAAATTATTATAATTATAGTTTGGATTATTGAAATTATTATTATTATCATTATTTTATTATAGTAGTAGTAGTAGTAGTAGTAGTAGTAGTACAAGTAGTAGTTGTTGTAGGAGAAGTAGTAGCAGTAGTAGTAGTAGTAGTAGAAGTAGTAGAAGTAGTAGTAGTAGCAGTAGTAGTGGTAGTAGTAGTAGTAGGTGGTGTAGTAGTAGTAGCAGTAGTAGAAGTAGTAGTGGGAGTAGTAATAAGTGTAGTATTGTTTGTTTGATTTGAGATTTAACGTCCCAGACAACACTATTTATGTCATTTTGGAGACGTTGCTTCCCATTTTGTGGGAGTTTTACCCTACATTGAGATGAAATGACACCTCAAGTCCCGTCGCCCGTCGCCACATGAAACCAATACATGAATAGGGTCTATATGCACGGACGGTCAGACTCGTGCCACTTTGCCTGGGCATGCTAGAAGTAAGAGTTGTAATTAGAGTTCAACTATTATTATTGTTTTTAGTATTAAAATTGCCATTTTTGTAAGAAGAAAAGTTAGTAGTAGCAGTTTGTTTGAATTCCCGTCAACACCATTTAGGTCATTTTGGAGACGTTGCTTTAAATTTTGTGAAGCTTTTATCCCGCATTTACATGAAATGTCTTCTCTAGCCCTGACACCCAAACAAACCAATATGTTTATATGTAGGGACTGTCCGACTCGCACCATTTCATCTGGGCATGCTTAGGCCCTTTAAGCGGTTTAACAGCACTCATGTAAACATTAGGGAAAAAGTCCGACTGAAATAATGGCGTCCGACATGGTGTCAGAAATGACAAATTTTATAAATATCTTTCTTATTTCTGCTTTCAACATAGATTGTGGGTGCTCCTCACAACTGCCTAAATGAGGGGTTCTAGCGAGTACCCGCAATCTATAATTATGAGTAAAAGTAAGACAGATCATTTATACCCCTGTAAATCCAACTTTTCTGGGTATAAAGTGGGATTGAGAGGGGTCTTCGTTTTTCAGACTTGTTATCGTGATGCACGCTCGTGTAGTGCACTTATAAATGAGCCCCGCCAAGCGAATTTGTGTCTTCGAGCATTCCGTCATGACAAATTTTAACTGCGCATGCCCAGCCAATCAGAGGGGCCAGGGATATGGCTTTCTGTCTGAAGGTTCCTCTTGATTAACTGCTTATATGAGCGAGCAGCGAAGGTTCTGGCGAGACTGCGCGGATGCGCAGGCTCGCCTGAACCTTCGCTGCTAGCATAGGCGATAAGTACCAAAATCGCTTGACGGGGCCCAAATCATTTACATAATTTTGACAATATTTCAACCTGCAAACTGCAATTGAATTGTTAGAAAAGTGCAAGAAAAGTGCAATTTTTACAGTCAAGAAATACAGCATTATTATGGATGAGTTGTAAGTATGTTTTCTGTTCTTATGAACTTCATTTGAAACAAATGAGAAACATAATAAAATCAAAGTACTGAAAGTACTGAAGAAAGTTGATTTATGAGGAATAATTATGATGGTAACAATGCCAGTCGTAGATCAAGCAGTTATCTAGACATTTTGTGAGGGTTAAACAATTCGACGAAGAAAATAATCAAAGCACTGAGAGTACTGGTGGGTCGATCGTCTCTTAGTGTAGGTTGGGAAAATAGTCCTGAGCTGAGACTCGAACTGTTCGTTTAACTTTTAGCAAGCACAGTAGAGCTGAACAGACATCGCGTTATGTGGCGTCTGATTGTGTAGATTTTGTTTGCCAAAGTCCGAGTGTACCAGCACAGTCCACCCGCCCCCGCCAATCGGGGCTTGAATAAATAGATGGGCTGCATGGCATGATGCTTCCACGCAGAGCTGAAAGTCCCGTAACATTGGAAGTAACGTCTCCAAATGACCTATACAGTGTTGACGGGGACGTTAAACCTTAAATCAAACAAACGAGCACAGTCCAGAATTTTCTTCTTACGCTGCGCTCTGACGTCTCAGGGTAGTACTTGGGTTTTGTTCAACAGAGTGGGGAGGGTGCAAACGCAGCCCCTCCCATCTTTTGGAAATAATTTCAGATTCATACAGTTTTTCACCCTCTGCAAAATACCTGAAGTTCGCATCCTCAACCCGCCCCTTTCCAGAGTCTGCGTACGGCACTGAATCATGTTCAAAACTGTTGTTGCATACATATGGCGAGCAGTGCCGACCTGATCATAAGCAATGTTTTCTATATCGGATCTTGGTCTACGCTGTATGTCTAATAACGGTACCACCTATAAAGTCTGGGCTACTCATTTTTGCACTTAAACATATTCAGTTCTTAGCAGGAGTGCGAAAAGTCTATTTTTACTCGACTTGGCATACATTTGAATAGAATGTTCCGAAAGACGTCACGTGACATCGTGGCCTTCTTTCATTGCGTGAGCAACCCGGCATTCTTATACTATTTCGTTTAACCCTCAAATGCCACTATTTAAGCAAACAGTGAAGTTCCTGTGCAACCTGCTGATCAGACGCCACATTCCGCGGCGTCTGATCTGGGTACTATCCAGCACACGATTCCTGTCAAGACTCTATAGATAGCTCTTGTTGCATCGATAATCAAAGGACTGAGAGTACTGGTGGGTCGATTGTCTCTGGGTGTAGTTAGGAAAAATGGGCCTGAGCGTGGACTGTTTCGTTTAACCCTTAAACTCCTTTACTGAAAGCAAACCGTGCATGTAGACCATGATCAGACGCTGCATTTTTTGGCGCATGGCCCTTAAATTCCAATACTCTAAGCAAACAGTGTAGACCCTGATCAGACGCCGCGTTCTGTGGCGTCTGATCTTGGTCTAGGCTGTTTGCCTAGCCCAACCCATGATTCCAGCCCAGATTTTACAGTTAACCTTTCACGTAAACACGCTGACCTCACTGCGATAAAATTCTATAAATAATCTGCGTGGATTCCTACAAATCAGTGATAGTCACGTGGACTCCAGCACTAATAGAGGTTAAGTCCTTTATACCAACAAGTTGGCTGCTTTCAAAAAGCATCCAATAGGTTTGGTCTTGTCAGTCTACATTCTGATTTGAGCCAGCTGATATCATTATCCCACTTAATGCATTTTTTGAATAAAAATAATAAACTTTAATACAAAACGTGTACATAAAATTTCGAAGTCTGTGACCTTGGTATTAGGAGGAGTAGGTAGTGATGAGTATTCTGTGGTAAATTGTTTAACGCCATGGCAAGTATAAACTTAATGTAACTTACATATGGTTTACACATGTATAGCACAAAACTTAACCAAACGAAAATGTAAACCGAATTTTTCAAAGGGTCATACCTCTGTTAGTATTTGGTGGCATATCTTCACATCTTAGCCTTACTACATACACACTTTAGGCTTGATCGGATGAAAACTGTATAGTAGGAGTTATACGGAAACAAAAAAAAAGGTTTACGGACGGATGGACGGACACCAACCCCATAACTTAATATGACCGTTTTTTTTTTTTTTTTTTTTTTTTGTTATTGTTGTTTTTCAAACGGGCATATAAAAAGATTTTTCCAGAGTCATCAGGCCTTCTATAGGGCCTTGGTTATCTATTTCATTTGTTGTTAACGTCCCTGTTATCACTGTATGAGTCTTTTTTGAGACATTGCTTCCAATTTTGTGGGACTTTTACTCAGTACTGAGATAAAACGGACAGATAAAACTCCTTCTCAAGCCCTGTCGCCAAATGAAACTAAATGGTTGAAATGCATGAACAGTCCGACTCGAGCCACTTTTCCTGAGCAGGCTTAGACTTTCTAGGCGATTTAACACTTCTCATATGCGGCCGGTATCAGCTCTGTGTGGAAGCATCATGCAGCCCAATCTATTTCTCCAATCCCCGATTGACCGGGGTCGATCAGACCTTGGGGCAATATATTGGACTGCTGTGTTGCTGAACGGCCTAGGATGATCTAAGCCTGCCCAGACAAAGTGCTGCGAATCAGACTGTTTCTTAAACCTCGGCAGTTTCTTTGAGCGGTACCTCCGCAAAAACCTGAAATTTGCAATTCTTTTGTATATCTTTCTGGATCACAATTTAATTGTAAAAGAAACTGATTAGTAGAACGTCAAGTATTGAGTGGAAAAAAAGAACACCATTCTCGGCTTATCAGATACAATAGCTCCCATCGAATGCGCCTAAAAGTCTTTTAACAACTCAGTCTGCAACTGGTGGTAGGACACTTAGTAGTCATGAAGTTTTTGAACAGAAACTATTGCTATCTGTGCTGGGCTCAAGAACAATAAACAACGACCCATCAACGTTATGACTTTGTTTCGCTCCCTAAATATTTTATATATTTGGAAGAGTTAGAACCTTCGACCTTGGCACTGCCGTTTATTCAAGTAACAAAGACATGAAAATGTTTTTACACACCCAGCGATCCTTTTTATGTTTGGTTTTACGATCCTTTCAAGATTATTTCACTCACATCAAGCCGATCGTTAATCCGAGGTGAGTACCGGCCCCGATAGCTCAGTTGGTAGAGTGTCTGCTCCGGGGAACGGGAGGTCACGGGTTCGATCCCGGGCCGCGACATACCAAAGTCGTTAAAAATGGTACAAGCTGCTCCTCGCTTGGCACTCAGATTTACGGGGTATGGCTAGGACTGGTCGATCCAGTGTCAGGATAATGTGACTGGGTGTGGTATCATGTAATGTGTCTGGTATCATGTAATGCGTCTGGGACATGATACTTCAGTGAGGCAGCACTATAAAAGTGAGCATTGAGCTCCCTGTCGCAACCAGACACCGTCGTGATATGACTGAAAGATTGTTGAAAGCGACGTTAAACCCGAATTCACACACACACACAATCCGAGGTGAGCGAAAACTAGAGTACCCGATGAAAAACCTCCTGACCTTCCATTGCAGAACTTCTCATTATGTGACCTGAGCCATGCTCAAACCTACACCGTTGAGAGACCTAATGATTAAGAGTCAGCACTCTTATCCACTAGGCCACACGGAGGCCCGTTACACCCAGCGATCTTTATAAATGAGGAAAAATAACGTTCTCTGTCTTTCCAACATTTACGTATTATTAGAGAGACCGTACCGAAAGATGTTCAGAATATATAAATCTGTTCTTATCTGTGTGAAGTAAACTTCAAGTTTTGTTTATTTGTATTTAACGGCCCAGTCAACACTGATTTGGGTCATGTTTGGGCCTGTCAGTGTACCTATCCACGCTTTTCCTGAGCAGGCTTATCCGTAAGCGGTTTACCAGTTCAGTGCACATTCTGTCGCCAAAAACTGACCCCTGCCCTTCCTGAATCAGCATAAGGGAGAGAATGACATTAGAAAAGATGTCATAATCAATCTCCACGAAAGAATGTTGCCGACCCCGGTAGGTATCGAACCCGAGTCTTCCTTATCGCCTGTCAGACTGCATCCGACTGAGCCAGCCACGCTTTGCGCATAGTAGTAGTTATGTGCTGTTGTTTTTCGTTTCCATGGCCCCATGGACTTACTCCATAATGGCATTGCAAAACGTAAAATTTGCGAAAATGACTGCTACTCCTGCAAAAGTAATTTCTCTTTTGATATGTCTAAGAGGTATACTCTTAAAGGAAAGAATTTGCTCCTGGGGAGTAAATTCTTCCCTTTTAGAGTAGACCCATTGAGGAGCAAATTCTTCCCCTTTTAGAGTAGACCCCTTTTTCAGTTGGACAGAGTCAACAGAGAAGCAGCCATAAGGTCCTTAAAGTTGTATTTCCATCACGAAAGCATGCCTATAGAATTGTAATCCCCTTTAATATGTTCTATAAAAGGGTTACTCTTTGGAAGCAAGGAATACACCACAGAACTGAAAAATATGGTGTGCACATGATTTCCGGGCCAGACTAGCTTGTTTCGACCAATTAGGCCTCATCAGTGACCCTTAGATATTTTCAAAATTCCACAATGGAATCAATGATCCCAAAGGACAAGAAAATATAATCTACACTATGATGTAGGGCAGGGAGACGTTTTACAGCCGCCACACATTTTCACACACCAGTTGTAGTGAAGTTAAATATGTTCTATAACAGGGCTATCCTTTGGAAGCAAGGAATATACCACAGAACTAAAAATATGGAGTGTACATGTTTTCTGGGCCAGACTAGCTAGTTTCGGCCAATTAGGCCTCATCAGTGACCCTCAGATATTTTCAAAATTCCACAATGAAATTCATGCTCTGAGACACTAGATTGTGGGTACTCGATAGAATCGCCTCGTCGAGGCGTTTCTGTCGACTCTCCGCAATCTATGTTTTGAGCAAAAAAGGCAACTTGAATATTCCATTTTTTTTTTTTAAATTTCTTTTTCTTTGGCCAAAAAATGACACTTTTGAATAGGTGTGTTTCGAAATACAGTAAAAATGGTAGACTACGGTAGGTGGCCAATTAGTTCGAACACCCTAGCAGTTCGAACACCCAAAATTATTTCGAATCTGTGGCTGAAAACTTTCTCATTTAATTCGAACTCCCAAATTTTCAGAAATCAGAATTTTTAATACTTTGAACACACAAAAAATGCCGAAAAATGCATCCAGAACAAGTATTTCGGACCGTTCCCGAATTTATCATTACAACATCGTACTGGTCGTACATGAGCTAGCGCACGAAAAAAAGAAAAATTAGCATGAAATATGTGCGACTTCGAAAGACTCGGATTAACATGCACTCTGTGAGGCAAATGGTTTTCGCTTCTCTCACTTGGATAGCCCTTTGGTAATGGAAGGTCTACACCCTCACCGAATACTGATCAGACTGTGAGAAACGCATGCAGCGAGTGCTTAGATCAACCTTGATGAGCCACGGGAGTTTCGCTTATTTATGTTGTGAAATCCCATTGCTGCATCAGGCTCATGCGATCTAATAGTATTGCATGAGTACGCTAAGATGTGTCTTCGCTGGTTTCTCAACGACCTGCAAACACTGAACATGCGCACCCACTACCGGTATGTAAGGCAAAGAGTTTCACTAAGCCTTGTGACTTCGTAAGATTTAAGGGTTCAGTAAAGACTGATCACATTGCATCGATGTGCAGGCTGATCCTAGTCGGTGATGTAGCATTGTGGCCTACAAAGGCTTGGATCACCATGCATATGCAAGTGTTTTCGCTTTGCTCTCAGACTCTTTGGAGCGTAGCTTCCACTTACAATATTATTTGTGTGACAGTGTTACCCTTTTTCCATGTGCTGTGGCATTTGATTCAATGCCTCTTTGATAGCAGAAGCGCCCCGTTAAATATTAATTGAGTTTCCCGCCTTTTTCCACAGAACGTCTTTTAGCACGTGCGAGTGAAATTCATGGTTGTTGCATACAAAAAGGTAGTTTAATGCAGGTTACCTGTTGGATTACCCTGATTTTTCTGAGGAGCAAGTGAAGATGCCCATTTATTTCACGGTGACAAGGTTTTATTGGAAGTAATTTCGGGGAACATGATTGAGAAAATAAGTCATATGCGATGGGCGAAGACTCAGGCCAGCCTGCACATGCATGCAGTCTGAACAGTCTTCGTTGTTCGTATGTGCCTACCATGGCCTCTGTGCTAATCAAAGAACAACAGGTGAAAACTATGGCCACATTGGCTAGATGCGCAGGCTGATCTAGTCCTTCGTTTGAAACGTTTTTTTTTTTTCGCCGTACGCCGGCTTAAAACGACTGTGTACATTAAACCGGCCAAATCTGCTTGCGACATTACAAACACATTCTAAGCTACCAAGTGCAAGGATCAGTCTGTTCAGATCTCCTATCTTGAGTAAAATACTTATTGCGCATGTGCGTACAGAAAAGACTGATAAGTCTGCGCAGTTGTGCAATCGGGATTGTCTTCAATGTTCAAGAGGTTTGAAACGTTTCATCACGCACAAAGTGAAGATCGCACATGCACATGTTAAAATTGTGTATGATGTCCGCATTTTCTTTTTCTTGTTACTTGCCTATCTAAATAACATGATGGTTTTGCATCCGCAGTCTAATCAGTCTTCAGCGGACTTCTTCGATGGGCATTGAGTTGCTACATGCCCCCCGGCTTACGCTGATTTGAGACAGCTTATAAGTAAACAAAGAACACACAAACAAGGCTGCGCAGTCTCGCCTGAGGCTTCACTATGCGCTTTAAAAATATAGGTGTGTGTGTGGGGGGGGGGGGGGGGGGGGGGGGTGAAGTATCCAGCGCCTAGCTCCACTGGGTAGCTGCACGTGCGGGTTTCAACATCACATCCAATATATACATGTAGCTGGACTTTGTCTGCTGCGGTGTAGCCGGAACAAAAAAAAAATATTACAGACTATCAGGAAATTCTTTGAAAAATTTATGGGCTTCTCTTAAGAAAAGATTTTGCTCTAAACAAATCAATTTCTATTATTCCTGAGATGACAAATTGATTCGGCCCATTTTAAAGGGAATAGTGATAGTTCGATAGGTGTAAATGTCATTAATGACAATGTGTAACCTTATATACTTGTAACTACATGATAAGCTCGCATTCAAAGACCCCTGCACACACTGACTTATTTATAGATCAAACAGTTCTGCACTGCATAAGTAATATTTATAACTGCTAATCACTTGCGGATTGACAGGGCCGCGGGAAAAAACGTAGTTGTTTAAAATATTGAACCCAGCCTGGTCCGAAGCATGGAATTCTTTCAGATCAAACAGTTCGAACACTGATAAATTTCCAATCTGATATTTTTTAATAATTCACCCGGATCCGTATTTATTTTTTTACTGTTCGAATTAATTGGTCGTTTACCGTAACTGCCACACCTGCCAGGTGTTTCCATTTCCCTTAAGATATTTATTGTTGGAGTTGAAACGCTTGCTTTTCGGTCTGTTTCGCTATTCAGACGGGCTGTTTCCTGTAATGCAGTATAGTATTGCATCATCGTTAAAGCTGATTGGTTGATCGCGTCACGTGCCCCTCCATGGAACAGTTACAATCTGGTCATTATACCCGGTTTGCCCGCCTCATGGCGACCAAACCAAAAACAAGAAATCCGATCCAAATGCAAAGAACTAGGTCACGGATGCATTCCTCGCTTAAAAACGCTGTCTAAGACTTCATTCTTACCTGGCCGTACAGCTCGAGAAGAAGACTGCAAAGGGAAAACAAGTTCATAAAGAACGAACCATTTCTTCAAGGATTTATATTAAATACTTACGATAATATTGATGATAATCTCTGAAAACAAATATGGCGTATGGAAGAGAGCTCGGCGTTGTATATATCACGTGATCGGCGTTTGTGTATATCACGTGAGAGCCTTTTCGTGCGCTTTTGATTGATTGGTCAATAATGGTCATGTGGTTATCTCCGCGTTGGTCACGTGGACATTTGCAAGAATCGACTTTCTACCGTATGGTACATTTGGGTCGATTGATAAACAATCGACCCAAAAATAGCGCAACGTTTCAAGTTCTATTAATACAACATAATAAATCAGTGATGGTCTCTATAGATAGCTCCTGTTGCATCGATAAAAATAGCGCAACGTTTCAAGTTCTAGTAATAAAACATAATATTGGTTTTCCCAAATCAGAGATGGTCACCTGGACAACTGCATTAATTCCGTTAGGCCTTTTAGTAAATTTGGATCGATCGTAAACCGATCGACCCAAAAATGATTCATCGATTGTTTTGAGTTTAACGACAGGTCAACCCTTGTGGATCATTTTGTCTCCCCAAGAGAAAGGGGGTTAAGAGATAGAAGAGAGAGTAGAGGAGATGAATGTGAGGGACAGAGTGAATGGAAGTGTATAATCAGAAGAAATATCAACACTCACCATCTACCGTTACCTGCTGCAAAGAGAGCAGGCTTTGCCCAAATGTAAGTCAGTATCAGCTGGACTCCCCAGTGACACAAGATACACATCACCTGTGCCTCACCCAATTACCCCCACGAAGAAAAAGGGAAGAAAGAGAGAAAGATAAAAGTGTCTGCTAATTTCTGCATGGTTTCTAAATAAGCTCAGTACATTCTGTGCTGGTGTTACATAGTGGGGTACCGTAGACCTATCACTCATTCTCAAATGAATTGGGATATTGCAGTCGCCGTACATTTTCTGAAATCAAGCAGCCATTTTTAACCTATATATACGTTTATATGACAGAACAACATGTCCCAAAGATAGCATGATAAATCTCCTGTCAAAAAGTACCGTTTCAAGGAAAATGAGTCGCGGGAAAACCTGGTTTTGTAATGTTCGAGACTGTCGCTTTTCGAACTCTCGTTGTTTGCGCACTTACAAATTTGCAATTCCACTAGAAAGGAAAGGGTAAGGTGGTTTCCATTAAAATTTACATATTCTGGGTATGGAAATAGCTACCTTTAGCAGGACCACATGGAATCTTACTAAGTATTTCTCCCCGATTATGGCTGTCGCCGAAATTAAACTAAGCATTGTAATGCACGAGATGACGTTTTTCTTATTGATATTTCAAAACAACGTTGAAGTTTTTATGCACGGAAATGTGACCAAATCAAGGTTCCATACTATTATAAGCATATAAGGTCATTTGATGCTACCTGTACAATAGGCAATTAAAAACACATGTCATACAAAAAATGTGCATGATTTTGTTGCAAAAACGCATGTAATGTTTGCGATCATTATACCAGGCTTATTACATGTGTATCGACAAAAAATGCTGGATTGAAAGAAACTCCCGCAATGTGTGACTAACACAAACACATTATCTGGAACTAACATAATATTTTTATGTTGAATTCCCCTCATTTCCATTGTTTTGTAATGTTCGAGACCGGTAATGTTCAATACCGAAAATTGTTAGTCTAACAGCTTGATCACATTGCTCGCACTTGGCGCAGCTTTCCATTACCAGATTACGCAGTAGAAAGTGTCTGCATACGACATGGTTGTATTTTCCGGTGTTTGATGGGTGAGGGAGTCGGCAGACAATATCACAGTAAAGGAAAAACATAAGTCATATTTTGTTTTTAAATATCTACACAGAGACTTTTTACCTTTTCCAGTAATATTTATCACACTTTATATTGTTCAATTAAGAATAAGCCACCAAAAATCAATAATAATGAACAACATTTGCACGTGCGCAAGATCATTATTCTATTGCAATAAGCAGTGATTGTATGCGATGAAATGTCCGCTACGTTTGGAATCGAACATGACAGGTTTGGTTGCTGACTTCGAGGGATAATGACTGCAACTTAATGAAATATTTTGAATTTTGCAACCTTGGTTGTGTAAAATGAATAAGTTCAGTGACATACACGTTTGCTACATTTCTACCAATAGCTGCAAACGGTAACAATGTTGATTTAAATATTACTTATTTTCGTTTTTTGGATTTGAATTCCATAGTTTATAATCTTTTCCCAAATATTATTTGCCAGAATGAATATTTTTCAATATAAAATGTGCCATGTTAAGAAGGCACTTCAACTCTCCAATTTGAATTTCAAATGCATATCTTGAAAGTTAAAAAAATATTGCAAGTGCAGTTTATGCTACTAAAACTATTGTATCGAACATTACAAATTGTATCGCACATCCCCACCTAAAATAAACGTGTATATTTTATAGTATACCGGTTTACTCTTGATTATGTAAACTAGATACAACAACTATAATATCAGATTCCTTTCAATTTTACAGTTAGAAATGGTAATGTGGCAGAACATGTCCCTTTACCTTGTAGGGTAATGTCCGAGACCGTCATAGCTGCCATTTACATACAAGCATTTGTTTACATTTCTGAGAATTTATTTACAAACTTCTCAAGACGTGTTGCTCTCTTCCAGCTGGTAGACAAAATTGGTCACATTTTTCAGACTTATGTATAGAAAAGCATTACTCTGGATGCAGTGTAATGTTCGATACTATATTCTCGCAATGCATCATTAATTTTAGAGACTTGATTGTTGAGTACATAAGGCCATGCGGTTGTTGGGTGTTTACATGTGATAGATAGGTCTTTTAATGTTTCACCTGCTTTAAGAAAGCAGTTTATCTGTCAGGAGAACAATTTTATGCATACAAGTATATAGCGAGACTTTTGTAATTAATAGCAACACCCAGTTTTAAAAGCATATGACCAAACATGCACTTTTACATTAGTGCGATCCAAAAATGAAATAAAATGACACTAACAGCTATATTGTCAGTTAATCACGTTTAGTAAACTACTTGACTTATATAAGCAAAATCGCTGTAATGTCCGCGACTTTTTACATATAATTCAAATAAACTTATTGCTTATGTTGATCATGTATCCAAAGTAATATTACTTGTGTTCCTTATTTACCACTCAATACCTGTTCAAATACAATATTCGTAAACTTTCTAACTATTATGTGCTTCTTTTAAAGCAAAACGCAAGTTTGTATATTTTCAGAAAATTATTTTTTTCTGTCGTCTCTAACCCACCCTGAATTTTATTCAAAATGGCTATTCATTTCTTTATAATATATATGACCATATGCTCATTTTTGCCCCCGCTTAATAATCCGTCGAAAGTTTTCTGTCATTGCAAGCTGCGAGCTCTTGGTTTTTGTGATGTTACAGAAGGGTATATCGAACAAGTAGATTGTAGCGTACATTTCTCACTATCAAAATTTATCAAAATACCGACATATTTCTAGCTGTTGGTGTGAAATTACTTCTCATTTCTTGATCAAGGAATTTTAACTGAGTATATATACATGTTGATACTTCATTGTGAACATATCGGTGACTGAATCTAAGTGACTTTATAATTTGACTTTTGAAACGGCTAAAATCCCAATTCATTTGAGAATGAGTGCTATGTCGTATAGTGTTCTTGTTTAGTACTTCGCTTTTTATAGCACAATAAAATAAAGTCTTCCAAAAGTATCTAAGTTTTAATTTTCATTTCATTTCATTTCCACGACAGCCCAAAATGTGTATCAGATTAATTTCTTTATGATACTTTCAAAAATGAGATCTATTATAACCAGCGTGAATCTCTCTCTACATCTTAAACCCAAATGCAGATCTAACTAACGTGTTCAAAACTGGACCGTATATATGTTCTCTGAGCATTTCTAACATTTTACAATTCACGTTTACACCCTTATTATTTGTGCAAACGTCAATCATACTGTATATTTTCAGGACGCTACCACGCAAATATTTAAAGGTTATTGTTTTCCTAAATTCTTTTAAAAGCTTACTGCACCTGTTTAATTGACATAACATTAAAACATACACCCCTATAACTGTTTGTTTGTTTGTTTGTTTGATTTGAGGTTTAACGTCCCCGTCAACACTGTAAAGGTCATTTTGGAGACGTTGCTTCCAATTTTGTGGGACTTTTACCCGACATTGAGATGAAATGACTTCTCAAGCCCTGTCGCCGAATGAAACCAATAGGGTTTATTAGCATGGACGGTCCGCCTCGCACCGCGGTTCCTGGACAGGCTTAGATCCTCTAAGCAGTTTACCAGTACTAGTGTGCGGTGCCGGATTCAGCTCTACGTGGAAGCATCATGCAGCCCATATATTTCTTCAAGACCCTATGAGCGGGGGCTGTCCTATAACTGACATAAACCATAATATGTACTCGTGTGATAGGCATATGTATATACAACTACCCCTTTTTGAGTGGCATATCCGTATACATTTTAGAACTACGTAAGTTTTGTTTACTGCTTCTGCATGTCTCTAGAAACTGATAAATACCAGGTGGTTACTGCGTAATCACATTTTTCATATGTCAAATGACGATCTGAATTCGTTCCAATTGATTTGAATCCTTTCCAATATAAACAAGACATGCAAATCAAGTTTAGAAAGTACAATGCATCAATTTATAGCCTTTTAGCAAAAATCAATATTTTATAGAAAGAAAGATTCTTAATTAAGCTTTAACAGTTTAGATAGTAAAATAACTGTTAATATGATATGCCTTTACGACCCACCAACACTATAGATCATACAAGGCTAGTTTCTTACGACCCTTCAACATTATATGCCATACATGTTAAACATGTTATATGCTCAGAGAACGACTATGTTATACTGGTCCCATCTGCTAATAATCTTACAGAAATGTTTTCCTAGCGGGCACTTTACGTCTTAGCAACGTCGCATCAACGTGCGTTGATACGACGGTGCATATACCTTGTGCAGCCGCTTGGAGCTATGTTCCTTCGGGCGTCGGGACATAAAAGGAGAATAACTTGGACGAAAATAAAAAAAAGATCATTTTTAAACCATTTGATTTAGACATTATAACCCTGATCAGACGCCGCGTTTAGCGAACTTCGACTGCCCAAGTCGAATTAAAATACGTTTATTCCAAATAAAAACTTTAACCCATAAATGCCAATTGTTTCAATAATGGGACATTCGGAAACAGTTAAGACAGATTAGAGGCCACAGATTGTAGCGTCTGATCGGTGTCTTCACTATTTGCTAAAAGTACGGAACTTGATGTAAAACTCACAGCTTTCAAAATATGTTTTGTAATTAGAGCTCTCGAAAGCAGGTGAATAACTGTGTTTGATGTCGGTCAGTTATGGATTGTTTAGTCGGTCACTGATAATCACAGAGAAGCGAGCTAACCCTTTTAACCCTGTAGACCGGTGCAGACGCCGAGGTAGAAATACACTGCATCTATGCAAACCTTGTAGATCCTACGGCACGTAGCTAGCACGTCTCGCCAGAATCTACGTGTTCACTGTTTAATTGCCATCATGTGAGTGAACTAATCAGAAACCCCTTTCCATAAGAATGTATTTAAAGCGAGAAGAGTCCTGTTCAGAAACTCAGTGATAAAAGAGTAAACATAAATATCATCGGAAAGCGCGTAGGAAAATAGTCCTAGAGCTTTGTTTTTTGTTCAGAATATGTCTTTTTGTGCCAATTTATATTCAATCCGTATAAAGTCTCGAAAAATGAAATATTTTGAAACACGTTCCGTGCCTGCAAAATTAGTTTTTAAGGGTTCCTTTGGACTATTTTATGCAGCGAACAAACAGCGGAAGTGGAGTAACGCGGCCCAGTACCGGAAGTAGAAATGTAATGACATAGAAACTTGATTTTATAAATCAACTTTCAAAAATATATTGTGGACAGCTTTATATTCATTTTTGTGACTGCTTATAGCAGTTATACATCTTCTTAGTGAGCATATTGATTGTTTATTATTCCCAGTCAGGGCACAGCAAAATGTACAATTTGGCTAGTTTGAAACACAACTTCCGATAGATAGATAGATAGATAGATAGATAGATAGATAGATAGATAGATAGATAGATAGATAGATAGATAGATAGATAGATAGATAGATAGATAGATAGATAGATAGATAGATAGATAGATAGATAGATAGTTGAGAATCAGAATTGTTACACGTCAAATGACATTCATACACCAGGACCTGTGATTTGGGACGTTAGTCCCTAGCTCTAAACAATGAGGTTAACTTAGCTACACAATCATCAGCACATTCAGCCATCCAAATAATCGAATCGGAAGGGCATTCCAATCTCTAATGGTTCGGGGGAAGAACGATTTTTTATAACTGCATTCCAGTCTCTAATGGTTCGGTGGAAGAACGATTCTTTATAAATGTCCATCCTTGCAGTAAGGGTCTGAAACGTCATTGATACAGTGCCTAGCTGGGGGAACAAGGTCGACTGCTGGGATGCTGGCAGCACCCTTTAGACCTTTGCATAAGAGTATGAGCCTACTGTCTCTTCTCCTTTTCTTGAGAGACTCCCATCTTAATTTTCCTAGAATTCCAGTAATGCTCCCATTTTCAAAGCAGTAATTTCCGGTTAAAAATCTAGCAGCTCTATTCTGAACGTTTTCATTTTCTTCATTAAGGACCACTCCGCTTGTGTCCCAGATGCAACTACCATATTCCAAGATTGGACGAACAAGTCCCCTATATGCTGTCTCTTTCACCTCCTGAGGACACTGATAAAGATTTCGCCTCAGGAAACCAAGTGTTCTATTCGCCTTTGTACACATGTTGCTAATGTGTGTACTCCATCTCAAATTGTGAGTGATTGTAAAACCAAGGTATCTAATGAAATTCACATTTTCGAGGACAGTTCCTTCTAAGGTGTAAGAAGCCTTAATTTTATTTATTCTTTTCCTAGTTATCTGCATAATATTACATTTAACAGGTTGAAATCCCATGCCCCAGTTTCGTGCCCAACATCCTAATCTATCTTTATCCTTCTGAAGTTTCACTGAGTCCTCAGTATCTCTGATTTCCCGATAGCAAACACAGTCGTCTGCGAACAGTCTTATTTCCGAGTCAATGTCAATGGGAATACCATTGATGAACAGGGAGAAAGGAAGGAAACTATCCATTTGAGAGTCTTCCCTCCAATTCCATAACCAAATAATTTCGATTTAAGTAGTTCATGAGGAGGGGTGTCAAAATCCTTCTCGAAGTCCAGAATAAATGTGTTCACCTGCCCCCCCCCCCCACACACACACACACCACGACGACCACCACCACCACCACCCTTTGTCCAAGATTTTTGCCCAATCATTAATAACCGTGCTCAACTGAGTTTCGCAACTATGCCTTTTCCTAAATGCATGTTGTCTGTCTGACAAAAGTTTATGTTCATCCAAGTGGGCCATGATGTTTGAGCAGACTAGGTGCTCAAGCAATTTACATAGAAAACAGGTCAGTGACACCGGGCGATAATTATGAACAAGAGCCCTGTCTCCTTTTTTGAAAAGTGGACTGATGTTCGCTAGGAGGCATTCTTTGGGAATTTCACCCGTATCGACAGATTGTTGGAAAAGATGAGCAAAAACTGGACCTAACTCGTTTGCTAGTTCCTTCAGGACTCTAGGATGAAGCTCATCAGGCCCTAAAGCTTTAGAAGGGTTCAAGACTTTAAGTAACTTGATCACTCCCGCGGAGGGTACAACAATATTTTCCATGAAAGGGGCCAATCTTCCAATCAAGGGAACCTCGTTGAACTCGGTTTTATTTAAATGCATCATTGAATTGACCAACCAATTCCTCTGCCCTTTCAGAGTCTGATTCAGCGATCCGTTTCCTCCTCTTTTATTAAGGGGTGGGATACCTTGCCTTTCTTTCATCTTGCTAATGATATATCTGTAGAATAGAAGTAGAGGCAATGATCGAAGTCTCTGGGATTTGCCTTTACATCACCTACCAAGTTATTTACATACAGATCATGCTATTTTTATGTCGTTTTTGATTTCTCGTCTCAAGTTTTCAAATTTTGCTCTGAGTTTACCACTATCCAATTTTTTGCCTTAGCATGAATCTTATTTCTCCTCCGAATTGTTCTCCTTATTCTGGTATGATCCAAGGATTTGAAGATACAGACCTGCTAGGTTTGGAGGGGATATGATTTTCGGACTATGCATGAATAAAAGACTTTATCAAATCAAAGTTCTCCTGGACCGACCGAGCGTCTGAATGACCATTAAAGTATTTCTCTCTTGCAAATTTTAGGGCATCCTCCCTCATAGTTTCATAGTCACCCTTTTGATTTAAGTACACCTTTCTACGAGTTTTTTTATATAGGTGGTATGAAGATTTTCAAAAATCCAGAGACAATATCATGATCACTAAGTTTGTCCGGGGATTGAATATCCCCAAACTGTTTTGGCAAAGTTGCAAGAATCAAATCCAAAGTGTTCCTATCTCGAGTAGGGAAGTCAACAACCCGTTCTAGGCCATGATCATTCATGATGTCAACCAACACCTGTCCTTCTGACGGACTCAGCATCGTGCCTTGTTTGCTGAGCCTATCTGGCCAATACAATCTCTCTGAAGTTAAAGTCACCTAGGACATGTACTGCGGGAAGTTTTTTACCCTTATGCAGAAACTTAATGCGATCAAGCTGATCTTTAAAGAACTGGAAGTTTTCGACAGTGTCGTTAGGTGGTCGATACCAATTTGCAATACAATGTGAAGTATTGTTTGCTAGTTCCATGAATGTCATATGAGAGATGGCTCTGTAAACGAGCAACATCACCCCGCCGATATGAGTGTTTCTATCTTTTCTGTGGACACTGTATTCGCAAGTTTCAGGGAAAAAGCTCCGAAGTCATAATTGAACTGTCAATTTTTGTTTTCTGAATAGCTACAATATGTGGTTGGTGAGTATCAAGGAAAGCTAAAACTTCAACTATCTTTCCTCTTAAACCGTTAATGTTTATACTGCAAAGTTTCAAACCTTTCACAAAATTCGGCTTCCTCGTGTCAATAGTCGGAGATTTACTTACTTTCTCGTTTGACAGAGGTTCAAATTTATTTCTTTCTTCCAGTTCTATAGCTTCGTTGAAAAAACGAGTCATAAAAATTAAGAACCTCTGTTATGCATAAGAATTTATTTTTCTGATTCCCACTTTCACCCCACTGTGACCTAATAGTGCTATAAATATCTTGTTAATCTTTATATAGAAGATTCTCGAAAACTGAGTCACAGATTAATTTCATTTTTGTAAACAACATGTTTACAAGGAAAAGTACTTCAGAACCTTCCAGAAAATTCTGGGTTGCATTATTTTTAGAAAATTACCTCATCTTATTCCACAGCCCTCTGAAATGTTCTAGAGAAATCTTAGGGTCTATAAAAGAGCTTGATTTTTCTCATTGAGTGAGACTTTGGAGTTTCAAGTTTGGGCTTAGAAGAAAAGTTATTTCTAAATTCTGTGTTGGATTGTTAAAGGATATTACTTTTCATTTCGGACTGTGGATTCTGTGGGATAAAGGAAAATAGATTCATTCAGGATATTTCATAACAGAGCTAAGTACATTTAATTTTCTTACTTCTACAGGTTAAAGTTAACTTGTAAATAAAATTTTGATAATTTTTTTCCAAAAGGCTTGTTTGCTTTTTCTTTCTGCTACGCCTGGCTCGTAACACCTCACACTTCGGGCATATCCATGAACAATTCGAGTTTACCAGTTTGCCATACTCGGCATCTGAAAGGAAAGCGCAATCGGTGTGGATCATCCACATTTCACACTGGTCACACTGAACGGCCTTATGTTCATTCAGAACATCACCGCTGCATAGGCCACAGTCTGCTTTGCAGTCTTTGCAATACCAAGTTCCAATTCCAATTTCAAGCTCTAGCAATTGGTTTTCATCCAATTCAGAACAAGATGATTGAAAACGCTTTTCACAGTCCTCGCATTCTACCCATTTCTGAGAGTCTTTGAAATATTTTTGCACAGCCCACAGCGAAACCTTGGAACGGGATTAGTTTCAATGTCTCCGGCCAAGATCAAAAGAATGACCAAATTTTTTCCACCTGAGGACTTGAAGTTGCGTAAGCCCTCCGAATGTTGTTTGTTTCCTAACTTCCTAGTTAAAGCCAAGTACTGAGAAGTTTATTGCAGTGTTGCTCTTTTGCAACCCTGCACTCCTGATTTCCGTCATCCGGTTGCGTTCTGTTACTTAATTTCCAAAGGGTGAACCAAAAAATCAAGACCATGGGAAGCAAGGAGACCTTCATTTTAGTATACTGGACAACTTTGAGTCAAACAATAATACAAGATAAAGAGCTCTGCACACTCAACTATCGGCCAACACTCGGTAACCAACCGTCTGCCAGCTGTACGGACAGTCCACACTCGCTGACAAGCTGATAACACAAGGCTCGTCCGAATGAAAATAACAATTCTGAATCCGAGTTTTTAACAATCAGTGTACTGACAGCTACAAAGGAATATTCAGCACCCTGGTCAAAATCTTATATAGCTCAACACACTCAAATATCTGCCAACTCACCGGCTCTTCAGAAAAAAGAATGTGTAAAGCCTCCAAAGAATAAATCAATTTTTGCGTTTACCCCACCCACTGGTGTGGTAATTGAGTGATTATGTTTCATAATCATTAATTTAACAACAACCCAGTCTTGGGGGTTGGGGAATCCCACACATTCACGTCATCACAATCTATATTTAGATTAGTTGTGATTGGCAATGAAAAAGCGCGCTTGCATTTCATTCTTTCTTTGTTCGCCATTCAAGCAAAACCAGATGTGTGGAAGGGCTATTTGGACATTACTTTTGGAAAAAACGACTTGATCTTATTCTACGGGATCGGGGTCTGCACTTAAACTTTGAAGGAACCAGAAGATTAAGACAGTTCTTTGTCAACTTCGTTCCACATTTGCTAAAAGAGTAGATTTCCACATGTATTCTGGCGGTGAGCTGCCTGCCCGCCTGGCGGTGCGGTTCCTTTAAAGCTTACTCGGGGCATACTTTTCCTTGAGAAGCTCGATGGTCATTTGAGGAAGTACGTTATTTCTCAGGATCAGGTCCGGGGAGTTGGTCTTATTGCCCGAGCCATCCGCCTCGTCAGGTCGCCTTTCTGCTCCCTACAGAATGCACAGTACAGTCCAACCTGTATTAAGCAAGCACTTATGGGATATTCAAAGTGCTTGCTTAAGACAGGTGCTTGCTTAACGCAGGTGAATTTTAATGCATTTTCCTTTTTGGGGAACTGAATGCTTGCTTGCTTTAGACAGGTTGCTTGCTTAATAGAGGTGGCCACTAAGGCAGGTTTTACTGTATTTATTTCATTTTTGGACTCACCAGAGTTGCAATCATAACAATATGTAGGAATGGATTGTCGATAAATATGTATTTTTGTTCTCATTTGCAGTTGCGATATTTCTAGCATGAATATCACCCGACAGACTGTAAGTAAAAAATTAGTTTGTTCGTTGCGGCTCATTGGGAGACATCCACACTTGCCCCTAGCCCTGCCCCAGTTGGCTTCAGTGATCTAATGGTTGAGAGCATAGTCGTTAAACGTTGGATATCTCAAGGCAATGAGTTGGATCTCATTTTGTGCAGGTGAAACGTGAAGGCCTGTCACGGGAGGATATGTGGTTTCCCGTGGTACCTTGGTTTTTGTCTGCCTTCCCAACTACTCAATACATTTAAACATAAGAATCCAGGCTCAGTGAGAAGTCTCCCAATGTAATTTGCTTTGCTTTGTTTTTTGCTTTATCATAGTTTGCTTACTAGCTTTAGTTGCTTATATCACCGCAGTTTTGTTGCTTTGTTCATTACTGTTATGATCCTGTTGATTAAATGCACACAGGCCACGCCACACCAGCCCAGGAGGCCATGCAGAGAGGCTCAGCCTGGTTGACCTGAAGTTTATAGAGGGTCAGGCATTGTCTCAAATCTCTGGCACGGTGAGCAAGCAATCTATTTGTTTCGAAGTAAAATGAAATATTCCTTTTACAATGTCCGCAGGAGGCATGGCATCCAGTGCTGGTGGGGTCTTAGTGTGCAAGTTTCATAATGTCGCCAACAGGCTTCTTCCACCCCCTAGCTGGTTTGACATCTTTGTGCGGTTTTGTTTGGAGGTCCTTCGGTTTGGCGGTGTCTTTTCTTGTGTAAGAGAAGTGCATTTTAGGTAGGTCATACATCTTGAGTATGTGCAGACATCCGAATCAAGTGCATTTAAGGTATGCTGTGCATTCGGAGTCTGATTTCTGACTTGTAAATAGTGTACATAGTAAAGGATCCGGCAAACAATTAAAATTTTAAACCGCCACCCTCGTTGCTTTCTGTCTATCTCCAGTAGTGATGTTTAATTGCGGGAAATTATGTCAACAATGTAAATTAATCTACAAATGAAATAATTAATAATCTACGATAACCAGCAATAATATTTTGCTGGTTTGTTTGTCTAATATGAGTTGGACAAGAAAACAGAAACAATTAACAAGAAAAAAAAAACATCTCTTTTTCTAGCATTAAAATGTTTGTGATCCGCCCAGGTCAGACGGTACACACAAACCCAAAATAGATAGATAGATAGATAGATAGATAGATAGATAGATAGATAGATAGATAGATAGATAGATAGATAGATAGATAGATAGATAGATAGATAGATAGATCTTAGTTCTGTCCGTATATGATAGCTATACATGGATAGCGAATAAAACGAAAAGTTACATAAAAAACTTATTTTGAAAGTAAGCTTTCGTGAATAACGGTATCTCAAGCCATTGTCATGGGCCATGCACGAAGAGATTTTCGTCCATTAGAAACGGATCCTGGAGAATGAATTTCCGTAATAAAAGCAAATATCATTTGTCAGTATTTGAAAAATGCCACCTAGCGGAAGATAATGCAGAGATCACCGTTACACGTCTATTTTTAAATAATGTTAGATAATTGTAAACCTTCAAAATTATTTATTTATTTATTTAATATACTACGATCCTATTAAGCTCAACTTTTTTTTATAAAGTAAGGCTTTGGTTTACAGGGGAACATATTATTTTTATTAGTTCTGCTTAAAAAAAAACAACAACATAGATCGTAGACATAGACTGTGGGTATTATTTGGACCCACCCCCCCCCCCCCCCCCATCGGTGCTGAAAGAAACTGAATGGGCTGCAACTGCTGAGATGCTTCTTCGCAGAGTTGGAACGGGACCCGCGTCAAACCCCAATTCAAGCAAACAAAAACTCTTATTTAGAACCGCCCCACCGAGGCGGTGACGCGGTTCTAACAAGTTGCCAAAATCCATGCTTTGAGCCGATATATGAAAAAAAAAAAAGATTTTTTAATTGAAAGAAAGAAAGGAAAGAAAGAAAGAAAGAAAGAAAGAAAGAACCAACCAACCCATTACGAATCCAGCGTAAAAAAAAACTTAAATCAACCATAATATTTACCCAAACACACCTATAGCTGGCCTATTAAATGTCATTTGTTTTTAATGCTTAAAAATTATCAATCAGGACCAAAAATTAAAATTCAATAATTTTGATATTTGTATGGATGACGTTGTTTGCCGCACATATACTACACATGCTAAAAGCCACCAAATACCTTAGTTTCACCATTATTAATTGTTTGTTTGTTAGATTTGTGGTTTAACGTCCCCGTGAACACGGGATGGGTCATTTTGGAGACGTTGCTTCCAACTTGGTGGGACTTTTACCCGACACTGAAATGAAATGACATCTCAAGCCCTGCCGCCCAATTAAACCAATTGGATATATACGCATGGACGGTCCGACTCGCGGCACCACTTTTCTTGGTTAGGCTTAGCGGCTCTAAGTGGTCGGTTTCAGCTCATGTAGCCCTATTTATTTCTTCAAGCCCCGACGGACGGGGCGGCACACTATCGATAAGCGTCTATCTATATTTATTATCATCATTATTTGTGATGACGAATAGGTACTTCAAGTCAGAATCACCAGAATAATTCTTGTCTGACTCGGAAATATGGAAAAAAATGGAAGGGAACCTAGTCTGCAAAACTGCTACTGTCAGTCAGCCATCGACGAAAATCGTTTCTGTTCTATAGATATCTTTCAAACTAGACATTACGAAAACACGCAACATGCCTATATAATTTTAACCCCCTTAAACTCACCTTTATACATTAAAACTGGTGTTTACAGGGGCAATGATCAGTTTTCCTATTTCCGGTAAAAACACATTGTGGGTACTCTTTAAAATGGCCACGACGAGTTCCAACAATCCATGTTTCGAGCAGACATATGAAAATATCATACTTTTTATCAGAGAAGTTTCATTTTTGTTGATACTTCTACTATTGATTTGAATAGGCATATTTTCGTAATGCAAGCCTTACTGAAAACAAATTCCCGTTGATGTCCAGCTCCTGCCGCTTGGAGGCCACCCAAGAGAGGAGCCGCACGTGAGTCAGGCTTACAAATTTAAAAATTATTGATAATAATAATCATTCAAAAATTCAATCAAGTACAACATTAAAACAATCAAAGCGCCAAAATTCTATAAGAAAATCATAACACTGTGAAAACTTACAGAAAACCTTTCTAAAAAGAGCTTAAAATTTAGAAAGGTAGTTCTGCAAATTCCAATATATGATATGTTTGCAGATGTCTATAGACAGGTGGTATTTTGAAACGCCATTCGATGTTTCAAATTTTTGAAAGAAACTATTTACGTTTTCAAAACCAAACATTAAAATTCAAGTTTTAACAATGCTACTGTCCATAAGTAACAGTTTTTGTCTGGTCGGTTGTGGACACCTCTACCCAAAGATACTCTGTGCGAAAGAGTTCGGAGGAGAAAGGCTGGCTAGTCCAGTACATGAATTCAATTGGCTTGAAGACATTTTTAGTAAGAACAGCACTATGAGCCCGCTCGTAATCCTGCTGGATCAGATATCCAGTATTCTGAGCGTAAACAAATAAATGGAACCATGTGAGTCCAAAGCACTTGATTGATGTAACGTCTCGCTGTTCAATCCACGTCTCAGCTATGATCTTGAATGTTCTTAATGACACTAAACTGCGTTCGCTAACTACACGCAATAGCTCGCCACACAATTACGCTTATTTCACCCGATATGTCATGCTCCATTACGCACGCGTCGCCTCGGCATACCTTACACCTCTACGTCGAAACACCCGGAAACGACAACCGGCGTGATTCACGCTGAAGTGCGATTTGTCACTGAAACGCATATGTCAGTCGCTTAGATGCCAATTTACGTATTTCATGCACTAGCGTAAGTGTTCCGTACTGTGTCGACGCGTTAACTTTGGTAACGGCAGGGACGTCTAGCTCTCAAACGTGCATCGCATAAGGGCGACGATCAGTGTCAGTGCTTATTAGTCGGTAGTTGAGACCCCTTGTTTATCTACAGGTACAGTATAGCAGCTGCCGGCGGAAATCATTTTCGCGTGTGCGTTTGAAGGTCGAATCGATCTTGACGTATGGACATCGGTCTTCCGCCACGTCGACGTCCACTAGTGTCTTCTGTATATAGTAAGATGTCGCTCCAATAGACGATAGATCACACACATGTGGCACCCAAAATCAGAGTCAACGTCATCCGCTTTCCGACCAGCTTCAAACTGTCCAGGGGCACGATTAGGATCCTTTAATGAAAAATGTTGCAAAACGCTCTCACTAAATGCTTTTTTGAGAACAAATTTCATTTTCTTCTTTTCTAGGCACGACCTTACATTACACATCAAAAGTTTGATCCGGAATATGTGGTTTCTATCTGTACTGGTGTGAATCTGGTGCACTGGATCAACGTGGTCGGACTGGTAACCAGACGTCACGGTTGGTTGGTTTAACATTTTTAGCTTAAGGGCATGGTGCCTTAGCGTGGCAGTGTAATCGTTTGGTTTCAGAATCAAAGCACTGAGAGTGTGGGGTGTAGGTTGGAGTAATAGGCCTGGGCTGAGATTTAAACTGTTTCATTTAACTCTGAAATTCCAAACAAATAGTGAAGCTTTTGAAAAGAAGACGCGTTCGGCAGCGTCTGATCTTGGTCTACACTATTTGCCAAGCTCACCCTATGATTCCAGGATAACCCTCTTCCGTTTTATGGAATACCCCGATCTCCCTGCAGCTATTTTCTACAAGACAAAAAGTTATTCTGACAAGTCAGTGATAGTCACGTAGACATTAGCACTGAAGCACTTTTCTTATTATCAACTTCGGGTCGAATGCCAAACAATCAACCCAAACATAGCCGCGTCGTTTGTCAGTGTTGGGTACATGTAAGTGTTATCTGCAAAATCTGCACATGAATCAAATGTTGGATCTGGCAAACAAGTTCAAAAGCCACACAACACGTAGTTACCAAAATCTTAAGTTTTAACGAATCAGTCCAAGTCCCTGTTCATGACCAGCCTGCATTTAGAGACAATCGGCATGAGTGTTGTCAGTGCTTTGATTTATTCACTACCTTTGGTTTCTGGGGTGCACTCTTCCATCACTGAAGTTGGGCTCGTCCATTCTGCTAAGGACCTACACTAAGTATCTGTACCATATTCCAGGGTTGAAAGGGACAGCCTTTCTTTTCAATTTCTCCACGCAAAGTCAATATACACCTAAGTTGTAACTAACCTAAACTTGACCTCGAAAGCCAAAAAGAAAACCCATTAATATTCTTGTCTACAGCTGACCTGGTCCAACAGCAGGCCGGTCTTTAAGGATTAAATATTGACAGCACTGATAGAAAACAGTGTAAAACCTGAGCAGACTGCTGAGCAGACGCCGCATTGATCTGGGTATACGGTCTTCTCATATGAATTGCTGAATCGTTAAGTCGTCTGCTTCAAAAGTTTGTATTACGCTTACAGGATAACTAATACGCTTGTACAATTTTGATTACTGCGCCAAACCGGACTACATTTTGTGCGGACTCATATTTCTATGGCGGTCAAAGCCGGAAGAAATTTAAAAGCATGAATTACGTTAAACGTGCAGCACAGCAAGAATAGACAGATGAAATCTGTCATTAAAAAGAAACATCATAACGTATCCATTGTATATCTAACATTTAATTATAATAGCAATGTCGTCAAAGCCAGAACTGAACAACGAGCCAACGTCGGGTCGACAGAGATATGACGTTGCCATCTATTGCTGTCGGCCCGAGGTTGATCCAACATTCTGTGTGTCGTACAGTATCTACTACTTTCGAAAAGAATTTGATGAACTCGAACATATTAATAAATATGCAAACAAATAATTTTGTTGAGAAAATGGAATGAAAAATGGAATTTGAAAAAAATAAAATAAAAATCACCTGACTGGAGATCATGACATTCATATTTGATGAAGAATTAGAATAGTGACAATGCAAGTGCTCGTAGCCCAGAAGTATGCTCGAAACACAACGCTGAGAGACCAATTGATGAAGAGTCAGCGCTCTTACCCGCAAGGTCACGGAGGCCAAGGGTATATGAAAAAAAAACTTCTAAAATGTATGTTGAAGCACCGGTCAAGCATATTCTGCTCTTGACTATCTAATTTATGTTCATTTTAGAAGTGAAATTTATTTTTCTGCAGTCCATGGAAGTATGTACGCAGTGGGCCGCGTGCAAAGTAAATGAACCCCGAAGCGGTTCATGTAAACTTTGCTAGCGACCCACTGTCATTCATACTTTCATGAAAAGCAGAAAAAAAAAAAAGTTTATTGTTTATATTTGCATTATTTGCCCCTCATCACTGGGCAAAAAAAGCTTGTAGGGCAAATTTTTAAAGCTGAAAAACATTTACACGCTGTTTTTCTACAAAGAGCGGAGCAACATTGACGTCATCAACGCCCGTAGAGAACAATGGTTTAGAATGACGTCACTTAACGTCACTTAAAATCATGTGATTCGATGCGTTCATGGAAGTATGAACGCAACTGTTTTCTATAGGTTTACATTAGACTTTGCACTGGAAATGTAAATATAACAAAATATAACAAAGTGGAGTTAAAGTGAGTCGGAGAACACCCATTCATTCATTTATTTTTTATTTTTTCTTTTATTTATTTATTTATTTTTTGCGTTAAAATTTACATTGAATCTATATAGGCATGTCGGCTTGTCTCGCGACGGCATGACACCCTAAGTGCAAATCTCATGAGCCGCAAGCGTTCTAATGTGCGAGGATTTTTGTTCGAACCAACACAGTGCTTGACCACTGGGCGTGGCTTAAAGCTTTCTAATCTAAACAGGCGTTTTATAAAAAAAATGTATAGAAAAAAGGATATTATTAATTTATATCTTTAAATAAATAAATAAATATTTTTCTTGAATATAGACGTATCTAAGTTATATGCCCTAACTCTTGACCTTACTGTTCAAGTGACAATGCGTATTTAAATATTTAACAGCCTAGAAAAATCAGACTCATCAAGAAAACACGCCAAAATATTTTTGATCCCACTTTAACCCCACTTTTATATAGTCAAACTGGGGTTTTCAGGAGTAAACATTATTTTTCTTATTTCTGCTTAAAAAATAAATTGTGGGTACTCAACAGAACCGCATGTCGAGTCCCCGGAATCAATTTTTCAGCAGAAATAAGAAAAATTTATTAAATTTGGCATTCCTTCTCTCCTACTTTCTTTTCTTTCAAAATTAGGTAAAATATTGATGACATAACGCAACGCAATGAAGCAGGTTTATGTGTTTGGGGTCAAAATTTATCTTTCTTTCTTTTTTTCTTTCTTTCTCTCTATCATCATACATTTATTGATTGATTAATACACGCAACATTCCTTTATACTAGATTTGTTTGTTTGTTTGATATGTTTAACGATCCCTTAAACACGGAATAGAACACTTTGGAATCCTTGCTACCATTTTTGTGGGATTTTTACCCGACCTCGAGATGAAATGACATCTCAAGCCCTGTCGCTCAAAGAAAACCAATAGGGTCTATAAGCATAGACGGTCTGACCAACACCGCTTTGCCTGGGCAGGCATATTTCCTCTAAGCAGTTTACCAGTACTTATTTATTTATTTATTTATGCAGTTATGTATTTGTGTATTTATTTATTTTTGGAAGCCATGGGAGCAGTGGGTAGCGTAATGTGGTAGTTACCTCCGATGTTTTTGAGAGACATTGCCATTGTTTGTGACGTCGTGCCATTTGTCGCCGTAATGTCATGAAGTGTCAAACACTGGTAAGTCATATTGGAAATAGAGGATCTTACATAAGTGCTCATGCATTGTTAAATTTACAAAACGAGTTGAGGAAAAGGGAGAAAATGCGAGGCTTTGTCGAGCATTTGATCCCTTTGCCTAAACGAGTTAAATAAACCCAATGATACAATATTCTATTTTTCATATGACACTTAAAATGCATATTATTCGAGATTTGTTTACAGAAATGTCCATATTCTCTCATTAGTAAACGCGACGTCGTTACGGGCGTCGTGCATGTAACGTTACGGAGCGTATTTAAATAATTTGCATATTTAACCCACTAGTGGATTACGGTATTTATTACACGGCGTTTTTGCATGGTTATTGCTCCCGCCAAAGCGTTATTACACGTGTGGTAATACGATATTTATTTTTTGACGCTATCCACTGCATATCAACGGCGTCATGTGATAAAGTAATTTAAGATACAAAGTACGGTGTCCATATAACCCTGATGAAAAGGGAAGACCTCGAAAGTTTGGAAAGAGTAAAAGGAAAACAAGTGTTTGGTTATTAATTTTTCCATTTTGGAAAAAATTCTACAATTGAGCATTACTTTTAGCTTTCTTCTTTCTATCAATTTTCATTCATTCATTCTTTCAAATGAACTGACATATTGTCGACGATAACGTAGACCATATAGACAGGGGCGAACAGGCAGGTATTCTTTCTTTTTCTTTTCTTTCTTTCTTTCTTTCTTTCTTTCTTTCTTGTTGTTTGTTTGTTTGTTTGTTTTTTCTTTCTTTATACCAACATTTATTAATTAATTTTAGCTTCTTTCTTTCAAATGAAAGGATTTTTTTGTTGACGAGAACGTAGAACTTAGAGGCAAAAAGGCAGGTGTTCTTCTTTCTTGCTTTCGTATTGCTGTTCAAAACCGGTTTCGCACTAAACCCCAGTTTTACTATATAAAAAGTGTTCAAAATTATATAGGAGTGTTTCCAGAATGCGTTTATGCGTTTGCTCGATGTCCGTTTGTCTTCCAGAGCTTTCTTTCTTCCTTCCTATTAAACGCATCATGTATGTATTCATTTCAGCATTATTTCGTTCTTTTGAATAAGAAACAAACTGTTAACGAGGGCGTTACAACCTTGATGCAAAGAAGCCGGTAACTGCATCTTTCTTTCTTTCTTTTTGTATAACGGCTCAAAACATAGATTTAGATTGTGGGTACTCGTTAGGATCGTCTTAGTTAGGCGGTTCTAACGTGTACATCTGTTTTGAGCAGAAGTAATTATCCCTGCAAACCATGTTTGGGGGTCAAAATTACAGACTCGTGCTTACAAAATTTGTTCGTTCATTTGTTGAATAGTCTTTTCTTTCTTTCATTCTTTCTTTTTTCTTTCTATTTAATCATCATGCATTCGTTTATTTACTAATGTTGACATTCATTCGTTCTATTTTTTTTCTTTCAATTTAAGTAAAATTTTGTTGACATGGATGGAACCAAAATGCACAGAAACGTGTAAATACTGTTTCTTTTTTTTTTTTTTCATCCTTTTTATTCTTCCTGTCTTTCTCTCGTATAACGGCTAAAACATAGATTGTGGGTACTCATTAAAACCGACTCGACGAGGCAGTTCTTTGGTGTATCACATTCAATGTTTTTATCAGAAACAAAAAATAATCTTTGTTCCCGTGAACCCCAGTTATCATAGCGAGGCTCGAGTGGACAAAATTGCATAGCAATGTTTCCGTGATGCTTTCGTTCATCTTCTTTTTTCTTTCTTTCTCTTTTCTTTCTTTCTTTCTTTCTTTCTTTCTTTCTTTCTTATTTGTTTGGTTATAATTTAAAATAAAGAAATAAATAGACGGGTAACGGTGATCTCTGTGCGTACTATGATCATAGGACATCCCAAGACAATTTGTTTACAATCTGTTTATTCTGTATCGCACTTGCAAGTGCGTTCTCAACAAGCTGTACTTGATGCCCAAGCGTCTGATACAGTCCCTGTTCTATCTGGTGTCCCACAAGGTTCGATACTTGGACCGGTCCTCTTTTTGGTATTCATCAATGATCTCCCTGATAATATCACGTCATCTCTCCGTTTGTTTGCTAATGATTGTGTCCTGTATAGGGACATATATTCTCCTTCGGACTGTCGCATTTTACAAGATGACCTGGATCGACTTGCACAATGGGAAGCAGATTGGCAGATGAAGTTCAATGTAGCCAAATGCCATTCAATGAGGTTGTCACGACACCTTCAGGACAAGCAAATTAAGTATGATTACACACTACACCAGCAAACTTTGGAGCAAGTTCATTCCGTCAAATATCTTGGTATCACCATCACTGACGATCTCGATTGGGATCAACATATCTTTGAAATAACATCTAAAGCAACTAGGACCTTAGGATTCCTTAGACGTAATTTAGCTTTTGCACCTCGGCAGACAAAGGATGTTGCATATAAAACCATTGGTTCGCCCTCAGCTTGAATATACATCACCCATTTGGCATCCATATGTTAAAACTCAGATTCAGCAGGTTCAAAAGGTGCAGAGGGAAGCTGCTCGATGGACATGCAGACGATGGCGAAATAGAAGTAGCGTCGGTGACATGCTTGATGAGCTAGAGTGGCCATCCCTGTAGACCCGTCGTGAGCAGTCCTCCTTAACCTTCTTCTACATGATACATTCTGGTACAGTATCAATTAACAAGGATAGGTATTTGACCCCTGCAACAGTGTCAACCCGGACAAGGGCGTCAAGACCAAATAACTCACAGTATCGTAGGTACTGGTCAGTCCTATAGTGATGCCCTGAAAAACTCTTTCTTCCCTAGAACTATTCCTCAGTGGAACAGTCTTCCATCTTCAGCGGTGAATGCCAAGACTGCAGAGGAGTTCAAAGCCCGCACAGTATAAGACTGAGACTCAGAGGTATGCGTTTTAGGATACCTCTGTGTTTGGATTGTAAATAGTTTTAAGGACTCATCCAGAGATGTTTTTTGTGCTAAATTCTAAATTTAGCCACCCACCCAACTGAGGTAATGGCCATATATGACCGGCTCAGTATGAGAAGATAGACAGATAGATAGAGTGTGAGAGGTATTTGCGTAAATGGTTATTGTGTAATTATCATCCATACAAATAACAAAGTTACTAAATTCGATTATTTATTTGTCCTTAGTGATCAGAATCAGAATTATTACTGGTGACACGTCAAATGACATTCATACACCAGGACCTGTGATATGGGAGGTTAGTCCCTAGCTCTAACCAAAGAGGTAAACTTAGCTACACAATCCTCAGCACCTTCAGCCGTCGAAATGATCGATATCTATCATATAAGCATTAAAAACAACTTATATTGCTGCTTATTACAGGCCCAAAGAAAATGATGTGTACAGTCTGGATGAACTTAGGCGCTCTCTAAATTCGGCCACGGCACTAAATGGTGATATTTGGGTCCTTGGAGACCTAAATTTCCCCAAACTGTCATGGAACAATGACTTTGTCCCTGAAATCAAACCTGGATGTAACTTCCCCAGACTTTATGAAGATTTCATTTCATTGATTGATGACTGTAACTTGGTTCAAGTTGTTACCCAGCCTACTAGAGGGGGGAATGTATTAGATCTATTTCTGACCTCAAATTATACCTTGGTTAAGGAAACCCAGGTGTTCCCTGGCATAGCTGACCACGATATGGTCATATCCGAAGTCCTTACCAAGCCCGCTGAATCGCGGCAGGTACCTAGGTCCAGTTTTTTGTATAGGAAAGCAAATTGGGAAGGATTCAAGACCTACATGGAGGAGGTCAAGACTGAATTCCTGGCAAATGCTTCCTCAAAGCCAGTAGAAGAACTTTGGATCTCTTTTAAAACTTCTATCAATACTGGCCTCCAAAAGTATGTCCCCTGCAAGAAATTTGGCTCCAAAAAAAGTCTTCCTTGGGTCACACAAGGTATAAAACGTTTAATTCGCAAAAGAGACTCCCTTTATCAGAAGCAAAAATCTACCAAACGACCCAAAGATAGGAAGCATTTTGTAAACATGCGACATCTAGTCAAAGCAAGAATAAAACAGGCTTATGACAACTACTTGGCTGATGTCCTTGGATTAAATGATAAACCTGAAAATGCCTCTGAACCTTCTGAGGCTAGTTCTGCCAAATTTTCCACGAAAAAACTCTTCTCTTTCATAAAAATTGCAAGCAAGACACCCAAGGTATAGGTCCATTATTAGATCCTGTAACTGGCAAATATTCCACAACCAATTGAGATAAGACAAATACTCTCAACAGACAATTTCAGTCCTCCTTCACACCCCTATCACCATTGAGTTTAAGTCAGCTTTCTGACAATGCTCTCAAGAATGGATTGGCAAATGGCACCATTAATAAAGAATCTGTTCCGGAAGAATACTTACCCAAATTCCCGGAAATGCCTACAATAAACATATCAGCAGCAGGAATTCTTAAACTCTTATCGAACCTAAACCCGACCAAAGCCGCCGGTCCAGATGCTCTTAAACCAGTAGTCCTTAAATCCCTTAGAGACCAAATAGCGCCCATGCTTCAGGTCATTTTCCAGAAATCACTTTCCAGTGGTCACATCCCCTCGGATTGGAAGACAGCCATTGTTTCTCCCCTGTTCAAAAAGGGTGACAAAAGTGACCCTGCAAATTACAGGCCTATCTCCTTAACTTGCATTTGCTGCAAGTTAATGGAGCATATTGTTGCATCCAACCTTACTAAGCATCTCGACAAACATAACATCTTGTATGATCTTCAACATGGATTTAGGGAAAAGAGGTCCTGCGAAACACAGCTCATCCAACTTGTTGATGAGCTTGCACGAAATCTATCAGCAGGTCACCAGACTGACCTGATACTCCTGGATTTTAGTAAAGCATTCGATAAGGTTAGCCATATTAAATTACTCCACAAACTGCACCAACATGACATAACCTCAAACACCCTAAACTGGATCAAAGCTTTCCTTTTTGGCCGTACTCAACGTGTAGCCCTAGAGGGGGAAACCTCATCCCAAATTCCGGTCACATCTGGGGTTCCCCAAGGATCAGTACTGGGACCGATCCTGTTTCTTTTATACATCAATGACCTACCAGAGCAGATCCACTCACAGGTCAGACTTTTTGCAGATGACACGGCAATATATTTGGCTGTCCGCAGTGATGCTGACTGTACCTTATTGCAAAGGGACCTCCAAAAGCTTGAAACTTGGGAAAAGAACTGGGAAATGGAATTTAACCCGGGTAAATGCCAGGTCCTACACATTTCCCGTTCTAAAGAACCCATTAGACACAATTACATTCTCCACGGTGAAGTCCTCCAGGAGGCTGATCATGCCAAGTACCTGGGCCTTGAGTTTAGCCGTGATTTAACTTGGAACACCCACATTCATAACGTGACCACCAAAGCAAATCGGACCCTGGGCTTCATACGTAGGAATATACGCACCAAACATCAAGGCATACGTGAAACAGCTTATAATACCCTTGTTAGGCCCCAGCTTGAGTATGCCTCCCCTGTGTGGAGCCCATATACCCAGTCAAATATAAACAAGGTTGAGCAAGTCCAAAGAAGAGCAGCTAGATGGGTCAAACATGACTACTCTTCATATAGTAGTGTGACCCAGATGCTTAATACCCTGGAATGGAGATCATTGGAACAGAGGCGGGCAGATGCTCGCCTCCTATTGTTCTACAAGATAGTATACAGTCTTGTCGAGATTCCGCTCCCTACATACATCCGACATCCAATCAGAACTACTAAAAACATACATACTATGCACTATATTCAAATCCCTACTACTGCCAGTTACTATAAATACAGTTTCTTCCCCTTGGCTGTGGTACAATGGAATCACCTTCCTCCTCATGCTGTTGTGTGCTCCGATCTGGATTCTTTCAGATCGACCATATGCACCCTCCATCACCCAATGCCATGAACCGTGAAACATTGTTTTTATCTGCTTTTAATCTCTACTTTACTAACACTGTTTTTACTTTCAATTCTCCTAAAATCTAATAAAAGTAGTCTTCCATGGATTACCCAAGAAATTCGAAGACTTATAAGAAAAAGGGATAAATTGTATCAAAAACAAAAGACAGGGACAACAAAAGATAGGTATCACTTCAAGCAGGTCAAACACCTTGTTCAGGGCAAAATAAGACAGGCATACAACAATTATTTGGCAGACATACTTGGGGCGGGTTTAGATGGGGAGGGCAAAAATTCTGGATTCTCAACAAAAAAACTTTTTTCACTTATCAAAAACAGCAGACAGGACTCACGGGGCATATCTACACTGAAAGACAATACAGATGGAACACTCCATAGTGAGAATACTGTTAAGGCAAACCTTTTGAATCGCCAGTTCCAATCTGTTTTTACTCGCTTATCCCCACTCAGGCTAGGGCAGTTATGTACACAGACAATTCTAAATCTGTTTCAAGAAAAATTACCAGAAAACTTACAACCTCAGTGCCCTTCCATGCCGGAAATCAATATTGATCTAAATGGTGTTCTGAAACTTTTGGCAAACCTTAAACCGGATAAGGCTGCAGGGCCTGATTCAATCAAACCACTTGTTTTAAAAGAACTGAGGGTAGAAATCGCTCCTGTTATCTGCCTGCTGTTTGAAAAATCTCTAGAAACTGGTCAACTACCTGCAGATTGGACAAAAGCTCAAGTTTGTCCCCTTTTTAAAAAGGGTGATAAAACTGACCCTGCCAATTATAGGCCTATCTCCTTGACATGCATAGTATGCAAGGTGATGGAGCATATAATTGCATCCAATATTTCCAAACATTTAGCTCAGCACAATGTTCTTTACGAATTGCAACATGGGTTTCGTGAAAAACGCTCCTGCGAAACTCAGCTTATTCAGCTTGTGGAAGATCTTGCAAGGCAGCTGACTTTGGGCAAACAAACCGACTTAGTACTTTTGGACTTCAGTAAAGCCTTTGACAAAGTTAACCATCTAAAATTATTGTATAAACTTTTAAATTTTGGCATAACCGGTAAAACACTAAAATGGATTGAATCCTTCTTAATTGGACGTTCGCAAACTGTTGTACTAGATGGGGAGTTTTCAAATGAGGTACCGGTCACCTCTGGGGTGCCCCAGGGTTCAGTGCTGGGCCCGCTCCTCTTTCTACTGTACATAAATGACCTACCGGATAATATTCAGTCACAAGTTAGGCTCTTTGCTGATGATACCGCGGTTTACTTGGCTGTGTCCAGCCCAGCAGATGCACAAGTTCTACAGTCTGACCTTGAAAAACTTCAGCATTGGGAGCGAACCTGGGACATGGAGTTTAATCCCAGCAAGTGTCAGGTACTCCATGTCTCTAGATCTAAAACGCCAATTAAGACCCAATACTTCATGCATGGTCAGGAACTGGAAAGTGTGGACTCAGCCAAGTACCTTGGGGTGACCATCAGCAAAGACCTTAGCTGGAATTCACACATATCACATATTACAGCCAGTGCAAACAGGACCCTCGGCTTCGTCAAAAGAAATGTTAAAACAAAAAGTCAGGAAATAAAAACGTTGGCATATAACACCTTGGTTAGGCCACAGGTAGAATATGCCTCGACCGTTTGGAGCCCCTATACAAAAGAAAATATTAACAAGATTGAAATGTTGCAGCGTAGGGCAGCCCGTTGGGTCACAAATGATTTCTCCCCCTATAGCAGTGTTACAGACATGATGGGTGAGCTTGGATGGCGGTCACTTGAGCTCAGACGCTATGATACGCGCCTTACAATGTTTTATAAAATCGTTTACGGCTTGGTCGCTATACCAGTTCCGTCACAGTTCGAACGCCTAACGACAAACACGCGTCACCACTCTCTGGCTTACAGGCAGATACACACCTCTGTCTCGTATTATTATTATTCATTTTTCCCTATGTCGGTTGTTCTTTGGAACAGGCTACCAGCTGATCTCGTCCTGGTTTCTGATCTTGACTCTTTCAAGTTAAGGGTCAGTTCGATAAACCACAGGCTCCCTTAAGGTAATACTGTTTTTATCCTGCTTTTAAACTCTCCTTACTAACACCCAAAATCTTTCATCTATGCTCACCTTTCTTTTATTCTTTTAACTCTGCACTATCACACTTTTACTTCTCTTACTAACACACCATGCGCAGCCATCCTAATAACACTCGGAAGAGGGTTGAGGATTATATAGAGATAGATAGATTTTTCTTCTATCACACTTTTCTTTTTCTGACGCGCGCAGCTGCACATACTCCTCGCGAGAGGGTGCTGCAGGATATATAGATAGATAGATATGACTTTAAATGGGCCAGATATAGGTGGATATGTGTAATTACCAGGTGGATTTGGATAAATACAGTGGATTTAGGTGGATTTGGGTTTCTCGACTCACCCTCATACTGTCATATTGTCCGTTCACTAATCTAGACGGCTTAACCAATTTGTTCACGAATCGCTTGATAGTTGACCCGATCGTTTTACGAAGGCGATATTATACCTGTACACCGCTTGTAGCTGACACATGCCCGGGAAAACATGGCTGTCAAATTATGAACAGTGATGAATAGTTAATTGCTTTATGCTTTGTTGGTTTTACGTCAAGCGTCCTTCATCTGACAGCTCATAACGGCGGTTCATTTATGTGTATTCAGAGCTTACACAACACCTCAGCATTTTTGTTGTTTAAAAATGGAATTTGGAAACTTTTTTTGGAGCTTTTTTGTGACATGTGGACTTGTGCTTCTTTCGGTCCAAGACAGTTTAGCACACCCGCAGTGTTTAGATTCCAGACCACCATTTGACGCTGAGGCAAAATTATCATTTTGTCCACAGTATGCTAGTTTTGGGTGCTGTACACAGACAGATGATGAAAATGTGAGGCTAAAATACGAGCAAATGAGATCCAGAATCGCTGTTGGAAAAGCTGATTTATGGACAAAGTGTTCCTCATATGTGAAAACATTTTTATGTCAGACGTGTTCACCATATGCTGCTCATATATTTGATGCCGAAAAACCAAACTTGTCTGAAGTTATACCCAGAAAATTTCCGGGACTGTGTAACAATTATGCTGCAAAGTTTTATGACAAATGCAGGGATATTGTGGAATATTTTTTTGACCAGCCCAGTGATGAAAGTCGAACCCTGTCTCAAGCTATATTGCGTGGTTCACAGCAGTTTTCTAAAGTTGTCAATTTAACTGACTATGACTACTGTTACCCAGAGCTTTTAACACATCCAATGTTGACAGGAAACATAAGCATTCAAGCTGTAACTCAAGAAGGCTGTCTGTGCGTTGAAAAATTTCAAAACACGCATTTACGAAACCCAGTTTTTGCCAGACATGCGAATGATGGATCAAACAGAATATTTATTGGAGAACAAATTGGCATGATCCACATTTTTTACCCAGATGGAACAAATATTTCTGAACCATTTTTGGATATTGTTGATTATATCAAAACATCAAGATGGAAAGGAGATGAAAGGGGGTTGCTTGGCCTAGCTTTCCATCCAGACTTTACAAGAAATGACAAATTCTATATATTTTTTTCAACATATCTGTATGAAAATCTGACCTTTTATGACAGCAGTGGTGTGCATGATTATGATCATAAAATTGTAATTGCAGAATTTAAAGTGTCTAAAGATAACAAAAACAAAGCTGACCCATCATATTATCGACCAATCTTGGAAGTGCCACAACCATATCAGAATCACAATGGAGGAGAGGTAATGTACTGCTATTCCCTTGAAAATCCTAAACTTTGAATACCTTGTTTGTTTGATTTGAGGTTTAACGTCCCCGTCAACACTGTTAAGGTCATTTTGGAGACGTTGCTTCCAATTTTGTGGGACTTTTACCCGACATTGAGATGAAATGACATCTCAAGCCCTGTCGCCCAATGAAACCAATAAGGTTTATTAGCATGGGTGGTCCACCTCGCACCACGGTTCCTGGACACCTTGAGAAATCCTGTTACTCTCAATTACGATAACACACCAGTGTGACAGTGCAGTTTTTCACATCCCCAAATTTGCTACTTATGAAAAACTGTGATATTTTTCTTATTTATTCACCATATTTGCATTATTTGCTGGCTCCCAGCTTGCACATTGTCAATATTGGAAAAATAGGTAACCAGACCCCCCTGACCTTTGAAGGTCAGGGGGGTCTGGTTACCTGTTTTTCCAACACTTATAATCTTCAGACTAGGAACCAGCAGATAATGCAAATAAGGTGAATACAGCAAACATAGGATGTGGTGCTCTTTAGAACTGCCTCATTGAGGCGGTTATAATGTGCACCCACAATCTATGTCTTGGAGCAGAAATATAAAAATTAATGTATACCCCCTGAAGTCCAGTTTTCTCTATATAAGGTGGGGTTTAGTGGGGTGTTTAATTCACGGACTTATTCACGTCATGTTAAAAGTTTAACAGATTTGTTGCAGGGCCTGACAAATACAAAAATTTTCCACTTGCCCACCGGGCAAGTAAAACATTTTTGCACTTGCCCAGCTCAAAATCCTACTTGCCCAGGATTTTGGAACTCAAAGTGGGGTTGGAGCGACAGGGCTTGAGAAGTCATTTCATCTCAATGTCGGGTAAAAGTCCCACAAAATTGGAAGCAACGTCTCCAAAATGACCTTTACAGTGTTAAACCTCAAATAAAACAAACAAAACAAACAAACAAAGTGGGGTTGGATGTGGGGGAGCGGATAATGGTGACGATGATGACGACCAACATTATAAATATAATCCAAGGTTTCTGTCAAGTTTCAAGCATATTCACTTTCCATTAGGGTCTAGTTATTTCATGTTAGTGTTTATTTCACTTTGGTGTCTCTGATGGGAGCTCAGGGTTAATTGTATCGATTCCTGATCATTGCATTCACTTCTATTTATTTCCCTCTGTGCGGAAATACGGTAGAAAATACTGTTGTTGTCACAGCCAATAACGGTACCTTTCAAGTTAATTGCTGACATAATACCTTAACCGATTAGCAATTGAAGATACAGTTATATAAACTCATTTAGCTTGACACGCACGACAAACACGAGCTGCAGCCGATATAGATCTACTCAAAAGATCAGAAGTGTCAGGGCAGCGAGATAAAAGATTAAAAGAATGCAGTTTATTCAGCTAGGATTTAATGATCCAACCAGAAGACGAGAACCCACTCTATCACAAACGAATCCAAACGTTCACACCCACCCTTCAAGCAAGTTCAATGCGATCATCGTTTCCGCCATCCAAATCGTCGTCCACAAACCACCACTCCCATTTTTCTGCACGCGATCGGTAAATGACGTCATCCGACCCCAGCAACACCGCACGTGTTTAACGTCATTGTTTTATTTTAATGGGGCCTATCTCTTTCAGAAAAAAATGTTTGGAACCGGTAAAAAATATTTTCTCGATAGCTAAACGGTTGTGGATAGAGGCACGACTAATCCGCAGTTACCAACATTAAAACATTCGCCTTTTTTCCGCCAGCGTCTGCTATTTGGCGCCAAAACATAACCATTCACGTGATAATAGAATAGTCCGTTTTTACTACCGTAAAATGTGGCAAATCGTCTTAGGAGCTATTAAATCATTTTCACATGATTGTGGATTACATTTTATGGCAGGGATCTTATTTTCACACCTTGTAAAGCTTATCGATAGCGCTGGCGGTACACATTACACCAGAAATGAAAGACACGCACCGCCGGGCAACCATGTTTAATTGGTAATTATATGTCAGGGATTAACAATAGTGTCATAAATGAACCGTTATAAAACATGGATGGTTTCGTCTCTGAATCCCCGACAAAGCGGGAATTATTGTGATTTACTTACTGGTCTAGTTTTACTGTATTTAAGGACTCAAAAGACTGACGATTGTAGACGATTTTTTGCACTTGCCCGACCGGGCGTTGAAAGGTCAAAGTACACCTGCCCGGCGCGATTTCGGACTTGTCCCGGGCGGCCGGGCAATGGATTTGTCAGCCCCTGTTTGTTGCATGATAAAGCAAGGATTTGAAGGAGTGCGAAAAATGCAGACAGAATGGCAGAGTAGACCCTGATCAGACTGCTCTTTCAGGAGCAGTCTGATCAGGGTCTGCGCTGTTTGCTTAAGCCTGTCCATCTCAATACTTGTTTGTTTGATTTGAGGTTTAATGCCCGACCGCTTTGCTTGGGCAGAGCTCTCACTACAGGGCTTTAGATAATTTTTTTTTCAAAAGAGTACAGTACTCGTCCTTTTTTAAAAAAAGGAGTAACGAGAAATTTTTAAAGAGTACTGAAAAATAAAGCAAAAAACTTTATTTTGCAGCCTCGACACAATGTTTTTATGGACTGATTTATGGCCAGGTGTACTGTTTGTTTTCTTATAGATAAGATGGCCATCTAAAAATTTAGAATATCAGCTTCACTTTATTGTCCAAGATATGGAGTGAAACTCATATTCTTTAAAACTTTTATAATTCCTTTTCAAAACTACAGGGCTTTAGATAAATTTTTTTTTCAAAAGAGTACAGTACTCGTCCTTTTTTAAAAAAAGCAGTAACGAGAAATTTTTAAAGAGTACTGAAAAATAAACCAAAAAACTTTATTTTGCAGCCTCGACACAATGTTTTTATGGACTGATTTATGGCCAGGTGTACTGTTTGTTTTCTTATAGCAGAGTAATTGATAAGGGTCGTATCGTCGTAAATACGACTCTAAAATCGAGCAAATACGACTAGAAATGAAGAAACAGTCGTACCAAATACAACCGTCAAATTGGCGATACGCCAAGGTCGTTCCATTGCAGTCGTATAGGCAATGGAAAAACAAAAACAAAACAAAAAACATCAAAAAAAAAACCTGATGCCTGACAAAAACCAATCGAAATCGCGGTAATTTTCGCCGCATCAAAGTCTTCAACAAAAACAGTTCCAATCTTCAAGAACGATTCGAAATTCATCCATTCATGAATGATGGCATTTGTTTAAATTAGTCTGAAACACTTCAACCTTACCTTTTGACGATCATATATTGAGCTTATATTTAATCATCCTGAAGTTATGACAACTATCAACATGATTAGGAGACCGATTATTGATGCGTGATTACATAACGGTATTTATTATCTAAGGGAAAGCCGCCCGCATTATTAACTTTATTAACAACGCCTGAAACATGAACAGTAACTTTATGACAAGCTTGCATGAAAATACGATCCTGAATATTGTTAGGCAACCACATTGACTTCTACGGAGTGTCATCTTCGAGAAAAAAAAAATGAGTTCGACAGATCTACAGATTCAAATTGTCATGTAGTTAGGAATTAAATATCAAAACAGACGCGCAGACGATAAAAAGTTAAGTTTGTGGAGAACCTGACAAAGTTTCTCCGGAAAAAATGCAAGAAAAAAAAAATCATATGCATGGCTATTTCTCTCAAATCGCAGAAATTCACGTTGAAATGGATTGCTCTGTATTTTTGTGGAAAAAAAATCAACAGAAGCAACAACAACTGGGTTAGGATGTAACAGCGAATATATGACCGACCAGGCAGCGTTAGCGCTGGCTCTTTCTGCTTAGCGTCTGCTGGTTTTCTGGCGAAAGAATGTGCACTGTACTGGTTAACCGCTCACGTATAAGCCTGCCCAGGAAAGTGTTGATAGGTAAACTGACCGGCTCAAAAATGACCTAAATAGTGTTGACTCGGCCGTAAAACTCCCAAACAAACAAACAAATTAGCGTCCGCTGGCCGCAGATGCAAGAAAATTTGCTTCCATGACTCATTTTTTTCGCGTCCTTTGGCCATTGGCGGAAACTCTTAACCGGAGGCTTAAAAACCTTGTTCATTGCCGTTTTCCGACACGTGTATGTTGGCGCCTTTGATTATTGCATCATGGTGGTTGATTACTTTTTGACTCCACTTCTATTTTTCTTACTTTTATCATCCCGACGTACTTTTTTCTCGCAACATTGTCGTCAATGCACGTCTGAGATAGAACCACCGCTGCACATACTGAACTCTTTGTCCGCCATGTTCCGTATACATTTGACCAAAATTATATTTATTGAGTTACAATGGCAGGATTAACCTGTATACTTGGGTACTCATATATCTAATTATGAATCACAGGTGGTCAGTCAGCATGCAGTGCATGCTTATTTACCGCTATCTATCAAGTAGCCGATTAAATTAACACCCTAAGATGTCTCGCCGGCGTCTTTGAACATTAAGCAGAATGATTGGCAGTTCTTAAAAGAATGCAAACACAGCAACCGGGACAGACTGATTAGCTTTCACAGATGTGCTTGCTGATCTGAGTCTTCACTGGTCGCACGTTTTATTGTATTTTAGCTGAGAGCTGAATTTCTGGTCTTTTACCAATCGCATGCAGTTGCTACAATTAGTGGAAATTTTCCCCCGCCTTTGAACGCGTAGCACATAAGGCTGCTGCAGACACAAAACATGGGTTTGAAAACGTTTTGATGACAGTATGATCTGTGTGATGGCTGAAGACTCCGACCAGCGTGCACAGTCTGATCAAAAAGAGCCTTCAATGGCGTCTGGGAAATTCCAAAAACACATGCGAAGAATACGACCACTTTGGCTGGATTTACATTCTTTAGAAGAAAAAGTAATTTTTCATTTTGCTGTCCGCCAGCTTATTAACATGAAAATGTATATCGGTATGTTACGATGATAGAATATGTGTTTTACGTCTTTTACATACGGCCATTGCCACGTCTGAAATTAATATAAGAACACTTAGCAGCCATCCTGTTATGACAGATCAAGATACGACCCTAGTTTTGAATTTAGGAGTACCGATACTCTCAAAGAACCACAGGATACGCCTATAGTCTTTGGTTGAAGGAGTAACAGTACTCCACGGGCAAAAGCTTATCAATAACACTGTTATAGATAAGATGGCCATCTAAAAATTTAGAATATCAGCTTCACTTTATTGTCCAAGATATGGAGTGAAACTCATATTCTTTAAAACTTTTATAATTCCTTTTCAAAACTATATTCGCAATTTCATCATATATTGTCCATGGATATTTATTTTCTTCCACCCTTCGATCGTGGGACTCATCGTGTTTCCTTACAGGCAATGTTATAATCGGAACCAGTTACTGGGTCAAAACTCTGTCAGGACTTTTTTTTCACAAAAAGTGCGGCAGAGACAGATTCCTGATCAGCTGATAAGAACTTAAGTGTTGCAGTGCTCCAGCTAAGATTTTAGGGCAGAGGGGTGCTAGACTGGGCAGGGCACTTTTGCATGACAAAAATTGGGCATCATTTTATGGTTTATGAAATGCCATCAAAATCGTTATGATCAATGGCTTCTCACACCTTAGTGAAGCTAATGGTACTGATGTCTCTACTGGAATTATATACATTTATATTTACATGAATTTCACAAGTAAGTGGTGTACTGGGTCAAAGCAATAGCAACGTTTATTATTTAAAAAACATTTGAACATTTAACTTCTAGGTATCTTTTAATATAGAATTATAATATTTAAATAAAAATTAATTTGTTTGATTCATCTGAAAGAGTGTTATTAAAGCAATACAAAAAAAAACCGATGACTGAATAAGTAGTCTGTTCAAGGGAGACTACTCAATAATTATCCATGTCATTTGACGTTTCAGAACTCAGGCTGAATGTGCGTCTTCACTGGTTGCCAGTGATCTGCAAAGACTCTGATCAAAATGCGAAGCTAGTGTTTGCAATATCCCCGCGGCTTGATCAGTCTGCGACTGTATTACAAGTAAACAGTGTGTATACCAAGCTGCGTCGCACAACACCTTGCAAAGAGCCAGATCAACATGCGCAACCCGGGCAACCTTTTTTCTCACCTATCTCTGAGTAGCCCTTCAAAAGGCTCTTGGGGTCATGGAAGACTGAGCAGTTTGCAATGATGCGCAGGCTACTCCGAGTCTTCACTGGTCGCACGATACTCAAAGACTTAGACCAGCATGCGCAACCACTATGTAAGTTAGAACATCATGTGCAACAACTACGCAAGTCCGTTTGGATAACCCAGCTTGTAAAATCGGCGATGCGCAGACTGATGCGTGTCGATACTGTTGAGCAATGACCTGCTCATCCAATCAATACGGCTAATGAAGGCTTGCGCGCATGCGCTGACTGATCCTAGACTTCACTGCTCGCTCGTCTTACTGTAGTTCAGATTACTCCGGTTTACGCCCACCTGATTAACGATTGGATCGGCTCTATATGTGATATAATCTTGAAAGGACCGTAACCCCAACCCCAATAAAACTTGATTCCCTTGAAATAATTTATGAATGCATAATTTTCCCGTGTGAGAATTTCCCGCCTTTTATTACACACGTCATTTATTTCATGTGCGTTCCAAATACGCTCTCAAAAAATATTAAATGCGTAATGCTAATTTGTTTTTCGTACATGATACGCAGCAGATTTGAAAAAAAGGAGTATCCTCCCAATTATTTTCGTAATATATGCGGTACGCAGCCTTATCTAAAGCCCTGTCACTAGGATTTTGAAAACAGGATTCCTGGAATCCTTCCTTGTAAAAAGTTGGATTCACAGGTAAAAATTTGGATTCACAGGTAAAAAGTTGGAGTTCTGATCTTGATTGCGCATAGAACATAGACAAAAAAATTCTTATTATCAGGCTACACATCCATATGAATAACTGACATGTAGATTGTGGGTACTAGTTAGAACTATTTCACTGATGTGTCTAAGAAACAGCCACAATCTGATATTTTGTAGAAATATTAGGAAAATAATGTATACCTCAGTAAAACCCATCCGTAATAACACAGGGATTAGCGGGGCGAGATTAAAAAGGTACAATAATTTTTAACATGTGTCGCAAACCGAACACTTGCAAAAATAACTGTCAATACATGGCATGTGTGCTTTCAACACAAAAGCGGCGCCGCATTTGATCTTTTACTGGTATTGCGTAAGTGGCCTAAATTAGCTTCTGATTTTACCGCTTCTGTAATTTTGGTTGCGTATCGCAATAAAAACATGCGTACATAAGAATTGGTGATAGTGAATTTTACGCGTAAAACGGCAAAAAGTTGGTGTAAAATACGCCGAATCCTGCGTTTCCGAGCGAGAGCTCTGCTGGACATGCTTAGATCCTCTAAGCGGTTTACCAGTACTCGTGTGCGGGTCGGTTTCAGCTCTGCGTGGAAGCATCATGCAGTCCATCTATTTCTTCAAGCCCAGATGGGTGGGGGCTGAATATCCCAATACTTAGGTCCATTAAGGGATAAGGATTGGAGTAACAAAGATAATTTTGGGATATAGTCTTGCTCATTTCTTAAACAAATGCCACTAGTACTTGTTCAAATTGCTGCACAAATTTCAAGGCATGGGTAGTTGTTCGAATGGCCTCGAAGGAAGACGATTCAAACAAGTACCAACAATTCACCATATTTGCATTATTTGCTGGCTCCCAGCTTGCACATTGTCAATATTGGAAAAATAGGTAACCAGACCCCCCTGGGGTCTGGTTACCTGTTTTTCCAACACTGATAACCTTCAGACCAGGAACCAGCAGATAATGCAAAATTAATAAGGTGAATATGTGGAAATGGAAAAATAAGAAAAATTATCCCACAGTAGTCTGCAGTACTTACCGTATTCGCCCTAATTACCGCACCGTGCGCTTAGTTTTTTCAAAATTGTGTCAAAAAATCGTGGTGAAAAATCGACCTATTAAGCGCACACAAATCATTTCGGGTAACTGTCTTGGCAGTTGAACTGTCTTGTTTCCCTCTTCGCAAATTTCGTCAGGAAAAAACATCGATACTTTCTTAAAACCCACATGCCGATTATTGCAGTTATGCTGTAGCCATCACATTGGCTTCTTTTGAAAGAAGCCAACTTGTTACATCCGTACACCGTAACATGTTTTCCCGATCATTTTCGAAATAGACACGATGGGCCTCATGAATATTCAAGATGCCTCTCGGGGCTCCTTTTCCGACTACCTTATGAGTCACGTTGTGCAGTCGGGTGGGAGTTTGGGTCTGTGCGACCATGTAACTCGAGACGCATGTTTTTCATGCGTCAATCATACTGCCAAAATTAACAGCCTGCAAAGGCTGATCGTCTGTTCTTTCAACTGATACTTCGTTGGTCACATTTGACCATTACCGCTGGTGTACATTTTTCGTGAACAAATCTACTCAATTTTGACACATGGTTCAAGTAACCCTGCGATAAGATCAAAGATGCCGATGTGGACTAATCCGATTCACCTATTTACATAATCAACTGATCTGACAACTCGTACTCAAGGCGTTCCACACTACAGGTGGTCGGTTTCTGACACGGGTAATAAACACATTCAGCTGGATTATTATTACGGGATTATCAATTTGTGTTTTTGTAATCAACTTGTTTCCTTTATCGATGAATATTTAATATTTCGATCCTGGAGACGGAGTCAGAAATGTTCGGTAAAAAAAAACAGGGTGAAGTCACTTCTCTTTTCTAGTCTGGTAAGGCGAAGTTCTTGAACTTCGGGCGGAGAAGTCGCCCCCTTGACTGATCCCTGTCAGGTATCTGTGGATTTCATGTGTACCAAAAGGTTTGGGAACCACATTTAAACGAGGAATTAAAGTGTGTATTAGATCTGTCGAATGAATTTGACAGAAATGCAGTTGCTTTGCCTTCACTGTTGAAGAAATGACGGTAAGGTTTTATGGATTTCCTGTGAAAGCTTCAATGGGAGGTTACTGTAAGGTGTGCGCTTATACATATTTTTTCAAAAATAGCTTTGGTGTGCGCTTATAGGAGCATGTGCGGTAATTAGGGCGAATACGGTATTATCTGGAAGTATGTTATTAACCCATTTTGTACTGGAAACCCCAAAACGGGTACCTTGGCAAACAGTGCAGGCCCAGATCAGATGCCACAGAACGTGGCATCTGATCAGGGCCGACACTGTTTGCGAAACGTTCAGCTATTTTCCAATTTAAAGAAGGCAATCGCTATTGACAGCCAGCTTTTGATAGCAAACATTTGCTATTGACAGCCAGCTATCAATAGCGAATTTGCTATTGACAGCCAGCTAAGATATTGAAAGTATATAGACACATCCAAAGTCTACATCACACAAGGTCAAAGGTAATTAGCCTCGTTTTATCTGGTGGGCAAAAAAAATCCGGTTCCATACTGTACCGTTGATGTAGCATGAATTATTTTATTTCATTCCGTATACTTACCTGTATGTGAAATTACTTCTGGATTATTTCCCTTCTTCTAGCCCACAACTCGCTCTAAAAATAACTAAGGTCAACTCGTGACCCATAAAGTCACGTGACCTATCGAATGACGTGGAAATACCACGACCTCACTTCAGTTTCTTTTTAGCATTCCGATAGCCCACACGTGTTTGTGAACAGTGTTTATTATTCAGTGGAAGTTTATTTAATTTGGAATTATTTTGTGGTCGGTTTGTAAGTATGACAGAAGCTTCGCTTCTTTTCGAAGGGGACACGCTTGAGGGCGAGGAAAACGTCCCGGGAAGCAGTCGGAGTTCGGAGACGAGGGCCACCCCTTCGAGTTTGCCTCAGAACGGAAACGAGGCTCCCAAAACTGTCATGGCCGCGCCCAAGTCGCGCAAGACGAGTAGACAGAGAGTTTCAAGAAACAGCCGTAAATCCGACTTAGAAGACCAAATGGAGGAAAGGATGCGGGCGAGCATCGAGGCGAGGTTTTCTAGTTTTGAGGACAAAATGTTTGATTTCATGTCAGACTGGCAGAAGCGTCAAAATAACTCTCTAAATGTAGCCAGGCCGAGTTCGTCGGCGACGGCAAGTTCAGTTGTCAATTCGGTACAGTGCAACACTTCGGGTGGGTGCCTTCCGACGGCGACAGAAACACGTTCCGACCCCAGTCGTAGGAACATTATTTCTTTGGACAATTCTTTGAATGATGAATTGTTAAATTCTACTAGGTATAGGATTCCTAAACTCACAGAGAGTGCGGAAATTTTCCATTCCTCTCAGAGGGATAGTTCAGACATTGAACAAGAGCAAGATGACCGAGATGATGTCATTTCATTGCAGCCAGGACAGGCTGAAACTAGAGACTTGGAATTAGATGAGGCATCTAACTTTTCAGAGCGAAATGAAAATGTGTGTAATGATCGTCAATCAGAACAGGTAGACGACAGATTTCTGAAATATAGGACAGAGAGTCCATCTGAGGAAGTCCAACAGGTGTTATTGGACATGTTTGGGGAAGATGCGTGTGTCAAAAAATCAGGTTCTGGGACTGGTGTGTTGCTTGACAAAGCGCAGACTGACATTTTGTCTGAATCATGGAGGATTAATATGCCTTCAAAATTATCTGCATACAGAGATTCGTATAGAAACTCTTTTCCAGTGCATGAAAAATCAGAAGAATTTCTGAAGGTACCCAGTTTGGATGACATTGCTGAACATTTTCTGATTAAACGTCATTCAGGGAAAGCCACTTTCAAGCGATCAAGGAGTTTGTTTACACCTTATCTAAAGGAAATGGAAAGACTCGCATTCCAAGGCCAGTCAGCTGCCCGTATGGGCATCATTATGTCATTGTACGAACAAAGAGCTTTAGCTTCTCTGCTTCAGGAGCTTCGTCAGGATAACCCAAATTTAGACGCAGCAACACAAACTGTGCGAGACATATTTGCGATGTCTTCTAAAATTCTGGATCAACTTGGAAGGACGGGGGCCTATGACCACTTTATTAGGCGGAAAGCAACCATTCTAGACATGGGTGTGGACTCAATAAAGGATGTGGCCAAACATGTTGATTTGCTACCCTTAACTGGTGACGGTGTTCTGGGTAAAGAATTTGAGAATAAACTGAAAGAAAGAAAGGAGAAAAACAAAGAATTTAAGGACCTTGTCCCTGAAATAAAGAGGGACAATTTTCCACCAAAAAGAAAATCTAACTACACCCCTATTGCGAGAGAGCCGAAGCAACAAAGGTTTGACAACAGCAGAAACAGAAACTTCACTCAGAATAGGACTGAGTATTCTACGCCATTGAGATACGGCAATGACTACAAGTCCACATCTGGATCTTTTGGACAGAAATTCCAAGGTCATCAGAAGAAAGGGGTAAGTTCCTTTCGTGCAAAGCACTCAAATAAATGACTTGGAAATAAAGAAGGGTCAGTATCCAGAGATACCAGTAGGGGGTCGTCTCAAATTTTTCACCGATCAATGGAAACAAATAACAGACGACAAATGGGTTCTTTCAACCATAGCAAAAGGATACAAACTAGAGTTTCAGAGCCTGCCTCCTTTTTCAGGGATCAGAGAAACTCCTGTGAATGCAAAAAATCACGATATTTTGTGTCTAGAGGTAGAAAGTTTGCTCGAAAAAGCAGCGATAGAACCTGTGCCTTTTGCAGATCGTCACCAAGGTTTTTACAGTACCTTCTTTTTGGTTCCAAAAAAATCGGGAGAATTCAGAGCGGTGATAAATTTGAGACCCCTCAATCAGTATCTCAAAACTCAGCATTTCAGAATGGATACCATGAAAACAGTTCTAAATCTGGTAAAGAAAGATGATTGGGCTTTCTCTGTCGACCTAAAAGATGCATATTTTCACATATTAGTACATCCAAGTCACAGAAAGTACCTCAGATTTTGTTTAAAGGGGAAAGCCTATCAGTACCGAGCCCTGGCATTCGGCCCCAAAACATCCCCAAGGGTTTTTACAAAAGTAGTATCTGTAGCGGCAGCTCATTTAAGAATGCAGAGCATAAGATTAGCAATATATCTAGACGACTGGTTAGCACTAAATGCCATCAGACAAATGCTACTCAGAGACAGACACAGAATATTAAATCTCCTCTCTCGACTAGGTTTTCTGATAAATACAGAAAAGTCAAATCTAGATCCGACTCAGGATATAACATACATAGGGGGAAGATTTCTGTTAGACAAGGGAATTGTCATGCCAACTCCAGACAGAATGGTAAAATTACAGGAATTTACAACAATGTTGATGGGAAACACAGTGTCAGCAAGACAGTACCTACAAACACTAGGTGTAATGGCCTCATGTATAGAGATAATTCCGAATGCGAGATTATACATGAGACCAGTACAGCTACATCTGTTTACAGTGTTACATTGGTGGAAACCTGTTTCCAGAGATTTGGAGGCATTGATTCCAAAATCTCAGCATTTGCTAGACCATTTGAAATGGTGGTTACAGGAAGCCAACATAGCAAGGGGCAGATCACTGCTTCAGAGCCATGTAAACAAGGTAATAGCCACCGATGCATCCAATCAGGGATGGGGTGGAAATTTAGACCATCAAATTGTGCAGGGTCAGTGGTCAACTGCAGAGAAGAAATTTCACATAAATTGTCTGGAGATGGAGGCAGTTATCTTGACCATCCGAAATTTTCTCCCCCAGTTAGTGAATCAGTCTGTTCTAATCAGGAGCGATTCATCAACAGTGGTACAATACTTAAATCGACAAGGCGGGACACGGTCCCCTCGATTGTGCTACAAAACTTGGGAACTTTGGCAAATGGCAATCAAAAACAACATCTCTTTGAAAGCTGTGCATATAGCCGGGAAATTGAACATACTTCCGGACCAATTGAGCAGAATAGTAATAAGACCAACAGAATGGACGTTGAACGATGCAGTTCTTGGGAAAATTTTTCAAATTTGGGAGAAACCAATGATAGATCTCTTTGCGTCATTTCACAACAAGAAGATGGACATCTTCTGCACTTGGGACCAGCATCCCCAAGCGTTAGTTGTAGATGCTTTTTCAATAAGTTGGAATCGAATGTTTGCGTATGCATTCCCTCCCATTTGCCTAATTCCCAAAGTTTTGCAACACATGAGACTAGGTCATTGTCAGGTCATTCTAATAGCCCCACAGTGGCCAAGGAGACATTGGTATCCGGATCTTCTGAGGTTATGCATTGCCAACCCCATCAAATTACCTCTCAGACAGGACTTATTGAGACAACCAAACTCAATAATACACCATCCGGATCCCAAGGTCTTCAGTCTGAATGCATGGTTGCTATCGACAGACAATATGCAACAAAAGGCTTTTCTCAGCGGGTTAGAAGTTTACTGTCAGCCTCATGGAGGTCAGGGACACAAAAGGACTACTCTGGTAAATTCAAGCAGTTCAGTAGCTGGTGTCGTGGAAAACAGATTGATACATATTCAGCATCTTTGACTGATTGTGCAGAGTTTCTTACTTTTCTCTTTCATAAGGGATTACAGTATAGCACGATAGCAGGTTACCGTTCCATGTTATCTTCTGTTTTACAGCCAGTGAATAATGTTCCAGTGGGTCAGCATCCACATATTATAAGGTTGTTGAAAGGGGTTTTCAATTTACGACCACCAACTACAAAGCTTTTGCCAGAGTGGGACTTACCCTTAGTTCTGAAATTTCTGCAGAAACCACCGTTTGAACCATTGTTTTCAATTCCATTGAAATATCTTACATGGAAATGTCTTTTTCTCGTAGCAATCACAACATTCCGCAGGACGAGCGACATCCAAGCGCTAAAGCTGGGAGCGGGCAATGTGTCATTACAGAACAGAGGAGTTACTTTTATCAGACAAGGCCTTTCTAAGACGGATAGGCAGAGACATGTGAATTCAATGATATTTGTACCGTCTTTTTCTCAAGACAAAACGTTGGACCCAGTAAGGGTACTGAAAGTGTATTTGAAGAGAACTAAAAAGTTCAGGAACTTTGGTACTGATCAAGGAAAGTTTTCCTTATTCTTGTCTTTTGTTGAACCACATAGACCAGTTACAGCTCAGACAATTGCTAAATGGCTGGTAAAGTTGTTAAAATTGGCTTATGATGATCCTAGTTTGGCAGTGAAAGCCCATTCCACAAGGGCTTTGGGACCATCTTGGGCCCTATTTAATGGAGCATCTTTGAACAACATTTTAAATGCTGCAGATTGGTCGCGAGAGTCGACATTCATCAAATTTTATCTTCGTGATGTGAATGCTTCAGTACTCAATTGCTGAGTGGAAGAGTAAAAATTAAAAAAAAAAAAAAAAAAAAACGTTTTAAATGTACATTATAAGATTTACATGTAAAGCAGACTTCTTGAGGGAGAATTGTCACCAATGGAGGAGTCATATGTTGATAATGTAAAGGGTTTTTAAGGAAGAGGAAGTTCTTTTTAGCGAGTTGGTATAGAGAAAGCTTCCGAATGTAAATAGATTCTTAAGGATTAGTACACGACAGGAGATAGTGACATGCTAATCCATGTACAGAACTGTTATAATGTGATTACATGTATGGGAAATGTGTTATATGGGACTTTGGTAAATTTGTAAAAAGTGAACTATAACATGGATACATGAAAGTAGTCCAAAGGAACATACAGTGGTGCCAGAAAGTGCAGTGCGGAAAGATACAGAACCACAGCATGGCATACATGGTATGTATGATTACTTAAAAATCAATCCAGAAGTAATTTCACATACAGGTAAGTATACGGAATGAAATAAAATTTGTAGATTTGTTAACAAATCATAATTTTGTGAATGGAGTATACTTACCTGTATGTACTACCCTCCCTCCTCCCCTTTCAGTATCCTTCCTTGTTAGGTGGGCTATCGGCCGCCTATTTGGGAAACTGAAGTGAGGTCGTGGTATTTCCACGTCATTCGATAGGTCACGTGACTTTATGGGTCACGAGTTGACCTTAGTTATTTTTAGAGCGAGTTGTGGGCTAGAAGAAGGGAAATAATCCAGAAGTAATTTCACATACAGGTAAGTATACTCCATTCACAAAATTATGATTTGTTAACAAATCTACAAATTTTCTGTAATAACCTTTTGGTAAATCGTCTTTCTATCAAACCTGTTTGCCACAAACCAGTTTTGACATTAAACTGCTTTTTTTTTCGTATAAAATTGGATAGAAACTATACATGCTTTAATCTTATTTCCATTCGTTAAGTAAAGCGCAGCGACTACATTTTGGCATGATGGTGGGTAGTTTTATAAAGCTTTTTAGGCAACAAAATTTGCAATAAAATGTCAGAAGAGACTGGTTCTATATCATTTATTACTTCAAAAACACAAACTGACAAGGATCAATTAATTTTTTGGAAAAGATTTGTTTGTTTGATTTGAGGTTTAACGTCCCCCTCAACACTATAAAGGTCATTTTGGAGACGTTGCTTCCAATTTTGTGGGACTTTTACCTGACACTGAGATGAAATGACATCTCAAGCCCTGTCGCCCAATGAAACCAATAGGGTTTATTAACATGGATGATCCGCCTCGCACCACGGTTCCTGGACAGGCTTAGATTCTGTAAGCGGTTTACCAGTACTAGTGCGATAAAATGTCAGAAGAGACTGGTTCTATATCATTTATTACTTCAAAAACACAAACTGACAAGGATCAGTTAATTTTTTGGAAAAGATTTGTTTGTTTGATTTGAGGTTTAATGTCCCCATCAACACTGTAAAGGTCATTTTGGAGACGTTGCTTCCAATTTTGTGGGACTTTTACCCGACACTGAGATGAAATGATATCTCAAGCCCTGTCGCACAATAAAACCAATAGGGTTTATTAACATGGACGATCCGCCTCGCACCACGGTTCCTGGACAGGCTTAGATTCTGTAAGCAATTTACCAGTACTAGTGTGTGGGCCAGATTCAGCTCTGCGTGGAAGCATCATGCAGCCCATATATTTCTTCAAGCCCCTATGGGCGGGGGTCGTTTTGGAAAAGAAATGAGTTTAATCACAATAAATATTCGATATCCTCATTGACACTGTACGGCAACAGTCATGTTTAGCCAACCAGATAAAAGAGTACCTCAACAGGGGAGGTAATTGGTGCATGCGCAGTGAAATGTAAACAAGGTCACGTGTCAAAACATTGGATCTGTCTATACTGGGTGAGAGTAATACTTTGAACAAATCACTCTGAGCACTCTGGCTTTGACCAGTCAAAGTAAGTTCAACTTGGACCAACTGGGGTGTAAAACTCTGACCACTTGATAGATAATGCATATAAGCACTCTGAATAAACACTTTATTAGCCTTTTTACATGTTTTTCAGGCAATAAACAGGTGATTTTTAGCAGTTTCACTGAAAGGACTGTAAATAAGACTTGATGATTGTGTAGTGTCTGTTGGGGTTCTGACCATGTCCCTTGAATGTAATGATTGCCTGCATGGCCTCCATTCACATTATTTGCTGGCTCCCAGCTTGCACTTTGTCAATATTTGGAAAAAAAAAACAGTTAACCCGACCCCCCTGACCTTTCAAGGTCAGGGGGGTCTGGTTACCTGTTTTTCCAACACTGATAACCTTCAGACTAGGAACCAGCAGATAATGCAAATAAGGTGAAATTACTCCTGTTTGGAAGCATCTGTAGTAATGGTTATTTGGGTGGATGATCATTGTTTGTTTGTATTGGAGTTTTAACGGCCCAGTCAACACTATTTAATGTCATTTTCGGGCAGGTCAGTTTTCCAATCCACACTTTTCCTGGGCAGGCTTATACGTAAGCGGTTAACCCGTACAGTGCACATTCTTTCACCAGAAACTGACAACTGCCCTTCTTGAATCAGCGGAAGGGAGAGAATGACCATAGAAAAAATTTCATGATCAATTTCCACGAAAGAATGTTGCAGACCCCGGCAGGTATCGAACCCGCATCCTCCTGATCATAAGTCAGACATGCATCCGACTGAGATTAGCCCAAGGCCGGCAGTTGTATGATCTATAGAGCATTTATTGCCAAAGAGTATCATCTGATCCTTATCCTGTTGCATAAACTAGTTTAGCCAGACCCATTTACATTTCAACCAATCAAATTACTCGATGTAATTAATGCATTCAAATTCCCAAACTGAATGACAAACAGGGCAGATCCTGATCAGATGGCTTCTACAGAAGCCATCTGATCTGGATCAGCACTGTTTGCCGAGGAAGTCGTTGTCGTGAACAGCAGGATGAGGTTTACAAATGATTGTTAATAATATTTTTCAGATTTTCTTTGGTCCAACAGATGGTTACCTGTATCTGTTTCTTGGTGATGGAGGCAAAGGTGGGGATCCATTCAGAGCTGGTCAGGATTTGTAAGTTATCCTTAATGTTATGATGAATACATTATTTTAGCCACACCCATTTTTGACTTTCGTCCAATCAGATAGCATGATGTAATGTATTATGAACTGAATTTCAATCAGTGAAGATGCTGATCAGATGGCTTCTACAGTGATATCTTCTGTAATGATCCTAGACAGACCAGCCCCCGCCTATCGGGGCTAGAAGAAATAGATGGGCTGTATGATGCTTCCACACAGAGCTGAAACCGACCCGTACACGAGAACTGGTAAACCGCTTAAAGGATCTAAGCCTGCCCAGGCAAAGCAGTCGGAGTTGGCCCCTCCATGCTAATAAACCCTAATTGCTTCATTGGGCAGCAGGGCTTGAGATGTCATTAATTTTCATCTCAAGGTCGGGTAAAAGTCCCACAAAATTGGAAGCAACGTCTCCAAAATGACCTTTTATAGTGTTGACGGGGACATTAAACCTCAAATCAAACAAAGATCCCATGGGGGCCTGGAGAAAAAGACTGGGTTCTTGATTCTTGCACAGCAGACAAGGAAATCCGAGATTTTAACTGTCGTCTACCCACCTCAGGCTTAATGACTGCATTTCCCTTATTCCCCGCAAAGAAATTTATGGTTCGTTCTGTATGTTTCGGTACTTCGTAGAACCGGTACCGGTAATTACCCAGTGACAAAAGCGCGGGAAAGCGCCCGAGAATCACGGATTAATCAGAATTCCCTTTGCGCGTGACCAATTCGGATGTGTTTTCAGATATTGGATTTTAATTTCTAATATTTGGTGTTTACTAGGATGGTACGCTGTTTTTCCCTCGCTGGAAATGTTGGTATTTGTTTTCCTTTCTTCATATAGTTAATTTAGCAGGAATTTCTGCTTTTAACTTCTTTTCTTGTTGTCACATAATTTCGTGACCTTTTTCGTTATTGTTTGTTTTGTTCTTGTCCTTCAATGTCCCAAATCCGCGGCTCTTGCGGACATTTAAAAGCTTCCTGGGACAATCATTCTTCTTGTTTTACATGCTCTCATTGCAGTTTTGAGTCACGCTGTGCCACTTGCAAACTGTGGACGAGCTCAGTGTGGACGCTTGCCGTAAACCGACGATCGTACAAGCTAAGACGTTCCACTAAAGAGAAGAAGATGGGCAAGAAGGGAGCCGCTTCCAAGCAGTCAGGCTCCGGGACTGCAACTAAGCAGTCCGGGACTGCTCCCAAGCAGTCGCAGTCTGAGAACCCTTCTCAGACTGCGTCCGCATCGGGGGAGAATTACCGGGAGAACCGGGAAAATTCCCCGATAGACACACGTCAATCTACTCAAGATCGACCCGGTGGATCTTCCACCCAAGTGTCTGCGGACAAGAGGACAGAAAGAACACCCAACGCCAAGTCTGGGGATAGTCTTTCCTCGTCCTCGGGACCAGATTCTTTGGAATCTGACCGGTCACCGGGCCGGGAATCTGGCCGGTCACCGGGCGGGGAATCTGGCCGGTCACCGGGCCGGGATTCTCGCGACCGGTCATTTCGGCCCAAATCCAAAGATCGATCGTCCAAACATCGATACCCGGACCGGGTAACCCGGTCTACATCCCGGTACCGGTCAGTGGGTCGGTCCACTTCCCGGCAACGTTCCCGGGACCGGTCATCCCGGCATCCTTCGGCGAGACGTTCATTTCGTCACCGTTCACCAGGCAGATCATCTCGCCACCGGGCACCGGGACAGTCATCACGGCGCCATTCTCGGAAACGGTCAGATCGGCACCGATCGCCGAGACGGACATCTCGTGATCGATCTAAACACAGATCGAATTCACGAGATCGTCACACGCCTCATAGAAGGCATAGATCGAGAGTGAAGAGAAAAAACTCTAGATCTAGACGCCTTAAACGCCATCATCATACGAGTTCAAGTTCTGACTCGTATTCGAGGTCTAGTTCAATCAGTTCGGACTGGTCTACCTCTTCTGATAGGCACAGGCGCCATAAGAAGAAGTCTCACAATCGTTCTTCTGTCTCTAGAAGTCATAAGAGACGTAGGCACTCCTATGGTACTCGCCATAAGGATCGTGCTAGAGCTTTATCTTCAAGCTCGGATAGGAATGATAATCTCTCCATCAGGGTGGACAATAATGAATTTGAGGGTGAGAGCAGAGCTGGTTCACCCCATAAAGCCTCTTCTAATTTGGCAAAGAAAACTCGGTTTGACAGAGGTTCTTCCAATTCTGAAGAGGAAGAGGAAGGTATCATTTCTTTTGCCGAGGCAATTCAGGAGGTTATGAGCTTACTTCCCTCCGAATTTTGCCCCAGGAAGGAGTCCTCGGAGACTCTTCAGAGGCCTAGGTCCACACTGGATGCACTTAACCCTTCTGAGGATAAGAGCTCAGCTTCTCTCCCTCAGTCCTTATTGATCAAAGACGTTGTAAATGTCTTTCAATCACTGATCGATAAGAAGGTTAAGCTGGAACCTGGCTGGGTTACCAATAAATCTCTGGAGAGAGATCTTGGTATAAACGTGAAACATTACCGGTCACACGGTCAGTTATTTCCCGACAGTGTTCCTAAAATTGATAAAGATGCTTCTCTACTGGATCTGATATCCTCTGGGAATGCCATTTTGCCAGTAAAGAGTTTGGAGACTATGGAGCGTCAAGCTAGGAACATGGTTTCCATTAACTCTTATGCAGACCTTTTCACTGCTGCTTCAGTTCAAGCATTGGAGTCAGACAACTTGGATGCTCCGATGCTGAAGAGGTTACTCAGCTCTATTGTTAGTTGCTTGAAGCACTCTTCCTCTATGGCAGTGATTTTGGCAGTCGAACTCCTGCAAGCTAGAAGGGAGGCTGCCATTGAAAAGTCTAAGATTCTGACGGAAGCCACGAAGACTAAGCTTCGCTCGGTTCGATCTCAGCTGAATCCCTCTTTGGTGGAATGATTACTGATTTTCAGAAACTAAATTCTGAATCTCAACAGCAGAGTTTCATTGCTTCCTCTGTTGCACAGAGTAAGCAGGCTTCTACTTCTGGCTTTAAGATTCCTAAATGCCAAAAGAAGTCTGTACACAGGGATTCATCTTCCTCTGCTAGACCTCCCAATCATAAGAATAGAGGTGGTCCTAGGAGAGGCTCTCGCCGTGGAGGCTCAAGCTCTCGAGGAAGGGATCAGTACACCCCCTCCCGAGGAGGTGCCTCTAACGTTTCTCGACAATGATACACTCCCTCCACTGTCCCTTTCAAGAAAGGACCTTCCAGTAGGAGGACGGTTGGCCCACTTTCAAAATCGTTGGGGAGAAATAACAGAGGACTCAGGGGTCCTCTCTGTTGTAAAAAAAGGGTACAAAATACCTTTCATCAGCAAACCTCTTCTTTCTCCAACGCCAATCTAATTATCTTTCTTCATCAGACCGAAAGTCGGTCTTTGGAAGAAGAGGTCAACAAACTCCTACTCAAAGGGGCAGTGGAGATGATAGAGCTGGAAGGTCCAGGCTTTTATTCTCGTATTTTCCTAGTTCCCAAGAAAAACGGAAAATTACGACTTATAATAGATCTGTCCAGACTGAATACTTTTCTGGAAGTTCAGTCGTTCAAAATGGAGACAGCCAACAAAGTCAGACAGGCGATCCAACCCAACGATTGGGCGATCTCCTTAGACCTGACGGATGCATATCTACATGTTCCCATTCACAGACAGTCTCGGAAGTACCTCCGATTCTGTCTCAAGGGTCAAACTTATCAGTTCAAGGCTCTTCCGTTTGGCCTTGCAACAAGTCCGTATGTCTTCACCCGTTTGATGGTTGCTGTAGCATCTTATCTACGGAAGAGGGCAATTGTACTGTTTCCGTACCTGGACGACTGGTTGGTCAGAAATCAGATTCGTCAGGAAATTCTGAGAGATCGACAGTTTACAGTCAAGTTGATTACATCCCTAGGACTGATAATCAACGAAGAGAAGTCGGACTTAGTACCATCTCAGAACTTTGTGTTCATAGGAATGGAATTTTTTACACAAAGGAATATAGTTCGGGTGCCGTTAGACAGAATACAGGGCATTCTGGAACTATTACGATGGTTCAAGGTTCAAGAGCAGGTCTCAGCAAGAGTCTTTCTGTCTCTTCTGGGAAAACTCAGTGCAGCAGCCCAGTTTGTTGTACTGGGCAGATTGCACTTACGTCCGCTTCAAATGGCTTTGTTTGCTCAGTGGAAGCCTCATGCTCTTCCATTGGAGCATCCCATTCTTCTCAATGTTTCGATCAGGAAGCATTTAGAATGGTGGAACAACAAGGGTCGTTTCAGCTCGGGTGTAACGCTGAAACCGTCTCTTCCTACTCACACTCTGTTCACGGATGCGAGTCTCTCTGGATGGGGAGCCCATCTCGAACCGGAAGGACTTCTGTGTCATGGAGTCTGGCCTCCAGACCAATCAGTTCTTCATATCAATATCCTAGAGATGAAAGCAATATTGCTTGCTCTAAAACAATGTCATCAGTGTCACCAATTCAACAGTACTGATTGCCACAGACAACTCTTCAGTAGTTTCGTACCTGAAGAAACAAGGGGGCACCCATTCTCCGTCTCTGTGCATGGAGGTGTGGGATACACTCCTTTGGTGCAATCAGGAAGGCATAAATCTTCTGGTCAGACATATACCAGGGAAATCAAACATATTGGTAGACAGGCTAAGTCGTCTTTCCAAGCCAATTGCGACAGAATGGACCTTGGATCAGACGACTTGTAATTTAATTCTGTCGATGACGGGTTTTCCGAACATAGATCTGTTTGCAACTCGTCTCAACAAGAAACTGCCTCTCTATGTGTCTCCCATCCCAGACGAGAATGCTCTGGCGATAGACGCAATGTCAATGAACTGGGACGGAATGCATGCGTATGCTTTTCCTCCGTTTGCACTGATCCCGGCGATAATCAACAAGATTCGTCAACATCATTGCAACATTGTGCTGGTAGCTCCTCTTTGGGCCGAAATGTCTTGGTTTCCAGACATACTTCGGTTACTCGTAGCACCTCCAATTCGGATTCCCTCAGTGCAGAATTTGCTGACACAAGTAGGTCAGAAATTCGTTCGTCAAAACGTGGAAAGTCTAAAACTTCACGCTTGGAGTTTATCCGCCGATCCATTACGGATAGAAACTTTTCGGCGAATGTTGCCAGACACGCTGCTCAGGCAAGGCGATTGTCTACCAGGCGTGTTTATGACGCCAAATGGAAAGTCTTTTCCGATTGGTGTAGTCGCAGGGAAACTCATCCTTTCAATCCATCTCCGATGGAAGTAGCAGACTTTTTGCTACATTTATTCACGGAGAAAAAATGTCAAGTCAGTACTATCAAAGGTTACAGATCTACTATCTCTAATACTTTGAAATTCACATCTGACATAAACATTGGATCTGACCCTATCATTTCAGAACTTATAAGGTCATTTGAATTACAGAGGCCTGTTCAAAGGTCTTTAGCTCCGAAATGGGACCTTTCTTGTGTCCTTTCTTCATTATGTTCTGAACCGTATGAACCTTTGCATAAAGCTTCTAGGTTCCATCTCACTCTGAAAACAGTTTTTCTGCTTGCCATGGCAACAGCAAGACGTGTTAGTGAGATTCATGCTTTCTCCATGGATTCAGGACATCTCAGATTCAATCAGTCAGATGGTTCTGTTTCTTTAAGGACACAACCAGGTTTTTTGGCAAAAAATCAATTACCATCCATTTGCCCGGATGATATTTTGGTTCAAAATTTAGCCAGAACAGTTAAATTTAATGACTTTAACAGGTTTTTATGCCCGGTTAGGGTTTTAAAACGTTACCTGAAAGTGACTGAGCCTATCTGGAAAGACAGGAAAAGGCTTTTTCTTCCCTTGAAGGGAAATCACAATATTACCAAGGGATCTATCTCCGGATGGATTTCTTATACTATTAGATTAGCTTATAAGAAATTGTCTAAGTCTAAAATAGCTTTGCTTAAGATTAAGGCTCATGAGCTAAGGGCCCTTTCAACCTCTTGGTCTTACTTGAATAAAACCCCAGTTGAGGATGTTATCAAAGCTGCCGTGTGGTCCTCTTGTTCGACTTTTGCCAAGTTCTATTTACGAGACTTGAACACACAAGGAGAAAACCTACGACTGATGGGTCCATTGGTTTCTGCTCAAAAAGTGGTGGGGGGCCAGTCTGGTCTTCCTCATCCTCAATGCTAATCTGGAGACTATCTGCCGAGGCCTTGCAAGACACATTCAAAAGGTACTTGGAGCTGATAGTGATGTTCCAGGGATAGAAATGGTGGAAATTTAGTTTTCTTCCTCAATTTCCATTGTTTATCTTTTTAGAATCCTAAGTTTCTACAGGATTTATCCCTGGAATAAAGGATCGTTCTGTATGTGGTTGGAGATTCAGTGTTCTGCCAAGAAATTCAAAAACATGGGCCAATGGCCCATCAGACAGGAAATTGTCGGGCCATTTACAAAAAAGTGGGGCCATTCACCAAAAAAGCAGGGCCATTCACAAAAAAAAATCAATTTATACAAAGGGCCAGTATGACCTCTTGAAAGGGCCATTTATCAATCAATATTTTATTTCTGTCCGACTTTTAAATGTGGAAATACAATGTTAAACAGGTGTTGTAGACTTTGACATGAAAATCATGACCTTGCAGTCGGTACACAAAAAAAGATCAAACAGAATTTTTTTCTTGGCCTTCAGCTAAATGTGTCTCATTACTATTTTTAGCCTAAGGAAATATAATTTTGGGGAACACTGAAACATGGGTTGATCAAAAAGAGACAGATCAGCCTGCGCAGCCTGATCAGAACATTCGCTGTTGGCTCTACAATTAAGTAGGAATCTGTTACCATAAACAAATTATTATAAGAGCGTTGGGTATTATCAAACCAAAGGCAATATTTACGGCCACTGACACGTGACCAGTCCACAGGTGTCAGGTGTGAAAAACGTGTTGGATTAATTTTGAGAGGCTAAAAATATATATTGGGCTGCAGATTAATAGACTTCAAAGGAAAGCAACCGGATCAAGACATGATGACGGTTCGTTCCTCAAGAAAAAGGTGCGCCCGGCAATAATTTGGATGCGCCCACGGGCCCATGGATGTCAACTTTTCTGCGCCATACAGATTTTTTCCGCGCCAATGGCGCAAGGGCGCGGCCTTGGCAGATCACTGGAGATTCCATCCCGCCAAGGCTAATTCTGCAGTCATTAAGCCTGAGGTGGGTAGACGACAGTTAAAATTGAGTTTTTAAAAGTAAAACTTATTTTAACTAGGATACCCACCTCAGGCTTAAGGCAGATGGCCCACCTCCCTAACCCCTCCATCTAGAGGGCAAGGGAATTCTGATTAATCCGTGATTCTCGGGCGCTTTCCCACGCTTTTGTCACTGGGTAATTACCGGTACCGGTTCTACGAAGTACCGAAACATACAGAACGAACCATAAATTTCTTTGCGGGGAATAAGGGAAATGCAGTCATTAAGCCTGAGGTGGGTATCCTAGTTAAAATAAGTTTTACTTTTAAAAACTCAATTTTACCCTGGGATAGAAATTTATGTTCTGACCCTGGTGTTCCGACCCCAAATCGAATATAACCGCGTGTTTGATAAATGCACTGGTTGATTAGGCCAATACAAAATATATGTGTGGTTCCGGTTTCCCGACCGTGCCTAGCTTTTTCCCGCCGACCCTAATTATTTTTTCTATCATGAATATTCCAAACATTTTATGTGCAAAAACGGTCTTTCAATTTTTCATGGTTAAAGTATTTAAGTACATATTCATTAAAAAGCGCTTTCATTAAAGGACAATCTGGTCGTATTTACGCATGAAAATGGTGTGCGTCTGCCCCCACCCCCCAAAAAAAACATCAAAAACATCCGTGTTTGTCTCTAAATAACTGTGAGCCTAGAATAACAAGATGTGTTTGTGAAACACCGATGCCCCCGGACAGCGCCTGTGCAATATGAAAGCCCCATCACTAAAGTATGTCATGGTTGAGGCCACAAGGTCACGAGGTAAAAAATTATGGTACCACTGGAAAGGTCTTGTGAGAAAGAATACACGTGAAATATGAAAGCTCTATCACTTACCAATCAAAAGTTATGGACTATATTAAAGTTTTTAAAAAGTAGGTCAAACATCAAGGTCAAAGTCACAAGGTCAAAAGTTATGGTACCACTAGAAAGGTCTTGTGACAAGGAATGCACATGTGAAATATGAAAGCCCTACCATGTACCAATCAAAAGTTATGACCAATGTTAAAGTTTTTAAAAAGTAGGTCAAACATCAAGGTCAAGGTCATGAGGTCAAAAATTATGGTACCATTAGAAAGGTCTTGTGACAAGGAATGCACGTGAAATATGAAAGCTCTACCATTTACCAATCAAACGTTACGGCCAATGTTAAAGTTTTTAAAAAGTAGGTCAAATGCCAAGGTCAAGGTCATGAGGTCAAAAATTATAGTACCAATAGAAAGGTCTTGTGACAAGGAATGCACATGTGAAATATGAAAGCTCTATCACTTACCAATCAAAAGTTATGGCCAATGTTAAAGTTTTTAAAAAAGTAGGTCATATGCCAAGGTCAAGGTCATGAGGTCAAAAATTATAGCACCAATAGAAAGGTCTTGTGACAAGGAATGCACATGTGAAATATGAAAGCTCTATCACTTACCAATCAAAAGTTATGGCCAATGTTAAAGTTTTTAAAAATGAGGCCAAAAGTAGGTCAAATGTCAAGGTCCAAGGTCACGAGGTCAAAATTTATGGTACCTCTTGAAAGGTCTTGTGACAAGGAATGCACATGTGAAGTATGAAAGCTGTACCACTTACCATTCAAAAGTTATGCCCAATGTTAAAGTTTTTGCAGACGGAGAAACGGACAAACGGACAAACAGACAAACGGACAAACAGACAAACGGACAAACAGACAAACGGACAAACAGACGGACAGACCAAAAACTATATGCCCCCCAGAATCTTAGATTCCGGGGGCATAATAAAAATGCATATCGTAAGCATCACTATTTAAAAGCTGTTTTTTATCAATTGTCGCGAACTGTCAGTTAACTGTAAGTGGCCTGTGCTAATCAATAACAATTAGCCAGTTACAGTTAAAAAGGGGTCAGGGATATGGCACGTTGCTACTTCTGAAGAAGCCGACGCTTTGAAGTAACCCATAATTATAATCCAAAATCTCCAGTTCTTAGCACATTCAAGACCGTTCATGCAAGCCAATAGAACCACCACCTGAAACAAAATAAATAAGGAAAAACTACTACCAGAGGGTTAAACGTCTGTTGTCTCCTGTGATCAACAGGTGAGTGAGTTTTAGTTTTACGTCCCACCAACAGCTAAGGTCATACGGAGACGGGACCTCGGTTTAAAGACTCATCCGAAAGTCTGGAGAAGCCCGGGATCGATCCTGCGATTCCTGGTTTACAAGGCGAGTAGCGTAACCACTGCACCACGGAGGCTTCTATCTGATCAACAGGTATTTTCCATGTATCGGTAAGAGAGGCAAAATTAGGAAGCGGTCGGAACCCACAAATTTTGAATGCAATTTGTTTTCGGAAGCGCAAGATGCATAAAACCCATGTCTCGGACGCATAAAAAAGGACAATGGCGCACATTTCTTGCGGTATGCAGGCCGTGGCGGTATGACCCCTCTCAATAATCAGATTACTTTGGTGACAATAAAAATTATCCAAATCATGTTTTACCACCTGTAGCGATAATCAGACAAGTGTGCACGCTTCAACAAACATAAATAATGCAGACAGCTTGTGTAAATCTCTCAAGTATTTTCACTATCTCCATGAACAGAAAGCTAAACCTCCACAGATGCGCAGGATGGTCGTAGTCTTCGCTGGTCACGCATATATAGTTTTTTGTCATGCCGCGCTTAATTTCCCGCCGTCATTTTGAACGTGCATTTGTTGCAGTCTGAAATTTTCCCACGTTTTTCAATAACACGTAATCGATAGTTTGCCTACACGGTCTTCGCATCCAATTTTTGGAAAACATGACAGTAAAACTGTGCGACAGGTGAAGTCCCAGATCAGCCTGCGCAGTCTTATCAGTCTTTGCTCTTTGTTCAAACCCGTTGTAGTATGGCTTCTGGGATATGCCGAGAGCAGCAAAAGAAGAGCTCGATGTACAGGCTGATCTTACGTTAAAAGAATTTTTTTTTCGTGAGTGCAGGAAGCAGTTTAACCTGTTGTAATATATGTCCGACAAAGACGGTAGTTAATGAGCTAGGATGTCATATGGTGGTGACATCAGAAATGCTTTCCGAGAAATGCACTGAATGCGTTTGCGCGCACAGAAAAGACTCAGATCAGCTTGAAGTTCTGGACAGTCTGATCTGAGTTTATTGTTTTAGGTTTCATTTCTCGGAAAGTTTAGACACTCGCCGATCAGACTGGCCGCATATGCACATGATAACACTGCTCAGGTAACCTTTCACACCTAATCGTTTAATTGGTATCACCTACATGTTCACTGGTCATCAAATCTTAAAGTGAGATAATTTGGAACAATAAACAGCCGGATTAGCGGTAAACCATCAAACAGGCAACAATCTATTGCTAACAAGAAATATCTTTAAAAAAGATATGCGGCGTAGATTTAATTGGAAGGTTGTTTAGAAACCAGTGCTTTAGCTGAAGTGCACGACCCGCCGGATGCTTTTAGCTTGATGAGTGTTACCATATATGGGTATGGTGGCCATTTTGGTCATGTGACCTGGACCTAAAACGGTTCCCCCAATAAATGCGCCTTATCGTAAGGAGCAAAAATATATCTAATACTTTAGTACTGTATTCCTAATCGTTTGCAGGATAAAATGAATTCTCACTTTTCCAATACAAAAGCATATGTGTCAAAGTTTGACCTAGGCACAAAGAAGGTCAAGGTCAACCCAGGGTCACCATTTTAGCAATTTATGATGGGCCTACGTCCCAGATGTTATTTATCAAGTTTCGTGGAAATCTGCCAAGTGGTTCTGGAGAAGACTATTTTGAAGGATTTTTACCATATATGGCTTGGCGGCCATTTTGGCGAGGCTATACTAAATGGAATGTAATATTTCGCAAGTTCATTGGTTAGACCTCATTGATACTATCAGTATGCCAAAAATTGTTTAAATATTCCAAGCGGTTAAGTCACTATCACCAATTTTCACAAACGGGTTACGGACAGACGGACAGACAGACAGACCATATATGGCTTGGCGGCCATTTGGGTCATGTGACCTGGACCCCATGAACAAATTTTGGTTTCCCCCTTCCCATAGAGGCTCCATATGAAATTTGACTTCAATCGGCCCAACGGTTTCTGAGGAGAAGCAGTTCGAAAATTTTCACATTTTTTCGCCTCGGCCTATACTAAATGGAATATAATATTTCGTAAGTTCATTGGTTAGATCTCATTGATATCTATCAGTATGCCAACAATTGTTTAAATATTCCAAGCGCTTAAGTCACTATCACCAATTTTCACAAACGGGTTACGGACGGACAGACAGACTGACAGAATGACACGGTGATTTTAGGGCACTCTTAGAAAATCAACCGACTTCAGTCGGTCGCTTTTTCTGCGGGTCGTGCAATATGAGCTACAATAGTGACAGCAACAATTGTCTAGCTATGAACTGGTTTACTGTATTCAAACAATTCAGATGTCACGCGAGGAAAATAGCTTTGCAGAGGGCGGTGTCCCGCCTGTTTGAGCTAAGGTCAATGTAAAAGGTCAAGGTTAAAAACATGACCTCATTTCAAGAGCATATGATCTCAAGTGTATGCACCACAAATAAGAAAACGTTATCATTTACTGTTTTTGAACACAAATTCTAGGGTTAACATTTCGGGTTGTCGCTATGGTGAACGTAAACGCATAGGCGGACGAACAAACGGACGAGCAGACAAACGGACGGAAACTTGATCTTATGTGCACCTAATTAAAACTCAGATTACACTTATTCCTTTTCAGAATTTATATAACATTAATGATATTCGAAAATGTCCATTTTATGTTAAAATGGAGGACATAAAGTATGCTGAAGACAAATGATACACTGCAACTTTTATTTAGCATATATTGTAAATTAAACATCTGTCAATTTGTAATGCGGTTATTACATGTTTTTGTCATGCTATATCTCTTTATTGGTTTCATTGGGCAACAGGGCTTGGGTGTCATTTCATCTCAATGTCGGGTAAAGATCCCACAAACTTGGAAGAAACGTCTCCAAAATGACCTACACAGTGTTGATGGGACGTTAAACCTCAAATCAAACAAACAATTCCTTTTGCAGAAAATTCTTCCTTTCGCGAAATGGTTCCTTTCGCTATATAGACCAACCACGTGAAATTAGGTCAAAATAGCTATTCACCGCAGCAGTTACAGAATTCACTAGAAACACAATTATACATATGACGTATGGTCATCAAAGGACAAGACGGTGAGCAAGCCGAAACTGTATATATTTTTCATTCATGTCTCACATAAAAAACGAAACATTTCCTAGGTTAAAACTTCAGTAAACTGTCGTACTTTTGAGTAGATTTATTTATGCAGATCATTGACCAATGAAATGGTCATCTCCTTGGACATGTGGTTTTATTGACCAATGGAATAACGAAAAATGTAGGACAAAAGCAAAACCATAACGGCTACGCCGTAAAAAAAGTGTCTAAAATATCCATTCTTTAAACAGGCATGACGTTGTTATATTTTGGTCATTTGATTTGAGGTTTAATGTTCCCGTCAACACTGTAAAGGTCATTTTGGAGATGTTGCTTCCAATGCTGTAGGACTTTTACCCGACATTGAGATGAACAGACTCAATAAAACCGAGTCTGCTATTTTCGTTTATTTGGTGTATTCTTTGCTTCCGGAGGATCTAACTATTCAGAACTTATTTATCCCCGCTCACCCTTGCATGCCCCTAGTTAAAGGGGAAAGCAGACTTAACTGGGGATATATTTTTTCCCAATCTCTGCTCCAGAACATACATGTACATTGTGGTTTCTTATTACAACCACCTCAATGGCATGGTTCTACTGAGTTTCCACACTATACAAGTTTGGATTGAAGTCATGAAAGAGGCGGTTAGGGAAACATTCAACTATGATGTAGTGCACACATGTGTGTAGAAATGTTGTTTATGTTTTTTGTGCAATCAAGATCAGGAACTTAACTTTTCAAAGTGAAGGATTTTGGACTCCTGTTTTCAGAATCATTGTGAGTTCTATCTATCTATCTTGGCCCCGCCCATAGGGGCTTGAAGAAATATATGGGCTGCTCGATGCTTCCACGCAGAGCTGAATCAGGCCCGCACACTAGTACTGGTAAACCGCTTGGAGGATCTAAGCCTGTCCAGGAACCGCGGTGCGAGGCGGACCATCCATGCTAATAAACCCTATTGGTTTCATTGGGTGACAGGGCTTGAGATGCCATTTCATCTCAATGTCGGGTAAAAGTCCCACAAAATTGGAAGCAACGTCTCCAAAATGACCTTTACAGTGTTGACGGGGACGTTAAACCTCAAATCAAACAAACAAACAAAATCTATCTATCTATCTATCTATCTATCTATCTATCTATCTATCTATCTATCTATCTATCTATCTATCTATCTATCTCTATCTATCTATCTATCTATCTATCTATCTATCTATCTATCTATCTATCATGTTCAGCTTTAAGACCAAGTAAGACAGATACAAATGGCACAAGGACTACGATTTGAAAAGTCTATATAAAATAGCTTCTGCTGGTGCTAATTGCTGGATGTTTAATTTGCAGCATTAAGCCGTTATAAGAAACTTTCTGATCTCCGTTTACTCTGTCATTACATCTTGATCTTTTGAACGTTTATATTTATCTTCAATGTATATATGGTACAATAACAGTTACAACACTATTCAAGATAAAGCAACCTTCACTAGAACAACAAGTCCCAAAGGCTGACCTTTTGTAAAAGGCACAGGATGTCCAATCAAAATACTTTGTTCTGACTGAAGAACACCCTAATTTTTGTAACAATTAGGACAATATGGATGAAAACTAAGCATTATGTATTATACTTTTATTTGTTTACAATGTTTTCAAGTACAATTATACAACAAAAGCAAAACAATATAACAAAAGTAAGTGCAGTGTGTAGCATAGTATAGAAGGTGAGAAAAAAAAAATAAAAATAAAAAATAAAATAATTTTCCTACCTACCTACCCTATTTTTGAAAACCATGTAATAGGAACCACACATATAGTTTGTTTTGGCCTTACAACCTCATGTGCGGCGTCGTCATGTGTGACGTCACTAAACATTCCTGTTGTGTCATCACAAAATGGCGGACGTCGGTAACCGAAGTGAACGCAGCATTAAAAATTCGCAATAGAAATGGAAGGTATAAAAGAAAAAGAATCCAATATGGGTGTGAGGGGTGGATAGAAAAATCTGTCCCTCGGGATCACTGTCCAGCATCACTCGGCAAGCCTCGTGATGCTGGACAGTGTCCCTCGGGACGGATTTTTCCAATCCACCCCTCACACCCATATAAGATTCTTATATGCTTCCATGCAGGTCTGAGACTGTCCCTGCATATCAACCATGTTGCTTTGTTAGGGTGGCAGGACTTGAGATGTCATTTCATCTCGATGTCGGGTAGAAGTCCCACAAAGTTGGAAGCAACATCTCCAAAATGATTTACATCGTGTAGCAAACAATCAGTGCTGACCAAGATCAGACTGCTCCTGAAGGACTGGTGTGACTTTTCCTTTACATAACCCCAGTCTGTAAAGACAAAGTCAGGCATAGCTTCAAGTGGGTATTTAAATGATAGTTTTCCCTACTTCTCCTAACCCATTTTATGCGGGGAAACCCCTAAAGGGGTTCTGTAGCAAACAGTGCGGGCCCAGATCAGAAGCCGCAGAATGCGGCGTCTGATCAGGGCCCGCACTGTTTGGTAACAGAATTTTCCTTCAAAAATAGAATAAAAATGAAAAAAAAATAGGCCTGACACCCCTTATATGACAAATGGACTTGTCCATCATATAGCAATGGAAGAGTTCACTACCATACAATGGGCTAATAAACCTATGATGTGGGTATTCAGATATGATGGGTATTTGGTGATACATGTTTTGTTTGATTTGAGGTTTAACATCCCCGTCAACACTGTAAAGGTCATTTTGGAGACGTTGCTTCCAATTTTGTGGGAATTTAACCCGACATTGAGATGAAACCAATAGGGTTTATAAGCATGGGCGGTCCGACACACACCGCTTTGCCTACGCAGGCTTAGATCCTCTAAGCGGTCCACCAGTACTCGTGTGTGGGTCAGATTTAGCTCTGCATGGAAGCCTCATGCAGCCCATATATTTCTTCATGCCCCGATGGGTGGGCCGATTGATGATACATGTAATGGCATGCTAAGTTTCCTTATTTCTCTTAGTAAACCTGCTTAGCCCATTAAGTACCGGACACCCCAAAATGGGTACCTGGGCAAACAGTGCAAGCCCAGCTCAGACACCGCAGAACACGGCGTCTGATCAGGGCCTACACTGTTTGCAAAAAGTTCACACATTTTCCAAATAGATTTTGAAGAAAAAACAACCTGACACCCCTAAATTCTGAAAGGGACTTCTGCTATATACAAGGAGGAAGATTCCATTTGGTGCAAAAAGGGTTAAGTACCGGACATCCCAAAATACGTACCTGGGCAAGCAGTGCAGGCCTAGCTCAGACCCCGCAGAACGCAGCGTCTGATAAGGGCCTACACTGTTTGCAAAAAGTTCAGCCAATTTCCGAATAGATTTTGAAGAAAACACAACCCAACACCCTAAATTTTGTAAGGGACCTTTGCTATATATAAGGAGGAAGATTCCATGTGGTACAAAAAGGGTTAAGTACCGGACCAGGGACTGACAAATCCACTGCCCGGCCGCCCGGGACAAGTCCGAAATCGCGCCGGGCAGGTGCACTTTGACATTTCGACCCCCGGTCGGGCAAGTGCGAAAAATCGTCTACAATCTTCAGTCTTTTGGGTCCTTAAATACAGTAAACCAGTAGGTAAATCACAATAATTCCGGCTTTGTCGGCAATTCAGAGATGAAACCATCCATGTTTTTATAACGGTTCATTTATGACACTATTGTTAATCCCTGTCATATAATTACCAATTAAACATGATTGCCCGGCGGCGCGTGTCTTTCATTTCTGGTGTAGTGTGTAACGCCAGCGCTATCGATAAGCTTGACAAGGTGTGAAAATACTTGATCAATGTGAAAATGATTTAATAGCTCCTAAGACGATTTGCTACATCTTACGGTAGTAAAAACGGCTCGTGAATGGTTATGTTTTGGCGCCAAATAGCAGACGCTGGCGGAAAAAAAGTCGTATGTTTTAATGTGGTAACCGCGGATTAGTTGTGCCTCTATCCACAACCGTTTAGCTATCGAGAAAATATTTTTTACCGGTTCCAAACATTTTTTATGAAAGAGATAGGCCCCATTAAAAAAAAACAATGACTTAAACGCGTGCGGTGTTGCTGGGGTCAGATGACGTCATTTACTGATCGCGTGCAGAAAAATGGGAGTGGTGGTTTGTGGACGACGATTTGGATGGCGGAAATGATGATCGCATTGAACTTGCTTGTAGGGTGGGTGTGAACGTTTGGGTTCGTTTGTGATAGAGTGGGTTCTCGTCTTCTGGTTGGATCATTAAATCCAAGCTAAACTAGAGCTGTCAGTGAAACTGACTAGGGCCCCGGCAGCGCTATCAGAGGAGTAGGAAAATGTTGATGTTAAAAAACTGGAAAGAACAAGGAAATGAAAGAACATACCCCAAAGAATCATTTTGAACATGATTACTCGGTTTTAGACCTTTGGCCAATGTAGAAGTTTTTTAATACGGCTGTGGGTCTTGCGTGTGACACTTCATCACATTATGGTTAACATTTCTGCCAAGTAATATTTAAATCCATCCAGGAATAATAACAAAGTTATTAATTGGACACAGGAAAGACTCTTTTTTGACCTTTAACCTCTAAGTATGACCTTGACCTTTGAGGTACGGACATGAGTCTTGCGCGCAACACTCCATCACATTATGGTTAACATTTCTGCCAAGTAACATTTAAATCCATCCAGGAATAAGAAAGTTATGGAGGATAAAAAAATGTGTGGACGGACGGACGGACAGACAGACAGACAGACAGACAGACAGAGTGATTACTATAGGGCACCCACACTTTCAGTGCGGGGCCCTAATAAACTGCATTCTTTTAATCTTTTATCTCGTTGCCCTGACACTTCTATTCTTTTGAGTAGATCTATATAGGCTGCAGCTCGTGTTTATCATGCGTGTCAAGCTAAATGAGTTTATATTTATAACTGTATCTTAAATTGCTAATCGGTTAAGGTATTATGTCAGCAATTAACTTGAAAGGTGCCGTTAATGGCTGTGACAACAACAGTATTTTCTACCGTATTACTGCACAGAGGGAAATAAATAGAAGTGAATGCAATGATCAGGAATCGATACAATTAACCCTGAGCTCCCATCAGAGACATCGAAGGGAAATAAACACTAACATGAAATAAACTAGACCCTAATGGAAAGTGGTTGTGCTTGAAACTTGACAGAAACCTTGAATTATATTTATAAATGTTGGTCGTCATCATCGTCACCATTATCACCCCCCCCCCCCTCCCCCCCGCCCACACATCCAACCACACTTTGAGTTCCAAAATCCTGGGCAAGTAGGATTTTGAGCTGGGCAAGTGCAAAAATATTTTACTTGCCCGGCGGGCAAGTGGAAAATTTTTGGATTTGTCAGGCCCTGCCGGACACCCCAAAATGGGCACCTGGGCAAAAAAGTCCAGGCCCAGCTCAGACGCCGCAGAATGTGGCGTCTGATCAGGGCCTTCACTGTTTGCAAAAAGTTCAGTCATTTTCCGAATAGATTTTGAAGAAAACACAACCTGACACCCCTAAATTTTGAAAGGGACTTCTGCTATATATAAGGAGGAAGATTCCATTTGGTACAAAAAGGGTTAAGTACCGGACACCCCAAAATGTGTACCTGGGCAAACAGTTCAGGACAAGCTCAGATGCCGCAGAATGTGGCATCTGATTAGGGCCTACACTGTTTGCAAAAAGTTCAGTCATTTTCCAAATAAATTTTGATGAAAATGCAACCTGAAACCCCTAAATTTTGAAAGGGACTTCTGCTGTATATAAGGAGGAAGATTCCATTTGGTACAAAAAGGGTTAAGTACTGGACAGCCCAAAATAGGTACCTGGGCAAACAGTGTAGGCCCAGATCAGATGCCGCATTCTGCAGAATGTGGCATCTGATTAGGGCCTAAGTCATTTTCCAAATAAATGTTGAAGAAAACACAACCTGACACCCCCAAATTTTTAAATGGACTCCTGCTATATATAAGTTGGAAGAGTCCATTTGGTACAAAAAGGGTTAAGGATGGGCTCGAAATTAGTGAAATAAATGAAATGTCTAAAAAGTGAAATAAGTGTAATAAATGAAATAAGTGTAATAAGTGAAATAAGTGTAATAAGAGTGAAATAAGTGTAATAAGAGTGAAATAAGTGTAATAAGTGAAATAAGTGTACTAATATTGAAAAGGCTGTAAAACCAAAAATAAGAAAACCATACCAAACTTATCTTCTTTTACTCTATATCTGAAGCTGTTTGCATAGGTGTTTATAACTTGACTTTTAGCTTTGACTATGCATAAAACTTGTGTACACATCAATGTGCTGCCGAACATGAAAACTCCTTCCTTTGCAAACAGTATAGATCCAGAAGCCATCTGATCAGGATCTACACTGTCATTCAGTTTGTTAACTGAGTACTTCATTATATCAAATAAATTGATTGGTTGGTTTGAACCTCACTAGGGTCACCTGCTTTCAGGTGGGGAATGTGATCCTATGTTACCTGTCAAGGATAAAAAAAATATGTTGTACTGCACATTTTGTATGTATTGTTGCAATGTTTGCCAAAGAATTCTTTTGCGGCAGATTTGGAGAAATTCTGATATTAAGACCACCTAAAATTAAGACAAATTATTACTTTAACTCTTATCTTGCTGTTCAAGACAACCCCTATCTTTGGAAACAGTGTAGATCCAGATCAGATGGCTTCTGAAGAAGCCATCTGATCAGGATCTACACTGTTTGACATTCAGTTTATGAATTTGTAGGAATAAATTACATGAAGACATCTGATTGGTTCAAAGTCAGAAATGGGTGTGGCTTAACTGAATATTCAGCAAGAGAAGGGTTAAAACCATATTTAAAAGGTTTCAGGTACATTTCTTTGTGATTTCTACCCGTACGTACATCAACTGTGCTAATGTGGAAGAACAACCTTTGGGACTGTTCAAAAGTGGTCTTAAAGACCACTTTTGAACAGTCCCAAAGGTGGTCTTAATATAGGAATTTTACTGTATTTACATAATTATGACGTCATCAGACGTGCACTTCTGCATGCACTACGTTGACCAGGGTGTTCATTCATCGGGAAAATGTTTATATCATCTCAGAATGAGAGTTTTATAATGGAAAAAACAAATAAACAAGGTCGGAAGATAAGTTGAAAGTGATGTCAGCGAATGTTTTTGTTATTGAGCATTGCCCACTGTTATCAAAAGGTAATTATGCTTCGGTAATGATAATTATAAAGGTATAGCCTGTCTTGCCAGCCAATGATGTGTATGATAATGGTAAGGGTGCAACCTGTCAAACCTACCCAGTGTTAGTATACTCTTTTGCGTCACTGTCTACGAGGGTAGGCTGAAAAGTTCTGAGCCTGACCAAGATCCAATGGTTTGTCCATGCTGAAAGTGCCTTATTTTTCAACATAGTCTCCCTTCCTGTCCACACACTTCCTCCAGCGATGCTGGAGTCCTTGACTCCCAGTGGTATAGAAGGTCTCATCTTGGTCCCTGAAAAACTCCTCCGCAGCAGCTATCACCTCCTCGTCTGACTGATAATGCTGCCCAGCAAAATGCTTTTTCATGTTTGGAAACAGGAATCTGATGGAGCTAGATCAGGTGAATACGGAGGGTGATCGACAAGTGTGAAGCCTCAGTCATGCACAGCAGCCATTGCGACAACAGATTTATGAGCAGGCGCATTGTCCTGATGGAACAAGACCCCTTTTGTCAATTTTCCGGGTCGTTAAGCCTGAATTGCTTTTCGCAATTGTTTTAGCATAATTATCCTCATTAATTGTTCTACCCTTTTGAAGGTAATCTATGAAAAGTCCTCGAAACACTGATACCATCACCTTCCCTGCAGAGGAGATGACCTTTGCCTTCTTTGGAGGGGGGTGAGCCAGGGTGCTTCCATTGCATGTATTGTCATTTGGTTTCTGGCTCAAAGTGATGAACCCAACACTCATCCTGAGTGACAAAACGGTCAAGAAAACCATCTTGGTCTGCTTCAAAAATAGCCAAGTTGGCTTGTGACAGGTTCAGTCTGGTCAACTTTCGGTCGGGCCCCAAAAGCCGTGGCACCCATCTGGCGGAAACCTTCGACATTCCTAATTCACTGTGTAGAATGTTCTCTACTCCTTCACGGGAGATGCCAACAGTGTTAGCTAACTGATTCACAGTTAAACGGCTTTCATCCATCACCGCCCTGTGCACTTGGCTGATTGTTTCCTCAGTTGTTGCCGTTGTGGGTCTTCCACACCGGTCATCATCTTCAGGGCTGTCCTTGCCCATCTTAAAATTTGCTGCCCACCTTTTCACGGTTGCATACAAAGGAGCATCATCCCCTAATGTAGCAACCATATCGGCATGAATGTCCTTAGGAGCTAACCCCTTTTTATGGAGGTACTTAATGACACCACGATGCCAGATTTTGTCCATTTTCTCAAAAACGTGCCAGTATCAATTTTCAAAGTCTAGAATTTCTACGTTAGTGCAGGTTTTGTTTGTTTGATTTGAGGTTTAACGTCCCCGTCAACACTGTAGAGGTCATTTTGGAGACGCTGCTTCCAATTTTGTGGGACTTTTACACGACATTGAGATGAAATAGCATCTCAAGCCCTGTCGCCCAATGAAACCGATAGGGTTTATCAGCATGGACAGTCCGCCTCGCACCCCGGTTCCTGGACAGGCTTAGATGCTCTAAACAGTTTACCAGTACTAGTGTGCGGGCCGGATTCAGCTCTGCGTGGAAGCATCATGCAGCCCATATATTTCTTCAAGCCCCTATGGGCGGGGGCCAACGTTAGTGCAGGTAAACTTGAACTCATTTGAGTCAAATCAAGTAATAAAGGTTTGGATTTAATGAATACAAAATTTCATGGCTGTTCGATGCCTGCTTCTTGGTCAGGCTCAGAACTTCTCAGCCTACCCTCGTGTTTATCCTCTGACAACAGTATCAATTGAATTATAAACAAATAAAAGTCTTTTTATTCATTTATTGGCTGGAAATTATGGTGGTGCATGAAATTATATTGCTTTTGTTTCTCATCAACTGTGCATTAAATCCATGATGGCAGACATTGCAGTCCAGCAAAAGCAAACATGAGAGGGTAACATTTTTTTGGGCTCACAGGGTTTATGAAAAATAATTGCCCTGGTGCTGTCCAATCAAAAGCCTTCAATTTTCTCTGCAGTATAACAAGGGGGCCTTGTATTTAAAACCAGGCCGCACATAGAATGAAGTTCGATAGAAATCAAAAGATGTCCAGTCAAAAGCCTTCAATTTTCTCTGCAGTATAACAAGGGGCATTGTATTTAAAACCAGACTACACATATAATGAAGTTCGATAGAAATCAAAAGATGTCCAATCAAAAGCCTTCAATTTTCTCTGCAGTATAACAAGGGGGCCTTGTATTTAAAACCAGGCCGCACATAGAATGAAGTTCGATAGAAATCAAAAGATGTCCAGTCAAAAGCCTTCAATTTTCTCTGCAGTATAACAAGGGGCATTGTATTTAAAACCAGACTACACATATAATGAAGTTCGATAGAAATCAAAAGATGTCCAATCAAAAGCATTCATTTTTCTCTGCAGTATAACATGGGGCATTGTATTTAAAACCAGACTACACATATAATGAAGATCGATAGAAATGAAAAGCTGTCCAATCAAAAGCATTCATTTTTCTCTGCAGTATAACATGGGGCATTGTATTTAAAACCAGACTACACATATAATGAAGATGGATAGAAATGAAAAGCTGTCCAATCAAAAGCATTCATTTTTCTCTGCAGTATAACATGGGGCATTGTATTTAAAACCAGACTACACATATAATGAAGATCGATAGAAATGAAAAGCTGTCCAATCAAAAGCATTCATTTTTCTCTGCAGTATAACATGGGGCATTGTATTTCAAAACAGGCTTCACATATAATGAAGATCTAAGAAATCAAAAGCTGTCCAATCAAAAGCATTCATTTTTCTCTGCAGTATAACAAGGGGCATTGTATTTAAAACCAGGCTACATATATATTGAAGATCAGTTATCAATTGTCTTCAATACGTCCCAACATTCTGTCACGGAATATAATTGGTCAGTATGTTTACTATTAGCGGACTGTTATTTTTCTTTGGCTATTTCTTATTGGACGGGTTTTTTAAAAAAAAATCCGTCCTTTGAAATAGCGATGTCCGGGCGGGCGGGCGTCCTGCGGGCGGGCGGGCGGGCGTCGTCCCAGGTTTTCCTTTTGGTTAACCTTTTTTTCAAAGTGATATTTTTCATCTATTCTGTAGCAGATTGTTTTAATATCAGGACTGATGCATAAGTGGAGGTACCGCTTTCATGTATTATCCATAAATGGCGCAAAAGACTAAAATTTTGGCGGAAATTGTCATTTTTCAAACTTGTGTTTTTCAGGTTTACCTTTTGGTTAACCTTTTTTCAAATGCCAGTGTAGTGGATAGAGTGCTGGACTACGAATCCTATTGTTGACTATGAATCTGGGGGGCGTGAGTTCAAACCTCGGTGGAGACATTTTTTTTTTTTTTTTTTTTTGTTCTTTTTTTTTTTTCTTTCTTTTTTCATTCTTTTTTTTCTTTATTTTTCTTTTCTTCTCCATAAACAAATATGAACAATTATTATCTTCCTCCCCTGATAGTTGCTAGTAATAATACATACATGCATGCACAGGCATGGAATTTTCTTTTTCTTTTTTTTTTTTTTTTTCGTTCTTTTTTTAGCTCACCTGAGCACGACCGTCGTCCGTCAACAATTTCTTTAAACGACATCTCCTCCTGGGATAATGGCCCGATTTCAAAATTATTTTACAGAAATGTTCATTATGTGACCCTTTTTCAAAATCGCTAAAATCAGTGTCCACCAGAGCTAAAAATAGAAAAAAACTAACTTTATTTTTTTTTCTTCTTAAAACACATAAACAAATCATACCCCCCCCCCCCCCCCCCTAATCCACAAAAAGTTGTTACTGGGTTAGGATATTGCATTTGTACTGTACATACATGCATACTTAGTTTTACATACATACCCTACCCACCCCACCCTACCCTAGCATACCCTACCCCACAACCCCACCCCACCCCCATCCCAAAACAACCCCAACAATCCACCCCCAACCCCACCCCATCCCACCACTCCCCACCTTACCCAACCTCACCCCATCCCACCCACCCAGGCCCACCCCTACCCCACAACCCCACCACACCCCATCCCACCCCACACCCCACCCCACCACAAATTCCACGCCGTCCCACCCGACTCCTAACCCATCCCACCCCACCCCACCCTACCCCACACCAGCACACCCCACCCTACCCCACCCATGCCACCACCATCCTAACCGTACTGAAAAAAAAAACCCGTCCATAATGCCATTAGGCATTTTTCTTGTTCCAATTTTTCGAGTTATAATAACATTTTAGCCTGTTTTTGCCGGTAAGTGGCTTCATTCATAAAAGTGCACCACATTGACCTGATAAAGCTCACTTTTCCTGAGATAGCATATCTTTATCAGGCCAGTGTGTTACAATTTAATAAACAGTGAAATTCCGCTTTTAGACCACCTAAAATTAAGACAAATTATGCTTTCAAAAGCATATTTAGAAGGTTTTAGGTACATTTTCTTAGTGTTTTCTATATCCAATCTTCTCATGTTGGAGACCACCTTTGGGACTGTTCAAAAGTGGTCTTAAAGACCACTTTTGAACAGTCCGAAAGGTGGTCTTAATACAGGAATTTTACAGTATATAGGGGCTAACTGATATATGTACCATTTTGTATTTGTAGGACCATGTTATTGGGCAAAGTTCTCAGAATCGATGTTGACAATTACGCACCAGGCCACAGCAGCTACAGTATCCCCCCGACCAACCCCTTCCTCAGTCCATTAGCTGATGGTACAGTTCCTCGACCTGAGATCTATGCTTACGGAGTTCGAAACATTTGGCGTTGTGGCATAGACAGAGGGGATCCTAGAACAGGTACTGCCATGCGAAAAAGGGTCTTGTCTCCATAGCAACAGTGAAGCTTGGTATTTTGTGATGATTGAAGGATAGTTTTTGTCAATTCCAAACAAGAGGGCCATGATGGCCCTGGATCGCACACCTGACCCATATGATAGAGTAACAAGTGGGCCTCTGGGAGGGCCATTATTGACCCCAGGGCTACAATGTGCATAATGTTGAGGGAGGTCTTAAAGGTGCATTATTGAGCTGTCGGAAAAAAAGTGCTTAATTTTTTTTTTACATATATCGGGTATTTTTTGTTTAAATAATACAAATGAATGAGTTTTATGTAATATTGCGAACAATTATGATCACAGGTTAAGTTTTATGAGACGGTTTTCCTAACTATGCTACGAACACAGTTAGTCTATTTTTAATTTCGCGACAAAACTACAACGCGCGTGAATAATGACGTCATGCGGTAAATACCTAGAAAGGTATGCAGGGGTCAGCTCAACATCGTTACACACAATTGTTGTGACAGAAATCGTAGATCTTCTTTTAAACTTTTTATGCTAATTACAATGTGTAAAATGGAGTGAAATTCCGCCATTCTCTCTCTCTCTCTCTCTCTCTCTCTCTCTCTCTCTCTCTCTCTCTCTCTCTCAGCATGCCATGGCGTACACGTTCCCCAGTGCTCTCTCTCTCCCTCCCTCTCTTTCTCTCTCTCTCTCTCTGAAGTGCTATGGCCAACATGTTGCAAAGTTTTTTTCTCTCACTCATTATGGGCTACATGTTGAAACAGTGGGTCAACATCGGGCAGACAGCGATACGACGTCGCCATGTCGTATCGCTCTCGGTCAGACGCACCGTTCAGGCGATTTACTCTCTCTCTCTCTCTCTCTCTGTGGCCTTCATGTTGCTCATTCGTCTCTCCTCTCTCTCTCTCTCTCTCTCTGGCCTTCATGTTGCTCATTAGTCTCTCTCTCTCTCTCTCTCTCTCTCTCTCTCTCTCTCTCTCTCTCTCTCTCTCTCTCTCTCTCTCTCTCTCTCTCCGTGGCCTACATGTTGCTCATTGCTTTCTTATCGTGGCCTACATATTGTCCATTCTCTCTCTCTCTCTCTCTGTCTCTCTCTCTCTCTCTCTCTCTGTCTCTCTCTCTGAGTGTGACGCGCATGTAGCTAAGTGCATGGTATCTAGGTTTTGACGGTGCCAGGGGATCCCAGTTAGGTCTTTTTTTAATTTCGCGACAAAAATATAGAACTCCGTGAATGACGTCATTCTCTCCCCTCTCTCCTCTCTCTCTCTCTCTCTCTCTCTCTCTCTCTCTGAAAGTGTTTTTGTTTGATTTGAGGTTTAACGTCCCCGTCAACACTGTAAATGTCATAAGATCATTTTGGAGTTGTTTTCAATTTTGTGGGACTTTTACCCGACATTTGGATGAAATGACATCTCAAGCCCTGTCGCCCAATGAAACCAATAGGGTTTATTAGCGTGTACGGTCCGCCTCGCACCGCGGTTCCTGGACAGGCTTAGATCGTCTAAGCGGTTTACCAGTACTAGTGTGTGGGCCGGATTCAGCTCTGCGTGGAAGCATTTTGCAGCCCATATATTTCTTCAAGCCCCGATGGGCTCTGAAAGTGCCATGTCCAACATGTTGCTCAGTGTTTTTCTCTCTCTCTCTCTCTCTCTCTCTCTCTCTCTCTCTCTCTCTCTCTCTCTCTCTCTCTCTCTCTCTCATTATGGGCTAGCGCACCACATTGGGCCAACATCGGGCCGACAGCGATACGACGTCGCCATGTCGTATCGCTGTCGGCCCGACGTAGGCGTAGTTCAGATGATTCACACACACACACACACACCGACACACACACACACACACACACACACACACACACACACACACACACACACACACACACACACACACACACACACACACCATTACCTACATGCTGCTCATTAGTCTCTCTCTCTCTCTCTCTCTCCTCTCTCTCTCTCTCTCTCTCTCTCTCTCTCTGGCAGCGTTGTCAAACTTAGTTGCAGAGATGAATGCCTTGACCTGCTCCATCCTTCGAATGAGGATGTAAGGTGAAAATCTTGATCCTGCCCAAACAGCACCAAAAAGATTGTTTTTCTTCTACACTGATTTTGTAGAAGTAAAAGCCATACAGGGCTAATGTTATTTGTTAACGGTATAAGACAGAAAATAAATATTCTATGTATATATCGTCGGACCGACGCTTGACCGGCATTCTACGCTGACTGGGTGTCTTCCATTAAAGTTAAAGACCCCTACCTCAGTTTAGTTTTGTATTGGACTAACGACCCAGTCAACACTATTTTATGTCATTTTTGAGCCGGTCAGTTTACCTGTCCACACTTTTCCTGGGCAGGCTTATACGTAAAGCCACGGTCACAAATCACTATTCGATCCCCGCCCGACTACTCGGGGACTGCGATGGGGTGAGATTGGGCTGGAGTCCGGTCGGCGTCCCGCCGGATGTTGGAGCGTCGGTGGTGGTCGGGAGGGGCCCGGTTAAATTTTAACTCGTAGTTAAAATTCTCCCCGAAAACTCACCGACTTCTAGGTCGGTGGCACATCGATAAAAGTCGAACAGAGCTCGTACCGACGTCGATGTCGATGGCATCGGCTGGCATCCGGTAGTCGTAAAGCGGACCCCGACCAATCAGATAATCGGGCAGTAATCGGCCGAGGCCCGACAGATGATCAGGCGGAATCCGCTGGACGAATCCCGGTTTCGACTGGCGCCGCTCGATCGCTGATTGACGCTCGACTATATAAGGGCCCGATCTCCGATGGGTGCCAGTTTCTAGCAGACCAGTAGGGAGCATTGTACATAAACGTTTGATAACCGCCCATGCAAAGGACGGTACACGATCCATTGCTTCATCCACCATCAGCGGTAGCAGTTCTTCTCCCGCACACAAGGTTGCAAAGACCACATTGGCACGGTGCCGAGCCCTAAGCAGCCACTCCTGTAACCTCCGGATCCTTTCCTGGGGTGACGGTAGGTGCAGTGGTGGGATAAGAGGCATCTTGTTCCGCTTTTCTTCGAAAGTTTTCCTCGACGTCAAGAAAAAGGATGTTCACCACCAACAGAGCTGACCCATTTGTTGTATAGGCAGGAGAGGATGCAGTTTATATACCCCTGAACAACTGGACAATTCCCGGCTGGGGTAAACCCGTCCCTTGTCCGGCGGCCGGGAACTGGGCGGACATCTGCGGAACATCGACCGATGCTCGGGGACTAGTAACAATCGCCGGGTATACGGTCGGTAACCTGCAGTGCACCGGCCTATTTCCGCCCGGCGTATACGCCGATGCTTCCCCGCAAAACTTAGGCTGACACCGCCCGATTCCCGGCGGATGTCTCTCTAGGCCCCACACGGCATACGTTTTGCCAAAACCGAGCCAGACACCCATTTCTCGGCTTGGACTGCTCGGCCGACCACAACGTATAGTATAGCTCGGCCGGGGTACGCCGAATTTGTGACCGAGGCATCAGCAGTTAACCAGTACAGTGCACACTCTTTCGCCACTGACAACTGCCCTTCTTGAATCAGCGGATGCCCAGTGGTAGAGAATGGCCGTGGAAAATATTTCATGATCTATCTCCACGAAAGAATGTTGCCAACCCGGCAGGTACCGAACACGCGCCTTTCTGATCACCAGTCAGACGTTCATCCGACCGAGGTACTGAGGCCGATGATTATCATACGAGATATTTTGGCCAGCAATAATCAAGTGTATATAAATGTAAAGTGCAGAAACTCCATGTCAACAGACATACAACGTCTAAACAACGTCCAAGTCAACAGACACACGTCTAAACAACGATGCATTGACGCTGACGCAGCAAAGTCGATGCAACAACGAAATTGACACAGCGTGTAGCATCGGCTCCGGAACTTGTTACTCAAAAGTACCAGATTAATGTGGAAAATGATCATACCGACGGTAACGGGCCTCCGTGGCCTAGTGGTTAAGAGTGCTGACTCTTGATCATTAGGTCTCTCACCGCTGTCGTTCGAGTCTAGCTCAGGTCATATGTGAGACGCCAAGTTCTGCAACGGAAGGTAAGGTGGTTTTTCTCCGGGTACTCTGGTTTTCGCCCATCTCTGATTAACGATCGCTCGATACGGGTGAAATAATCTTGAAAGGGCCGCGTGAAACCAAAACCAAAAAAAAAAAAAATAAAAATAAAATAAAAAAATACGGACGGCAGGTAATGACCTAATTTGGCGTTATTACGTAAAGCTAGAACCTAAAACCACTTCCCATCACGTGAACAAGTCCGTGAAATTAAGACCCCACTAAACCCCATTTTATATAAAGAAAACTTGGGTTTACGGGGAATAACATTAATTTCCTTAGTTCTGCTCCAAGACATAGGCTGTGGGTACTCGTTAGAACCGCCTCAATGAGGCGGTTCTAACGAGCATCCAAAACCTATGTTTGGAGTATAAATAGGAAAAATATCACAAATCTTTAGCAGAAAAAGATGCCTTTTTTAAGGTTTGAGAAATTTACTATATCCCACCGATGTGTTATCCTAATGCCATATTAATTGAACTTATTTTCTCTGAAATTCTTGTGCAGACATTTTGGAAAGCTTTGAAAAGGTTTGAGGGTCACTGATGAGGCCTTATTGGCCGAAACTAGCTATTCTGGCCCAGAAAACATGTACACTCCATATGTTCCAGTTTTGTGGTGCATTCCTTGCTTCCAAAGGATATACACTTTCGGATGAGTCTTTAAACCTAGGTCCCGTCTCCGTATGGCCTTAGCTGTTGGTGGGACGTAAAACTCAAACACTCACTCACTCACTCACTCACTCCAAAGGATAACCATTTCTAGAACATATTTAACGTCACTATAGCTGGTGTCTGGGAATGTGTGGAGGTCGTAAAAAGTCTCCCTGCCCAACATCATAGTGTAGTTTATATTTTCTTGCCCTTCCAGTGGTGAATTTTGAAATTTTTGAGGGTCACTGATGAGGTCTAATTGGGCAAAACTAGCTAGTCTGGTCCAGAAAACATGTACACTCCATATTTATCCCCACGTTTTTCGAAGAAAAGTGGGGATATTGTTATCGCCTCCGTCTGTCCGTTCGTCCGTCCGTCCATCTGTCCGGCTATCTCCTCCTACACCGTTCATTGGAATTCAACCAAATTTGGTGTGTGAGTTACATACATGAATGGCTTCTGCCCTGGGAGCGGTCAAAACGTGGGGATTTGCGATGGCGCGCCATCGACTGCGCGATCTAGTTTACAGTTTTGTGGTGTATTCCTTGTTTCCAAAGGACAACCCTTTCTAGAACATATTTTAGAAGTAAGTAGATGAGAGAAAGTACAAAAAGGGGACAGGGAATTATTGAAAGGTTGTGTGAGTGCTTTTCAGTTTAGACAACATGTACGATAGAAAATGGTCTTCTGTCTTCCTCGACTGGTAGGCGAGTATCTCTAGCAATGTTAATAATAAGACGATTCATTACGATAACAGGTCCGTGCAATGAACGCCCCTTTAAACCCAACTTTATAGAGAGAGAACTGGGGGTTACAATATTTTGTAACTGGGTATACTATTTGCTGCGTCAGCGTCAATGCATCGCAGTGATGTTGCATTGACGTTGACACGACGTTGTTTAGACGTTGTATGTCTGTTGACATGGAGTTATCTGCACTTTACGTTTACATACACTCGATTATTGCTGGCCAAAATATCTCGTATGATAATCGTCGGCCTCAGTACCTCAGTCGGATGCGCGTCTGACTGGGTATACAATATTTTTCTCATTCCTGCTCCAAGACATACGCCGTGGGTACTCGATAGAACCACTTCACTGCGGCAGTTCCAACGAGCACCAACAGCCATGTTTGAAGCATAAATGAGAAAACTATCACAATTTTTCACCAGAAAAGTAAATATTGTTAAGATATGAAAGAATGCACAAAGTCATACGGGTGTAACATCGTAATGGCTAATAGACGATGATAATCAATTTGAAAAAAAAAAAAAAAAAAATAATAATAATAATAAAATTCTTTCATGGGAGAGCAGAAAACAAACTGTAGTAACAATGTACATGTATTTTCTACAAGATGTGCCTTTTATAGCTAATGGTACAAGTCTACTGCACTATATGTGTGGCAGATAGTCGACGGAAAACAGAACCCTGACACCAAACATAAACATAAAGTCGGAATAGGCCTCACGAATCATCAGTGTTTGGGTAAAAGTAGTTATATGTAGAACATAGAAGTGTAGAAAATGATCAGGAATCGACACAATTTACCCACAGCTCCCACCAGAGTTACCAAAGGGGAAAGAAACACAAACATGAAACAACAGACCCTAATGGAAACATCAATAGCGGAAAGCCAAAAGGACAGTTACTTTTCCACAAAATGGCCAATTCGATATCCAAAACAAAATAAAATAAGTGATACAAACACTCAAAGTCAAACCATAACAAAAATAAACAGCGACAGAAGAACCGCCTTGGAGCGGTCAGTGAAACGAATTCCACTGGGCTGGGCGAGAGAGGGGCTTTAATCTTAAAGAATTTATCTAACCTGTTGTTTATGAGTGAAATGTATCTCTCGCTAAGCACTTTATTCATAGAAACAAATTTGTTTTCGTATATACAATATTTTGCTAAAACACAGAGAGAGAGAGAGATGTAATTGACCACTTCTGCTTTACCACCGTGTGAAAATAGTATTTTACGATCCTCTAGCGATATTTCTGGATTTACATTTGTGGTCAACCATGATTAAAGTTCAGTCTAAAACTTCTTACTTTTGGGCATCTAAGAAATAAATAATGGATTTTTCTAGTTGTTCATTACAGTAACTACAAAGTAGAAGTAAAACAAAGATCAGGAATTGATACAATTAACTTACTCCACCCATAAAAGACACCAAAGGGAAAGAAATACAAACATTAAGCGACCAGACCATAATGGAAACCTAAACAAAGGAAGGCCATAAGGACAGTTACTTTCCCACAAAATGGCCATACGGCCATCCAAAATTAAAAGACACAAGTGATACACACAGTAAGTAACAAACAACAACATAAATAAATCGCCACAGAAGAGTCGCCTGGGAACGGTCAGTGGAAGATTTCCACTGGGGGGCTTAAATCGATTTTACGTGGCCACAATCCTCGCCCTTACTTCCGTCGCGATTTAGACAAATAATTTGTTCAGTCCGCATGAAGGCCTCCTAACTCATCAGTGCAACATCTCCGTGAACACAAAAATCAAAGAACCACAGAGGTGAGACAACGGTGAGGACTCGACAGCAAAAAACCACTGAAATGCTGGAGCAAAAGAAAACCAACAGTTAGACTCCGATGAGCCCGACCAGACCCTGATTTTATTGATTTTAAATAGAAATGAATGTGTTACTAAATTTTTATTATTGATTTTGTATTGAAAGTCGCGTAGTTTTGTCTCGTGAAATGTCTTTAATGCTCTTTTTCCACTTTATCTCCTATCTCCGTTTGCCATTTTGTTTGTGTAATGTATTCGTTTACTCTAACCAAAATATCATAAATAGTCTACTCCCTTTCTTTGAACTAATCAAGTGTTGAAAGTATATGTTACAAACTACATTTTGTTTAAATTTAACAGCAGATACACGATTCATGTGAATTTGATCTTTTCATACTTGAGAAATACTATTTACTACATGGTGGTAGTCTAAAAATGTGACCCTTATATCATATTTCGCCTTTAACTGTTCAAAACTATAAAATACCACTTCCTCACTAGTAAGATCGTAAATTGCTCTTATGCCCATATCGCACCTATTTCTTAAAAACAATTTCCCATTACAAATGTGGTCTTTATGTCATAATGGGCATATAAGAATTTGCTTTAGGTTTTCTACGGGACAGGTTTACAAAATTCCGACAAGCAGAAAATCCTTCAAAAAATGGATTTTTGTAGGTTGAAACTAAATTTCGCCGCATAAGATTTGGTTTGGACATACCTTATGATCACAAAATACTCAACAGCCTGGGAGCGCAGATCTTGTGACACTCATGTGATTCTGCTTGTTTATGACCTTACCAGATCATGATTAAATGGTCAACAAATAGATCTTATCGGTTTAGCATGACCTTTGGCTAGGTGAATCACATGAAACTTCTTCGCAAGCTACTGGTACATGGATTAACTATCCAGTGAATTAAGTCTTTTCTGATTGAGAGAAGTCAGACAGTTGCACTTGAATGTGAGTACTCAGATGAGGTTCCAGTTACTTCAGGTGTACCACAAGGATCAGTTCTAGGCACAATATTATTGTTATTATACCTTAACGACCTACCCGACAATGTGTGGTCCCGGGTTCGCCTATTTGCTGGTGACACTGGGGTGTACCTGACCATAATTCTCCCTGATTATTCGGTCACCCTCCAGAGGGACTTAGACCGCCCCATCATAGAATCTCACTGGGACATGGAATCCAAACATAGAAAGGCGGCATAATGCTGCGTTTTACCAGATCTGCACTTCTTGTTTAAAATGCTGGTATTTAAGTGTTAAACTAACAGTTTTAGATTACAACTAGGATAAAAATTATTTTAGCTGCCCTTTATATTACAGCGAAAGTAACCTTTTGTGAACAGAAAAGAAATTTATGAAAGTACTTTTATCTCAGGACATCTTAAGTTTCCTCAATACATTTGCACAAGAAAAATATAGATGACAGATTTGCAAATTGATTTTCCCCAAAATATAATCCTGATTTCCGTTTAAAAATCCATGTCCCACAAGAAAAATGTTTGGAGGTATAAACGGTAATTACAGCAAGTACTTTCTTGCATTAGCAACATCCCTGTGCCTTTGAAAATAAATGAAATTCTGTATTTTTCACTTTTACCAGGAAAAAAGGAAACCGCTTTATAGACTTTTTAAAAGTTACTAAAACAGCTGCAGATCAATAGTTCACATCAAATACTAACGACTCGGACAAAGCTTTCTATCAAAAAGGCTACCTGAATTGAAAACCAGATTTTTTTGACATGTTTATTCTCGATGGGCGCCATCATTTCCTTTTCTTGCGGTAAATCTGAAATGCTGAGATTTCATCAATTATGCCTTCCACATTTTATTTTCTCCATCATCAATGAAAATACCTTGAAAAGTCAGCTATGTAGCCTTCTTCCTGCGTATACCATAATGAAATCGCCTATCTTGGAAGCCTGTCATCACTGATAAATTAGTGTAGCTGTCAAATTGAAGAGATTTCCATCTTGCCAAATGCAAAAACGTATTCATACGCCTTGGAACTAATTTCCAAAAAAAAAAAACAATAGTACACCATTGCTTTAAATTTAAAACATAATATTCATATTTGAAACTGTCTTGCGCCTACTTTCACGTACTTTCTAACATAATTTGTTCGTTAATTCATGAATAGTATGCCTTCATTTCTGAACTAGTTTCTACGTGTAACATTGTCCTGTTTGTGTTGTTCACCCCTGTTCCCAAGTAAACAAGTTGAAAAGGGTAGATTTCTTTTTTAACTTCTTTCAGCAATACATATTAAAAGCATTGGGCTTCTATGAAATTTTACCAACCCGCACATTGGTAAGTAGGTGACACAACAGATCATTAATTGGATTAGATAAATATGTCCAAACATCAATTATTTGTTTATGGTGACTCATGTGAACAGAAAACAGCGTGTTGTTGTTAATGGTGAATCTTCAGTATGGGCGCCAGTTTTGTCTGGAGTCCCACAAGGGACTGTTCTTGGTCCTCTATTGTTCTCCCTGTACATCAATGATATTTCTTCTGACATTGACTCAGAAATAAGACTTTTCGCAGATGACTGTGTTTGTTACCGGGAAATTAGAGATACAGATGACTCACTGAAACTTCAGGCTGACATAGATGGATTAGGATGTTGGGCCCGAAAATGGGGCATGAGATTTCAGCCAGTTAAATGCAATATTATGCAGATAACAAGGAAGAGATCTAATAAAGTTGAGGCTTCTTACACTTTAGAGGGAACGGTCCTCGAAAATGTGAATTCCATTAAATACCTTGGTGTGACAATCACTCACGATTTGAGATGGAATACACACATTAGCAATATGTGTACAAAGGCGAATAGAACTCTTGGATTCCTGAGGCGAAATCTTCATCAGTGTCCCCAGGATGTGAAAGAGACAGCATACAGGGGACTTGTTCGCCCAATCTTGGAATATGGTAGTTGCATCTGGGACCCAAGCGGAGTGGTCCTAAATGAAGAAATTGAAAAAGTTCAGAATAGAGAGGCTAGATTTGTAACTGGAAATTACTGCTTTGAAACTGGGAGCATGACTGGAATTCTAGGAAAATTAAGATGGGAGTCTCTCAAGAAAAGGAGAAGAGACAGTAGGCTCATACTCTTAGACAAAGGTCTAAAGGGTGCTGCCAGCATTCCAACAGATGACCTTGTTCCCCCGGCTAGGCACTGAAGACAGCACCATTCAATGACATTTCAGACCCTTACTGCAAGAACGGATATTTATAAAGAATCGTTCTTCCCCCGAACCATTAGAGATTAGAATGCCCTTCCGGATTATATTAATTAGACGGCGGAAGGTGCTGATGATTGTGTAGCTAAGTTTACATCTTTGGTTAGAGCTAGGGACTAACTTCCCATATCACAGGTCCTGGTGTATGAATGTCATTTGACGTGTCACCAGTAACAATTCTGATTCTGATTCTGATGTAACAAATCAATGGGTAAAAATCACTGCTATAACATAGCAGTTATTGGAAGTGATCAGAAGCCTTTTGCACAAAAATCCTGGTGCTGAACAGGCTGCTTTCATTCTTTCAGTTCAAATATGGGGATAAACTGTTTTTATCTTATTTTTTTTTGGTTTTGTATTTTATTCCAGTATCAAATCCAGTAAACACAATCAATAATACAGTGAAACTTTGGTGCAGTGATTCATAAATTGTTATAAATTGCATGAATGAAATATATAAAATGAAATACTAAAAGCACCAAAGAAGGTCAATCATTTTACAAGCTAAATGCAAGAGATTGCAACACCTCAACCCAATCAGTGATCTTACTGCCAACTTGGTAGAACTGGTCATTTTTTGGCTACCATACACTGAATTTAAAAATAGTACCAGGTGAAATAATTACATGTTTTGGGGGTGGGGGAGGAATCATTAATTTTCAGTACTATTTAGGTATTTTACTTGAAATTCCACTCTTGCAGTGCCTAAAGGCAACCTTTAGCCACAATTCTATGATAGTATTTTACACATTTTTGTTCTGTGGATTAAGATATCATTTTTGCAAAACCATGGAAAAATGCAATAAATTACTAACATGGTGACTTTCCAATAAAAATATTTTGCTTTCATATTCTTACATTTACATGGACTCCATCTGATGAAAAATCTGTTTGGGTAACTATTTGCAAATATGATTTTTTCAGTACCTCAAATGTAGTGAAATAACTGTATTGAGGAACCTTAAATCACCTTCTTTAAAGTAGCTTTTTGTTGTCTGTGGCGTTACTAAACCGTACAAATGTGAAATGGTTAGAATATACAAGATAAAAATTGCAACATGTGTGCACGTGGCCGATTTTCGAAAAAAAAAACAAAAAAACAGAAGACCATCATGAAAACATGCCTATGTAATTTTGACCCTCTTAAACTCCACTTGAATCCAGTAGAATGGGGTTTGTAGGGGTGTACATTATTTTTCGCATTTCTGCCCAAAACATAGATTTTTGGTACTCGTCAGAAACCGCCTGGTCGAGACGGTTCCAACGAGTACCCAAAATCTATGTTTTGAGCTGAATTATGAAAAATAGCAGAATCTTTTATCTGAACATTTTCATTTTTTTGGTGGAAATATTTTCAATTTATTTGAATAGGCATGTTTTCGTAATGCAAAAAAAAAAATAAAAAAATAAAAAAAATAATAATAATAATGGCCTCACTCATAATCTTAAATAACTGGAGTATAGTATGCATATAACAGGACCTTCGTTTGAATAAACTCTCGTCAAAGGAATAAACACTTCTCAAAGCATAAACTAACGTCTATTCTAGTTGGAAGTTTCACAAGAACGAAGTAGAAACTATTTCAGCTCACTGAAAAACAAACTTTATTTCGTAAACAAAAACAACAAAAAAAAAACAAAAAAAAACTTCCCATCACGAAATGAAAGTTCCTTCCGTTGAATAGACCAATAGGGGACAGACTTTCTTCCAAAGTATTTTCAGTAATGAAACAAAGCGAGGGCAACGACAAAGAATTCTCAAAAGGAAATATGGCCCTGGTGTAGATTTCACATCTCCATCTGTTTCATGCAAAAATAGATTGATTTACGATCAGCACTAGCATTATAATCGATCCCTATGTGATGAAACCAAACATGATAATAACCACGGCCTTTCCTTCCAAACGATGTCAAAATGGTGTCTGTAGTTTCCAAATTTGCAATTTTGTGACGCAAGTAACCGTACAGTTAATTCAGCATTTTTTTTCCAAGTTGCCATACTTAAAAAAAAATCCAAGTTGCCGTACTTGAAAAATCCAAGTTGCCGTACTCCTCTGTATTTTGTTTTTTGAAAGAAAACTGCATTATAAAGCGGACGTTTCATACTTATACACAACTACTTTTCTAACCATCTGAAAGTTGTCCACATGAGTCTTTACTTTAATAAATTGCACATGTAGACAGATTGTTTAACATTTTGATAGATAGATAGATAGATAGATAGATAGATAGATAGATAGATAGATAGATAGATAGCGAATAAAGCGTAATATATATATATATATATATATATAATTATTTCATCAGCCTAAATACTTTTGTAAGCCTTCATGAATGACGGTTAAACAAATAAAGCTCTTATATCTCAAGACAGGGACATGGATCATTCACACAGAGCTCTTCGTCAATAACAAAACGATCCGGGATTACGAAATTTCCTTAATTAAAGCAGACCTTGATTCGAGAAATTCAAGGAATACTAGGTTTTACCAACCTCCCTTTTTTCATTTCCAATATGCATATGATCAGTAAGATAGACGATGTGAGCGGAAGATTGCGATTGAACTGGACTAGTTTGTTTGTAGGGGTCCCAGGGGGTGACAGCATATTCTAGTTTAGGTCTAACTAGTGACTTGTATGCTGTTGCCTTGATGTCCTTTGGGCATGCAGAGAGATTCCTGCGTAGGATAGGAAAGCAACTGTCTGGCTGTCTGTCGTAGATAGCATGTCATAGTCTAGCTACTAGACCTTGATGTCATATTTACCAATTACCAACCTTCATGTGTGTTTTTATCAAATATGAAACCTAATTAGACTTTAATCTTCTCAGACACCAAGGTCTAGTACAATGCGAATTTTACCTCGCAAGATCCTTGGTAAATGATTGATTACAGCTACAGTCATGAAATGTTTATTGCCTTTCTGTACCCCTTACCGAACACCAACTGATAAGGCAAACTGGCATTTTAGTCAGAGTATATCTTCCCAAGATCAAATAAGGGGTAGAAGAATATTACTTATTAACTTTAAAATATGATATCCGACTAGAAGCTAGTCTAAGCATGTCAGTGTGACTATTTCACACCAGTGTACTGTCTATAGCCAGGTTTTTTGCTTTACTTCTGGCAATGTATGTTGTATGATAACTCCATTATCTTGCTTTTGTTGCCGATTCTGATGTACTCAGACTAAGTCTTGTCTGGGTGAAAACGCATCTATCAGTCTCTCTCCCATGCTTGTAAATGATTAAAGTCCTCTTGAGCGACAGCAACTCGGTACAACAGGCAGTGATCAGCGAACAGGGGAGATGCGTGGTGGCAAGTCGTTGATGTATATGAGGAAGAGGAGAGTGCCGAGCACTGTACTCTGTGGAACACCAGAACGGGCGCAGACGAAGAAATCATCAATTACGACTTTCTGGTATCCATCAGCAATGAAATTGTGCGGAACCTCGTGAAAGGCCTTACTGAAATCTAGTAGGATGACATTTATGCGCTGTCAGTTGTTCATTCCGCCGGCTTGCTATCAGCTGGTACTCACATGACCCCCCCCCCCCCCCCCCCCCCCTCCGAGCAGGGAGAACGACCCAATGTACAGCGAAAGAGCCGATTACTGTGCAGAGTCTCATCCTGCAAACCTGGAGTTTATGTAATAAACTGAGCGTGACAGCTCAGTGGTTAAGCCCAGAGTGGTTAGTGCACTTGACTCAGATGCCAGAGGCCCTAGGTTCGACCCGACGATGATTATTTCGGTGTCTGAACACCATTTACAGCGATGAATGTCAAAATGCGCACCGCCCTTTGGATCGGAACGTTTAACTGGAGGCCCCGGCCCCCGCCCATAGGGGCTTGAAGAAATATATGGGCTGCATGATGCTTCCACGCAGAGCTGAATCCGGCCCGCACACTAGTACTGGTAAACCGCTTAGAGGATCTAAGCCTGTCCAGGAACCGCGATGCGAGGCGGACCGCCCATGCTAATAAACCCTATCGGTTTCATTGGGCGACAGGGCTTGAGATGTCATTTCATCTCAATGTCGGGTAAAAGTCCCACAAAATTGGAAGCAACGTCTCCAAAATGACCTTTAAAGTGCTGACGGGGACGTTAAACCACAAATCAAACAAACAAACTGGAGGCGCCCTGTTCAGGGAGAGTCATCCCCTATGCAGGTTAACTGTTTGTTTGTTTTGGGGTTTACGGCCAAGTCAACACTATTAAGGCCGTTTTTGAGCCTGTCAGTTTACTTCTCCTGGGCAGGCTTATACGTAAGAGGTAACCAGGAGAGTGCACATTCTTTCGCCAGAAACTGACAACTGCCCTTCTTGAGCCAGCGGAATGGAGAGAATGACCGTAGGAAAGATTTCATGATCAATCCCCGCGAAAGAATATTGCCGACCCCGGCAGGTATCGAACCTGCTTCCCCATGATCAGCAGTCAGACGCGCATCCGACTGAGCTACCGAGGCCAGCGCTGTGCAGGTTAAGACCTCTACCGTAATTGCAAGATTGATGTGTGCTGTAAATCTGCAAGTAATGGTAAAATGTGGCCGATCCCAGTATCAGTGAGTAGAAAGGTCCTGGTGCACGTTTGTTTGTTTGGTTTGAGGTTTAACGTCCCCTTTAACACTGTAAAGGTCATTTTGGAGATGTTGATAACAATTTTGTGGGACTTTTACCAGACATTGAGATGAAATGACTTCTCAAGCCCTGTCGCCCAGTGAAACAAATGGACGGACTCGCATCGCTTTGCTTGCCAGGCTTAGATCTTCTAAGCTGTTTACCAGTACTCGTTTGCGGGTCAGTTACAGCTCTGCGTGGAAGCATTATGCAGCCCATATATTTCTTCAAGCCCCGATGGGCGGTGCGAATATGGATAGTGTTTCTCTTTTGTTTCGGTATTAAAAAGTTCTTGCTCGGCTCCCATGGCGGGGCTTGAAGAAATAGGTGGGCTGCATGATGGTGCCAGGCAGAGCTTAAACCGACCGCTTAGGAGTATTGGTAAACCGCCTAAAGGATCCAAGCCTGCCCAGGCAAAGCGGTGCGAGTCGGGCCGCCCATTCATATAAACCCTATTGGTTTCATTGGGCGACAGGGATTTTTTTTTTTTTTTTTTTTTTTGGTTTTGGTTTTACGGCCCTTTCAATCTTATTTCACTCATATCGAGCCGATCGTTAATCAGAGGTGGGCGAAAACCGGAGTACCCGGAGAAAAACCATCTGACCTTCCATTGCAGAACTTGGCGTCTCGCATATGACCCGAGCGAGGCTCGAACCACAGCGGTGAGAGACCTAATGATCAAGAGTCAGCGCTCATAACCACTAGGCCACGGAGGCCCGTAAGCGACAGGGAATGAGATCTCATTTCATCTCAATGTCGGGTATATAAAAGTCCCACAAAATTGTAAGCTAGGTCTCCAAAATTACTTATACAGTGTTGATGGGGACGTTAAACGGTGTTAATTGGGACGTTAACCCTCAAATCAAACAAATCAAAAGGTAATTGCTAGTATCGTCTAATTCTAACAAATACCCACATCATACATGTACTCTCACATGTATGCGGTTTTTGTGTATCTTTGAAACGACCCCATGTCAATTCTCATCGATTCAGAAATTCATCCTTAGATATTGACGGCAAAATTATCTATTTGCCTGTAAATTGATGCGTTAGCATTTGATAACAGATTAACATGCATGATAGTATTGTGTCAGTGCCGTTGAAAGTCAAATACTTGTAATTTGGACTAAAAATTCTACTTTCCTCAGATGAACCGGAGGTCGCCATCTTATTGTTCGTCGCAGTGATGCTGCCCGGCTTTTTGTCACGTGACAGGAATATTTTTAGATTGAAATTCCCAAAAACAACAAATAAACAAAAATGAAAACGACGATTTTCACAAAGTTCTGAAGTGGTATTTGGTTTCAGAAGATTACAAATGACAAAGCTACATGAATAGAAGAAATAAAACCGAAAAACACGCTTTTCATTTTTGAAGCCCGATAGCTCAATAATGCACCTTTAAAAGGTGAAGCTTCATAGCAAATATCAACAAAGCCTATAATTTGAACAATCTTGGCAAAGGTCCTCTAGATGAAGCTACACACCAAATATCAAAGACCTGGGCCTTGGGGTTTCAGAGACGATTTTTTAAAGATATTCCCTACAGAGCCTATGTAAAACCAAATTGCCCCGGGGCGGGGACATTTTTGGCCTCAGAGCTATAATTTAAACAATCTTGATAGAGGTCCACTAGATGAAGCTTCACACCAAATATCAAAGACCTAGGCCTTGCTGTTTTGGAGAAGAAGATTTCCACAGATTATCTCTATATATAAGTCTATGTAAAACCAAAGGGCCCCAGGACAGGGGCTATAATTTGAACAATCTTGGTAGAGGTCCACTAGATGAAGCTCCATACCAAATATCAAAGACATGGGCCTTGTGGTTTCAGAGAAGAAGATTTTTAAAGATTTACCTATATAAGTCTATGCAAAACCAAAGGGTCTCGGGGCGGGGGCATTTTTGGCCCCAGGACTATAAATTGAATAATCTTGATAGAGGTTCACTAGATGAAATTTCACACCAAATATCAAAGACCTAGGCCTTGTGGTTTCACAGAAGAAGATTTTTAAAGATTTTCCCTATATAAGTCTATGTAAAACCAAAGGGCCCCCCAAGACAGGGGCGTTTTTGGTCTCAGGGCTATAATTTGAACAATCTTGGTAGAGGTCCACTAGATGTAGCTTCATACCAAATATCAAAGACCAGAGCTATCTGGTTTCAGAGAAGAAGATTTTTCAAGATTTTCTCTATATATAAGTCTATGTAATACCAAAGGGCCCTGGAGCGGGGGCATTTTTGGCCCCAGGGCTATTATTTGAACAATCTTGGTAGAGGTCCACAAGATTAAGCTTCATACCAAATATCAAAGACCTAGGCCTTGTGGTTTCAGAGAAGAAAACTTTTTAAAGATTTTCCCTATATAAGTCTATGTAAAACCAAAGGGCCCCAAGGCTGGGGCATTTTTGGTCTCAGGGCTATAATTGAACAATTTTGGTAGAGGTCTACTAGATGAAGCTTCATACCAAATATCAAAGACCTAGGCCTTGTGAATTCAGAGACAAAAAATTTTCAAGATTTTCCACATATAAGTCAATGTAAAACCAAATGGCCCTGGAGCGGGAGCATTTTTGGCCCGTGGGCTATAATTTGAACAATCTTGATAGGGGTCCACTAGGTGAAGCTTCATACCAAATATCAAAGACCTGGGACATGTGGTTTCAGAGAAGAAGATTTTTTAAGATTTCCCTATATAAGCCTATGTAAAAACAAAGGGTCTCGGGCGTGGGCATTTTTGGCCCCAGCACTATAATTTGAACAATCTTGGTAGGGGTCCACTAGATGAAGATTCATACCAAATATCAAAGATCTGGGCTTTGCGGTTTCAGAGAAGAAGATTTTTAAAGATTTTCCCTATATAAGCCCATGTAAAACCAAAGGGCCCCAGAGCGGGGGCATTTTTGACCCAGGCACTATAATTTGAACAATCTTGATAGGGGTCCACTAGATGAAGCTTCATACCAAATATCAAAGACCTGGGCCTTACGGTTTCAGAGAAGAAGATTTTTAAAGATTTTCCCTATATAAGCCCATGTAAAACCAAAGGGCCCGGAGCGGGGGCATTTTTGGCCCCAGCACTATAATTTGAACAATCTTGGTAGGGGTCCACTAGATGAAGCTTCATACGAAATATCAAAGACCTGGGCCTTGTGGTTTCAGAGAAGAAGATTTTTTAAGTTTTTGGTGAAAAAAATCTATTTTTCGGCTCCTATGACCTAGATATGCAACGGACTGGAACCATTTGAACAACTTTGAAAGGGGACCACCTAAGGATCATTCCTGTGAAGTTTGGTCAAAATCTGATCAGTGGTTTAGGAGGAGATGTCATTTGAAGAAATTGTTTACGGACGGATGCACGCACGCACGCACGGACTGACGACGGACGAAAAGTGATCCCAAAAGCTAACCTCGTCACTACGTGACGGTGAGCTAATAAAAACCTATGTTGTGGGTATTCATTAGAACCGCCTCAGTGAATGGACAAAACCTTTAACCCATTGTATGTGGGGAAACCCCTAAAGGGATACCTTGGCAAACAGTGCAAGCCCAGATAATCTGATCAGGCCCTGCATTATTTGCTAACAGAATTTTCCATCAGAAATGGAATAAAAACCAAAAAATAGGCCTGAAACCCTTATATTACAAATGGACTTCTGGAGCATATAGCAATGGAAGAGTCCACTAGCATACAATGGGTTAACAGTCATTATGGCCCTTTGCAGTTCCTGATAATGGCTTTTGGTCTGTTATTCCTTTACAACAGCGAAATTCCGCTATTAAGACCATCTCAAATTAAGACTAATTCTGTATTGAAAACCTCATTAAGTAGATTTAAGTTTTGTCTGCATACAGTGTCCACTGGTCTGAGAGCACCTTTGGAACTTATAGACCACTTTTGAACCGTCCTAAAGGTGGTCTTAATATAGGAATTTTACTAGATGGGACCGGCCCCGATAGCTCAGTTGGAAGAGTGTCAGCTCCGGGGAACGGGAGGTCACGGGTTCGATCCCAGGCCGCGACATACCAAAGTCGTAAAAACGGTACTCCCGGTAGCTGCTCCCCGCTTGGCACTCAGATTTACAGTGTAGAGCTAGGACTGGTCGACCCAGTGTCAGGATAATGTGACTGGGTGTGGTATCATGTTATGTGTCTGGGACATGATACTTCAGTGAGGCAGCACTATAAAATTGAGCATTGAGCTCCCTGTCGCAACCAGACACCATCGTGATATGACTGAAAAATTGTTGAAGCAGTATTTTCACTTTTTAAGTTCTTTAGTTATCTGCCCTTGATATTTATTAAAAAATTGTATTCGTGCCTAGTGTTTTAAAAGTGAAACAGGTGGATAAACTACATAGATAAAGGAAGCATTACATGCCCATTATTCTTGCCATTGTGATTCTTGAGCTATCTGCCCTTTCATCAGGTAAACAACTCTGTGAAATGAAAATGTCCTAAACTCCACTTCATATAGAGAAAACTGGGATTTACGGGGGTGTATATTTTATCCCTGCTCCAAGACATTGGTTGTGGGTACTCGTTAGAAACGCCTGAATGAGGCAGTTCTACATGCACCCCCAATCTGTTTAGAGTATCAATAAGAAAAAGATCACAAATTTTCATTAGAAAAATGGCCGTTTTGGAGGTATGAAAGATGTACTATACACATGGGTGTGTTTTGGTAATGATATATTTGAAACACTGTTTTTGGTCCCTAGCTCATTTACTTTAAGCCCCCGCTCATAGGGGTTTGAAGAAATATATGGGCTGCATGATGCTTCCACGCAGAGCTGAATCTGGCCCGCACACTAGTACTGGTAAATCGCTTAGAGGATCTAAGCCTGTCCAGGAACCGCGGTGCGAGGCGGACCGTCCATGCTAATAAACCCTATTGATTTCATTGGGCGACAGGGCTTGAGATGTCATTTCATCTCAATGTTGGGTAAAAGTCCCACAAAATTGGAAGCAACGTCTCCAAAATGACCTTTACAGTGTTGACAGGGACGTTAAACCTCAAATCAAACAAACAAAAGCTCATTTACTGTTTGGAATAACAGATTTATCAAAACATAATAGGTAGCATGTTTTGGCTCAAAACGGCCATTCCACTTTGGAGTTATTAGCCCTTAATGCGTACTATGTAAAGTAGTTTTGGGCCAGAAATAATCTGTTATATGGAAAAGCTTGATGAAACAGAATACTAAAGGTTAAATACATGTATGACCATGGATCTCTACTTTGGCCAGTTGAGTTCTCAGTAAAATCCTAAAAATCCGGACATCTGGAGGACTTTCTGTATTTCTCATAAAATATTAACAAATTTGTTATACTACCAAGCAATCATACCTTTTAGTCATTAAACGCTTGACGCTTATGACCCACAAAGAGGGTTGACGTGTCGTTTAACACAAAATCATCATCATCATCACTACCAAGCAAAGAGTTAAAAAAGTGCAGATGGAATGACAAACAGTGTAGACCGTAATCAGACTGCTCCTTCAGGAGCAGTCATATCAATGGATCTGCACTGTTTGCTTTAGCCACATTACGATAACATACCCGTGCGACATTGTGCATTTTTTCAAATCTCCAAAATAGCTCTTTATCCCCACGCTTTTCGAAGAAAAAGTGGGGCTATTGTAATGGTCTCTGTCGTCCGTATGTATGTCCGCCCATCCATTCGTCTTACCGGACAACTCCTCCCACACTTTTACAGCTAGAAACTTAAAACTTTAGGAACTGATAGGTCTTTGGTCTGAGGAGTGCATGACACTTTCGGAATTTTGATCCTACCCTAGGGGCCAGGCCAGTTTTCAGAACCTGGTTGTGTGACATATCAAATCGAATGGTATAATGAGTAGAATACATAACAATCAAAATTTGACCCCTAGGGTCAGGTTTGAGGTCACCAGAGGTCAAAAACTTGGATTTTCACCCCCATAACCCCTTTTTAACGATTACCGGATAACTCCTCCTTATTTATACTGCAAACATTGATTGTGGGTGCTCGCTGTGGCAGTTCGAATCAGTAACCACAACCTGTATTAGAGCAGAAATAAGAGAAATAATGTATACCCCTGTAAACCCCAGTTTTCAATATATATAGGGTGGGGTTTAGTGTGTGTAGCTGGGGGCTTTATTTCACAGACTTGTTGACATGTCTGTCCCAATACTTTGGATCATTATGGTAGACCTATCACTGAAGAAACCATCTGATCAGCATCTACACTATCAAGGCCTTTGAATGCCGGCTGTTCCTTTTTTTACATTTTACCCCCAGATAAGAGGAGGTATTCATATAATGTTTTTCTTATTTTTGCCTGAAAACATATGTTGTGGGTATTCATTAGAAGTGCCTCAGTGAGGCACTTCTAATGAATATCCACAACATATGTTTACATACAGAAATAAGAAAAATTTCAGTATTTTACTGAGAAAAAAGCATCTTATCTGGCGCTATATTAATGTTGTCCTACAGTGGCAGGCTATGGAACACTTTTATTCATAAAAAAAAAAAAAAATAATAATTCAATAACTTTTATAAGATTTGACAAGATACTTGTTTGCTGAATGAATTTTGAATGACCTTATTTTTTTGCAAGTACAATTATAGCTGCAGATAATGCACTCTTTTCATCTGAAAATTACTGATCTTTTTTCTTTTTTCTTCAGGAAAACATATGTTGTGGGTTCTCAATAGAAGCGCCTCAGTGAGGTGCTTCTAATGGGTACCCACAACATATGTTTTCATGCAGAAATTAGAAAATTATTATGCGGATTCCCTTTCTAATCTGGTGCTATGTAACGAAATAATAACTCACGTAGCTATTCCTTTAATTTTCTTTTCACAATAGTCAAGGAGCTTTCATGTAGACAGCCTGTCATTAGACCAATACAGAGGACCCTCGTTATTAAGACAGTATTTGTTCCCTATTATTGTGCCGTTATAAAGAATTTGTCATCATAAAGAATCCCAGTTAGGAGTATGATAGGTAACAAAGGGCCTTTCCCCTTCATTACTCCAAGAAACAAATGTTATAGACATTTATTAGAATGGCCTCAGTGAGGCGACTAAATGTTATAGACATTTATTAGAATCGCCTCAGTGAGGCGATTCTAACAAATATCTATAACATTTGTTTCTTAGAGTTTTACATTGCCAGAATCATTCGTGACTATGGATTCGATGGGCGTTTCCTGAGTGAAGCTCACGCCAATAGGATCCAAGGCGAAGCCTTGAGCTAAGAATTCATTCCGTTGAAATTGTTGTTAAGCGAGTTTTGTCGTTATAATGAATGTCTGTATAAAAAGGGCTGACTGTAGTAGGCCACAAGAGGCTAAATTGCTTTCTTCTCTTCAACAATTGCCTTCTATTTTCATCATGTAATGAACACCACCTTAAACCCCACTTTATATAGAGAAAATTGGGGTTGACAGGGGGTATAAAATTATTTTTCTTATTTCTGCTCCAAGACATAAAATGTGGGTACTAGTTAAGTTAGAACCGCCTCTATGAGGCAATTCTAATGAGTACCCACAGCATAGGGTTACGCGTTTGAGGCGGTTCTAACGAGTACCCACAACTTACGTTTTGAGTAAAAAAATAAGAAAAATAACAATTTTTCGTGAGAAAAGTCGTCACAGATTGTTTGTAGAGATATGAAAGAATGCACGGATGTGTTATTGTAAAGAGTTTCTTTAACGGTTCTAGTCATATGCACACTTAAAGTGACTGGATATATCTTCAAGAGAAACAACTCTTCCAAAAAAAATTTTGTCAATCTTATCAATAGTTTTTGAGTTATCTGGGCCAGTAATGTCCAAGCGCAGTAGGTAAGGATGTCGGCCACTGCAGTGCAAGACGACGTCGCCGCATCTGTGCCTGGGTTCAAATTGCAGAAAAAGTAAAATGTCGTGAGTTAACATATTGTTAAAATTTTGAACATTTGGCAATTATTATACTTATATTTTTGCAGAAAAAACGTAGTTACTCTTCTTCAGGAAAATACCAGGGTCCAGTTGTTCAAAGCATCGTTAGCTTAACAAGCTCATTAGTGGTCATATTGTTAACTGCTCTAGCAAGTTTAATATTCAAAATTTTGGTATTTTTGCTCAAAAAATGTGAGCTTTTGCGGATGCAAAAGCTGCTCACATTTTTTTCAGCAAAAATATCAGCATATTTGCCATATTTAATGATCAAAGTTTTAACGATTCGTTAGCTAACGACGTCGTTAGTTTTGAACAACTGGCCCCAGAATATTACACATTGTTCTTGCTAGATACCAATAATGAGCTAATTTTTTAAACCCTGCTTTGAACAACTGGGCCCTACCTAATCAAGATGATTTTGAGAGTAGTTTCTGTACCAATTGAATAGTCTAGTCTGAATATCAGGTAATATAGAAAGCTGTTGTCACAGATTATATATAGGCTTAGAATCCCAGAGCTGGCTGTATCATATCTTAGTTTTTGTTTTGTTTGAATTGTGGTTTAACCCATTTAGTACCAGAAACCACAAAAGAGGTACCCTGGCAAACAGTGCAGGCCCAGATCAGATGCCACAGAATGTGGCATCTGATCAGGGCCTACATTGTGTGCAAAAAGTTCAGCCATTTTCCGAACATATTTTGAAGAAACCACAACCTGACACCCCTAAATTCTGAAATGGACTCATGCCATATATAAGTAGGATTCCTTTTGGTGCAAAAAGGGTTAATATCCCTGTCAATACTATCTAGGTAATTTCGTAGACGTTGCTTCCAGTTTTGGGGGACTTGTATCCAACATTGAGATGAAATGACATGTCAAGCCCTGTTGCCCATTGAAACCAATAGGGTTTATATGCATGGACGGTCTGACACACACCACTTTGTCAGGGCAGGTCTTCTAAGCGTTTTTACCAGTACTCATGAGTAGTCAGTTTCAGCTCTGCGTGAAAGCACCATGCAGCACAATCTATTTCTCCGAGCCTGGATGGACTGTGGTCCCTCATTGACAGTCCAAAAGGTGCCAACAGAACAACAAACAGTGTAGACCTTGATCAGACTGAGCAATCTGGTCTGGGTTTGCACCGTCTGCCTCAATACTTAGGATCATTGTGGAATATTTACACCAGTGTTTTGTAAGTTGCTTGACTTAATGATCTTTTTTGATCTATTCTTTATGTAGTTTGTTCCTTCTTTCAACTTTGCCACCTTACAGATGTTATTAACAGATAAGAATTCTTAATGACTTGTTTATTAACATGTATACCAAAAAAATCCTAAAAATTCAGACACCTTGAGGACTTGCTGTAATTCTCCTAAACTTTTGACAAATTTGTGCCGTCATCCAGGAAGGAGTCAAAAAGGTGGAGACTTGATGGCAAACAGTATAGAATCAGATCAGACTGCTCCTACAGGTGGAGACTCAATGGCAAACAGTGTAGAACCAGATCAGACTGCTCCTACAGGTGGAGACTCAATGGCAAACAGTGTAGAACCAGATCAGACTGCTCCTGTAGGAGCAGTCTGATCTGGATCTATACTGTTTGCTTAGGCTTATCGGTATCAATAGACTTGCCAATGTCTGTTAATTATGTGTCCATTGTAGAAATAATTGTTTACAAAAAAATAAATAAATAAATACATTGTAAATGAAATAGCCATACAGTCTTTTATGAAAATTGTGACATTTCAAGATGAAGATAAAAGAGACTTTTACATATTTATTTTTTGTTTAAATGGACTTTCATTTAAAAATAAAAATGTAAATGTAGGGACTTGGGCAAGTCTACCGTATCAATGCATAGGATCATTACTGTATGCCAAATGGAATCTTCAGCTCATATCTTGAGACTGGTCCATTTCAGATTTTGAAGGGAATGGATTCACCTTCAGGGGAGCTAACTCCTGCAAAAGTATTTTTGTCTTCCACATCAATAGGGGTAAACTCTTAAAAGGAAAGAATTTGCTCCTGAGGAGCTAATTGTTTCCTAAAAGGGTAGACCCCTTTTTCAGTGGGACAGTGTAAATTGATAAGCGAATAGGAAGTCCCAAAAGTTGTTTCCTGTTTAAAAATGGCGGAAAAATCTGCCAGGTGTAATAATTAGCCTCAAGGCTGTCAGATTTATTTTGATATTTGTTTGTTTTACAATAATGTCTGAACTTAAAGCAAACAGTGTTATCCCTTTGGCATCAGATCAGGGCCTACACTGTTTGTGAATGTCTCAAAAATTTGTTTGTTGGATTTAAGGTTTAACGTCCCCGTCAACACTGTAAAAGTCATTTTGGAGACGTTGCTTCCAACTTTGTGGGAGTTTTACCAGACATTGAGATGAAATGACATCTCAAGCCCTGTCGCCCAATGAAACCAATAGGGTTTATTAGCATGGACTGTCCCGCCTTACACCGCGGTTCCTGGACAGGCTTAGATCCTCTAAGCGGTTTACCAGTACTTGTGTGTGGGTCGGATTCAGGTCTGCCTGGAAGCATCATGCAGCCCATATATTTCTTCAAGCCCCTATGGCCGGGGGCGGGGGGAATGTCTCAAAAAGTGGAATGCTAGGTAAAAACAGTAAAATTCCTATAATAAGACCACCTTTGGGACTGTTCAAGTGGTCTTTATGACCACTTTTGAATGACCACTTTTGAACAGTCCCAAAGTTGGTCTCTGACCAAAGGACACTGCATGCAGAAAACACAAAGAAAGAATAACTACAACCTACTAAATAAGTTTTTCATGGCAGAATTAAGTCTTTATTATACCCCCGACATACGAAGTATGTCAGGGGGTATATAGTTTTCGTCTTTCCGTCCGTTCCTCCGTTTGTTAGTTCGTTCGTTCGTTCGTTAGTTCGTTCGTTCGTTCGTTCGTTCGTACTTCCGTCTGTCCCGCCGTTCGTCAACCTTTACGTCAAAGTTTTGCGTTAAACCTTTTTGATAGCTCATATCTCTGTAACCACATGTTAAATTCTCTTCATATTTGGTAAAGGATATCTCTATAGCATTATCTTTCATATGGAATAACTAAGCCCCTGGGTCAAGCCCCTGGGTGGGCTGTCTGTCTGTCCGTTTGTCTGTTCAAACTTTTACGTCAAAGTTTTGTGTTAAACCTTTTTGATTGCTCATATCTCTGTAACCACATGTTAGATTCTCTTCATATTTGGTAAAGGATATCTCTATAGCATTACCTTTCATATGGAATATCTAAGCCCCTGTGTCAAGCCCCTGGGTGGGCTGTCCGTCCGTTTGTCAACTTTTACGTCAAAGTTTTGTGTTAAACCTTTTTGATTGCTAATATCTCTGTCACCACATGTTGGATTCTCCTCATATTTGGAACAGGATATCTCTATAGCATTACCTTTCATATGGAATATCTAAGCCCCTGGGTCAAGCCCCTGGGTGGGCTGTCCGTCCGTTTATCAACTTTTATGTCAAAGTTTTGTGTTAAACCTTTTTGATTGCTCATATCTCTGTCACCACATGTTTGATTCTCTTCATATTTGGTACAGGATATCTCTATAGCATTACCTTTCATTTGGAATATCTAAGCTTGCGGGTCAAGCCCCTGGGTGGGGCTATGGATCAATAATTAGGACTTACACATTTTGATCACGTCCAAGTTTTGTGTTAACTGGTTTGGTTTAAAATATATTTATTAGAATAAATTCACATGTATACATCACATAATAGTATATGGTCATGATTTGATAACTGTTTTCATTATACTCCTTGCATACAAAGTATATCAAAGGTTATAGTTTTTGTCTTTCCATCTATTCATTATTAGTTAGTTTGTTCTTTCTTTATGCTGTGACCCTTGTCAGATTTGTCAGCTTATACATGTATATTGGTCCTTGTGATCTTAGAAACTACAGTGACTAGAACTGTAAAATTTTGCATAATATTTTCTCTTGAAATGCAGACAATATTAAATGCAAGTAATAATAAAAAAATGCATTGCTTTATTATGTCATTATACAGCTACTTTAATTCAGCAAATGTTCTATGACAACCTATTCTGTGTTTGTTGTTTCCAGGTAAAATTGTTCCAAATTGGAACAAACATTGAATTTTTATTATTCAGCAAAGACCAGCAGTTTCATCTTTGCATATGATAAATTATACTATATTTGTTGAAATGCAATAGTTATTCTCAGTGGACGAAATGGAAAGTTTATATGGAAAGGTTCAATGCTACAAACAAATTTTCATTTCCACTAAAAGGGGATGGCCTTGGTCGGGGGTATACGTGCCCCATTGGGCACTTTGTCTAGTTTTAGGTGGTCTTCATAGCAGAATTTCACTGTAATAGGTTCAATTGAGAATTATAGCATTAGTGAAGGTGACTGAATGTCTCAAAAATTTGTTTGTTTGATTTAAGGTTTAACGTCCCCGTCAACACTGTAAAAGTCTTATCTGGGTCTGCAGTGTTTGCCACGGTACCCATTTAAGGGTTTTCAGTCTGAAATGGGTTAATCATATTTGAGAAATATTACTACATTTGTTTGTGTGTTGAGACCAATTCTAACTCTGAACTGTCTATTGCAAATAGAGCAACAAAGGCTAGAGGAAGACAGCTCTGTTGGTGATGCCTTAGCTCTGGCTTTGCGCTGTGCGCGTGTCTACTCAGCTTCACTGATTCTTTTTTGCCTCATATCCATTGGCACCCCTTTTGATGAGACCCCACCACTTTGCTCTGTCCTGTGCTGTTTGTAATCTGATTTACCGGCCCCGATAGCTCAGTTGGTAGAGTGTCCACTCCGGGGAACGGGAGGTCACCGGTTCGATCCCGGGCCGTGACATACCAAAGTCGTTAAAAATGGTACTAGCTGCTCCTCGCTTGGCACTCAGATTTACGGGTTAGAGCTAGGACTGGTCGACCCAGTGTCAGGACAATGTGACTGGGTGTGGTATCATGTAATGTGTCTGGGACATGATACTTTAGTGAGGCAGCACTATAAAAGTGAGCATTGAGCTCCCTGTCGCAACCAGACACCGTCGTGATATGACTGAAAAATTGTTGAAAGCGACGTTAAACCCAAATTCACACACACACACACACATTTTGTAATCTGATTAGAGCCTTCACTGTGCACCCTATATGATTACAGGCTTGATACATGGCCTTGCATCCATGAGACCTCGGACGAGTTTGACCATTTCGAAATCTAACGCGTATCACAAGAGTTAGGGCCCTTTGTTTTTCAAATAATGCTGAAATCAGCCATTTCCGGACTCTACAGTCTGTGTTTACCTACCGATTTCCACCAAACATAATACATGGCTTGGCATCCACCAGACCTCGCAAGAGTAAGATCACTGTCAAAATCAGAAGCGTATAACAGGAGTTATTGCCCTTTGTTCTTCAAATAATGCTGAAAGTAGCCGTTTCTGGACCCTACAGACTGTGTTTACCTACCGATTTCCACCAAACATGATACTTGGCATTGCATCCATGAAACCTCCCAGGAGTTTGTATCGTCAAAAACCAACGCATATCACAGGAATGATGGCCTTTTGTTCTTCAAATTATGCTAAAATAAGCCATTTCCAGGCTCTACAGTCTGTGTTTACCTAACGATTTCTATCAAACTTGATACGCTGCATTCATTACGATAACACTCCCGTGCGACAAAGTGCATTTTTCACATCTCCAAATTGGCTACTTTTGTGATCAAAATCTGTGCTCAAAACATAGGTTATGGGTGCTCGTTAGAACCGCCTCATTGAGGCGGTTCTAACGAGTACTCACAACCTGTGTCTTGGAGCAGAAATAAGAAAAATAATATAAACCCCTGTAAACCCCAGTTTTCTCTACATAAAGTGGGGTTTAGGGGGTGACTTCATTTCACGGACTTGTTTACGTGATGTCTGACAATCAGCCAGTCAAGTTTAATTTACTTAACCCTTATCTTGCTGTTCACAACAACCCCTATCTTTGCAAACAGTGTAGTTCCAGATCAGATGGCTTCTGAAGAACCCTTATCATGCTGTTCACGACAACCCCTATCTTTGCAAACAGTATAGTTCCAGATCAGATGGCTTCTGAAGGACCCTTATCTTGCTGTTCACAACAACCCCTATCTTTGCAAACAGTGTAGATCCAGATCAGATGGCTTCTGAAGAACCCTTATCTTGCTGTTCATGACAACCCCTATCTTTGCAAACAGTGTAGTTCCAGATCAGATGGCTTCTGAAGAACCCTTATCATGCTGTTCACGACAACCCCTATCTTTGCAAGCAGTGTAGTTCCAGATCAGATGGCTTCTGAAGAACCCTTATCTTGCTGTTCACGACAACCCCTATCTTTGCAAACAGTGTAGTTCCAGATCAGATGGCTTCTGAAGAACCCTTATCATGCTGTTCACGACAATCCCTATCTTTGCAAACAGTGTAGTTCCAGATCAGATGGCTTCTGAAGAACCCTTATCTTGCTGTTCACGACAACCCCTATCTTTGCAAACAGTGTAGTTCCAGATCAGATGGCTTCTGAAGGACCCTTATCTTGCTGTTCACAACAACCCTTATCTTTGCAAACAGTGTAGTTCCAGATCAGATGGCTTCTGAAGAACCCTTATCTTGCTGTTCACGACAACCCCTATCTTTGCAAACAGTGTAGATCCAGATCAGATGGCTTCTGAAGGACCCTTATCTTGCTGTTCACAACAACCCCGTATCTTTGCAAACAGTGTAGATTCAGATCAGATGGCTTCTGAAGAAGCCATCTGATCAGGATCTACACCATTTGGCATTTAGTTCATGAATTTGTAGCAATTAATTACATCAAATAATTTGATTGATTGAAAGACAGAAATGGGTGTGGCTTAAATGAATATTCAGCAAGGTAAGAGTTACTTATTTCTCCTTTTAAGGGGCAATGCCAATAGCTGTGAATTTGACCTTCACCTTGTGTTTTCTAGGTGCTGGAGCAGGGAGAGTAATCTGTGGTGATGTGGGCCAATCTGCTGTTGAAGAATTAGACCTGCTGGAAAAAGGGGTCAACTATGGATGGAATATTAAAGAAGGGACCCATGAGTTCTGTGGTAGCTGCCCTAAGGGTAAGCCAATCTAAAATGACTAATAAACTGACAGATGAGGTCAATCTAACAAGTACCCAAAACAGGATTAACACACTGCATGCTGGGTATTTTTTGCAGCAGACATTTTGAAATATTTTTCTAAATTTCCTAGAAAGCAGGATTTGACATATCATGTAATTGTCTCCATAGGAGCCCTGTTTTCTTGGAAAAATAAGAAAAATTTCAACAAATTGTCACCTGCTGAATTAGCCTTGAGAGTGGTTTTGTTTTGTTTGATTATATTGTAATTTAACGGTCCAGTCAACACTATTTAGGTCATTTTTGAGCCGGTCAATTTACTTACCCACACTTTTCCTGGGCAGGCTTTTGGCCATTTTGTGGGAAAGTAACTGTCCTTATGGCCATCCTTTGTTTTGGTTTCCATTATGGTCTGGTTGCTTCATGTTTGTGTTTCTTCCCTTTGGGTATTTGGTGGGTGGAGTAAGTTAATTGTATCGATTCCTGATCTTTGTTTTACTTCTACTTTATACGTAAGCTGTTATCCAGTACAGTGCACATTCTTTTGCCAGAAACTGACAACTACCCTTCTTGAATCGGCAAAACTGAGAGAATGACCGTAGAAAAGATTTCATGATCAATCTCCATGATAGAATGTTGCCCACCCCGGCAGGTATCGAACCTGTGTCCTCCTGGTCACCAGTCAGACGTGCATCCGGGAGTTACCGAGGCCGGCTATATTAGAGAGTGGTAAAGGTTCATGAAAAAAAAAACCCTTGCATGTATATAGCTTCAGATAAAGCGCTTTTTTTCATCTGAAAATTACTGATATTTTTCTTATTTCTGCACTAAAAAAATGTGTTGTGGGTACTCATTAGAAGCCTGTGGGCGACGCACTTCTAATGAGTGCCACAACATGCATTTTTGTGCAGAAATAAGAAAATTATATGTGTATATCCTCACTATGAAACAGAAAGGGACCTTTGGTAATGTAAAGATCATAACTAATGGCACAGCTAGGCCTAATCCTGTGGGCGACGCACTTCTAATGAGTGCCACAACATGCATTTTTGTGCAGAAATAAGAAAATTATATGTGTATATCCTCACTATGAAACAGAAAGGGACCTTTGGTAATGTAAAGATCTTAACTAATGGGACAGCTAGGCCTAAGTAAACAGTGCAGACCAAGATCAGACTGCTCCTGAAGGAGCAGTCTGATCTGAGTCTACACTGTTTGTCATTCTGTCTGCACCTTTTGGACACTTTGTTGAATCCTGAAACAAATTTGTTAAAAGTTTAGGAGAATTACTACAAATCCACAAGGTGTTCCAATTTTTAGGATTTTTAGGGTATCTACTCTCAGAAAACGCGTAAATCAAGTCTGTTACTAATATCATAGTCAGACTACAGTCTTCCCTGACAACTTGACGGGAATGGATAGACCTTCAGGGGAGGCAACTCCTTCAAAAGTATTTTTGTCTCCAATGTCAATAGTGGTTAACTCTTAAAGGAAAGTATTTGCTCCTAAGACCCCATTTTCTGTGGGACAGAGTTAAAAGAAAAGCGAACAGAAAGTCCCCAAAAATATGTCTCCCTTTGACAAATGGTGGAAAAATTTGCCAGGTGTATCCATTCCCCTTATAGAAGCTTTGTGTCAATGGTCAGCCATATGGTGTACAGTGATGACTCTGATCAGACTGAGCTGATGCGCAGGCTGATCTGAGTCTTTGCTGGATGCACATGCTTGAAGACATGTTTGCCCTTGATGGAGCCCGAATGATAAGTGGTTGAAAAGAACTTAAGTGGCTTGCTTTGATGAGCTAATAAAAAGTTCTCCATCTCTTGACTGATACATTTTACATCTTAACACATTGTATACGGAAACCCCTAAAGTGGTACCTTGGCAAACAGTGCAGGCCCAGATCAGACGCCACAGAATGCGGCGTCTGATCAAGGCCTGCACTATTTGCTGGAAGAATCCTCTGTCAGAAATAGAATAGAAACGAAAAAAATAGGTCTGACACCCCTTATATGACAAATGGACTTGTCCAACATATAGCAATGGAAGAGGCCACTAGTATACAATGGGTTAAGCTGTAAGCACTCACCGCATAGCTCAAGATTTTTTTCTTATTTCTGCACGAATTCATATGTTGTGGGTACTCATTAGAAGCACATTGCAGCTGCCATTCCAGTGAATACCCACAACATGTTTTTGTGCAGAAACTCAAACAAGAAAAATAATATGTGGATATCCATTCTTATCTGGGGTCTTGAAGCTGCAGGTTTAAGCACATGAGATTTTCAAAGTACATGTATATATTTTAATGCCCTCGAAGAGTGGTAGAAGGGCATATAGTGCTGCCCGTCAGTCCGACCGTTCGTCAGTCCATCCGAAAATTAAACACAGTTAATAACTTCCTTCTTTCAAGATGGATTTTGAAATTACTTGACAGAAATGTCAACCATTATGAGACCATGTATTGTGCGCAAAACCCAGGTCCATTCCTCCAATGTCTAGGTCGTACTTAGAGGTCAAAGGTCAAAAGAAGGGTCCAAAACTTAAACACACTCAATAACTTTATTATTTCTTGATGGATTTTATAATAACTTGTCAGAAATGTTAACCATTATGAAACAATTTGTCTCGTGCAAAGCCCAGTTTGTCTCGTGCAAAGCCCAGGTCCTTACCGCCAAGATCAGCTTCGTAGTTAGAGGTCAAAGGTACAAAAAAGGTCCACAACTTAAACAAGGTCAATAACTATCTTATTTCTGGATGGATTTTGAAATTACTTGGCAAAAATGTTAACCATCATAAGATGATGTGTCTTGTGCATGACCCAGGTTGGTACCTTCAAAGTCAAGGTCATCCTTGGAGGTCAAAGGTGCTAATGGTGCATCCAAAAGTTTTAACATATTTTCTGGTGGGTGCATCCATGTCATGTGGAGGCATTTCTAATTTTTAGCTCAACGTCACATGGTGACGAGGTGAGCTTTTGGGATCACTTTTTGTCCATCTTGTGTCTGTGCATGTGTGTGTGCATAAACTTTTTCTTCAAACAACATCTCCTCCTAAACCACTGATCGGATTTTGACCAAACTTCACAGGAATGATCCTTAGATGGTCCCTTTCAGTTGTTCAAATGGTTCCAGTCTGTTGCACATCTAGGCCACAGGAGCTAAAAATAGATTTTTATGCCTCCGCCTATTTGGAGAATAGCGGAAGGGCATTAAGTTTTACCCCTGTCCGTCCGTTCGTTCGTCCGTCCCGACATCGTGTCCGGGCCATAACTCCTAAACCGTATGGAATATATTAATGAAACTTCACAGGTGCATTCCTCACACCGAGACGATGTGTCATGAACAAGGAAGACAACTCTTGCATTTTTGGTTTTTGAATTATCTGCCCTTGACTTAGTTCCATATAGTAAACCGTGTCCGGGCCATAACTCCTAAACCGTATGGAATATATTCATGAAACTTCACAGGACTGGTGCATTCATCACACCGAGACGATGTGTCATGAACAAGGAAGACAACTCTTGCATTTTTGGTTTTTGAATTATCTGCCCTTGACTTAGTTCCATATAGTAAACTGTGTCCGGGCCATAACTCCTAAACCATATTGTATATATTTATAAATCTTCACAGGTGCATTCATCACACTGAGACAATGTGTCATGAACAAAGAAGACAACTCTTGCATTTTTGGTTTTTGAATTATCTGCCCTTGATTTAGTTCCATAAAGTAAACCGTGTCCGGGCCATAACTCCTAAACCGTATGGAATATATTAATGAAAATTCACAGGTGCATTCATCACACTGAGACGATGTGTCATGAACAAGGAAGACAGCTCTTGCATTTTTGGTTTTTGAATTATCTGCCTATCTGCCTTTGACTTAGTTCCATATAGTAAACCGTGTCCGGGCCAAAACTACTAAACCATATGGAATATATTCATGAAACTTCACAGGTGCATTCATCACACTGAGACGATGTGTCATGAACAAGGAAGACAGCTCTTGCGTTTTTGGTTTTTGAATTATCTACCCTTGATAAAGTTCCATATAGTAAGCCGTGTCCGGGCCATAACTCCCTAAACCGTATGGAATATATTCATGAAACTTCACAGGTGCATTCATCACACTTAGACGATGTGTCATGAACAAGGAAGACAACTCTTGCATTTTTGGTTTTTGAATTATCTGCCCTTGACTTAGTTCCATATAGTAAACCGTGTCCGGGCCATAGCTCCTAAACCGTATGGAATATATTCATAAAACTTCACAGGTGCATTCATCACACTTAGACGATGTGTCATGAACAAGGAAGACAACTCTTGCATTCTTGGTTTTTGAATTATCTGCCCTTGATTTAGTTCCATATAGTAAACCGTTTCATGAATGGCATTTAGCGGGGGCATCTGTGTCGTATGGACACTTTTTCTAGTTTAAATGAAAACATCTTCTCTGAAACTGCAAGGCCCAGGTCTTCGATATTTGGTATGAAGCTTTGTCTAATGGACCTCTACCAAAATTGTTCAAATTATAGCCCTGGGGCCAAAAATGCCCCTGCGCCAGAGCCCACCAGTTTTACAAAGACTTATATAGGGAAAACCTTTAAAAATCTTCTTCTCTGAAACCAGAAGGCCCAGGTGTTTGATATTTGGTCTGAAGCTTCATCTAGTGGACCTCTATAAAGATTGTTCAAATTATATCCCTGGGGCCAAAATGCCCCTGCCCCAGGGCCCTTTTGTTTTACATAGGCTTATATAGGAAAATATTTAAAAATCTTCTTTTATGACACTGCAAGGCCCAGTTCTTTGATATTTGGTTTGAAGCACCATCTAGTGGACCTCTACCAAGATTGTTCAAATTATAGCCCTGTGGCCAAAAATGCACCCGCCCTGGGGCCCTTTGGTTTTACATAGTCTTATGTAGGGAAAATCTTTAAAATTCTTCTACTCTGAAACTGCAAGGCCCAGGTCTTTGATATTTGGTATGAAGCTTCATCTAGTGGACCTCTACCAAGATTGTTCAAATTATAGCCCTGGGGCCAAAAATGCCCCCGCCCCAGGGCCCTTTGGTTTTACATAGACTTATATGCCAATATATGGCGAAAATCTTTAAAAAATACTTCTTTTCTGAAACCGCAAGGCCCAGGTCTTTGATATTTGGTATGAAGCTTCATTTAGTGGACCTCTACCAAGATTGTTCAAATTATAGCCCTGGAACCAAAAATACCCCCGCCTCGGGGCCCTTTGGTTTTACATAGACTTATATAGGGAATACCGTTAAAAATCTTCTTGTCTGAATCCAGATGGCTCAGGTCTTTGATATTTTGTATGAAGCTATGTCTAGTAGACTTCTACCAAGATTGTTCCAATTATAGCCCTGAGCCCAAAAATGGGCGCACCCCGGTGCCCACTGGTTTTACATAGACTTATGTATGGAAAACCTTTGAAAGTCTTCTCCTCTTAAACCAGAAGGCCAAGGTCTTTGATATTTGGTATAAAGTTTCATGTAGTGGACCTCTACCAAAATTGTTCAAATTAAAGCCCTGGGGCCAAAACTGGGCCCACCCCCGAGCCCACTTGTTTTAAGGCCCTGTCACACTATGCTGCGTTTCCACTGCGAAGGAACGGCGTTGTTTAATTTTCCAGAACGCCGCGAGATCGCAAGAAATATGGGACCTGTCATGGCGTCCTTACAGCGACCAAGACGTTGCTATGGAGCTTACATGGCGATCTATCGTGATCCTGCTGCATTCTTGATGGCGATTGTATGTGCTCTCACGTCTCTTCCTCTGTGCTTACACGGCACTAACACTGCGCTTTTACGGTGCTCACATGTTGAAGACGTTCTTTTGCACTATAAAGCAGTGTAAACAGACATCTTCATCAGTCGAACAGTTTTGTTTGATATTGTTTGATTTGATGTTTAACATGTATAGGTCATTTTGGAGATGTTGCTTCCAATTTTGTGGGACTTTTACCCGACATTGAGATGAAATGACATCGCCCAATGAAACCAATAGGGTTAATAAGCATGGATTAGGGTTAATAAGCATGGATGGTCCGACTCGCGCCCCTTTGCCTGGGCAAGCTTAGATCCCCTAAGTGGTTTACCAGTACTCTTGTGCCATCAGAGGAAAGTCCACCGCAAGCAGGAGCAAGTCCACCACCATTACCTTATCAACCCCGGGATGAGTCACCTCAGAAGTAGGTTTTTCGGGACAGTACTCAATCAAACTCTGCGTCCCACAGTCTACTCTCGCCACTGTTTATACAGGCGGGCGGCCCCTGCCCATCGGGACTGGAAGAAATAGATGGGCTGCATGATGCTTCCACGCAGAGCTGAAACCAACCTCACACGAGTACTGGTAGACCACTTAGAGGATCTAAGCCTGCCCAGGCAAAGCGGTGCGAGACAGGCCGTCCATGCTTATACATGTAAACTCTTTTGGTTTCATTGGGCGACATGGCTTGAGATATCATGTCATCTCAATGTCGGGTAAAAGTCCGACAAAATTGGAAGCAAAGTCTCCAAAATGACCTGTTCAGAGTTCACGGGGACGTTAAATATCAAATCAATCAATCAATCAATTAAACAAGCGGAGCTTATATGGCATTGTAGGAGACCTCTATGTGCCCCTGCCGAGCTCCTGTAGCGTTGTAGGAGACCTTACTGTGCTGCTATGGCAACCTTACGGTGACCCCACTGTGCTCTGATCAAAACGCCGAGCGACGGCGTTTGTTTTGAGCATGCTCAAGATGAGTGCCGTCGTTTGGCGTTCTATGCTATCCCAACGCGCCTAACTGGCGATGCCACTGCATTGATAAGGCGATGTTTGCGATCGTACTGCAAGCACCTCGGCATTCTGCATTTTTCTTGGACGCCGTGGGATTGCCGTGAAAACGCGGCCCTCGTGTGACAGGGGTTTTACAAAGACTTATATTGGGAAAACCTTTGAAAATCTTCTTACCTGATTTAATCAGAAGGCCAGGATCTTTGATATATGGTATGAAGTTTTGTCTTGTGGATTTCTATCTGAAATTATAGCCCTGGGGCCAAAAATGGCCACGCCCCGGGACCTGCAGGTTTTACATAGACTTATATAAGGAAAACCTTTAAAAATCTTCTTGTCTGAAACAAGAAGGCTCCGTTCTTTGATATTTGGTACCTTTTAGACCTACAGTGTTGACGGGGACGTTAAACCTCAAATCAAACAAACAAAACCTTTTAGACCACTTCCAAGATTATGCAAATTATAGCCATCTGGTCAATAATGGCTCTCCCTGCAGCCCACTTGTTACCATATGGATCAGGTGAGCAACCCAGGGCCATCATGGCCCTCTTGTTCAGTGAAATTATGGCTTAACATACATGTGAATCTTCTCCTTGGCGTATGATTCACATGAAATGTCAAGTCTTATTATCATGAAAGGTTGGCAAGAAGGTTGTTCTATAATTTTTTGCTGCACTTAAAAGGTTAAAAGTTACATAGCTTAGATGATCAGCTGTTGACAATTACCCCTCAGGTATCAGGCTGCACAAAGTTTTCAAATGGAGCATAAGCTTTGTATTGGATATGACATAATTAGCTTGAACTATATTTGACACCAATCAAACATTTGAGACACAAAGTTCTATAATGCTATGTTCCCACTATCACGATTCGCACGAGGATTGCAATCGTGTTCTTAAACGTGGACTAATCGTGGTGATCCTATCAGATCTTGAGGTCAGTCGTGGCAATCATGTTAATCGTAAACTTTTTAATGGTTCAAAAACTTTCCACAAATCGGGATCATCGTGTCACATCGTATTGCATTGTAACAAAGCCCTACAGATTGCATCTAAATCGTGGTGATCGGGGTCGATCTTGGACAAGATAAACACCGCGCTCTGTTGAGATGTGTGGCACTCTCCCACAATCTGTCATGATTTGTTACGCTCTGTCAGGTCCCATTGCCACGACCTGTCATGATTGACTCTCGACCTGATACGAGTAAATGCGAGTAGATACGTGTAGTTAGGTTTTTACACGAACGTTCATGATCTGTTACGGCCCCCGCCCATCGGGGCTTGAAGAAATAGATGGCTGCAGAGCTGATACCGACCTGCACACAAGTACTGGTAAACCGCTTAGAGGATCTAAGCCTGCCCAGGCAAAGCGGTGCGAGTGTCGGACCGTCCATGCTTATAAACCCTATTGGTTTTATTTGGCGGCAGGGCTTGAGATGTTATTTCATCTCAATGTCGGGTAAAAGTCCCACAAAATTGGAAGCGACGTCTCCAAAATGACCTTTTCAGTGTTGATGGGACTTTATACCACCAATCAAACAAACAAAACGATGTGTTACGAGTTCTCATGCTCATATGTATACCGGACAAGATTTAATGCGACTCATTCAGAGATCTGCTCTTGAAGAAAGTACATCTAGGTACAGGCCTTTGCTAGTATTTTTAGAGCCTTTGAGAGATGTCACCCAAGGGTACTAGAGGCAGGAAGGAAAAAGGAAAGGTTGTCCCTTTCCATGAGCCTGAACCATTCCAGCCAGAGAAAATGCCACATTGTCATCATCCGCAACTCCTGCCATCATCATTGGTTGAGGGTTAGTGTTAATGCTGTAAAAGGTCAAGAAGCAATGAAGTCCATGGTCAGTCCGGCTGTATATATACCCGTTGTGGTCCAGTCACAGCTCTGATCGTGATCGCCCTTGATCATGATTGTGAAAAACATCGAGACAACAGTCGTATGCTGTCATAACGGAGCGCATCGGTTCTTGATGAGCGTATAAGAACGTATCTGCACGTATCAGATCATCCCTATTTGGAGAACACAATCATTTCAGATTGTGACCAAGTCGTAGACTCGATCGCAACAATCCTATCGAAACATATTTGATCGTATCTGAATGGGAGAACAGACCGTGGCTGATCGTGACACCTGAATTAACAAATCGTGATTGGATTGCATCCGAGCTCAATAAATCGTACCAAAACGTATTGACTCTCATCACCTCGTATCCAAACCTGAAATTTCATAGAAATTCCACGACCAGCTGCAAATGGCCAGTCGTGGCGTTCGTAGCGGTGTTCATACAAAGTATGCTATGGGGGTATATAGTTTTTATCCTGCCGTTCGTCCGTTCATCCATCCGTCCTTCTGTGTGTCTGTCTGTCCATCCATCCGTCCGTCCGTCTGTCTGTCTGTTAACATTTTGGTTAAAGTTTTGCGTCAAAGTTTCTAGGAGATTGTATCTTCTGAACCGTTTGATAGATTTAATTGATCCTTACACTGAAGTTACCCAACCCCCCCCCCCCCCCCCCAGGATGACCTTCAAGGTCAAGGGACTTAGAAATTTTACATTTGGTTAAAGTTTTATGACAAAGTTTATAGATGCCTGTATGTTCTAAACTCTAAGACAAATTCAATTGATACTTGCATCGATGTTGCATACCAGTCCAAAGATTTCATTGATGCATAACCCACCCTGCTGCTTCGGTAACATTCATACCCCCACTCCTTCAGTAACCTTGATGCCCTTAGAAATTTTATGTTTAGTTTAGCTTTTACAATCACATTTATAGATTCTTATAGCTTCTTGACATCTTCATTCATATTACATACAAGCTTGAAAGCTATATCAGAGTATGGCCCTGGCCGCGGGTATACGTGACCCACTGGTCGCTTTCTCTAGTTGTTTTAATTCTTACAAACATATAAGTATTTAAAACAAACAGTGCAGAATCTAGTGACTGTCCCTTCTGTGAAAAAATGACATCTTTTCCTTGTATTGTGGGTTATGAACAAAAATGATGTCAGCAAAGTTGTGGACGTGAGGGATGTCATGGACTTTGTACACATTTGCATTAATTGAGATTAATTATAACCACAGTGGCTAGACTAAGAAAAATGTGTCTTTTCATACTCCAAAAGGAAAATATGCATTGGAAAACTGTCATTAATGTAATGCAGTAAACATCAGGGACCAGTTGTTCAAAACTTACAATGTTGTTAGTTAACCCTTGTCCTGCTGAATATTCATATATGCCACACCCACTACTGATTATCAACCAATCAGATTACCTGATGCAAATCATGATGCAACAAATTCATAAACTGAATGGCAAACAATGAAGATCCTGATCAGATGGCTTCTTCAGAAGCCATCTGATCTGGATCTGCATTGTTTAAAAGGCAAGACATATCTGGGATCAGCAGGACAAGGGTTAACAAATCATTAAAACTTAAATCATTAAATATGGCAAATATACTAATGTTTTGCAGTAAAAATGTGAGCAGCTTTTGCAAAAATGCAAAAGCTGCTCACATTTTTTTCAGCAAACATAACAGAGTATTAGGTAATGTACTTTAGAACAGTTAACAATTTGACCACTAACGAGCTCATTAAGCTAGCTATGCTGTGAACAGCTGATAGTCCGAAATGGGCGTGGCTAAATTGATTAATTCAGCAGGATAGGGTGAAAAAGAAAGGGGTGGTTGTGTGAGGCAAAGGTGACCTGTATCTTGCCATTCTGGGGTGTCAAAATTATATTATCTTATGACGTCGCGTCTGAGAGTGTAATATCACCATGTATTATTTTCGATAATCCACTAGTGGATTAAATATGCAAATTAGCTAGATATGTTCCGTTACCTTACATGTAGGACGTCCTTAACGACATCGCATTTACTAATGGCGGAATATTGACATTTTTGTAAACAATCGTGAATAAAATGCGTTTCAAATGGCATATGATAAATAGAATCTTGCATTCGTGCTCATTCGAAGCCTCGCATTTTATCCCTTTTCCTCAACTCGTTTAATAAATTCAATAATACATGAGCACTCATGTAAGATCCTCTATTTAAATTACAGTTGGACAAGGCTTGCTGTCCTTGCAGCTGGTAAAAGTAGAGGGGGAATGTTGTTATAATCACCTCGCAACAAAGTTGCATTGGTTTGCATTGGGGATATAGCATAGCTGCCATGCATCCGTGTGTGGGTTAGTCTTCATGAAGAGTGCAGGACTGCCAGACAATATCAACAAATTTTCATTTTGTCCCGCAAAAACTTTTAGTCTGACTGACAAATGTCCTGAGAATCTTAGCAAAGAACAACAAACATGCCTTCAGTCCTGCAGATACTCGTTCTGTCCTGCAAAAGATGTCAGTCTGTCTGACAGCTGTCCTGCATCAGTAGAAACATTTCGCGAAGACTAGGGCTGGCTAATCGGAGCTGAAAAGATAATCGATTATCAGTCCTGTGATTGCGATAAATAATCGATTTTTGACATAATTTTACCTGTCTGGCTTTCTTCTGAGCATGACCCTTACCATATGTTGCACTTTACCATATGTATATTTGAACAGACAGGCCAGAGCAAACAGTGTAGACCCAGATGAGACGCCGCAGAATGCGGCGTCTCATCAGGGTCTGCACTGTTTGCCACTCATCCAGCTATTTCAGGCATAACTTTGGGAAGTAAATTGTACCTATTAAGTAATCGATTAAAAGCAAATCAGAAATGATAATCATTTTTGTTGAATTTATCGATCGATTAATCGATTATACGATTAATCGTGTCAGCCTTAGAGAAGACTGGTAGTTGTCTTTGTGTGTGTCCAGAAGCTTGTGAACAGGATAGAAGACAAGGCTATCATTGTAGAAGCATCAAAGTAGAAGTAAAACAAAGATCAGGAATTGATACAATTAACTTACTCCACCCATAAAAGACACCAAAGGGAAAGAAATACAAACATTAAGCGTTAAGACCATAATGGAAACCTAAACAAAGGAAGGCCATAAGGACAGTTACTTTCCCACAAAATGGCCATATGGCCATCCAAAATAAAAAAACAAAAGTGATACACACAGTAAGTAACAAACAATAACATAAATAAATCGCCACAGAAGAGCCGCCTTGGAACGGTCAATGGAAGATTTCCACTGGGGGGCTTAAATCGATTTTACGTGGCCACAATCCTCGCCCTTACTTCCGTCGCGATTTAGACAAATAATTTGTTCAGTCCGCATGAAGGCCTCCTAACTCATCAGTGCAACATCTCCGTGAACACAAAAATCAAAGAACCACATAAATGTTCCCCATGGAGAGGGGGTGAAACCTATTCATTTTCGAGGTCAAGAGTCAAAGGTCAAGGTGGCAGTCAACTTGACATTGCAACTCTTGTGAACAGGATAGAAGACAATTCTATATCATAGAAGCATCAAATCTTCCACAAATGTTACACATGGAGAGAGGATGAAGCCTTTTGATTTTCAAGGTCAAGGGTCAAAGGTCAAGGTCACAACTGGCTTAACATTATAAACCTTGTGAACAGGATAGAAGACAGAGCTATTTTCATAGAAGCATCAAATCTTCCTATTGATTGTCAAGGTCAATGGTCAAAGGCCAAGGTAACAATGGACATGACATTTAAAACCTTGTGAACAGGATAGAAGACAGCTGTCATCATTGAATCACCAAACCTTCCACAAATGTTACAGAGGATGAACATATTGATTTTCAAGGTCAAGGGTCACAATGGACCTGACATGAAAAACCTTGTGAACAGGATAGATGACAAATTTAAAACTATTATCATAGAAGCATCAAATCTTCCCCGATGATGCAGAGAGGATGAACCCTGTTGATTTTCAATGTCAGGGGTCAAAGGTCAAGCCACATTGCACTTGTCATTGAAAACCTTGTGAACAGGATAGAAGACAAAGCCATCATCATGGTCTCCTCAAACCTTCCACAAATGTTCCCCATGGAGAGAGAATGAACCCTATTGATTTTCAAGGTCAAGGGTCAATGTGAAAAGTCAAGGTTACCTTCACACTGGACTTAACATTAAAAAACTTGTGATCCGGATAGAAGGCAAAGTGATCATCACAGAAGCATCAAAGGTAATCTAATTAGCTTAATAGGTCTAACAAATTCAGATTGGATTTAGATGTTGATGAATAGTATGCAGTTGCGAGGGGATGCTACGCTTGCTTTGCCTTGTTTCTTCTGTTTCTACACTTCCATTTAATTTACCTTTTCTCCTCTGTCCCTTCCTTCCACTCCTCTACTATCTCTTCTATCTCTTTTCACCCTTTCTCTGGGAGTCAACAGAAAATGACCTACAAAGGTTGACGTGTCATTAAACCCAAAGCAATCAAATCATTGAAAAAAAAATAGAAAAAAAGAAGTACAAAAAAAAATGGTGCAGCCTGTCTGAATGTTTAACCTGTCTGCATGATCAATTTTGTTGCATTTGACAAAGTATAATTCTACAAGATTGATCATGTGGTCATGATCAGTGATTGATGGGAACATTTGTTGCCCTAGCTCACAAGAAGAGGTTATTATCACGGATGGGTAGCAAAGGCTAAAAACCAGGGGCCAGTTGTTCAAAGCATCGTTAGCTTAACGAGCTCGTTAGTGGTCATATTGTTAACTCTTCTAGCAAGTACAATATGGTAAATTTTGGTATTTTTGCTGAAAAAATGTGAGCAGCTTTTGCGTCCGCAAAAGCTGCTCACATTTTTTCAGCAAAAATGTCAGCATATTTGCCATATTTAATGATCAAAGTTTTAACGATACGTTAACTAACGACGTCGTTAGTTTTGAACAACTGGCCCCTGCCTGCGGGGATGGTTAGATGAGGCAAAAGTTACATGTTACAGTGTATCTTGCGTCACTGGGGCATCCAGCTGATATTGGCTTCCAGTTGGACCTTGCAACAGGCAAGGATAGAGGGGGGATGTTATCTCCTGTTTCTAAACTTCCATTCATTTTCCTCTTTCTCCTCTGTCCCTCACTGTTATCTCCTCTACTAACTGCTTCTTGACCCCCGCCCATTGGGGCTTGAAGAAATAAATTGGCTGCGTGTTGCTTCCACACAGGGCTGAAACCGACCGCACACGAGTACTGGTAAACTGCTTAGAGGATCTAAGCCTGCCCAGGCAGAGTGGTGCGAGTCGGACCGGCCATGCTTATAAACCCTATTGGTTTGAAATTGGGGGACAGGGCTTGAGATGACATTCCATCTCAGTGTCGGATAAAAGTCCCACAAAATTGGAAGCAACGTCTCCAAAATGACCTTTATAGTGTTGATGGGGAGGTGAAACATCAAATCAAACAAACAAACAAACTAACCGCTTCTTTTCTCTGGGAGAAATGTGTGTGTGTGAATTCGGGTTTAACGTCTCTTTCAACAATTTTTCAGTCATATCACGACGGTGTCTGGTTGCGACAGGGAGCTCAATGCTCACTTTTATAGTGCTGCCTCACTGAAGTATCATGTCCCAGACACATTACATGATACCACACCCACTCACATTATCCTGACACTGGTTCGACCAGTCCTAGCTCTACCCCGTAAATCTGAGTGCCAAGCGAGGAGCAGCTAGTACCATTCTTAACAATTTTGGTATGTCGCGGCCCAGGATCGAACCCGTGACCTTCTGTTCCCCGGAGCGGACACTCTATCAACTGAGCTATCTGGGCCGGTCTCTGGGAGAAGACACAAAATGACCGATAAGGTTTGACGTGTAGTTAAACCCAAAACAATCAATCATTAACCCATTGCATGCAGAAAACCCCTAAAGGGGTATCTTGGCAAACAGTGCAGGCCCAGATCAGACACCGCAGAACACGGCATCTGATCAGGGCCTGCACTATTCGCTAACAGAATTTGCCATCATAACTAGAATATAAAAAAAAAAAAAAAAAAAATAGGTCAACAGTCAACAACCCCTTATTTGACAAATGAACTTGTCCAATATAATATTAGCAATGGATGAGTCCACGAGTATACAATGGGTTAAAGCCAGCCTGCACATAAGCGCAGTTTTGCCAAAGCCTTTGCTACTGGCAGGCATCTAGAGCAGACCTTGAACTGCCTGTCTGGGGCCAGTTGTTCAAAACTAACGACGTCATTATCTAACGTATCGTTAAAACTTACATCATTAAATATGGCAATTATGCTGAAATTTTTGCTGAAAAAATGTGAGCAGCTTTTGCAGTCGCAAAAGCTGCTCACATTTTTTCAGCAAAAATACCAAAATTTACGATATTGTACTTGCTAGAAGAGTTAACAATATGACCACTAACGAGCTCGTTAAGCTAACGAGGCTTTGAACAACTGGCCCCTGGTTTTGTTTGTTTGCATTGAGGTATTACATACGTGTCAGCTTTTTAGGTCATTTTGGACATGTTGCTTCTGATTTTGTGTAACTTTCACCCTTCACCCGGCATCAAATTGAAATGACATCTCAAGCCCTACTGCCCAAATAAACAGCTAGGTTTAAAGGGTCAGCCCAACTTTACCAGTTTTCTGCGGCAGGGTCAAGTTATACTCGGTTTCATCTCTATGCAGCCCAATCTATTTCTCCAAGCTCTGAGGCGGGGCATAACATCAACATTTTAACCTTATCCTGCTAAATGATAACCCCTACTGTAATATCAAGTTTGATTGGTTCAAAGTCAGAAATGGGTGTGGCTAAATTTATTATTCAGCCAGATAAAGGTTAAACCAGTAAGTGCATTTTCTAGAAAAAATTATGGAAATAACTCAATATGACATGCCTGAATTTCTAAATGGATTCCTATATATATACCATAAAAATCCTAAAAATTCGGACACCTGGGGCCAGTTGTTCAAAGCCTCGTTAGCTTAACAAGCTTGTTAGGGGTCATATTGTTAACTCTTCTAGCAAGTACAATATCGTAAATTTTGGTATTTTTGCTGCAAAAATGTGAGCAGCTTTTGCGACTGCAAAAGCTGCTCACATTTTTTCAGCAAATATTTCAGCATAATTGCCATATTTAATGATCAAAGCTTTAATGATACGTTAGCTAATGACGTCGTTAGTTTTGAACAACTGGCCCCTGGAGTACTTGCAGTACCGGATTACACTAAATTCTCCTAAAATTTAAACAAATTTGTTTCACAAATCCAGCAAGGAGTCCAAAAACTGCGGATGGAAGGGCAAACAGTAGTCTGATCTGGGTCTGCACTGTTTGCTAAGGCCTATTTGTCCCAATACTTAGGATCATTACGGTAAAGCTGAAAATTCTCTTCACGTTAACAAGTCTATGAAATAAACTCTCTTGTAAACCCCAGGGGCCAGTTGTTCAAAACTAACAACGTCATTAGTTAACATATCGTTAAAACTTTGATCATTAAATATGGCAAATATGCTGAAATGTCCGCAAAAGCTGCTCACATTTTTTCAGCAAAAATACCAAAATTTATGATATTGTACTTGCTAGAAGAGTTAATAATATGAGCACTAACGAGCTCGTTAAGCTAACGGTGCTTTGAACAACTGGCCCCGGATCTACACTGTTTCAAAAGGTATGGGGCTGTCATGTTCAGCGGGATAAGGGTTATTCACATTGGAATGTTATCCTAAAATCCAGCGGTTACTATAAAATCTAATCATAAACAGAATCAGAATTGTTACTGGTGACACGTCAAATGACATTCATACACCAGGACCTGTGATGTGGGAAGTTAGTCCCTAGCTCTAACCAAAGAGGTAAATTTAGCTACACAATCATCAGCACCTTCAGCTGTCGAAATAATCGAATCGGGAAGGGCATTCCAATCTCTAATGGTTCTGGGGAAGAACGACTCTTTATAAATGTCAGTTCCTGCGCTAAGGGTCTGAAACGCCAACGAATGGTGATTTCTACAGTGTCTAGCTGGGGGAACAAGGTCATCTGTTGGAATGCTGGCAGCACCCTTTAGACCTTTGTATAAAAGGATTAGCCTACTGTCTTTTCTCCTTTTCTTGAGAGACTCCCATTTTAATTTTCCAAGTATTCCAGTCATGCTCCCAGTTTCAAAGCAGTAATTGCCTGTTACAAATCTAGCAGCTCTATTCTGAACTTTCTCAATTTCATCATTAAGGACCACTCCACTGGGGTCCCAGATACAACTACCATATTCCAAGATTGGGCGAACAAGACCTTTATATGCTGCCTCTTTTACATCCTGAGGGCACTGATGAAGATTCCGCCTCAGGAAACCAAGCGTTCTATTTGCCTTAGTACACATGTTGCTAATATGAGTATTCCATCTCAAGTTGTGTGAGATTGTCACTCCAAGGTATTTAATGGAGTCCACATTCTCGAGGACCGTTCCCTCTAAGGTGTAAGAAGCCTCAACTTTATTAAATCTCTTCCTAGTTATCTGCATAATATTGCATTTAACTGGCTGAAATCTCATGCCCCATTTACGTGCCCAACATCCTAATCTATCTATGTCAGCCTGAAGTTTCAATGAGTCATCTGTATCTCTAATTTCCTGGTAACAAACACAGTCATCTGCGAACAGTCTTATTTCTGAGTCAATGTCAGTGGAAATATCATTGATGTACAGGGAGAACAAAAGTGGACCAAGAACGGTCCCTTGCGGGACTCCAGACAAAACTGGAGCCCACTCCGAAGATTCACCATTAACAACAACCCGCTGTTTTCTGTAGCAGAGAAAGGAATCTATCCATTTGAGGGTCTTTCCCCCAATTCCATAACCAAATAACTTAGATTTAAGTAGTTCATGAGGAGGGGTGTCAAAGGCCTTCTCGAAGTCAAGAATAAATGTGTCCACCTGTCCCCCTTTGTCCAAGATTTTTGCCCAGTCATTAATAACTGTGCTTAGCTGAGTTTCACAACTGTGCCTTTTCCTAAATGCATGTTGCCTGTCTGACAAAAGTTTATGCTTGTCCAAGTGGGCCATGATGTTTGAGCAGACTATATGTTCCAGCAATTTACACAGAACACAAGTCAGAGACACAGGGCGATAATTACGGGCAAGAGCCCTATCTCCTTTTTTGAAGAGTGGACAAATGTTTGCTAAGAGCCATTCTTTGGGGATTTCACCCGTATCAAGAGACTGTTGAAACAAGTGTGCGAAAACTGGACCCAACTCATTTGCTAGTTCCTTCAGGACTCTGGGATGAAGCTCATGGGGTCCTAAGGCCTTACTGGGGTTTAAGCCTTGAAGTAATTTGATCACTCCTGCAGCTGTCACAACAATATTATCCATGAATGGGGCCGATCTTCCAGTCAATGGAACCTCCGTGAACTCAGTTTTATTAAATGCATCATTGAATTGACCAACTAGTTCCTCTGCCCTTTCAGAGTCTGATTCAGCAACCCCGTCCCCTCCTCTTTTATTAAGGGGCGGGATTCCTTGCCTGTCTTTCTTCTGGCTATTAATATATCTGTAGAAGTCTCTGGGATTTGCCTTTACATCACCTACCAAGTTATTCACATTGGTTTTACATGGGCTTATATAGGGAAAATCTTTAAAAATCTTCTTCTCTGAAACCGCAAGGCCCAGGTCTTTGATATTTGGTATGAAGCTTCATCTTGTGGACCCCTACCAAGATTGTTCAAATTATAGTGCTGGGGCCAAAAATGCCCCCGCACGGGGGCCCTTTGGTTTTACATGGGCTTATATATGGAAAATCTTTAAAAATCTTCTTCTCTGAAACCGCAAGGCCCAGGTCTTTGATATTTGGTATGAAGCTTTATCTAGTGGACCCCTACCAAGATTGTTCAAATTATAGTGCTGGAGCTAAAAATGCCCCCGCATGGGGGCCCTTTGGTTTTACATGGGCTTATATAGGGAAAATCTTTAAAAATCTTCTTCTCTGAAACCACAAGGCCCAGGTCTTTGATATTTGGTATGAAGCTTCATCTAGTTGACCCCTACCAAGATTGTTCAAATTATAGTGCTGGGGCCAAAAATGCCCCCACACCAGGGCTCTTTTGTTTTACATAGGCTTATATACTCAGTCAAAAAAGTTCCTATACCTAAAATTGCTTCTGTTACTATAGCTACTACAGATGAAAACTGCACAACGTTTGTTATGTTTTGATAAGAAGACTCATTTTTCCGTGCAAAAGCACCATTCGTTTTTGTTTTCGTAAACACATCATCGTAGATTATTGCTTTAAACACCCAAGGGGTCACTGTGTCATTTTCGCAGAGAAAATCATTAAAACATGCTATGATTTAACATCACAAAATTTTCCTGTACCCTACATTTCTAAAATTTGATACATGTGACATTTCTTTAGATACCATTTGCGTCTATTCACAAAAGATTTGGAACTTTAGTTGCATCAGCTACGAGAAACAGGCTATCACATATTGACCTCCAATTCTTAGAAGTTGTGTGCAAATGCTGCTTTCAATGGGAACTCCATAGAAAATCGCAATCGATAGTGCTACATGCTACATGAATTTTCTGTATTTTTCAACATCATGATGAAAAGCAATGGTGGACACAAAGCGTTTTTTGAAAAAAATGGCAAAAATTGATTGACAGGAATAAAAATTACAGCAGTTCGAAAATTGCTATATTTTTAATTGCAAGGGAGATAATTTGAGAACTTCACAAATTAAAACCTCGCTTATAATGCGAGATCATGAGCTATTGTAAAAGTAAAGTGTTATCCGATGTTCAGAGAATATCGTCTTCCATCTTAGATAAAAAAGAAATTTCTGCGCATGCGCAATGTCCATTTTCTACCAAAATCTTCCTAGGCACATATTGGAAGACAACTCAGGAGCGGAAAGGTATGGATAAATGCAAGTTTGAGCATTCTCAAGCTAAACGTCCGATTTAAATGTCTACAGCCAAATTTATCTCAATAACTGCCAGATATCTCGTGAGTTTCACCCGAAAGTTGGTATAGTTACTTTTTTGACGAAGTATATATGGAAAATCTTGAAAAATCTTCTTCTCTGAAACTGCAAGACCCAGGTCTTTGATATTTGGTATGAAGCTTCATCTTGTGGACCTCTACCAAGATTGTTCAAATTATAGCCCTGGGGCCAAAAATGCCCCCGCTCCGGGGCCCTTTGGTTTTACATAGACTTATATAGGGAAAATCTTGAAAAATCTTCTTCTCTGAAACCACAAGGCTTAGGTCTTCGTTATTTGTAATGAAGCTTCAGCTAGTGGACCTCTATAAAGATTGTTCAAATTATAGCCCAGAGACCAAAAATGCCCCCGCCATGTGGCCCTTTGGTTTTACATAGACTTATATAGGGAAAATCTTTAAAAATCATCTTCTCTGAAACACAAGGCTTAGGTCTTTGATATTTGATATGAAGCTTCAGCTAGTGGACCTCTACCAAGATTGTTCAAATTATAGCCCTGGGACCAAAAATGCCCCCGCTCCGGGGCCCTTTGGTTTAACATAGACTTATATAGGGAAAATCTTGCTTTACATAGACTTCTATATGCAGGGTAAACCTTTAAAATCTTCTTCTCTGAAACCAGAAAGCCCAGGTCTTTCATATTCGATATGAAGCTTCATCTTGTGAACCTCTACCAAGATTGTTCAAATTATAGCCCTGGGGCCAAAATTGACCCTTCCTGGGGCCCACTTGTTATACATTGGATCAGGTGAGCGAACCAGGGCCCTCTGGGCCCTCTTGTGTTTTATATTAGGATCACTTTTTGTCTGTCATTCGTGCGTAAACAATTTCTTCAAACGACATCTCCTCCTAAACCACTGATTGGATTTTGACCAAACTTCACAGGAATGATCCTTAGGTGGTCCCCTTTCAAAGTTTTTCAAATGGTTCTGGTCCGTTGCACATCTAGGTCACAGGAGCCAAAAATAGATTTTTTCACCGAAAACTTAAAAAATCTTCTTCTCTGAAACCGCAAGGCCCAGGTCTTTGAAATTTGGTATGAAGCTTCATCTAGTGGACCCCTACCAAGATTGTTCAAATTATAATGCTGGGGCCAAAAATACCCCCGCCCCGGGGCCCTTTGGTTTTACATGGACTTATATAGCAAAAACTTAAAAAATCTTCTTCTCTGAAACAACAAGGCCCAGGTCTTTGATTTTTGGTATGAAGCTTCATCTAATGGACCTCTACCAAAATTGTTCAAATTATAGCCCTTGGGCCAAAAATACCCCCGCTCCGGGGCCCTTTGGTTTTACATAGACTTATATAGGGAAAATCTTTGAAAATATTCTTCTCTGAAACCACAAGGCCTAGGTCTTTGATATTTGGTATGAAGCTTCATCTAAAGGACCCCTACCAAGATTATTCAAATTATTGTGCTGGGGCCAAAAATACCCCCGCCCCAGGGCCCTTTGGATTTACATAGGCTTATATAGGGATAATCTTTAAAAATCTTCTTCACTGAAACTGCAAGGCCCAGGTCTTTGCTATTTGGTATGAAACTTCATCTAGTGGACCCCTACCAAGATTGTTCAAATTATAGTGCTGGGGCCAAAAATGTCCCCGCCCCGGGGCCCTTTGGTTTTACATAGGCTTAAGTAGGAAAAATCTTTAAAAATCTTCTTCTGAAACTGCAAGGCCCAGGTCTTTGATATTTGGTATGAAGCTTCATCTTGTGGACCACTACCGAGATTGTTCAAATTATAGCCCTGGGGGCCTTTGGTTTTACATAGGCTTAAGTAGGAAAAATCTTTAAAAATCTTCTTCTCTGAAACTGCAAGGCCCAGGTCTTTGATATTTGGTATGAAGCTTCATCTTGTGGACCACTACCGAGATTGTTCAAATTATAGCCCTGGGGCCAAAAAATGCCCCCCCCCCCCCCCCACCGAGGCCCTTTGGTTTTTACATAGACTTATATAGGGAAAATCTTGAAAAATCTTCTTCTCTGAAACCACAAGGCCTAGGTCTTTGAAATTTAGTATGAAGCTTCAGCTAGTGGACCTATACCAAGATTGTTCAAATTATAGCCCTGAGGCCAAAAATGCCCCCGCCTCGGGGCCCTTTGGTTTTACATATACTTATATAGGGAAAATCTTTAAAAATCTTCTTCTTTGAAACCACAAGGTCTAGGTCTTTGATATTTGGTGTGAAAGTTCATCTAGTGGACCTCTATCAAGATTGTTCAAATTATAGCCCTGGGGCCAAAAATGCCCCCGCCCCAAGACCCTTTGGTTTTACATAGACTTATATAGGGAAATCTTTAAAAATCTTCTTCTCTGAAACTGCAAGGCCCATGTCTTTGATATTTGCTATGGAGCTTCATCTAGTGGACAATTATAGCCTTTGTTGATATTTGGTATGAAGCTTCACCTTTTTAGACCTCCCTCAACATTATGCACATTATAACCTTGGGGTCAATAATGGCCCTCCCCTGGACCCACTTGTTACTCTATGGATCAGGTGAGCGATCCAGGGCCATCATGGCCCTCTTGTATCAGTCTTGATTTCACGTCTCAAGTTTTCAAATTTTGTCCGGAGTTTACCACTTCCCGTCTTTTTTGCCTTTGCATGAATCTTATTCCTTCTGCGAATTTTCCTTCTTATCTCTGGAGTGATCCAGGGAATAGAAGATACAGCCCTACTAGTTTTTGAGGGGATATGATTTTCGACCGAAGTATGAATGAAAGAAGTTATCAAATCAAAATTCTCCTGTATAGACCGAGCATCTGAATGACCATTAAAGTAATTCTCCTTTGCAAATCTGAGTGCATCCTTCCTCATAGTTTCATAGTCACCTTTCTGATATGAGTACACCTTCCTCCGAGGTTTCTTTATTGGTGGGATGTGAATTTTTAAATATCCGGAGACAACATCGTGGTCACTTAGTTTATCTGGGGAATGAATGTCTTCGAATTGTCCTGGCAAAGTCGTAAGGATCAGATCCAATGTGTTCTTATCACGAGTGGGGAAGTTAACAATTTGTTCAAGGCCATGATCGTTCATAATGTCAATCAATATTTGTCCTTCCGACTGACTCAGCATTGTGCCTTGTTTGCTGAGCCTGTCGGGCCAAGCAATGTCTCTGAAGTTGAGGTCACCTAGAACATGTACAGCCGGGAGTTTTTTACCCTTATGCTGCGATTTAATGCAATCCAGTTGGTCTTTAAACAACTGGAAGTTTTCGATTGTACCATTTGGTGGTCTATACCAACTTGCTACGAAGTGGGAAGTTTATTAGCAAAAACCTTAACCCAGACCGATTCGGTGTCATTTTCAAGTTCCATGAAAGGCATGTGAGGGATGTCTCTATGAATGAGCAACATCACCCCACCGCCATGAGAGTTCCTATCTTTTCTGTACACACTGTACTCACAAGTTTCAGGGAAAAGCTCAGATGTAGTAATTGAACTGTCAATCTTTGTTTCCTGAATAGCAACAATATGAGGTTGAGATGTATCGAGGAAAGCTAAAAGTTCAAGAATTTTCCCTCTAATTCCATTTATGTTTATACTGCAAAGTTTCAAACCTTTCACAAAATTTGACTTAGCTTCATCAGCAGTTGAAGATTTGCCTCTCTTATCCTCTGACAGAGGTTCAAACCTGTTTGGCTTACTCAGTTCTACATATTCATCAAAGAAGGAGTCTGAAAAGTTACAGACCTCACATTTTGGACATATCCAGTGGCAGCTTGAATTTACCAAAGTGCCATATTCTGCATCTGAAATGAAGGAACAGTCAGTGTGTATCCACATTTCACATTGATCACACTGAACGACTTTGTGGCCATTAAGGACAGCACCACTGCAAAGACCACAGTCAGCTTTGCAGTCTTTGCAATACCAAGTTCCAGCTCTAGATTCAATTTCTAACAATTGACTGTTATCCAAATCAGAACATGAGGAGTGAAAGCGCTTGTTACAGTCATAAACTCTCGTGGTAGGGCTTGAGATGTCAGTTCATTTCAGTGTCAGGTAAAAATCCCACAAAATCAGAAGCAAGGTCTCCGAAATGACCTAAATACTTGTAAATAGTGTTGACAGAGATGTAAAACCTCAACTTAAACAAGCAGACCAACATTATATTAACCCATTTTGTACTAAATAGAATCTTCCACCTAATGATAGGAGGAGTCGGGATGTCAGGTTGAGATAGTTTCAGAATCCATTTTAACCCTTATCTTGCTGAATATTCATTTATGCCACACCCATATCTGTCTCTCAACCTATTAAATTACTTGATGTAATTTATTGCTACAAATTCATAAACTGAATGTCAAACAGTGTAGATCCTGATCAGATGGCTTCTTCAGAAGCCATCTGATCTGGATCTGCACTGTTTGCAAAGATAGGGGTTGTCGTGAACAGCAAGATAAGGGTTAAGAAAAAGCAGAACTTTCTGCAAACAGTGAAGGTCTTTATCAAATGTAGCATTTTGCAGTGTATGATCTGAGCCTGCACTGGTTTTGGGGTTTCCCATATAAGTTGGGATTAGGGACATTTTCTCATGACTAGACCGAATTACGTGCATGTAAAATTGGTTGTTGACAATAAGGTCACTGTTTTCTTTGCTGGTTTTTAAGTGTAGTGACACTGCTTTACCATAATTAGTGTAACTTAATTATGGTAGACCTTCAATGGCTCGAACCCTGATGGCTCATTTAATATGGATGAGTCTAACCTGTTTGATAATTTAGGGAGATTTTCTTCTTTTCTCTTGTAAATGTATGGTGTGTGTACACATTAGAATTGCCTCGATGAGGCGATTCAAATGAGTACACACAACATACGACCCCCGCCCATCGGGGTTTGAAGAAATAGATGGGGTGCATGATGCTTCCACCCAGAGCTGAAACTGTCAGCACACGAATACTGGTAAACCTCTTAGAGGATCTAAGCCTGCCCAGGCAAAGCGGTGCAAGTCGGACAGTCCATAATAATAAACCCTATTGGTTTCATTGGGCGGCAAGGCTTGAGATATCATTTCATCTCAGTGTCGGGTAAAAGTCCCACAAAATTGGAAGCAACGTCTCCAGAATGACGTATACAGTGTTGACGGAGACGTTAAACCTCAAATCAAACAAAAACAAACACACAACATACATTTATAATATAGAACACTGAATAGATATCCCACAATTATCTCCATTATGCCTCCTGGTATGGCACTAATGGTAACCCTCGTTGGCTCAAACTACCGCTGTCTCAAACACATTTTCATGGTCTTTAACCCTTATCTTGCTGAATATTCATTTAAGCCACACCCATTTCTGTCAACCAATCAAATTACTTGATGTAATTTATTGCTACAAATTCATAAGCTGAATGCCAAACAGTGTAGATCCTAATCCTACACTGTTGCCAAAGATAGGGGTTGTCGAGAACAGCATGGCCAACAGTCATTCAGTGTCATTGGCATTATAAAATTTTTGAGCATTCAGTTGAGTTGAACATGTAAAAGGTTTTATAATATACAGGGTCTGGGGACTGGTTGCACAGTCTAAATGCTGATAAGGGGTGCCATGTGGCAACATTCTTAGATGAAGTATTATCTTCAGTTTTTTAAGCCCCCGCCCATAGGGGCTTGAAGAAATATATGGGCTGCATGATGCTTCCACGCAGAGCTAAATCCGGCCTGCACACTAGTACTGGTAAACCGCTTAGAGAATCTAAGCCTGTCCAGGAACCGCGGTGCGAGGCGTACCGTCCATGCTCATAAACCCTATTGGTTTCATTGGGCGACAGGGCTTGAGATGTCATTTCATCTTAATGTCGGGTAAAAGTCCTACAAAATTGGAAGCAACGTCTCCAAAATGACCTTTACAGTGTTGACGGGGACGTTAAACCTCAAATCAAACAAACAAAACAAACAGTTTTTTAAGCCACACCAATTTCTGTCTATCAACCAATCAAATTACTTGATGTAATTTATTCCTACAAATTCATAAACTGAATGCCAAACAGTGTAGATCCTGTTCCAAAGATAGGGGTTGTCGTGAACAGCATGGCCAACAGTCATTCAGTGTCATTGGCATTATAAAAGTTATGAGCATTCAGTTGAGTTGAACATGTAAAAGGTTTTATAATCTACGGGGTCTAGGGACTGGTTACACAGTCTAAATGCTGATAAGGGGCCGCCTAGTGGCAACATTCTTAGATGAAGTATTATCTTCGTTTTTTTTTAACCCTTCCATTTAAGCCACACCCATTTCTGTCTATCAACCAATCAAATTACTTGATGTAATTTATTCCTACAAATTCATAAAATGAATGCCAAACAGTGTAGATCCTGATCAGATGGCTTCTTCAGAAGCCATCTGATCTGGATCTACACTGTTTGCAAAGATAGGGGTTGTCGTGAACAGCAAGATAAGAGTTAAAGTGTCAACAGCCATTCAGTGTCATTGGCATTATAAAATTTATGAGCATGAGAACTTACACATTCAGTTGAGTTGAACATGTAAAAGGTTTTATAATCTATGGGTCTGGGGACTGGTTGCACAGTCTAAATGCTGATAAGGGGCCGCCGAGTGGCAACATTCTTAGATGAAGTATTATTTTCAGTCTTTTTAATTCTTTCCCGCCCTCTGATGAAAGAAGCCTTCAGAAGGGAGGTCTCTGTTACTAGCATAAGCACAATCATGCACTGGACTATTTAACAGCTTTGAAGGTCTAAGTCCACTCAGGAAGATGTTTGGTTGGTTGATTTGAGGTTTAACATCCCCGTCAACACTGTAAAGGTCATTTTGGAGACGTTGCTTCCAATTTTGTGGGACTTTTACCCGACATTGAGATGAAATGACATCTCAAGCCCTGTCACCCAATGAAACCAAAAGGGTTTATTAGCATGGACGGTCCGCCTCGCACTGCGGTTCCTGGACAGGCTTAAATCCTCTAAGCGGTTTACCAGTACTAGTGTGCGGGCCTGATTCAGCTCTGGGTGGAAGCATCATGCAGCCCATATATTTCTTCAAGCCCCTATGGGCGGGGGCTGACCAGCTCTACATAACCTTACCAGTGTTGACGGGTCTGTGGAAATCTAAATCAAAGCAACAACAGAAAGAAAAAAAATAACCCTTATTGTACCAAATGGAATCTTCCTCTTTATATATAGCAGGAGTCCACTTCAAAATTTAGGGGTGTCAGGTTGTGTTTTCTTCCAGATTTATTTCGAAAACGGCTAGACGTTTAGCAAACAGTGGAGGCCCTGAACAGACGCCGTGTTTTGCAAAAGAACGGGACGTCTGATCTGGGCCTGCACTGTTTGCCAGGGTACCCGTTTTGGGGTTTCTGGTACTGAATGGTTAAACAGCATATGCAAGGAAAGGGCTGCAAATTAAAGCACTGTAGAACCTGATCAGACTGCACCTTTTGCTGTTTAAGCTACCACTATTTTTAAATGTCATTTTACACATTAAACTCAGAGAAATTGGAAACAAGTTCTTGAAGGCCTTGATTTTGCCATAATTATCTTGTTTGTATGTGGTGGAGAATAACTAGGGTAACTGGATAAAAACACCAACTTTGCCACATGCCACTATATTTTGACATTTTTTTACATGGTTCAAAGTTTTGGATAAATGAAGTGTTTGGTCACTCTCCAGGGCTGGAAAATATTTCAAAATTGCACTTGTCCTGCATGACCAACATGTAAATTTTGGTAAATTTCATAGGGACTAGACAAACTATTTACTCGTCCTCCAAAAGTTACACTCGCCATGGCGAGTGGACGAGTGGAATTTTCTAGGCCTGTGTCTCTCTGTTTGCTTTAGGTGACATTTGTTTATTTGAAAAGGAAACAAGTTTTATTTTTTGTAACATTTCTTGTAGGTTCTTTACTTGTATCTTTTGTAAAAATTAATGTAAGAGTTTGTAATAATTTGTGTAAGGGTATGTAACATATCTGTAAGGGTTCAAGGGGAATGAGAACATCTGGCAGATTTATTTCCACCATTTTTCAAAGGGAGACAACTTTTGGGACATCCTGTTCACTTTTGTATAAGCCCTTTCCAACTGAAAAAGGGGTCTACTCTTAAGGAAACTTTGCTCCTCAGGAGCAAATTCTTTCCTTTAAGAGTTTACCCCTAATGACATGGGAGACAAAAAATTACTTTTTCAGGGGTTGCCTCCCTTGAAAGTGTTCCCATTCCCCTTAAAACAATTCTTGTAATGGTTTGTAATAATTTGTGTAAGAATTTGTTAGTGAATTCCTTTACACTAATAAACATACCATATTGGTCCTAAGTTAAGCAAACAGTCCAGACCCAGATCAGACTGCTCCTGGAGGAGCAGTTTGATCAGGGTCTACACTGTTTGTCATTCAGTCTATACCTTTTCAGCGTACTGCATAGTTGTATGGTAATCATGGTGACAAGGGATAATTAAATACGGTAAAATTCTAACATTAAGACCACCTTTCGGACTGTTCAAAATGGTCTTTAAGACCACTTTTGTTCAAAAGTGGTCTTTAAGACCACTTTTGAACAGTCCCAAAGGTGGTCCCTGACCAGAAGACACTGTTGTAAGAAAACACAAGGAAAGAATAACTGCACTCGTGTAAATTAGCATTTTAAAGCCGAATTGGTCTAAATTTTAGGTGGTCTTAATAGCGGAATTTCACTGTATTTTTTTTTAGAAGATTTTTCTCTCTTCAGGTGCATCAGTTTTCCTTTCAGAATCTGATCGTGAGAGTTTAGTGTGAAAAATTTTGTTTTATAATAGAATGTGCCTTAGGAAATCAGCACATACATAAAACATGTATAAAAAGTAAAACATGCATAAATTACCATAAAGATCCTAAGTATTGGGACAGACAGGCCTAAGCAAATAGTTTAGACCCAGATCAGACTGCTACTGATCAGGGACTACCCTGTTTGCCATTCTGCACCTTTTGGACTCCTTTCTGGATCGTGAAACAAATTTGTTGTAATTTGAGGAGAATTACAGCAAGTCCTCAAGTGTCCGAAATTTTAGGATTTTTATGGCAGTTGATATGTGAGAAAATGTTTCAGGCCCTGAGCATTGAACCATAGCCCAACATAAGAGGGGGTTTCCACATATTATTTTTCTTATTTCTGCAAGAAAACATATGTTGTGGGTACTCATTAGAAGTGCCTCAGCGAGGCGCTTATAATGAGTACCCACAACATGTTTTCGTGTAGAAATAAGAAAAAAATCAGTACTTTTTGAATAAAAAAAACACCTTGTCTGGAGCTATGGCATTCTAAGATTTGTTCTTCAAATGTTTGTATGAAGCCAGTCAAAAGTGCTAGAGGCATGTCTTCTTGGATGAAGCAAGGTCAAGGTCTCCACTCATGACTATAGGTGGCACAAGTTCTTGTGAAACCGTACATGTGCACAGGCTGACCCGATGTTTTGCTGTTCGCCTGTGTGATAAATTGTCATTTCTCGCTATTTTTTTTTTCTTATGACATTTAATTAGGCGTAATAAAGATAAGAGGGTCACCTTTTTTCATGGCAGACGTGATCAGACTCATATATGAGGTGGAGGGTCAAAATGCTTAAAAGACCGGAGTACCGTAATGATCCTAAGTTTTGGGACAGATAGACCTAAGCAGTCAATGCAGACCCTGATCAGGGTCTAAATTGTTTGCCAACCTGTCTGCACCTCTTGGAGGATCCTGAAACAAATTTGTTAAAAGTTTGAGAATTACATCGAGTGTTCAAGGTGTCCGAATTTTTATGATTATAACGGTAGTTCAAGAATGGAATGTCGGAATATTTGTTTGATATATAAATAACCCATTTAATGCCAGAAACCCCTGAAGAGGTACCCTGGCAAACAGTGCAGGCCCAGATCAGACGCCGCAGAACACGGCGTCTGATCAGGGCCTACACTGTTTGCAAAAAAGTTCAGCCATTTTCCTACTAAATTTTGAAGAAAACACATCATGACACCCCTAAATCTTGAAATGGACTCCTGCTATATATCAGGAGGAAGATTCCAATGGACAATGATATGTGCTGTATACTCGCTAGGGTTGCCACAGCAAAGTGATTTGAATAAGTACATGTTTGTTTGTTTGTTTGTTTGATTTCATGTTTAACGTCCCCGTCAACACTATAAAGGTCATTTTAGAGATGTTTCTTCTAATTTTGTGGGACTTTTACCTGACATTGAGATGAAATGACATCTCAAGCCCTGTCACCCAATGAAACCAATCGGGTTTATAAGCAAGGACGGTCCGATTCGCACCACTGTCTGGTCAGGCTCAGATCCTTTAAGAGGTTTACCAGTACTCATGTGCGGTCAGATTCAGCTCTGCATGGAAGCATCATACAGTCTATTTATTTCTTCAAGCCCCAATGGGCGGGCGCCGGAATAAGTACATGTTACATGATTTAAGATTCATTGAATTGTGGGCACTTTGATGCAGAAACTGGACAGTAGTTCAGGCATTGAACTGTGATGCAGAATGTTCGGTATCTGTGTTGCAGTTTGTTTGTTTGTATTGAGGTTTAACATCCTCATAAACACTATTTAGATCATTTTCAAGATGCTGCTTCTAATTTTGTGGGACTTTAACCCGACACTGAGATGAAATGACATCTCAAGCCCTGCTGCCCAATGAAACCTAAAGGCTTATTTGCATTGGACAATCTCACACACACCACTTTGCCTGGGCCAGCTGAACCCTTAGGTCACTAAGCGGTTTACCAGTACTCACGTGTGGCCAGTTCCAGCTCTACGTGGCAGCATTGTGCAGCCCAGTCTATTTCTCCAAGCCCCGATGGGCATGGGCATTGCAGCTTAATGCCTGCATACAGTCTGGTGTCTGCTTCCCAATTTAATATGTGCATCACAGTTCAGTGTTGCATTGCAATTCTGTGCATCACAGAGAGGTGTCTCAATCACAGTCAGTGTCTGCATCACAGTTAAGTGTCTGCACTGGCATTTGGTGCAGATAGGTGTTTGCATCACAGTCAGTGTCTGCATTATAGTTCAGTGTCTGCATCACAGTCTAGTGTCTGTATCACAACACAGGGTCTGCATTACAGATAGGTGTCTGCATTGCATTTAACTGTCTGCCTCATAATTCAGGGTCTGCATCACAGTTCAGTGATTGTTTAGCAATTCACTTTCTGCATCACAGTTAGGTGTCTACATCACAATTCAGTGTTTGCTTCATATTTCAGTGCCTGTATCACATTTAGCTAGGTTTCTGCATCACAGTTCAGTATCTGCCTCATAGGTCAATGTCTGCATCTCAGTTTGGTGTCTACATCAAAGTTCAGCATCTGCATCACAGGTGTCTGCATCATAGTTCATTGTCTGCCTCATAGTTCATTGTCTGCATCACAGCTAAGTGTCTGCATCACAGTTCATTGTCTGCCTCCCAGTTCAGGGTCTGTCTCATAGTTCAGTGTCTGCATCACAGTTCATTGTCTGCATCACAGTTCATTGTCTGCATCACAGTTTACTGTCTGCATCATATTTCACAGCCTGCATCACAGTTAGTTGTCTGCCTCACAGTTTATTGTCTGTATTACAGTTAGTTGTCTGCCTCACAGTTCAGTTTCTGCATCATATTTCAGTGTCTGAATCACAGTTAGTTGTCACAGTTCATTGTCTGCATCACAGTTAGTTGTCTGCATCACAGTTCACTGTCTGCATCGTATTTCACTGTCTGCATCACAGTTGTCTGCCTCACAGTTCACTGTCTGCATCACAGCTAGTTGTCTGCCTCACAGTTCAGTGTCTGCATCACAGTTCATTGTCTGCCTCACAGTTCAGTGTCTGCATCACAGTTAGTTGTCTGCCTCACAGTTCACTGTCTGCATCACAGCTAGTTGTCTGCCTCACAGTTCACTGTCAGCATCACAGTTAGTTGTCTGCCTCACAGTTCAGTGTCTGCATCACAGTTCATTGCCTCACAGTTCAGTGTCTGCATCACAGTTAGTTGTCTGCCTCACAGTTCACTGTCTGCATCACAGCTAGTTGTCTGCCTCACAGTTAGTTGTCTGCCTCACAGTTCATTGTCTGCATCACAGCTAGTTGTCTGCCTCACAGTTCAGTGTCTGCATCACAGCTAGTTGTCTGCCTCACAGTTCACTGTCTGCATCACAGCTAGTTGTCTGCCTCACAGTTCAGTGTCTGCATCACAGTAAGTTGTCTGCCTCACAGTTCACTGTCTGCATCACAGCTAGTTGTCTGCCTCACAGTTCAGTGTCTACATCACAGTTCATTGTCTGCCTCACAGTTCACTGTCTGCATCACAGTTAGTTGTCTGCCTCACAGTTAGTTGTCTGCCTCACAGTTCATTGTCTGCATCACAGTTAGCCCACTGCTTTTCATCATTGTGCTTGAAGCCTTGTCATGCGAGTTCCGCTCTGGAGTCCCCTAGGAGGACCTGTATGCTGATGACCTTGTCATCATAGCTGAATCCCTTGAGGAATGTGTCAGGAGGCTCTTAACTTGGAAAGACACAATGGAGGCGAAAGGGCTGAGAGTGAATGCAGGAAAGACAAAGATCATGATTTGTGGTACAGGTCTGGACCTCTTGCAGAGTACAGGCCAGTTCCCATGCGCTGTATGTCGCACTGGAGTGGGCAGCAACAGTATCTTTTGTAATGGCTGCAAGTTCTGGGTGCACAAGAAATGCAGTGGGCTCAAACGCTTGATAGAGGACCCTGATTACAGGTGTACACGGTGCCAAGGAACTGCACGCCCCTTAGATGGCAGACCACAGAGGGAAGTCCAAGTCGGATCCGACAAACTGGAGGTTGTAGCTTCCTTCTGCTACCTAGGTGATATGCTCTCTGCAGCGGGTGGTTGCGACCTTTCAACTACATCACGTGTGAAAACAGCCTGGAAGAAATTCAAGGAGTTGCTACCAGCTCTCTCTTCCCGCCACCTCTCGTTCAAGACACGTGGCGGTGTGTATAGCTCTTGTGTGCGGAGCGCAATGCTCCATGCCAGTGAGACATGGCCATTGACAAAGCCAAACCTCCAACGTCTACAGCGAAATGACAGGGCAATGATCCGACAGATCTGCAATGTCAAGCCACAGGACACTGTCACCATCAGGTCCAGTGAGTTACTTGAGCTTCTTGGCATTGAGGACCTGGACCTCATCCTGAAAGAGAGAAGACTTCGCTGGTATGGACATGTGGATCGCTCCAAAGGTGCAGTCAAGACTGCCTGTGACATACAGGTAAGTGGAAAGCTGGGGCCAGGAAGGCCCAAGATGACCTGGAAGCAGCTAACAGAAAGAGATTGCAGAGAATGGATACTCTCTGCTATCGATCCTCATGATAGACAAGCCTGGAGATCTGGTGTAAGATCTGCCATGTGTGCAGCAAGCCAGCTACCTGGAAGGGGGCTCACTTATGTGGACGTTGCCCCTGTACCTGCACGTAAATCAAAAATCCGTTGATGATGATGATGTTGATGTCTGCCTCACAGTTCATTGTCTGCCTCACAGTTCATTGTCTGCATCACAGCTAGTTGTCTGCCTCACAGTTCAGTGTCTGTCTCATAGTTCAGTGTCTGCATCATATTTCACTGTCTGCATCACAGTTAGTTGTCGGCATCACAATTCGGTGTCTGCTTCATAGTTCAATGTCTGCATCACATTTAGATGTCCACATCACAGTTCAGCATCTGCAACAGTTACATGTATGTGCCTGCATCACAGTTAGTTGTCTGCATCATAGTTCATTGTCTGTCCCATAGTTTGTCTGCATCACAGTTAGTTGTCTGCATCATAGTTCATTGTCTGCCCCATAGTTTATTGTCTGTATCACAATTGTCTGCATCATAGTTTATTGTCTGCGTCATAGTTTATTGTCTGCATCACAGTTAGGTGTCTGCATTACAGCTCACAGTTGGATGTCTGCATCAGAGTTCAGTGTATGCATGACAGATAAGTGTCTGCATCACAATTCAGTGTTTGCATCACATTTAGGTGTCTGCATCACAGTTCAATATAGGTGTCCTCTGTACATCCTGTCTCTACATACACTGCCAATACATACAAAAAAAATTCATCAGCATTCTTATTTGTTTTTGGCTTTTGAGTAAATGATACTTTTACTTTGTAAAATCCCTAATATGGATTTAATTCATTGTATACTAGTGGACTCTACCATTGCTATGGTAGGCCTATTTCTTCATTTTTATTCAATTTTTGACGGAAAAATTCTGTTAGCAAATAGTTCAAGCCCTCATCAGACGCTGTATCCTGTTGCAACTGATCTGGGCCAGCAATGCTTGCCATTCAGGTACCCCTTTAGAGGTTTCCCCGCATACAATGGGTTAATAATTGTTTAACATAAAACTGCCATATTTTCTTTCGGCCAGTTTTGGGGTGATTGGATTTCAATCAACCCAAAGCTTTATGAATCTGGGTTACAGTAATGATCCTAAGTAGTGGGACAGATAGACCTAAGCAAACAGTGCAGACCCAGATCAGACTGCTTTTTGGACTCCTTGCTGGATCGTGGTACAGTTTTGTTAAAATTTTAGGAGAATTACAGCAAGTTCTCAAGGTGTCTGAATTTCAATACGATAACACACCCGTGCAACATTGTGGATTTTTCACATCTCTAGAATTCTGATGAAAATTTGTGATATTTTTCTTAATTAAAGTGCAAACATAGGTGGCGGGTGCTGGCTAGAACTGCCACAGTCTGCCTCACTGAGGTGGTTCTAACGAGTACCCACAACCTGTGTCCAGTCCCCGCCCATCAGGGCTTGAAGAAATAAATGGGCTGCATGATGCTTCCATGCAGAGCTGAAACCGACCTGCTGACGAGTACTGGTAAGCTGCTTAGAGGATCTAAGCCTGCCCAGGCAAAGTGCTAGGAGTGTCGGACCGTCCATGCTTATAAACCCTATTGGTTTCATTTGGTGGCAGGGCTTGAGATGTAATTTCATCTCAGTGTCTGGTAAAAGTCCCACAAAATTGGAAGCAACATCTCCAAAATGACCTTTACAGTGATGACGGGGACTTTTAACCTCCAATCAAACAAACAAACAAACACAACCTGTGTCTAGGAGCAGAAATAATAAAAATAATGTATATCCCCCGTAAACACCACTTTTCTCTGTATAAAGTGCAGTTTTGGGGGTGTTTATTTCACAGACTTTGTTCACGTAATGTAGGATATATCTCTTCCGGTCTCCGGACGTTAGCCCCCCAGGACGTTTGCCCCCCCAATGACTTAATCTAAAAATGGACATTTGCCCCCCAGTTGAAAATGCGACCCGGACATTTGCCCCCCCAGAGCTTATTAGCTCACCTGGGCCGAAGGCTCCAGGGGAGCTTATAGTATAGTGGGTCCTCCGTCCGTCCGTCGTCTGGCCGTCCACACTTTTGAGCAGCTATATCTCTGTATCCTGCAGGCTGATCTCAATCATTTCTCACCTGTAGTATGCCTCTGGTGGGGCATTGATGACATAAACATTTTTTTTAAATTGCTCTAAAACTTTGGTTCCTATGGCAACCACAAGGTCCCATAGACTTACTATGGGAAAATGCTTGTCATCACCGTAGCGCCTTCAGTTTTGATCGGATCTTTCTGAAACTTATATGTAAGGTGAGTGGGGATAAAAACTCGGATGAGTTCGAAAACCGGCCAAGTCGGCCCATTTATCATAGAGTTACGTCCCTTTGATTGCTGAAAATGCCCATTTTCGACCTTGTCATTACCGTAGCCCCTTCACTTTTGATCGGATCTTTCTGAAACTTATATGTAATGTGGCTGGGGATAAAACCTCGAATGAGTTCGAAAACCGGCCTAGTCCGCTGGTTTATCATAGAGTTACGTCCCTTTGATTGCTGAAAATGCCGATTTTCGACCTTGTCATCACCGTAGCCCCTTCAGTTTTGATCGGATCTTTCCGAAACTTATATGTAAGGTGGCTGTGGATAAAATCTCGGATGAGTTCGAAAACCGACCTAGTCGGCCCTTTTATCGTAGAGTAACGTCCCTTTGATTGCTGAAAATGCTGATTTTTGACCTTGTCATCACTGTAGCCCTTTCAGTTCTGATCGAATCTTTCTGAAACTTATATGTAAAGTGGCTGGGGATAAAATCTCGGATGAGTTCGAAAACCAGCCAAGTTGGTCCATTTATCACAGAGTAACGTCCCTTTGATTGCTGAAAATGCCGATTTTTGATCTTGTCATCACCGTAGCCCTTTGAGTTTTGATCAGATCTTTCTGAAACTTATATGCAAGGTCGCTGGGGATAAAGCCTCGGATGAGTTCGCATACCGGCAAAGTTGGCCTATTTATCATAGAGTTAGGTCCCTTTGATTGCTGAAAATGTTGTTTTTTGACCTTGTCAACACTGTAGCCCCTTCAGTTTTGATCGGATCTTTCTGAAACTTATATGTTAGGTGGCTGGGGATAAAACCTCAGATGAGTTCGAAAACCGGCCAAGTTGCCCCATTAACTATATAGTTATGTCCCTTTGATGGCTGAAAATGTTGATTTTTTACCTTATTATCACCGTAGCCCCTTCAGTTTTGATCGAATCTTTCTGAAACCTATATGTAAGGTGACTGGAGATAAAACCTAGGATGAGTTTGAATACTGGCCAAGTTGGCCCATTTATCATTGATTTACGTCCCTTTGATTGCTGAAAATGCCCCTTCAGTTTTGATCGGATCTTTCTGAAACTTATATGTAAGGTGGCTGGGGATAAAATCTTGGATGAGTTCGAAAACAGGCCAAGTCAGCCCATTTATCGTAGAGTTCTGTCCCTTTGATGGCTGAAAATGTTGATTTTTGACCTTGTCATTACCGTAGCCCCTTCAGTTTTGATCGGATTTTTCTGAAACTTATATGTAAGGTGGCTGGGGATGAAACCTCGGATGAGTTCGAAAACTGGCCAAGTCGGCTCATTTATTTTAGAGTAACATCCCTTTGATTGCTAAAAATGCCAAATTTTGACCTTGTCATCACCGTAGCCCCTTCAGTTTTGATCGGATCTTTCTGAAACTTATACTTGAGGTGGCTGGGAATAAAATCTTGGATGAGTTTGAATACTGGCCAAGTCTGATCGGATCTTTCTGAAACTTACATGTAAGGTGGCTGGGAATAAAACCTCAGGTGAGTTCGAATACTGGCCAAGTCGGCACATTTATCATAGAGTGACGTGCCTATGAAAATGCCTATTTTCGACATTGTTATCACTGCTGCCCCTTTAGTTTTGAACAGATCTTCATGAAACTTACAAACAAGGAAGTCAGGCAGAAAGCTTGGAGGAGTTTGAAAACTCTTGTTTTTGAACTTGTCATCACCATAGCCACTTCAGTTTAGATCGGATCTTCTTAGCAAGTCAGGAATAAAAGCTTGAATGAGTTTGAAAACCGGTGAGGTCAGCCTGTTTATCATAGAGTTAAATTCTACTTGATTTTCAGAAAATGCTTACCCTGTCATCACCATGTCCTCCCATACAGCCTTCAGTAAAGGTTGGCACTTCCTTAAACTTTGAATCTGTTAGCTCAGGTGAGCGATACAGGACCAAGCTAGCTTGGTCCTCTTGTTTTTGGTATGGACATCTGCCCCCCAGTGCTTATTTTACAGGTGGACATTTGCCCCCCACTGCTTATTTCAGAAAGGGACATTTGCCCCCCAACCTGGCTAGACAAGGATATTCATTACACAGACTTGTATAGCTACATAATTTACATGATAATGTTTTGGTTAAAGTTTTACAATCCATTCAAGATCATTTCAATTTCTTCAAGAATTAACCATCAGTGTATCCAGTGTAAAAACCACTTGAGTATAGGCGTCTGACACTGGACCCTCAGTGAGGCACAAACTCAATATATGGTTCTGTAACTGACTTGCTTAACCCTTATCCTGCTGAATAAATTAAGCATCTCCAATTGTTGACTATTAACCATCACATTCTTGGTATATTTTGGTTAACAAATTGCATGACAAACAGTATAGATCCCCATCAGATATGGCCTCTGATTGGCATCCATACTGCTTTCTTACGTTGGGGTTGTCCATAACAGCAGGTTATTATGGGATTCATATTTATGTAGATGGAATAATTTATTGCTTAACATTTTGTATTTCTGATGATAAATTAATAATTCTGATAATAAACCACTAAATACATTGTTTTCCTCCTTTGTGTTAGCCCTGGTCTATCTGGGGGGCAAATGTCCCTTTCTGAAATAAGCAGTGGGAGGCAAATGTCCACCTGTAAAATAAGCACTGGGGGGCAGATGTCCAAACCAAAAATAAGCTCTGGGGGGCAAATGTCCAGGTCGCATTTTCAACTGGGGGGCAAATGTCCATTTTTAGATTAATTCATTGGGGGGCAAATGTCCTGGGGGGCAAATGTCCTGGAATCCTCTCTTACTGACAGTATAAATTGCATTTGTATGAAATGCAGGTAACAGTTATTTATACCCGTGCTATTCTTGTCACTGATGACATCAGAGTGCTATAGCTAGTTCAGTTGGACAGGAGCCCGTCAACATCTGTTACCATAATTTCACAGCCAACTGAATGCATATTCAGTAAAATGCCGCTATTAAGACGAGCTAAATTTAAGACTAAATCTGCTTTAAAAAGCTTATGTAGCAGGTTGCAGTCATTCTTTCTTTGTATTTTCTGCGTACAGTGTCCTCTGGTCAGAGACCACCTTTGGGACTGTTCAAAAGTGAGTCCCAAAGGTGGTCTTAATATAGGAATTTTGCTGTATTTATTTTCGCCATTTTCCCCGAGAGGATGATATTATAATTCAAAACATAGAGGCCGGTTAATGGGTTGCAATTCACGAGATGCCGAAAATGCACGAGAAGTATACGAGAACCGACCTACTGGGCGATTACATTGACTAATTTATTCTTTGCATAAAGGTCAGTCTCATGTGAAATTGCACGTTATCTGTAAAATCTGGCCACCGGCTCGTGTACATGTAGTGGGACATTGGCAAACAGTGTCTACACTGTTTTATCATATGATGTCGCTCACCCCCACTCATAGGGGCTTGGAGAAATAGATCGGGCTGCATGATGCTTCCATGCAGAGCTGAATCTGACCACACACAAGTACTGGTAAACCGCTTAGAAGGACTAAGCCTGCCCATGCAAAGCGGTGTGAGGCAGATCGTCCAATGCATATAAACCTTCTGATTTTAATTGGCGGCAGGGATTGAGGTGTCATTTCACCTCAATGTCGGGTAAAAGTCCCACAAAATTGGAAGCGACGTCTCCAAAATGACCTAAATAGTGTTGACGGGGACTCTAACACACTCACTCAAACAAACAAACATATGACGTCGCGTCTGAGAATGTAATAACATCATGTAATAAATTTGGTAATCCACTAGTGGATTGAATATGCGAATTAGTTCGATACACTCTCCATAACGTTACATGTACAACCTCCTTAACAAGGTCGTGTTCACTAATGGCGGAATATTGACATTTTTGTACAAAAATTTTGACTTAACCCTTGTCCTGCTGAGCCCGTATATACCTTACCTTTCAAACAATGTAGATCCAGATCAGATGGCTTCCGAAGAAGCCATCTGATCTGGATCTACATTGTCATTTAGATTGTGCATTTGTTGCAATAGTTTTCATCAAGAAATCTGACTGGTTGATAATCGTTAGATTAAAATATTCAGCAGGACAAGGATTAAATACATTTTAAATGTCATATGATGAATAGAATCTTAAATTCGTGCTCATGTACAGGTATTAGTGAATTTATTAAACTCGTTGATGAAAAGGGATAAAATGCTCGGCAAAGCCTCGCATTTTATCTCGTTTCCTCATCTCGTTTAATAAATTCAATAATACATGAACACTCATGTAAGATCCTCAATTTCTTAACTGTTAACCCTTGTCCTGCTGAGCCCGGATATGTCTTATCTTTCAAACAATGAAGATCCAGATCAGATGGCTTCATTGTTTGTCATTCAGCTCATGAATTTGTTGCAATAATTTGCATCAAGTAAGCTGATTGGCTGTTAATCAGTAGTGGGTGTGGCATATATAAATATTCAGCAGGTCAAGGGTTAAGAAGCAAAAATAACATGCATCATAAAATGTCATCAGTTTATGTCATCAGCTGCATCTTCTAGCAAACCTTTATCATACAGGAAAACAGTGAAGATCCTGATCAGACTGCTCTGTAAAGGAGCAGTCTGATCTGGGTCCACACTGCATGCAAATATGACTTTTTTATCCTTCTCTTGCTGAATATTCATTTTAACCACACCCATTTCTGACTTTGGACCAATCATATTACTTGATGTAATTTATTCTTATAAAGCCATACACTTAATGTCAAACAGTGTAGATCCTGATCAGATGGCTTCTTCAGAAGCCATCTGATCTGGTGAAGAAGCCATCTGATCTGGATGTACACTGTTTCCAAAGATAGGGGTTGTCGTGAACAGCATGATAAGAGTTAGAGTAACCAACAGAAGACAAAGTAGATGACGACTGTTGTGATTGACATGATTTTAGGGGTTAAGATACTGGACTTTAAGGGCTAAAGGAAATAGTCCTAGTCTCTGTTCAGGACTATTTTCCCCGCCTACGCTCAGAGACGATCGACCTACCAGCGCTATCAGAGCTTTTATTGCCAAGAGATAAACCCTATTGGTTTCATTGGGCAACAGGGCTTGAGATGTCATTTCATCTCAATGTCGGGTAAAAGTCCCACAAAATTGGAAGCAAAGTCTCCAAAATGACCTTTACAGTGTTGATGGGGACGTTAAACCTCAAATCAAACAAATTGCCAAGAGAGGCATTACTAATGTGACTGCTGCTTGCTTTCTATGAAATTTAGTTTATCTGAAAAAGGGGGCCTACTCTTGATGGAAAGAATGGAAATTTGTTCCTTTAGGAGTGATAGGGGAAACAAAAATATTTTTATAAAAAGTTGCTATCTCTGAAGATATTTTAATTACCTTTAATCCTTTAGATGCCAAGAAACCTACATCTGAAAATGTCATCTGTTTATGTCGTCTGCCGAATCTTGAAAATTAAAAAAAATATTTTTTAATTAGGCAAACAGTGTGGACGCTGATCTGTGTGATTAGTGTGGGAACAGTCTGATCTAGGTCCACACTGTTTGCAGAAATAACTTTCAGCAGACGTCAAAGCAGACGGCAATGTTTGTGATTGGCAGCTTATGGGTTAAAGTTTACTGTAATTACCCACACTATATGTCTGAATGTATCCAATCAAACTTGTTAGACACCGATGAGACTGCTCATAAGTGACCTGCCAGTAGTGTATATTTCTATCTTTTTCAGTCCCAGAGACGGTGGGACCGATAGTAGACCCTATTTTTGAGTATACTCATGCATCAGAGTATGGGAAATCCATAACAGCCGGGAGTTTCTATCGTGGATGTCATAGTCCAAATCTGAACGGAATGTACTTCTTTGGAGATTTTATGAGTGGGTAGGTTCACAGATTTTCTAATAGAATAAATCTTGGCTGCAACTGAAGTGAATTTCAGGTAAAAGGATTTTCTTGTTTAGCTGAATGGATGCTTCTAGTGCAGCGAACATTTTTCCATTAAACACTCACAAATGTGGCCTATAGTTAGCCATTTATGTAGCAAATGGAATCTTCCTCATATATAGCAGGAGTCCATTTCAAAATTTACGGGTGACACTGGTTGTGTTTTTCTCCATAGTCTATTTGGAAAATGGCTGAACTTTTTGCAAATAGTGTAGGCCCTGATCAGATGCCGCATTCTGCGGCATCTGATCTGGGCCTGCACTATTTGCCAGTTACCCGTTTTGGGGTTTCTGGTTCAAAATGGTTTAACGTACCAATCCCATTCATCCTTGCAAATGATGCCAATGGATTGTATTTGACACCAAAATTTTATCACCATTGCTGAGGATCAAATCAGGGGCCTCTAGTATCGTAGGCCAGTGCACTAACCGCTGAGCTATCATCTTTTTAAAGCTCATGCTATCAGTGATTCTCTTTTTCCATACAATAAATTGCAAAAATAAGTCAGTGGTTTGTTAGCTCACCTAGGCTGGAAAGGTGAGCTTATAGTATATGCAGGCATCTGGCGTCTGTCCATTGTCTGCCATCCACACTTGTGGACTTGAATATCTCATTACTAGCTGGCCAATCTTGCGGGATTGACTGTGTTAGGTTTTGGACCAGTTTTGTTCAGAACTATGGTTGCCATGGAACTAACATGTTCCATACATAGACTTATAATGGGGAAAACTATGTCTCCAACTTTTCTCAGCTATTTCTGCTCAGATCTTAACCCATTTTGTACTGGAAACCCCAAAACGGGTACCCGGGCAAACAGTGCAGGCCCAGATCAGGCGCTGCAGAACGCGACGTCTGATCAAGGCCTCCTCTGTTTGCTTAAAGTTCAGCCATTTTCCAAATCAGTTCCGAAGAAAACACAACCTGACACCCCTGAATTTTGAAATGGGGCTCCTGCTATATATAGGGAGGAAGATTCCATTTGGTACAAAAAGGGTTAATCAAACTTGCAGATAACCAGGAGAGGCATACAGTCTATGTTGAGATCGAATTTAGGTCTCAAAGGAGGAATGTTTTTGGAGTTACCTGCTCTTGAGCATAAATATAATGTGAAAAGTGATGTCTCGCTTTTTTATGCCCCCTCGTATGATGCCGGGGGCATATAGTTTTTCGGTTTTCTGTATGTGCGTACATGTGTACGTCCGTCTGAACATGTGTGTGTACATACGTATGTGATCCTGTAACCTCAGGTTAAGGTTTTTGTAACAGGTAGAGCCTGAACTTTTAGAACTCATATTTTCCTAACCATTTGATGGAACTGGTTCATCTTTGGTATGATGATAGATATGGGTCCAAAGTTTTATTAAGCAATACCCCCACCCATGCCTGTGACCTCAAGGTCAAGGTCATAGACTTAGAATTTTTCAATGTTAAAGACTCAGGTTAAGGTTTTTGTAACAGGTAGACCTGAACATTTTAGAACTCATATTTTCCAAACCATTTGATGGAATTGGTTCATATTTGGTATGATTATAGATGTAGGTCCAAAGTTTTATTCAGTGATACCCCATGGTGCAGTGGTTACGCTACTAGCCTTGTAAACCAGGGATCGCAGGATGGATCCCGGGCTTCTCCAGACTTTCGGATGAGTCTTTAAACTGAGGTCCAGTCTCCATATGACCTTAGCTGTTGGTGGGACGTAAAACTAAAACTCACTCACTCAGCGATACCCCCACCATACCCATGACCTCAAGGTCAAGGTCATTAACTTAGAAATTTTCCATGTTAAAGACTCCAGTTAAGGTATTTGTACCTGGTAGAACCTGAACTTTTATGATGGCTTTGGTTCATATGATGATAGATATAGGTATGATGTTTTATTCAGCAATACCCCACCCATGCCTATGACTTCAAGTTCAAGGTCACAGACTTAGACAATCTTAATGTTAAAGATTTTGAAGAGCTCAAATTTTCCAAACCATATTATGGATTTGGCTTATATATGCTATGATGATAGATACAGGTCCAAATGTTTATTTGGCAATACCCCCACTCATGCCTATGGCTTCAAGGTCAATGTCACAGACTTTAATTAGATATTTTAAGAGTTGATATTTTCCAAATCGTGTGATGGATTGAGTTTATATTTGGTATGATGTTAGATACCTGTCCATTTTATTCAGCGATAGCCCCACCCATGCCCATGAGCTCAAGGTCAAGGTCACAGACTTAGAAATTTTTAATTAGATATTTTAAGAGTTTATACTTTCCAAATCCTATGATGAATTAAGTTTACATTTGGTATGATGATTTATACTGGTCCAATACCCCCACCCATGCATGTGCTCTAAAGGTCAAGGTCACAGACAGAGAAATTTTTTATTTAAAGTTAATTAAGAGCTCATACTCACCAAACCATATAGATTTGCTTCATATTTGGTATGATGATAGTTACAGGTCCAAAGTTGTATATACCCCCAGCCCTGACCTCAAGGCCAAGGTCACAGACTTAGTTTTATTATGCTTTTAAAGTTTCAGGGCTCATATTAATAGATCGGCTTCATATTTGGAATGATGATAGATACAGGTCCCAAGTCTTATTCACCCATACCAACGACCCTGTCCATGACCTCAAGGTCAAGGTCACAGCCTTAGAAAATTTTGTTGCTACATGGATTTTCGGGGTGAGGCGGGCCCTTGGCGGGGGCATCTGTGTTGTCTGGACACATTTCTAGTTCTCAGCTGTTTTCGATCTGATCCTTTTGAAACTTCTAGTAAACAAGGACAATCATAATATCTCAGATGAGTTCGAATTTGGCTTGTCTCTGACAACCATTCCCTTGAGTGAGAAAATTTTTACCATGGGCTTAAAATGGAAAAACGACACCCCCAACTTTACTCAGACATTTCTGATCCATTCTTCATAAGCTTGCAGATAATCAGAAGAGGCACATAGCCTATGTTGAGTTCAAATTTGGGCTGCATGGGACAAATGGTTTTGAAGCTACCTGCCCTTGAGCATAAATATGAGTGCAAAATGTTTTCGCCTTTTTTTCCCATTTGTGATCTGATCTTTTTGACAAGTTCAGTAAAATAGGACAGGCATGATATCTTGGAAGAGTTCGAATTTGGCTCACAGGACAAAAGACTTTGGAGTAACATGCCCTTGAGCATAAATATAAGTGAAAAAGAGCTGAAATTGGCCACACACAAGTACTGGTAAACCGCTTAGAAGGACTAAACCTGCCCAGGCAAAGGGATGTGAGTCAGACCTTCCAGTGCATATAAGCCTTTTAGTTTCATTGGGCGACAGGGCTTGAGATGTCATTTCATCTCAATGTAGGGTAAAAGTCCCACAAAATTGGAACCAATGACTCCAAATGACATAAACATTGTTGGCGGGGACGTTAAACCTCAATTCAAACAAACAAACAAATGGTGTCTCAATTTTTTCTCAGCCACTTTTGATCGGATCTTTTTTAAACTTTTAGTAAACAAGAACAAGGATGAAATCGCATTTGAGTTTGAATTGTTCTTGAACCCCATTTACATTCCCTTGAGTGTGAAACTTGCATTGAAAAAAAGACATCTCCCAACTTTTCTCAGCCATTTCTGATCTGATCTTCATCATCCTTGCAGATGACCAATAGAGGCATACAGTCTAAGTTGGGTCTCACTGTACAATTATGTCTCCCCCTTTTCGGGTAGACATATTGCTTTTCCACCAGGCATCTGTCTGTCTGTCTGTCCATCTGTCTGTCTTGTCTGTCTGTCACAAAATCATGCAGAGCGCAAGAACTATAACTCTTGCATATATACTTTTTGAGTTATCTCCCTTAGAAGTTTGTCGGTCACAAAATTGTTTATATCTTGTCTGGTCAATAACTTTCTTAGTTGTAGATGGATTTTGAAATTACGTTTTCACAAGTGTTAATCACCATGAGCTGTGTTGCGCACATGACCCAGGTCAGTACCTCAAAGTTCAAGGTCATACTTTGATGTCAAATGTCAAGAAAGGGGCCTTTTTTGTGGCCGGTCAATAACTTTATTTGCAGATGGATTTTGAAATTACTTGGCAGACATGTTAACCACCATTAGACAATATGTCAGTATGTAAAATTAGCTTTGAAAAGATGAGCTGGCACATGCAGGTGTGTCAAATTCCCAGAAATTTCAAATTTAACATAATTCCGAAAAACCCAAAAATTTCTGAATGCCAGTGTGAGTTAAATAGAAGCCAGAAGATTCAGGGTTTTGCATCAAGACTTAACTACGTCTGATCTAATTAGTATTTAGTTGAATCAACCTTCATGTTTTATTAGCTCAAACCACTTACCATGCACAATTTTGGGCGACGTATTGGCAGTTCAATTTCATTGGGTTTTCCCTATTATAATTTTGCTTGCCCTATACAATAACATAATTTGATGCCTATCATTGTTGGGGGTATTTTAAAAGAAAGTGTTGCAACAGTTTTTATTGTTGCGTCTGCTATTAGAAGGGCGCGATATAGGTGCCCGGTTGCTTGCCCTATACAATAACATAATTTGATGCCTATCATTGTTGGGGGTATTTTAAAAGAAAGTGTTGCAACAGTTTTTATTGTTGCGTCTGCTATTAGAAGGGCGCGATATAGGTGCCCGTTTGTTCATTTGTCCGTTTATCAAGGCTTCAACATTTGCGACCACCCTAGCGTTCACCCTAATGGTCAAGTTTATTTCTCAAGAACTATAAGAGCTCCACTAATGATACTTGATACAAACTTGTATCTGGAGATGGCAACTTAAATGCAAGCATCCATATTTGACCTTGACCTACATTTCATGGTTCACTGACTTTGTAAAATATTGCGACCACCCTAGCATTCACCCTAATGGTCAAGTTAATTTCTCAAGAACTTTAAGAGCTTCATTAATGATACTTGTTACAAACTTGTATCTGTGGATGACAACTTAAATGCAAGCATCCATATTTGACCTTGACCTACATTTCATGGTTCACTGACTTTGTAAAATATTGCGACCACCCTAGCGTTCACCCTAATGGTCAAGTTCATTTCTTAAGAACTATAAGAGCTTCATTAATGATACTTGGTAGAAACTTGTATTTGTGGATGACAACTTAAATGCAAACATCCATTTTGACCTTGACCTACATTTCATGGTTCACTGATATTGTAAAGTATTGGCAACACCCTATGTTCACACTAATTATCAAGTTAATTTCTCAAGAACTGTAAGAGCTTCATTAATAATACATGGTACAAACTTGTATCTGGGGATGGCAACTTAATTGCAAGCATCCATATTTGACTTTGACCTACATTTCATGGTTTACTGATGTTTTAAAATATTGCAACCATCCTAGCGTTTTCGCCCCCACCCATAGGGGCTTGAAGAAATATATGTCCTGCATGATGCTTCCACGCAGAGCTGAATTTGGCCCATACACTAGTACTGGTAAACCGCTTAGAGGATCTAAGCCTGTCCAGGAACTGTGGTGCGAGGCGAACGTCCATGCTAATAAAACCTATTGGTTTCATTGGGCGACAGGGCTTGAGATGTCATTTCATCTCAATGTCGGGTAAAAGTCCCACAAAATTGGAAGCAACGTCTCCAAAATGACCTTTACAGTGTTGACGGGGATGTTAAACCTAAAATCAAACAAAATACCATCCTAGCGTTCACCCTTATCGTCAAGTTTATTTTTCAAGAACTATAAGAGCTTTATTAATGATGCTTGCTACAAACTTGTATCTAGGGATGGAAACTTAAATGCAAGCATCCATATTAGACCTTGACCTACATTTCATGGCTCACTGACTTTGTAAAATATTGCAACCACCATAGCGTTCACCCTTATGGTTAAGTTCATTTCTCAAGAATTATTAGAGCTTCTTTAATGATACATAGTGCAAGCTTGCATTTAAGAATGGCAACTTTTATGCAAGCATCTATGTTTGACCTTGGCCTAAATGTCATGCTTCGTTGACTTTGTACCCTCACAGGTGGGACATAGCCTTCAGCAGAATTCTTGTTTTTATAGACTTACAATGGAAAAAAGATGCCATCAACTTTTGTCGGCCATTTATGAGGGGATCTTCATCAAACATGCGTTTTATTTTGCTAACCGAAGTCAAAAGCTCTATAAGTCTGCATATAGTTGGAATTTAACCACATTGGATTTACTTGCCCTTGGGCATCAGTACTGGTTGAAAAAAAAAAATGTTTTTGATAAAGTTAGAACAATTTCTTATTCCATTCACTTCAAATGATATGTTTGACAAGTTACAGTCAGGTGAGCGATGTTGCCCATGGTCTACCTGTCGTAAGTTTAACGACACAGTCAACACTATTTAGATCATGTCCCCTTACCACACCTTTCCAGGACATGCTTATACGTAAGCGACAAACAAGTACAAGGCAAATTATTTCACCAGAAATGGACAAATACCTTCTTGCAAGTCAGAGAATGGATACCACATACTTACAATTTTACCCCTTAAGATGCTGAGAAAAACTACATCTGAAAATGTCGTCTGCTTATGTCGTCTGCTGAATGTTCTTGCAAACGTTTTGGAAATATTTTTTCATACAGGCAAACAGTGTGGACCCAGAACAGACTGCTCCTAGAGGAGCAGTCTGATCTGGGTCCACACTGTTTGCCAAAATTACTTTTAAACTAACGGGCAGATGACAAAGCAGACGACAGTTGTCGTGATTGACATTTTATGGGTTAAGATAGCCCTTTGCAGGGATAGACTCCACAATAATTACATGAGACGCCAAGTTCTGCAACGGAAGGTCAGGTGGTTTTTCTCCGGGTACTCCGGTTTTCGCCCACCTCTGATTAACGATCGGCTCGATATGAGTGAAATAATCTTGAAAGGGCCGTAAAACCCCCCCCAAAAAAAAAAAAAAAATAAATAATTACATGATTACTGTATAGGCCTTTATCATGCAAATCTGGAGTGTGTGTCATGTACACCATCTGATGCACTCCACCGAGGTTAACCCTTGTCCTGCTGAGCCCAGATATGCCTTATCTTTGAAACAATGTAGATCCAGATCTGAAGAAGCCATCTGATCAGGATCTTCATTGTTTGCTATACAGTATATGAATTTGTTGCAATAATTTGCATCAAGTAATCTGATTGGCTGATAATCAGTAGTGGGTGTGACATATTTAAATATTCAGCAAGACAAGGGTTAAAACTTATTGGAAGAAAGAGAGAGAGAGAAAAAAAGATAGCTGTAATTGCAATGATCTTTTTTGCAATGGCCATAAACATGTCTTATGCTTTCTTGAAAAATTTGCTCCAGACCTATTTTACACCATGTAAACAACATCCCATTGCATGGGGGAAACCCCTAAAGGGGTACCTTGGCAAACAGTGCAGGCCCAGATCAGATGCCGCAAAACGCGGTGTCTGGTCAGAGCATGCACTATTTGCTAACAGAATTTTCCATAAAAAAATAGAATAAAAACAATAAAATAGGCCTGACACCCCTTATATGACAAATAGACTTGTCCAACATATAGCAATGGAAGAGTCCACTAGTATACAATGAGTAAGGTGGGCCCCATCAAGCGATTTTGGTACTTATTGCCTATGCGAGCAGCGAAGGTTCAGGCGAGCCTGCGCATCCGCGCAGTCTCGCCAGAACCTTCGCTGCTCGCTCATACAAGCAGTGAATCAAGAGGAACCTTCAGACAGAAAGCCATATCCCTGGCCCCTCTGAATGGCTGGGCATGCGCAGTTAAAATTTGTCATGACGGAATGCTCGAAGACACAAATTCGCTTTGCGGGGCTCATGTGGCTTCCTGTTCACTTCCTGTTTACCTTTGCATGCTTGTTTATTGACAGGAGGTTGTTCCGTCTGCTCGACAACAAGAAGACGGGAGCTTGGGAGCACAAGGAGGTGACGATGTGCGGAGATTTTTACTGTAATGGTCTCTTAGAAAACCAGTATGCTCCCAGCATCCTCTCCTTTGGAGAAGATGAAGATGGTATGTGAATAATTTATTTTGCTTCTCTAATTAATGATTGGCCATAACTAAAACTTTCATTAGTTTCCAACAGTTGGAATCATCTTTTAACGTTAAATTATATCCTCCCAAGGAAGGTGCGGATCCTGTTGGTGTCGGCGTCTGCGTATGCATATGCGTAGGTGTAACACTTTTTAGCTCACCAGAGCCGAAGACTCTGGGGGAGCTAATAGGATAGGCAGTTGTCAGTTGCGTATGTCACATGTCGTATGTCGTATGACGTCTGCATCAACACATCCAAAGGACATCTCCTCTGAAACCACTGGGCCGATTGTGCCCAAATTTCATCTGTTGTATCCCTGGGCTGGGGGATTGAAAGTTTGTGTTTTTTATGAAAATCAACTCTTTAGTTTGGTTGCTATGGCAACTTAGCATTTCCATAGATTTATAATGGGGAAAATTGAAAAATTGCATTTACTGCCAAGTCATTGCAGATATTTTGACAAAACTTTTATAGAAATGTTCCTTGAGTAAGCTTCTCTCAGCCATATGCTTTTATGCCAACATGGGGGTCCCCCAAATTGTGCCGGGGCCATGTCCCACCCCCTCCACTTCATGAAAGGCCATATATAACTCAGAAACCATTCAGATTCCCACCCCTAAACCATATATATTCTTGTTCCTTATGATAAGATGCATTCAGTGACACCAACCTGGGGGTCCACAGGGATGTGCCGGGGCATTGCCCCACCCCCTCCATTTCATAAAAGGCCCAGTATCTCGGAAACCTTACAGATCACCACCCCTAAACCATATATATTCTTGTTCCTTATGAAGAGGCGCATTCATTGACACCAACTTGGAGGGGGGTCTACTGGGGTGCGCCGGGGCGTTGCCCCACCCCTCCACTTCACAAAAGGCCATATATCTCAAAAACCATGCAGATCCTCACCCCTAAACCACATATATTCTTGTTCCTTTTGATAAGACGCATTCAGTGACACCAACCTTGGGGTCCCCTGTGATGCGCCAGGGTCATGCCCCACCCCCTCCATTTCATAAAAGGCACAATATCTCAGAAACCTTACAGATCCCCACCCCTTTACCTTATATATTCTTGTTCCTTATGAAGAGAAGCAAACCTGGGGGTCTCCCTGTGTGTGCTGGGGCCTTGCCCCCGCCCCTTCACTTCACAAAAGGCCATATATCCCCACCCCTAAACCATATATATTCTTGTTCCTTATGATAAGAAGCATTCTGGGGGTCCCCTGGAATGTGCCAGGGCTGTGCCCCACCCCTTCATTTCATAAAAGGCTCAATATCTTGGAAACCCTTACAAATCCCCACCCCTAGAATCATATAATTGTTGTTCCTTATGATAAGACTCATTCATTGACACCAGCCTGGGTGTCTCCTGGGTCAAGCCAGGGCCTTGCCCCACCCCTTCACTTCACAAAAGGCCATATATCTCTGAGACTCAGAAACCATTCAGAGCTCCACCCCTAAACCATATATATTCATCTTCCTTATGATAAGAGGCATTCAAATGACACCAACTTGGGAGGTCCTCAGGGGTGCCTGGGGCATGCCCAACTGCTTTACCTCATTAAAAGCAATATATTTCAGAAATCATTCAGATCCCCACCCCTAAACTATATATATTCTTGTTCCTTATGAGAAGACTCATTCAGTCACATCAACCTGGGGGTCTCTTTGTGCGTGGGCAATGTGCCCCACCCCTCCACTTCATAAAAGGCAATATATTTCAGAAACCATTCAAATCCCTACCCCATAATCATAAATGTACTTGTTCCTTAACAAAAGCACACCAACTTGGGAGTCTGCAGGGACCATTCCTGTCCTCTCCACTTCATAGAAGGGCCTCATATATTAGAAACCATTCAGATTCCTACCAATAAACCATATAATTACCGGCCCTGATAGCTCAGTTGGTAGAGTGTCCGCTCCGGGGAACGGGAGGTCACGGGTTCGATCCTGGGCCGCGACATACCAAAGTCGTTAAAAATGGTACTAGCTGCTCCTCGCTTGGCACTCAGATTTACGGGGTAGAGCTAGGACTGGTCGACCCAGTGTCAGGATAATGTGACTGGGTCTGGTATCATGTAATGCGTCTGGGACATGATACTTCAGTGAGGCAGCACTATAAAAGTGAGCATTGAGCTCCCTGTCGCAACCAGACACCATCGTGATATGACTGAAAAATTGTTGAAAGCGATGTTAAACCTGAATTCACACACACATAAACCATATAATTGGTAGATTAAAATGATATCATGTTAAAATACATGGCTGCCATTGGGCAGTGCAGCCTGAGCTCAGCCTGAGCATTGTGGCCCATGGGCCTCTTGTTTCCTCACGAACTGGGTGGATTTTAATCAAATTTGCATGGGTATATCATTGGGACAGGACGAAGAACTGATCAGGTTTTGGTGACCCTTGACCTTAATTTTAAGGTCAAAGCCCATGGGTATAACATTGGGACAGGAGGAAGAACTGATTAGGTTTTGGTGACCCTTGACCTTAATTTTAAGGTCAAAGCCGTGCTAAATATGACAAATTTAGGCCAAATTTAAGTTGTGTGCCATTTTTCTCATGAACTACTTGATGGATTTTAATCAAATTTGCATGGATTTAACATTGGGCCAGGAAGAACTGATTAGGTTTTGTTGATCTTGACCTTATTTTTAAGGTCACAGCCATGCTAACTAGGTCAAATTTAGGCCAAATTTAGGTTGCATGCAGTATATTTCATGAACTACTGGGTGGATTTTAATCAAATTTGCATGGATATAACATTTGGTCAGGATAAAGAAATGATAAAGTTTTCGTGACTTTGACCTTATTTTCAAGGTCACAACGGTGCTGTTAAATTAAGCTTGTTTTAAAAGGGGTATGTAGTGGGGGGACATCTGTTTTATCAGAAAACAAGTCTAGTTTTAAAGTTTTGAAAACTTACATCATTATGGGCCTCACAAGGCAAAATGGATCTTCAAGCATGTACAGACCAGCCTGCACATCTCTGCAGTCTGGTCAGTCTTTGGTCTGCACTTATGATCATTAGCATTGGCACAGATAGGCCTTAGCAAACAGTGCAGACCCAGATCAGACTGCTCCTGAAGGAGCAGTCTGATCAGGGTCAACACTGTTTGCCATTCCATCTGCACTCTTTGGTCTCCTTGCTGGATCGTGAAATAAATTTGTTGATAATTTAGGAGACTTACAGCCAGTCGTCAAGGTGTCCGAATTTTCAGGATGTTTAGGTTAGCCATTGACAAGTCAAGGAAGGTTCATTGTAGCTAGGTTTGTGTACAGAATTATTTGAGACTTTGTTGAGCACAACACATGAACTCAGTTGAACTGTGTGTATTTTTCACTACCATGTGCTGTTAATAGATATCACTTTGTATTTTTCACTACCGTGTGCTATTAATAGGTATCACTCATACCAGATATGAGGAACTTTTGAAACTGTTACGAATATGGACAAATATTTCTTAGTGGTGATTAGGCAGTTTGTAAAAAGCGAAATTTCATTCTGTTGTTCAGTTTAGGGCAGTTGTTGATGATAATGCTTTTGCAGGATTTGCATTCCGTTGAAGTTGAAGAGTAGACCCCTTGTTCACAGAAAAGCATACAGGAAGTCCCTGAAGTTACTTCCCTTTGTACAAGCTGGCAGCGTTGCATCACCATTGTTCCTGGTGTAGACATTCAATCCCCTTAAAAATAGTAATATTTGAACCACCACTTGACAAAAAACTACTATAAGGCCTGTGCAAGGAGCGAAGACTCAGATCAGCTTGCGCATCCGCACAGTCTGATAAGAATTTTTGCTGAGTGCATGAACCTTCTACAGCCTTTTGTGTACTCCTAAAGCAAACATGTGAAGAGTCTGAGCAGACTGCCTGATTGCCTTGGCTGATCTGGGTCTTCACTGATTTCACAGGCTTAACGGGCTAAATGAGCAAATGACAAATTATTGATATTTTTCTTATTTTTCCCAGACAACAAGACTTGACATTTCATGCAAATTGTCTCCATAGAAATCAGGACTTGATATTTCATGCAAATTGTCTCCATAGAAAACAGGACTTGATATTTCATGCAAATTGTCTCCATAGAAATCAGGACTTGATATTTCATGCAAATTGTTTCCATAGAAAACAGGACTTGATATTTCATGCAAATTGTCTCCATAGAAAACAGGACTTGATATTTCATGCAAATTGGAACAATTTGCAGGAAATGTCAAGTCCTGTTTTCTATGGAGAAATTCACAGAGAAGAGGATAGAGACAATTTGTATGAAAGTTCAAGTCCTGTTTTGGTAAATTTACAGAAAAAAGGACTTCACATTTCATGTGAATTGTCTCCTTAAACAGGCTGGAGACAATTTGCATGAAATGTCAAGTCTTTTTCAGGGAAAAATAAGATACTATGGCAATGTGCATGAGATGTCAAGTCCTGTTTCCCCGGAAAAAAATAAAGATATTTCTAATGGTTGTCTGCTGATTAAAGAATACCCTTCATGCAAAGCGTTAATTTGTTTATATTTCTTAGGTGAAATTTATATGCTGTCTTCTTGGACGCCATCTACTCAGTTATATTATGGTGAAGTGTACAGGCTTGTAGACCCTTTCAGGTGAGTTACACAACAACAGATAAGGTTGGTATTTTGTGATAATTGAAGGATAGTTTTTCTGATTTGTGCATAGAAGCCTCTGTGGCGCAGTGGTTACGCTACTCGCCTTGTAAACCAGGGGTCGCAGGATCTATCCAGGGCTTCTCCAGACTTTTGGATGAGTCTTTAAACCGAGGTCCAGTCTTCGTATGACCTTAGCTGTTAGTGAGAAGTAAAACATCACTCACTCACTCACTCACTCACTCACTCACTCACTCACTCACTCACTCACTCACTCACTCTTATTTGTGCATATAAACATATGTAGTGGATATTCATTAGGACTGCCTTATTGTTTTTTATGGAGAAATGACAAAAACTGTCCTTCATTAACCACAAAATACCAACCTTATCCATTAGTATGGTCAGTTAGCGTGTGTGTGAATTCGGGTTTAACGTCGCTTTCAACAATTTTTCAGTCATATCACGACGGTGTCTGGTTGGGACAGGGAGCTCAATGCTCACTTTTATAGTGCTGCCTCACTGAAGTATCATGTCCCAGACACATTACATGATACCACACCCAGTCACATTATCCTGACACTGGGTCAACCAGTCCTAGCTCTACCCCGTAAATCTGAGTGCCAAGAGAGAAGCAGCTAGTACCATTTTTAACGACTTTGGTTTGTCGCGGCCCAGGATCGAACCCGTGATCTCCCGTTCCCCGGAGCGGACACTCTACCAACTGAGCTATCGGGGCGGGTTGTTAGTGGGTGTTATTGTGTTTGAAGTGGGACATGTAATGGAAATGTGGGAATGTTAGTTTATTTATTTGAATTAAGGCGTAAAATGCCCATCAACACTATTTAAGTCGTTTTGGGGGCATGACTTTTGCCTGGCATTGAGATGAAATGACATCTCAAGCCCTGTAGCAGGCTTTATGTATATGGATGGTGCAACTGGCCTCACTTTGAATGGGCAGGCTTAGACCTTCAAAGCGGTTTACCAATACACATGTGCAGTCGATTTCAGCTCTGCATGGAAGCACCATGCTTCCCAATCTATTTCACCAAGCCCCGCTGGAGAGGGGTTCTAGTGGATGTTTTGGAGTTTGAAGTCGGTCATGTGATAGAAGTGTGGAAATGTGACTAGATGTTAATTTTATTAGTTGATTTGTTGTCTGTTACCTGCTATTATTTTTAGCCCGCTGCTACCAGAATATAAAGTACAGAGAGCCATTCTTAGCACACATTTAAGTCGGCATCAGGTGATGGCAAACCTAGTTTTGAGCACAAAGTATAAAAAATAGTGAGTGTAAAATCTAACGGAATTTAGCACAAAACAAGTGTGTTAAAGTTAACCCTGACCAAGACGGGGTGTCCACTGTCAGGGAAAAAGTCAGGGAAAAAAATATTTTTTCAAGGTCAGAGAATTGGCAGGGAATTTTGATATTTTAGCAAAAGTCAGGGAAAAATCAGGGAATTTTGAAATAATTTGTCCCTGAATGATTAAAAAAACATCAAAAATAAAGGCTAAGACAGTTTCTTCATGTTTGGCTTTTACCTTGATTAATAATAATAATAACAATACTGTCTTGTCCTCTTCTTAAGAAAAGTATTGCATTTGGTAAATTATTCTTTGAGAAGAAACTGAAGGATGGTAAGGGTTGGCTAAAGGGGAGGAGGAGGCCAACAGATCTCTTTGTATTTGGACATGCATTTCATTAGCTCACCTGAGCCGAAGGCTCATGTGAGGTAATAGTATGCCAATGCTCCGGCGTCTGTTGTCCGTTCACATTTTCAAATAAGTATATCTTTATAGCAAATAGGCCAATCATGATTAAATTTCATATGAAGCATTATCAGGTAGGGGGAAAAGATGCATAATGTTTTGGGGCAGATCAGATGGAAACTCTTGTTGCCATGGCAACATAAATCTCCCATAGACTAACAATGGGAAAAACTTTAAAAAAAAACTTCTTCTCTGAAACCACAAGGCCCAGAGCTTTAGTATGTAGCAACGTCAAGTGGTCCTCTACATAAATCCTGCCAATTGTGCCCCTGGGGTCCAAATTGGCCTCGCTCCGGGGCTCCTTAGCTTCCATAGACTTGTAATGGAAAAAAAAACTTCAAAAATCTTCTTCTCCGAAACCGTAAAGCCCATAGCTAAGATATTTAGTAAGTAGCAACTTAAAATGGCCACCTACATAAATCCTGCAAATCATGTCCCTGGGGTCAGAATTGGGCACGCCCGGGGGCTCATAAGCTCACGTAGACTAACACTGGAACAATCTTTAAAAATGGTCTTCTCTGAATCCACAAGGCCCAGAGCTTAGATATTTAGTAAGTAACGATGTCAAGTGGTCCCCTACATAAATCCCGTCAATCATGCCCCAGGGATCCAAATTGGCCACGCCCCAGGGCTCCTTAGCTTCCATAGACTATTAATGGATAAAAAGCTTCAAAAAGCTTCTTCTCCAAAACCATAGATCTTTACTATGTAGCAAATTAAAATGGTCACCTACCTGAATCCCACCATTTGTACCAATCATGCCCCTGAGATCAGAATTGGCCACGCCCTGGTGCTCATAAGCTCCCAGACTTACAATAGAAAAACTTTAAGACCCAAAGCTTAGATATTTAGTATGTAGCAAAGCCAAGTGGTGCCTTACATAAATCCTGCCAATCATGCCCCTCGGGTCCAAATTTGCCAGGCCCCTGGGCTCCTCAGCTCCCAATTTTCAAATAAGTATATCTTTAAAGCCAATTGTCCAATCATGATTAAATTTCATGTTAAGCTTTATCTGGTAGGATGAAAAGAAACAAAATGTTTTGGGGCAGATCAGATGGAAACTGTTGTTGCCATGGCCATATCTCCCATAGACTTACAATGGGAAAAAACATAAAAAAAATCTTCTACCCTGAAACGACAAGGCCCAGAGCTTAGATATTTAGTATGTAGCAATGTCAAGTTGTTCCCCTACATAAATCCTGTCAATCATACCCCAGTGGTCCAAATTGGCCACAACCTGGGGCTCCTTAGCTTCCATAGACTTTTTATGGAAAAAAAAAACTTCAAAAATCTTCTTCTCCGAAACCATAAAGCCCATAGCTAAGATATTTAGTAGGTAGCAGCGTAAAATGATCTCCTACATAAATCCTGCCAATCATGCCCCTGGGGTCAGAATTGGCCTCACCCCGAGGCTGATTAGCTACAATAGACACTCAATGGAAAAAAATCGTCTTCTCTGAATCCACAGGGCCCATAGCTAAGATATTTAGAATGTAGCAAGGCCAGGTGGTCCCTTACATTGATCCTGCCAATCATGCCCCTGGGGGTCCAAATTGGCCACGCCCCGTGGCTCCTTAGCTCTCATAGATTTATAAAGGAAAAAGCTTATAAAATTTCTTCTGATACCATAAAGCCCATAGCTTAGATATTTACATTGTAGCCACGTGAATTGGTCAGCTACATAAATCCTGCAAACCATGCCTCGGGGGTCAAAAGTGGCCTGGCCCCGGGGCTCATTAGCTCCAATAAATTAAAAATGGAAAACACTTTGAGATCATAAGACCCAGATCTTAGATTTTTAGTATGTAGCAATGTCAAGTGCTCACCAACATAAATCCGGCCAATCATGCCCCTGGGGTCCAAAATAGCGATGCTCCAGGGCTCATTAGCTCCCATTGACATGTAATGGAAAAAAACTTCAAAATTCTTCTCTGAAACCATAAGGCTATGAGCTTGGATATTTCATATGTAACAATGCTAAGTGTTCATCTATATAAATCCTACCAATCATGCCCCTGGGCACCAAGTTGGCTACTCCCCAGGGCTCATTAGCTCCCACTTGACTTATCATAATAATAATAATAATAAAAAAAAACCTATAAAAATCTTCTTCTCTGAAACCATAAGGCCCAGAGCTTAGATATTCAGTATGTAATCCTACCAGCCATTCCCCTATGGTCCAAATTGACTATACCATTGGCTCCATTAGCTCCTATAGAGGCCTCTGTGGTGTAATGGTTATGCAATCCGCCTGATAAACAAAGGATCGCAGGATAGATCCAGGGCTTCTCCAGACTTCCAGATGAGTCTTTAAACTGAGGTCATGTCTCTGTATCACCTTAGCTGTTGGTGGAACATAAAACTAAAACACATTCACTCATTAGCTCCTGTAGACTTATAATATGAAAAATTGAGAAATCTTCTTCTGAATCTATAAGGCCCTGAGATAATATATTTAGTATTGTTGCAACATCAATCGGCCATCAGCATAAATCCTGCCAACCCTAAGGCGTCCAAATTGGCTACTACCCTTGGCTCATTATCTCCCACTGATTTATAATTGGAAGAACTTCAAAAAATCTTCTGCTAAGACAAACAGCTTTCTAAAATGTTCCTCAGGTGAGCGATTAGGCTCATTGAGCCTCTTGTTTCAAGGATTTCATCCAACAATACAAATGACTTATGTAAATACATGTACATGTATGTGTTTAGAAAAAAGAAAAATAGAAAATAAATTCAAGGGAAAATACAAACATAAAAAACAACAAAGCAAACAAAAACATATTTAAAGAGTAAGACAATTACAGCTGGTATTGTAAAAGGAGGAAAGGGTTGGCTGTAGGGCAGAAGGAGGCCAACAGATGTTAGAACTTAATGTGCAAAATGTCAAAAATGTTGGTCAGTGAAATTTGATTTTAGTCAGGGAAAAGTCGGGGAAAAGTCAGGGAAGGAAAAGTCGGGGGAAAAGTCAGGAAATTTTGCTTTACTCAAATTGTGGACACCCTGCAAGACAACCCTTACCTGTAGATCAAGATCACATGGCCATCTGATCAGGATCTTCATGTACACTCTGTCATTCAGTTTGCAAATTTGAATGAATTTGTTATATCAAGTAATTATGTCTCCCCCGAAAAATTTTTTTTCGGAGAGACATATTGTTTTTCCCCCGGGCGTCTGTCTGTCTGTCCGTCTGTCTGTCTGTCCGTCTGTCTGTCTGTCACACATTCGTGTCCGCTCTGTAACTTGAAAACCGTTAGAGCTATCTTCACGAAACTTCGTATAAATATTAATCAGCATTAGACGACGTGCAGTGCGCAAGAACCATAACTCTCGCATTTATACTTTTTGAATTATCTCCCTTGGAAGTTTGTTGGTATGTATATATGTATGGGCAAATCCTGTCCGGTCAATAACTTTCTTATTTTTTGATGGATTTTAAAATTACTCGGCAGAAATATTAACAACCATAAGACGATGTGTGGTGCGCATGAGGCAGGTCGGTACCTCAAAGGTCAAGGTCATACTTAGAGGTCAAAGGTCAAAAAAGGGGCCTTTTTTTCGTATTTGGTCAATAACTTTCTTATTATGAGATGGAATTTAAAATTACTTGGCATAATTATTAACAACCATAAGACGATGTGTGGGGCGCATGAGGCAGGTCGGTTCCTCAAAGGTCAAGGTCATACTTAGAGGTCAAAGGTCAAAAAAGGGGCCTTTTTTTCGTATTTGGTCAATAACTTTCTAATTTTGAGATGGATTTTAAAATTACTTGGCATAATTATTAACAGTCATGAGACGATGTGTGGTGCACATGAGCCAGGTCGGTACCTCAAAGGTCAAGGTCATACTTAGCGGTCAAAGGTCAAAAAGTGGGCCTTTTTTTCGTATTTGGTCAATAACTTTCTTATTTTGAGATGGTTTTTGAAATCACATGGCAGAAATGTGAACCAATATAAGGCGATGTGTTGCGCGCATGACCCAGTTTGGTACCTCAAAGGTCAAGGTCATACTTAGAGGTCAAAGGTAAAAAAATGGGCCTTTTTTGGGTTTTATCAATAGCTTGCATATTTTTAAATAGAATTTGAAGTTACTTGGCAAACATGTTAACTATCATGGGACAATGTGTTGCATGCATGATTCAGTTTGGTACATAAAATGTCAAGGTCATACATAGAGGTCAAAGGTAAAAAAGGGGCCTTTTTTCGTGTTTGGTCAATAACTTTCTTATTTTTAGATGGATTTTGAAATTGCTAGGCAGAAATGTTAACCACCATGAGATGATGTGTTGCACGCATGACCCAGTTTAATACCTGAAAGGTCAAGGTCATAGATAGAGGTTAAAGGTAAAAACAGGGCCTTTTTTGTGTTCTGTCAATAACTTTCTTATTATGCCCCAACTTTGAAAAAGTTTGAGGGGCATATTGGTTCTGGTTCGTTCGTCTGTTTGTCCGTTCGTCCGTCAGTTACGCTTTTGATGCATAGCATAACTAAAGAACCGTGTATGCTAGGGTTTTGAAATTTCATATCTGGATTCCTCATGGAAAATTAGCTTACGCATATTTTTTTTCTCGTCCGGATTATGCCCCCTTCAAGAGTTATTGCCCTTTGAATTTTTTTTTTTAATAAAATCTTGTCAGCAAGATATCTCAAAAACTATTGGAGCTAGAGCCTTGAAAGTTGGTAAATATATTGATGGTGATGAGTAGTTGAACTGATTAATTTTTGACAAAATTCCGAAAAATACTTTGTGAGTTATGGCCCTTTGTCATTTTGGTAATTTGTGCCCATTGTAATGTATGCTAAAAGTGATGCATAGCATAACTTTAGAACCGTGTATGCTAGGATTTTGAAATTTCATATATGGATTCCTCATGGAAAATTAGCTGACGCGTATTTTTTTTCTCGTCCGGAATATGCCACTTTCAAGAGTTATTGCCCTTTGAAATTTTTTTAATAAAATCTTGTCAGCAAGATATCTCAAAAACTATTGGAGCTAGAGCTTTGAAAGTTGGTGAATACATTGTTGGTGATTAGTAGATGAACTGATTAACTTATGACAAAATTCTGAAAAATACTTAGTGAGTTATGGCCCTTTGTCATTTTGGTTATTTGTGCCCATTGTAATGTATGCTAAAAGTGATGCATAGCATAACTTTAGAACCGTGTATGCTATAGTTTTGAAATTTCATATATGCATCTCTGATGGAAAATAAGCTGACGCATATTTTTTTTCTCGTCCGGATTATGCCCCTTTCAAGAGTTATTGCCCTTTGAAATTTTTTTAATAAAATCTTGTCAGCAAGATATCTCAAAAACTATTGGAGCTAGAGGCTTGAAAGTTGGTGAATATATTGGTGTCGATGAGTAGATGAACTGATTAACTTTTGACAAAATTCAGAAAAATACTTTGTGAGTTATGGCCCTTTGTCATTTTGGTAATTTGTGCCCATTGTAATGTATGCTAAAAGTGATGCATAGCATAACTTTAGAACCGTGTATGCTAGGGTTTTGAAATTTCATATATGCATTCCTAATGGAAAATAAGCTGACGCGTATTTTTTTTCTCGTCCGGATTATGCCCCTTTCAAGAGTTATTGCCCTTTGAAATTTTTTTAATAAAATCTTGTCAGCAAAATATCTCAAACACTATTGGAGCTAGACCCTTGAAAGTTGTTGAGTATATTGGTGGTGATGAGTATATGAACTGATTAACTGTTGACAAAATTCTGAAAAATACTTTGCGAGTTATGGCCCTTTGTCATTTTGGTAATTTGTGCCCATTGTAATGAATGCTAAAAGTGATGCATAGCAGAACTTTAGAACTGTGTATGCTATGGTTTTGAAATTTCATATATGCATTCCTAATGGAAAATAAGCTGACGCGTATTTTTTTTCTCATCTGGATTATGCCCCTTTCAAGAGTTATTGCCCTTTGATTTTTTTTTTAATAAAATCTTGTCAGCAAGATATTTTAAAAAACTATTGGAGCTAGAGGCTTGAAAGTTGGACCATGAGTCATGTGCAAGACCAAGGTCCATACCTCCAATGTCAAGGTCATACCTAGAGGTCAAAGGTAAAAAAAAGGACAGTCAATAACTTCCTTATTCTTTGATGGATTATGAAATTACTTGGCAGAAATGTTAACCATCATGAGACGATGTGTTGTACCGCAAAGGTCAAGGTCATACTTAGAGGTCAAAGGTAAAAAAGTGCTTTTTTTGTTTACGGCCAATAACTTTTTGTTTTTCTATGAACATTTTTAAAGTTACTATGAACGGGCCTCCGTGGCCTAGTGGATAAGAGCGCTGACTCTTAGTCATTAGGTCTCTCACTGCCTTAGGTTCGAGCCTCGCTCGGGCCACGTGTGAGACGCCAAGTTCTGCAACGGAAGTTCAGGTGGTTTTTCTCCGGGTACTCCGGTTTTCGCCCACCTCTGATTAACTATCGGCTTGATATGAGTGAAATAATCTTGAAAGGGCCGTAAAACCCAAACCAAAAAAAAAAAAAAAAAGTTACTATGCAGAAATGTTCATCTTCATTATATGATGTGTTGCACACAAGACCCAGCTCAATACCTCCAATGTCAAGGTTATACTTAGCAGTCAAAAATGGGGGAGACATCTGTGTTTTTGTAGAAAAACAAATTCTAGTTTGATTGGTTGATAGTCAGATATAGGTGTGACAAAATAAATTTATTCAGCAGGATAAAGGTTAACTCTTTTATCCCTGATGTTCTGAAGTGAACTCTGCCATCTTTTACATTTTTAATTACCATAAAAATCTTAAACATTTGGACACCTCCAGCAGGATCTATCCCGGGCTTCTCCAGACTTTCGGATGAGTCTTTAAACCGAGGTCCCGTCTCCGTATGACCTTAGCTGTTGGTGGGACGTAAAACTAAAACTCACTCACTCACTTGGACACCTCCAGGACTTGCTGTAATTCTCCTAAAATTTTAATATTTGTTTCATGATCCCGCAAGGAGTCCAAAAGTTGCAAATGGAATGACAGATAGTGTAGACCCCGATCAGACTGAGCAGTCTGATCTGGGTCTTTATTGTTTACTTAGGCTTATCTGTCCCAATACTTAGGAAGTAAGGATCACCGTGGAAGGATGTGTGTTTAAAATAAAGTAATTTTTTTAATGTTATTGAAGTATCAATAACATTAGGTCACAAGCAAAGTTTAAATTGAACAAGGAAAGGGTTAAACTTTCACCAGTTGTTCTTCATACTTCAGTGAACCTTATAAAAACCTTTATTACATATATTTACATTATTAGCTCTCCTGTACGAAGTACATGGAGAGCTATTGTTGTCACCTCGGTTGTCTGTGTGCGCATTTGTGGTTGCTTGTGCTTTCCCGTCACACTGCATTAAAGTTTTTCAAATGCTTATATCTCAACAGTCACTCATCACAGAGTACTCATATTTTGCACTTAAGTACCTAGGAGGGTCTTCTGATGGTCAAAGAGAACAGACCCTTGGGGTCATGCCCCAGGGTGGGGCTATAGGTCAAAATCTAGAACATCTATGTAATACTGTGTTAAAAGTTTTTGAAATGCTTATATCTCAGCAGTCACTCATCACAAAGCATTCATATTTACAACTTGGTCACCTGAGAGTGTCTTCTGAGATTCCAAGACAACACACCCCTGGTTTCACATTGGGAGGGTGGATGGGATGGGGTTAGGGGGTCAAAATCTAGGACAACTTTGTAATTTGTTGTATACCTTTCCCTTATGCTAACAAGTTAGAGACACAATTGGTTATACATCAGCCAACCAAGTGACATTGGTTCAAGTGTAAAAGGGTGAAGGTCATGGTGACCTACATTTTACGGTCCAGTGATTTTGCCTTATATCTTGAAGACTGTTTGTTGGAGAAATGTCATACCTGGGATATTAGTACCATGTGACCTCATTATTGACCTCAAAATATATCTATGTCACTGTGACCTATATTTCATGGTTCAGTGATTTTGCCTATTATCTCGAATACTATTTGATGGACAAATGCCACACCTGGATTATTAGTTCCATGTGACCAGATTATTGACTGCAAAATATATCTAGGTCATTGTGACCTATATTTCATGGTTCAGTAATTTTGCCTATTATCTTGACTACTATTTGATGGAGAAATGTCATACCTGGGTTATTAGTTCCATGTGACCCCCGGATTGACCTCAAAATATATCTAGGTCACTGTGACCTATATTTTAGGGTTAAGTGATTTTGCCTATTATCTTGAATACTATTTGATATAGAAACGTCATACCTGGATTTTTTATTCCGTGTGACCCGATTATTGCCCGCAAAATAAATCCAGGTCATTGTGACCTATATTTCATGGTTCAGTGATTTTGCCTATTATCTTGAATACTATTTGATGGAGAAATGTCATATCTGGGTTATTAGTTCCATGTGACCCCATGTTTGACTTCAAAATATATCTAGGTCAGTGTGACCTATATTTCATGGTTCAGTGATTTTGCCTATTACCTTGAATGCTGTTTGATGGAGAAATGTCAAACCTGGATTATTAGTTCCATGTGAACTGATTATTGGCCGCAAAATATATCCAGATCATTGTGACCTATATTTCATGGTTCATTGATTTTGCCTGCTATCTTGAATGCTATTTGATGGAGAAATGTCATACCTGGGTTATTAGTTCCATGTGACCCCCTGATTGACCTCAAAATATATCTAGGTCACTGTGACCTACATTTTATGGTTCAGTGATTTTGCCTATTATCTAGAATATTTTTTTGATATAGAAATGTCATACCTGGATTTTTTTATTCCGTGTGACCCGATTATTGACCGCAAAATAAATCTAAAGTCATTGTGACCTATATTTCATGGTTCAGTGATTTTGCCTATTATCTTGATTACTTTTTGATGGAGAAATGTCATACCTGGATTATTAGTTCTATGTGACCCCATGATTTACCTCAAAATAGATTTAGGTCAGTGTGACCTATATTTCATGGTTCAGTGATTTTGCCTATTATCTTGAATACAATTTGATGAAGAAATGTCATACCTGGATTATTTATTCCATGTGACCCCATGATTGACCTCAAATTATATCTAGGGCAGTGTGACCTAAATTTCATGGTTCAGTGATTTTCCCTATTATCTTGAATACTATTTGATGGAGAAATGTCTCACCTGGATTATGAGTTCCATGGGACCCAATGATTTACTTCAAAGTATATCTAGGCCATTGTGATCTATATTTCATGGTTCAGTGATTTTGTTTATTATCTAGAATTCTGTTTTGATGGAGAAATGTTATACCTGTAATATTCAATGTAACCAGATGACTGACCTCAAAATATATGTCGGTCAGTGTGACCTATATTTCATGATTCAGTGACTCTGCCAAATATTTTGAATACTATTTTTTTTTTTAGAAACTTCAAACCTGAATTATAAGTTACTTGTGACCAGATGATTGACATAGAAATATATCTAGGTCAATGTGACTTATTTTCATCAATGACTTTGCCTTATAGTTCAGACACAATTTGATTCTGAAATGTAATATCTGGAATATATGTTTCACCTGATCATTGACCTCAAAATATATCTAGGTGTGCTTGACCTATATTTCATGGTTCAGTAATTTTACCTTATATCTTGAAGGCGCGAAACAGGTCTATCGGGGCTTGAAGAAATAGATGGGCTACATGATGCTTCCACACAGAGCTGAAACTGACCGCATATGAGTACTGGTAAACCGCTTAGAGGATCTAAGCCTGCCCGGCAAAGCGTTGCAAGTCAGACCGTCTATGCTTTTAAACCCTATTGGTTTCATTGAGCTGCAGGGCTTGAGATGTCATTTCATCTCAATGTCGAGTAAAAGTCCGACAAAATTGGAAGCAATGTCTCCAAAATGACCTATACAGTATTGAGGGGGACGTTAAACCTAGAATCTAGCAAACAACCTGTTATGGTATGAAGAAATCTGATTTGAAATCTAAAATTGAAGAATATGCAGTTTCCCTATTAACAATGGAATGTCTCCATCGTCCAATCATAATGGAGAGAACCATGGTATAAACATCACTTAATGAACATGTGATGTCTTGTGCGTCAATGTTGTATCCATTGAGGTACTCTAATAGTTAAGAAAGGGGTTTTTCTCTAAATGCACAGAGAATGTATATGCAGTTGAACTTTGATGGGTTGAACACCCTTTGGACCATAAAAGTTTGTCCCAGACAAGGGTAGTTTGAGTCACCGAGGGATATTATTAGTGCCAATGGAGATAATTTTGTGATATCTTTTCAGTGTTCTGGTTATATAAAGGTATGTCGTGTGTACTCATTAGAATCGCCTCCTTCAAGAGCATTCTGATCTGGGTCTGAACTGTTTATGCAGGCCTATCTGTCCCAATGCATAGGATAGTTATTTGTTTGTTTGTTTGTTTGTATTGGGGTTTAACAGCCCAGTCCACACTGTTTTAGGTCATTTTTGAGCCGGTCAGTTTACCTATCCAGACTTCCTGGGCAGGCTTATACGTAAGCGGTTTACCAGTACAGTGCAAATTCTTTCACCAGAAACTGACAACTGCCCTTCTTGAATCAGCAGGATTGATTCTTATGATCCACAAAGAGGGTTGGCGTGCCTTTAAACTCGAAAACATCCTCATCATCATTATCTTGAATCAGCAGAAGGGAGAGAATGACCATGAAAAGATTCCATGGTCCATCTCCACAAAAGAATGTAGCCGACCCCGGCAGATATCGAACTAGCGTTTTCCTGATCACCAGTCAGACGTGCATCCAACTGAGCTACTGAGGCCGGCTTAGGATAGTTATGGTACTTTTCATATTGTAGGTTTGGCTGTGCACCAGCCAAAATATTTCTAAATCAGTATTGCTTGATATATCTTGTGGTGTTTATTTTATAGAAGAGGGAATCCAGCCACTTGCAGGTCAGCACGCCCAGGTAAGACAACCCCGCGTCCAAAACCAACAAAACCAACAACCACACCAACAACAACTCTAACAACAACACCAACTACAACAACAACTAAACGACCAAAGACAACGCAGACGGTTTCCGGTATGTCTGTTGCTAGGCCGTCTAGTATGTTTGTAACCTTGGTGATAGCAATGGCTGCATTACTATGGCGATAGCACTGCCTGTGTTGCTATGGCAACTGTGATGTCTGGCAGTGGACCATATATTGGGGCGTTGTGCTTGGGGATGCATCATGATATATATTGTTATATACAAGAATACCAGGGCCCAATTGTTCAATACATACAATGTGGTTAGTTAACGTATACTTAAAACTTTTATAATCTGATATTGCATATATGCTAATAATTTTTGCTGAAAAAATGTGAGTAGCTTTTGCAGCTGCAAAAGCTACTCACTTTTTTCAAGCAAAAATACAAGAGTATTTTATATTTTACTCGCTAGAATGTTTAACAGTTTCACAAGTAGCAAGCTCGTTAAGCTAATTATGCCTTGAACTACTGGGCCCTGGTGTATGTGCACATTGTTCAGGGAAAAGAGACACTAACATTGTAGTATCCATCTTACCCCTTTAAACACTTCTGAAACTTCTAGAGCGTATGGAATATTTTTATCTTGATTTTTCATCAAAAATAAGGCTTGACATTTAATGTGAATTCACAGGAAAGGCCAAGTGCTATTTTGCTGAAAAATAAGAAAAAAAAATGCAGATGACTTCTGCTAATATTGCTTAGTGCTTGAAAGGGTTTAATTTTTGGATACCATTACCTCGCTTTAAGAATTTACCAGGTTTTTTCAAAGAGACAATTTGAGATGTTGCAATACACAAGCAAAGCTTTAAATGTGTTTATAGTCTGACTTCCATAACTCAATATGGGTGACTCATTGACCACAGCTCTTTTTTTAACCACAGCTCCAGACATCCACAGTCATATTTACCCTTTTTGTACCAAATACAATTTTCCTCCATTTATATAGCAGGAGTCCATTTCAAAATTTAGGGTGTTGGGTTGTGTTTTCTTCAAAATTTATTTGGAAAATGGCTGAACGTTTTGCAAACTGTAGGCCCTGATCAGATGCAGCATCTGATCAAGGCCTGCACTGTTTGCCACTTACCCCTTTTGGGGTTTCCAGTACCAAATGGGTTAAAGATCCTAAAATTCAGCACATCTTAACGACCCGCTGTAATTCTCCTAAATTAGTAACAAATTGGTTTCAAGATGAGCTCTATGCTTACCATCAAATCCTATCTCTTTTTGCATAATTTTGTAAGAATCTATGTATTTCTTAGTAATTTATTTTTCAAATAAATATTGCTTAAACCAAGATCCAGCAAGGAGTTAAAAGGTTCAGACAGAATGGCAAACAGCAATGAAGACCCTGATCAGACCTCTACTTCAGGAGCTGTCTGATCTGGATCTGCACTGTTTGCTTAGACCTGTCTGTTACACTGCTTAGCATTATTATTAAAGGATAATTCATCCAAGTTTTTCTGATATTTTTCATGAAAAGACATGTTGTGTGTAAGCATTAGAATCACCTCATTAAGGTAAACACAACATTCATTAATTTATAGACGATAAAAAGCATATGTATGTCGTCCTCATTATTTATTCATGGCCTGGTTCAAATTATTAACCTATTTTGTACTGTAAACCCCAAAATGGTTAGTTGGCAAACAGTGCAGGCCCAGATCAGACGCCGCAGAACGGGGCGTCTGATCAGGGTCTTCACTGTTTGCGAAAAGCTAAACCTTTTCCAAACAAATTTTGAAGAAAACAAAACCTGACACCCCTAAATTTTGAAATGGACTCCTGCTATACATTTGGTACAAAAAGGGTCGGTCGTTAGTAGAACAAACTACCTCTGTCCCAATTAATTTTAACATTTGAGTTATAGAAGTTTGGCTGTATAGGTAGGGTACTCTGAAAAGGAACAACTTGCTCCCAATGAGAGAAGATACTTTCCTTTCAGAGGGCCCCCAATTTTCAAAATGATGACAAAAAGAAAAATTGTCTCTGTTTGCAAAAGGAAAATATATTTTTTTTTTTTTCAAGTGAAATGCTTTAATTCTCTTTATCATATGAAGTCGCGTCTGAGAGTGTAATAACGTCATGCATTATTTTCGATAATCCACTAGTGGATTAATTATGCAAATTAGCTAGATACTTTCTGTAACGTTACATGTACGACATCCTTAACGGCGTCGCGTTTACTAATGGCGGAATATTTACATTTTTGTAAACAATCGTGAATAAAATGCTTTTTAAATGTCATATGATAAATAGAATCTTGCATTCGTGTTCATGTATTATTGAATTTATTCAACTCGTTGAGGAAAATGGATAAAATGCTCGGCAAAGCCTCGCATTTTATCCCGTTTCCTCAACTCGTTCAATAAATTCAATAATACATGAACACTCATGTAAGATCCTCTATTTAATAAGATTATTTTGTTCTCTTAAATCAATTCTGTTGATGTTTTTGATTTTTGAACATTTTTTATTATCAAGATACCTTGTAGCTGCATGTAGAATGGGAGTGCTAATTGTCCTGATAGGCAATCAAAAATTGATGATAGGATTTCAGGGAATGACTTATAGTCTATTTTTATATTAACTTTTTTGTATTTTTATTACTTTCATAAAACCACTGTTACCAATATTATTAATGATTTTGCATGCCTTGTCCGATTTGCTGTGATTAATGTCCTGAAAACAAAATGTCATCACCCTTATTCCACTGCATAAATTATTTAAGCCACTCCCATTGCTGATTATTAACCAATCAGATTACTCGTTATATATTTGTTCAATTCACAAACTGCATGGCAAAGAGTGTAGATCCTGATCAGATGGCTTCTTCAGAAGCCATCTGATCTGGATCTACACTGTTTTCACAGGTAAGGGTTGTGGTGAACAACAGGATATGGGTTGATATACTGTGCTTTCAAATACAAGATTTAATTAAAGCTTTAACATTGAAAAATTAAGATGGTGTTCACTTTGGGAAACAAACAAAACGACCAAAACCTTCCTAAACATGTGCATACTTGCAAACCAGTTATTGATTGGTCACCATTTTAACCAAACTACGAGTATCTACTTGGTTCTGCAATGATTTCAAAAACAAATCACTTAAGACAATTATGATTTTCTGCTGCACTGAAACACAGGGAAAATTTGAATTCTTACATAGAAGTTTAAATTGCAGGCTAGTCTTACAGGGTAAATAGTATTTATTTTGTTAAGTTAAAAGTTTTCGTTTATTATTGACCAGTTATTTGTTTATTTTTTACCTAACTGAATTGTTTCACTTCATGTTACTGTTCATATGTACATAATCTGTTACACATATGCCAGTTTGACCCTTACTCTGCTGAACACGACAGCCCCTGACTTTGTAAACAGCATCAAGAAAACACGCCTATATAATTCTGACCCCCTTGAACCCCACTTTTATATAGTAAAACTTGGGTTTGCAAGGGTAAACCTTATTTTTCTTATTTCTGCTCTAAAATATAGATTGTGGGTACTCGTTAGAACCGCCTCGATGAGGCGGTTCTAACGGTTGCCCACAATCTATATTTTGAGCTCTTATTTCTGCTCTAAAATATAGATTGTGGGTACTCGTTAGAACCGCCTCGATGAGGCGGTTCTAACGGTTGCCCACAATCTATATTTTGAGCAGAAATAAGAAAAATAACACAATTTTTCATCTTAAAATTTTCATTTTTCGGCTATAAAGGTGACAATGTATTTGTATAGGCGTGTTTGCGTAATGGTAGATCCAGATCAGATGTTCCTGAAGAAGCAATTTCATCAGGATCTACACTGTTTGTCATCCAGTTTGTGAATTGAACTGATATACTTCCATCAAGTAGTTTGCTTGGTGGATGGATAGTCAGGAACTAGTGTGGCTAAATTAATTTATTCAGCAGGACAAGGGTTAAAAAAAAAGGTGAAATTTAGATTTTGATTTTCATTTTCCAGTGTGTATGGCAGTCCATACACTCAGGTCATTGCTCCCACCCATTAGGGCTTCAAGAAATATTTTGGGCTGCATGAGGCTTTCTCACAGAGCTGGAACACCCAGGGAAAGTGGTGCGTGTTGGACCACTCATTAAACCCTAACAGTTTCTTAGGGCGCTAGGGCTTGAGTTGTCATTTCATCCCAGAGTCGGGTAAAAGTCCCACAAAATCGGAAGCAACATCTCCAACCTGACCTGAATGAATTTGATGGAATGTGGCTTCTGCCTGAATTTAAGTAGAGGTTCCTCAGTTTAGGCCAAGTTTCTTGATTAATTTCATGCAGAGGTTCTTGAAGTTCCATCCCAGAGGAAAAGGATGCTTTGTTACTCCCATTGGTTTCTTTTATTTTGCTGTCTAATACCCAGGATTTACACCTTAACCTCTCCCTCCCCACCCCACCCCCCTCAAACCCCCCACCCCACCCCCCTCAAACCCCCCCCCCCCCCACACACACACACACCACCACCTCTCAGCCCCCGCTAATAGGGGCTTGAAGAAATATTTCGGCTGCAAGATGTTTCCACAAAGAACTGAATCCGGCCCGCACACGAGTACTGGTTAGAGGATCTAAGCCTGCCCAGGCAAAGCGGTGCGAGTCGGACCATCCATGCATATAAACCATACTGGTTTCATTGGGCGACAGGGCTTGAGGTGTCATTTCACCTCAATGTCGGGTAAAAGTCCCACAAAATTGGAAGCGTCTAAAGTGACATTTACAGTGTTGACAGGGACGTTAAACCTCAAATTAAACAATCCACCACCACCCCTTAGGGAAACAATGATGTGTTCTGGTTACATAATAGGTGAAACGATGAAATTGTATTTAGTGCAGGATTCAGAGTATAAGTGACATTATATTTGGTATTAAGGGGAATGGGACCACCTCTGACATGGGAGACAACTTCTGTTAAAATAGTTTTGTCTCCCATGTCAATAGGGACCAACTCTTAAAGGAAAGAATTTGCTCCTGAGGAGCAAATCCTTTCCTTTAAGATTTGACCCCTTTTTCAGTGGGACAGGGTTTATAGAGCCGGCCTCAGTGGCTCAGTCGGATGTGCGTCTGACTTGTGATCAGGAGGACGCGGGTTCGACTCTTGCCGGGGTCGGCAACATTCTTTCGTGGAGATAGATCATGAAATCTTTTCTACGGTTATTCTCTCTCTTCCGCTGTTTCAAGAAGGGCAGTTGTCAGTTTCTGGCGAAAGAATGTGCACTGTACTGGTTAACCGCTTACGTATAAGCCTGCCCAGGAAGGTGTTGATAGGTAAACTGACCGGCTCAAAAATGATCTAAATAGTGTTGACTGGGCGGTAAAACTCCAATACAAACAAACAAACAGAGTTTATAGAAAGTGAACAGGCAGTCCAAGCGAACAGGAAGTCCCAAAAGTTGTCTCCCTTTGAAAAATGACGGGTTCCCATTCCCCTTAATGTACCATAATTTTACTTTGTATGCTCTGTAAATTGGGGTTCTACCAGCTACCATAATTATTCTTATCTTCGTTTAAGATGATTTTTATACTCCCGGTTTTTAGAAAGGCAGTCATATTGTGTTATGGGATCAGTATTTGTCTGTCTGTCCATCTGTATTCATTTTATACGCCCATTTGAAAAACGGGACATGTTATGTTATACCCCCTGGCCTCCGTCCGTCTGTCTGTCAATAAATTTTGAAACCGGACAACTCCTCTTACAGTTTACATCAGATCAAACTGAAACTTCATACATAGTTAGCCCTTATCTTGCTGAATATTCATTTTAGCCACACCCATCTCTGACTTTGAACCAATCAGATTACTTGATGTAATTTATTGCTACAAATTCATAAACTGAATGCCAAACAGTGTAGATCCTGATCAGATGGCTTCTTCAAAAGCCATCTGATCTGGATCTACACTGTTTGCAAAGATAGGGGTTGTCGTGAACAGCAAGATAAGGGTTAGACAATGATATGGGGCAGCGCATGTTGTTTCGAGGTTACAGGTATGGTCCACCAAATAACAATAGAGTTACGCCCTTTTGAAATTTTTTGTAAACTTTTCGTTTCCGGGTGACTCCTACATTTTACAGTCGATTAAGCCGAAACTTCATATATAGTTAGACCATGATGTGGGGCAGCGCATATTGTTTCGAGGTTACCGTTCACCAAATATTAATAGAGTTATGCCCCTTTGAAAAATTCTGTTAACGTTTTGTTTCCGGATAACTCCTCCTACATTAGACATCCAATGATGCTGAAACTTTATAAACAGTAAGACAGTACATATTATTTTGAGGTTATGGTCCACCAAATATTACCAGAGTTATACCCCTTTCACAGATTTTTTCTAAACATTCCATGTCCAGATAACTCCTCCTACATGCTACATCTGTTGAAGCTGAAACTTTACTTATAGTAAGACCATGATTTTGAGTTTACAGTCTGCCAAATATTACCAGAATTATTCCCGTTTCACAGATTTTTCTAAACATATTTTGTTTCCGGATAACACCTAGATTTTACATCTCATGAAACTGAAACTTAACGTATAGTTAGACTATGATGTGGAGCATCGCATATTATTTCAAGGTTACAGTCCACCACTTAATGCCAGAGTTAAGCCCATATTATTTTGAGGTTATGGTCCACCAAATATTACCGACCATGAAAATTTGTTGGAGACAGGTAGTTTGACCCATTGAGGGTTATTAATAGTGCCAGGTAAGAATATATGGAGCACATATTGTTCTTTGGTTACATTCCACAAACCCAAACTTGTACAACAGGCAATATATACTGAGCCAAAGTTATAACGCAACAGTGGTTTATATTGATAATAACGAGCAGAATGTACTTACATTCTAAGAATTGTCTATTTAATAACACTGGCAACTGCCCCCAGCATCCACTAGCACTTTCATTTTAACATTCTGTTTTGATCTGTTAAGAAACAAACCATATTCTGGGGCTAGGGTGTTTCTTAAAAATGAATCACATTGTGATTTTCCAGAACGCGGCATGTCACATGCATTCGTACAACTGAAATGAAGATCGTTTTCTGAGAATACTGCTGTGAATTTTTAGAGTAATGATTAATTTTATTGTTAATCAGTATGTTTTCTTTATTTTTGATCACAAGCAACGACCTGTTTTCACTTCCAGACAGGAAATTATGGAACTTTGGCATAAGGGGTCCAGTCGGCAATTTCAGAATTTGTTGAAGACAGTTCTAAGTCCTGATGCAATAATTCCACAGAATTGTGTTTTCTAACACCCAATAACAATACAAGAAAGCGAGGTTCACAAGGTTTTCATTTGAAAATCTCGTCGTTGGAATTTGGTGCCACTTTAATTTTCTATTGGTGTCTATGGAATGTTCAGTAAAAATGCCAAAATGTCAGTCGTTTGAACTTGGTCATTAAATTTTGCGACAACGGGAAAGACATTTTTTAATCAAACCATCTTTCCTTATTGGGCGATCATTTAAAAAGGAATTATTGAAAAAAATGGCATTCCAGATGTCTCTGGAAGTTGATGGAATCAAATTACCATTTTGACCAATCAGATTCAACCTCGATGAACCGTGCTCTGGAAACTGAAATCAATGAAACCGAACCTTTCATTGGTGATAGTTCAGCAACATATGTCATCCAGATTATCCAGCACCAGACATTACCACAAAGATTTAACCATATCCGTGTTGCGTTATGTGTTTGGCTCAGTATATATATGCTCCATCTTACTAATTGCCATGGGCATTTAATGCCCTGCTTGCAGAGATCTTGTTAGTTTCTGGATAACTCTTCCTGCAGTTTTCATAGTATCGAGCTGAAACTTTGTAGATAGTAAGACTATGCTGTAGAGTGGCTCTTAAAGTTTTCGAGGTTAACTATATAAATTGAGTTATGCTTCTTTGAAAATTTCTGAATATTTTCATTTTCGGATAACTAATCAGAACAAGCTGAAACTTGGTAGACAGTAAGAGTATAATGTGGATACTGAGTAAAGTCTCGAGGTTAACAGTCCACCAAATATTAAGAGAGTTATGACCCTTCAAAAATTTCTGTGAACATTTTCGTTTCTGGATGACTCCTACAATTTTCATTGGGTCAAGCTGAAACTTGGTAGATAGTAAGTTATGCTTAAAGTTTTGAGGTTAACAGTCCTCTTAAACATTAACAGAGTTATGCCCCTTTGAAAATTTCTGAAAACATTTGTTTTCAGCCAACTCCTACAATTAACATTCTGTCAAGCTGAAACTTGATATATAAGTTAAACCATGATGTGGAGCAGTGCATATTGGTTTGAGGTTATTGTCCACCAAATATTGAGTTATGCCCCTTTGAAAATTTATGTAAACATTTTGTTTGTGGCCAACTTCTGAAGGTATTATGCCATCAAGCTGAAACCTGATACTCAGTTTGTCTCTGATGTGGAGCAGCGCATTTTGTTTCGAAGTTATGATCCACCATATATATTTATAGAGTTATGCCCCTTTGGAAATTTCTGTTAACATTAAGTTCCCTGCTATTTTACTCCTACAGTGTAGATCTAATCAAGCTAAAACTATATATATGGTTAGACCATGATATGGAGCAGTGCATATTGCTTTGAAGTTGCAGTCCAACAAATATTAAGTTGCAATGGGCATATAATGCCCCGCTTGAGGAGCTTTTGTTATATTTGGCTGTGAGTTAAATCTGTGTTGTCAGATATGCAAGCAGTGTAGACCCAGATCAGACTGTTCCTTCAGGAGCAGTCTGATCTGGGCATGCACTGTTTGCTTGGGCATAGACGATCAGAGCCTATGCATAGGGGTACAATGTGGATATAGTATTTAATGGTCATAGGAGTCATAGACTCGATCAAACTTACTTACACGATGTTGCATAATATTGCTTGCTGTATGTTTGCATGACGTTATGTATGTACTGGTGATGTGTATTCAGAGGACCTGTTAAAAGTAGCATTTCGTTATTATTCTCAGGATTCCTATTTACAGTTTCGGTTATACCGATTTATTTTAGTTCGATTGAGATGAAGCTTCAAGCTTATTGAATCGTCTTGAACACTCATTCCAGGTGTTTTAATGTGCGCGAGAGAGTGAGGCAGTGGCTTTTACACCACTGCTACTCATGTACACCTGGGTGGAGTGTGGCAGTGTCATTACGTGTCTTGCCCAAGGACACACTTGGTAACTTTTTTTTTTTCTTGACTTTATGTATATTTGCCTCTTCAATTCTGTGTTAACCCTTATCTTGCTGTTCACGACAACCCCTATCTTTGCAAACAGTGTAGATCCAGATCAGATGGCTTCTGAAGAAGCCATCTGATCAGGATCTACACTGTTTGGCATTCATTTTATGAATTTGTAGCAATAAATTACATCAAGTAATTTGATTGGTTGATAGACAGAAATGGGTGTGGCTTAAATGAATATTCAGCAAGAGAAGGGTTAATGGAGCACAAAAGAATAACAGATATCTGTTGTAAACAGGCTTCTGTAGTCTAGTGGTTACAAGCATCGCTGCAAGTTCCATTAAACCTTATCTTGCTGAATATTCAATTAAGCCACACCCATTTCTGATTTTGAACCAATCAGATTATTTGAAGTAATTTATTCCTACATATTCATAAAATGAATGTCAAACAGTGCAGATCCTGATCAGATGGCTTCTTCAGAAGCCATCTGATCTGGATCTACACTGTTTGCAAAGATTGTCAAACAGTGCAGATCCTGATCAGATGGCTTCTGAAGAAGCCATCTGATCAGGATCTACACTGTTTGCAAAGATAGGGGTTGTTGTGAACAGCAAGATAAGAGTTAACCCTGAAGATGTCGAGAAAAAAATACCTGAAAATGTTTGCTTATGTCGGCTGCTGAATATTTGCAAACATTTTAAAAATATTTTTACATACAGGCAAACAGTGTGGACCCAGATCAGACTGCTCCTAGAAGAGCCATCTGATTTGGATCCACATTGTTTGCAAAAATGTCTTTTAAAGTAGCCGGCTGATGACAAAGCAGACGACAATTGTTGTGATTGGCATCTTATGGGTTAAAACAAGTGAGATGCCAAGTTCTCTGTAACCAAAGATGAGTTGATTTTTCTACATGTAATCCAGTTTTAATCCACCACTAAATATCATTTGTTATGATATGAACGAAATGATCTTGAGAGGGGCTTGAAACCAAAAAAGTTTTTTTTGTGACATTCTCTTATTTCGTTTAAAGTAGAAAAAATTTACATGTCTTCTTATAAATTAATGTCACAGGGTATAGGTATATAGCACACTTGTACTGCCTTGCTGTACAAGCCGGCTTTTATAGCGACGTGGTAGAGTGTTTGCTTACCAATCCGGCGGCCTGGGTTCGATCCCCGGCCGGGTAAAGGTGAAAGGATTTTTTTCACCTGTTACATTTGGCGCCCAACGTGAATAACCCAAATGTGCATTAAACTCCTTGAGTATCATTTCACGTGATTCTCGGACTCCCAGAAATTCGAGGACGAATTTCAATGCGGAGGGGGAGAATGTCACAGGGTATAGGTATATAGCACACTTATACTGCCTTGCAGTACAAGCCGGCTTTTATAGTGATGTGGTAGAGTGTTTGCTTACCAATCCGGCGGCCTGGGTTCAATCCCCGGCCGGGTAAAGGTGATAGGATTTTTTTCACCTGTTACATTAAGTTTTGCTGGAAAAAATGGGAGTAAAAGATGGATTTTCTGCTGTCAGCTGACTTGACCCAGTTGTTCAAAACTAACGAAGTCGTTAGTTAACGTATCGTTAAAACTTTGATCATTAAATATGGCAAATATGTTGAAATTTTTGCTGAAAAAATGTGAGCAGCTTTTGCGGATGCAAAAGCTGCTCACATTTTATCAGCAAAAATGCCAAAAGTTTTGATATTGTACCTGCTAGAACAGTTAACAATATGACCGCTAACGAGCTCGTTAAGCTAACGATGCTTTGAACAACTGGCCCTTGACCCAGTTGAAAGAAAGTGTTCTAGAATATCATGAGCTACTCCGGCCCCCACCCACTGGGGCTTGAAGAAATAAATGGGCTGCATGATACTTCCATGCAGAGCTACAACCGACTGCACATGAGTACTGGTAAACCGCTTAGAGGATCTAAGCCTACCCAGGCAGTGTTGCAAGTTGGTCCGACCATGCTTATAAACCCTATTGGTTCATTGGGCGACAGGGCTTGAGATGTCATTTCATCTCAATGTTGGGTAAAACTCACGCAAAATTGGAAGTCCAGAATGACCAAAACAGTGTTAGCGGGGACATTAAACCTCAAATCAAACAAAGAAAATCATTAGCTACTCATAAATACAGTCCTCTGATTTATGGCTTGAAGTTGATGCAGCCAAACTTAACCCTTGTCCTGCTAATCCCGGATATGCCTTATCTTTGAAACAATGTAGATCCAGATCAGATGGCTTCTGACGAAGCCATCTGATCAGGATCTACATTGTTTGCCATTCAGATTGTGAATGTGTTGCAATAATTTGCATCAAGTAATCTGATTGGTTGATAATCGGTAGTGGGTGTGGCATACATGAATATTCAGCAGAACAAGGGTTAAGTGACTCGAACAACTATTGCTCTTTTACAGTGATTGCCACAATGATTATCTCCCTTAGTACAGACAACCATCTTTATTCTGATGGCCCCCACCCATCGGGGCTTGAAGAAATGATGCTTCCACGCAGAGCTGAAACCGACTGCACACGAGTATTGTTAATCCGGTTAGAGGATCTAAGCCTGTCCTGCCAAAGCGGTGAGAGTCGGACTGTCCATGCTTATAAACCCTATTGGTTTCATTGGGCGACAGGGCTTGAGATGTGGTTTCATCTCAGTGTTGCGTTAGTCGCACAAAATTGGAAGCAACGCCTCCAAAATGACCTATAGTGTTGACCGGAACGTTAAACCTCAAACAAACAAACTGTGATTGCCATAAAGATTATCTCCCTTAGAACTAGAACTAGCAATATTGTTTGAGCCACTGAAGTTCAACTGTTTTTAATGCATGCTAGTATATTTAATGCACATGCTGTTCACGCATGCCAATTGTTTGTTCATGTTTGGGTTATTGTTGACAATACACCACAACCTCTTGTAAAACTATTTTTGGGATCCAAAGCAAAAACAATGTTAGTCAAAAAACCATGTTAACCCTTACCTTGCTGAATATTCATTTAAGCCACACCCATTTCTGTCTATCAACCAATCAAATTACTTGATGTAATTTATTGCTACAAATTCATAAACTGAATTTCAAACAGTGTATATCCTAATCAGATGGCTTCTTCAGAAGCCATCTGATCTGGATCTACACTGTTTGCAAAGTTAGGGGTTGTCGTGAACAGCAAGATAAGGGTTAAATAAAGAAAATAAATAACTGGCCTCTGTGGTCTAATGGGTAAGAGCACGGACTCTTAATCATTAGGTCTCCCACCCCTCTCGTTCAAACCTTGCTTGGGTCACATGTGAGATGCCAAGTTCTCCAACGGAAGGTCAGGTGGTTTCTCTCGGTACTCTGGTTTTCGCCCACCTCTGAACAACGATGAGCTCAATATAAGTGAAATGATTCAAACAGAAAGGTATTGATTATACAGAAAAATGACCATTTACAGCCATTTCTGAATAAAACAATGATCATTTCTTTATGAACCATATAGTTTTGGGATCACAGATTGATTTTTCTATAAAACCTATCCACCATAAAAATCATAAAAATTTGAACTTGCAGTTATTCTCATAAAATTTTAACAAAATTTGTTTCAAAATCTGGCAAGGAGTCCAAAATAGGCCCTTATCAAATTGCTTCTTCAGGACCAGTCTGATCAGGATCTGCAGTATTTGCTTATTTGATTGTCCCAATACTTGGGATCATTATAGTATAAAATTTTGGGATCAAGCTTTAACCCATATCTTGCTGAATATTCAGTTCAGCCACACCCATTTCTGACTTTGAACCAATCGGGTTACTTGATGTAATTTACTCTTACAAAGCCATAAACTTAATTTTTATTTTTATTTTTCGCATTAATTCTCCACCATCTCTGACGTTTCGGCTTTTGACAGCCTTTATCACGGAATTGTTCTTTCAAGCTATCACATATTTTTCAATTTCATCTTTCGACCATATTGAATGTTTTTGTTATGTTTCACGAAGAAGCAATTTGATAAGGGCCATTTAAAAATAAACTTAATGTCAAACAGTGTAGATCCTGATCCTTCAGAAGCCATCTGATCTGGATCTACACTGTTTTCAAAGATAGGGGTTGTCGTGAAAAGCAAGATAAGAGTTAAACCATGTTATAGGAATGAATTTCAATGTTGTGGATTTTATTGATGTTTAAACTCCGACGAATCACTCACAAATGGCAAATGCGGTTTGTGAGTGATCCGCCGGATTTTACACACCAATAAAACCCACAAGGCTTCATGCAGTTTGTGAGTGATTGGCTGGAGTTTACACATCGATAAAATCATACCTGCCAACATTGAGCAAATCCAAAGAGTGAGACTGCGCGCGGCGGACCATTTTTCACCTTCTTTTTTAGTATTTGACTCGTGGGGAATTTTCAGGAAAAATTTGAAAGAGTGAGATTTTTTTCCCTAACCCTATGGGGGTGGGGATGGGTGCTACCTTTTCCAAAGACCCACCACCCATAAAAAAATAAATTGAACCCCACCACCAATAAATCCCAATTTTTAACCAGACCAAGCACCCATTAAAAAAGAAAGTGCTAGCTTACTCACCTTGCATAAAACATGCGTATTTTTAGCAGGGGTGAAATGTATGAAACTGTGTACTGTCTGAATATATGTTTCTTAGTTTTAAAGGTTGCTTTACAAGTCAGATGCAATGATTCATTTTACCACCGAACTTCATCAAATCTTGTTAAAAACTGAGCACATGTATGCTAAAATGGATAACTCATCAATACTTTGAGCAATTTTGCTAATGTTTACGTTTTCAGAGATTCATAAACAAAATGAAAGATAGGACATCGGTCGCCACACAACATTTTGGGTGCCCTGTAAAATGTCAAAAAAAAAGAGAAAAAGATCGTTTTTATGGAAGATTATTAGTATGTAATAAAAAAATTAAATGGCTAAATGTGAATTCTGTAATATTTTTGTAATGCAGGGATGCCTCGATATCTGACTATTCTGAGGACTAAACTTAGAAATTTACCGATAGGTAGATTATAGACAAGATGGATAGTTTTGTTTATTACCTGTCCAATAATAGATATGCTAAAAATAGTCCAAATATACCTGTCACCTGGAGGTGATTTTCCAATAGTTCTGTATCCCAGCTCTGATTGCAAATATTAGCGATTAGAAAAGCTGATAACCAGTTCCCATATGTAAATATCCGGTATGGCGAATTTAGCGAATTTCTGGGCGTGAGATGCACTGAAATTCGTGAGATTTGGGCCATTTTCAAAATACGATAGTGGGGGAGTGAGACGCACAATAAATCGTGAGAGTCACGCTCAAATCGGGAGTGTTGGCAGGTATGATAAAATCCACAAATATGATAGTTCATTCCTTACACTTCGTCATCAGAATGCCAAAATGGTAAATTTTAAGAATTTCAGAAGCATAAGAATGAATGTATTAACGGCCACAACGAAATGATTATTCAGTTAGAAGCTGCCATCTTTGAAATAAACCCAGGCAAAAATACGTCAAGTCAAACATTTACATTTTCAGTAGTTCCCCATCTTTTAATAGAACACTGTTGATGTGTTCTTTGACGTCATGTTATATAACTACCTGTCGCTGTGTGAAATAGATCCGAGATTCTTGCTCATGGAATTTAGTATAAAACTTTGCTTTCAACCAATCAAATCGCTCGAAATGTACATAATGAAGGAGAACTGGAATTATTGAATGGTGTTACTAAGAGGTTAGTGTGTATTAATGTTTGTTATGTATTTATTGTTTGTTCTAGTTATGCTGTTAATGTCATAGGTTAAGGTTTATGTTGGTTCATGTTATAGCACTGGAACGCTTCTAATGAGAACAGATACGTCCGGGCCCACTTGGTCAAATCATTTTTAACCCTTGTTCTGCTGAGCCCGGATATGCCTTTTCTTTGAAACAATGTAGATCCAGATCAGATGGCTTCTGAAGAAGCCATCTGATCAGGATCTACATTGTCATTCAGATTGTGAATTTGTTGTAATAATTTGCTACAGGTAATCTGATTGGTTGATAATCGGTAGTGGGTGTGGCATATATGGATATTCAGCAGGACAAGGGTTAACTAAGGAAAAAGTGTCCCCAAATTATCCACAATACTTGTCCTGATCCGGAGATTGGGTTTGTATGTGTATGTTTAACCAATTTTGTACCAGAAACCCCAAAACGGGTACCCTGGCAAACAGTGCAGGCCCAGATCAGACGCCGCAGAACGCGGCGTCTGATCAGGGCCTCCACTGTTTGCAAAAAGTTCTTTCATTTTCCAAATAAATTTTTATGAAAACACAACATGACACCCCTAAATTTTGGAATGAACTCCTGCTATATATTAGGAGAAAGATTCCATTTGGTACAAAAAGGGTTAATTTGTTTTATCATATAATGTTGCTGTTGTTTTGTCGAAATCGTCATGTAGTAAATGTGATATGACCACGTGTAGTAACACATGGTTACTGGCACATAACGCTATGAAACTGTCCATCCTATGTTATCTTTTAACTTATTGGGCACCAAAATAAGGTTTAACCCTCATCTTGCTGAATATTTGATTGAGCCACTCCCATTACTGACTATCAGCCTATCAGATTACATGATACATTTTTGTTCAAATTCACAAGCTGAATGTAAAACAGTGTAGATCCTGATCAGATGCCATCTGACTTCTTCAGCAGCCATCTGATCTGGATCTACACAGTTTGCAAAGGTAGGGGTTGTTGTGAATCGCAAGATAAGGGTTAAAATTGTTACCGGTATATTATAAACAATGTCCTACACTTGTGATCATTTCATATGAATTTTATGAAACTCGCCATACCCTTGTTTCATAAATTTCGAAAGAAATGACCATTGGTGTAAGATCCTCTTTTCCAACTGAAGTATGTAACTTGACTTTTAAGATATAACAAAAGTATCAATAGCATGATTTTCATACACTGGGATTTATTTTGTAAGTATTTACATATTTATAAACAAGCATTATTTTCTTTCAGTTTGTACTATAAGATAATTTTTCATATAAAATGTTGCATAGATGACTTTAAATACTCACATTTTACATTTTTTTGCAGCATTGTACTTTATTGTATGTTACTGAACATCAAAAAATACAGATATATAATAAATTTTGTTTATATTTTCTTAAAAAAATGCAATCTTGAACCCACATATGCAGAGCATCCAAAAAAAAAAGAAAAAAATGGGAAAATGATAAACATTATAGACCCAGATAGGTGCAAGAAAATGCACTGTGCGCTTTTGAGTACAAACCTTTGTAAAATTAGACACAAGTGGGCTGGTCTATTTTCAAGGATAGGGATGCTCTACTGACACAGTGCTCTGTGTCGCAGAGCTTTAGAGCATCCTTATACTTGAAAATAGACCAGTGCAAACTTATAGGCTGGAAGATTCATTTGGCATAATTATGTGGGTTGACTTGCATGGATTTAACCCTTGTCCTGCTGAATATTTATACATGCCACACCCACTACCGATTATCAACCAATCAGATTACTTGATGCTAATTATTGCAACAAATTCACAATCTGAATGGCAAACAATGTAGATCCTGATCAGATGGCTTCGTCAGAAGCCATCTGATCTGGATCTACATTGTTTCAAAGATAAGACATATTCGGGATTAGCAGGACAATGGTTAACAGTATGAATAATTTATTGCATGACTTTTAGTGTTTGAATTACAAATTGCTACTGCTTTTTAGTTGTTTTCAGCATATCGTTTCATTTTTCACTTTTTCAGAAGCACCTGCCACTAAACCTTGGTTCCAGGTTATCGGGCTGCCGAAGTGGTTTCTTTCTTGGTTTAATGGCTAAACTTGTAAATCAGGGGTCGGGGGGAGAGGGATTGGGAGGGGATTTTTGGGTGTTGAGGGGGATATCTTTTATGGATAAATGGATGCACTTTTAGAGGAGGCAACTATTTATCAATAAGGCGCTTAAAGGAAAGTCTTAACCCTTGTCCTGCTGAATATTCATATCTGCCACACCCACTACTGATTATCAGCCAATCAGATTACCTGATGCAAATTATTGCAGCAATCCCATAATCTAAATGGCAAACAATGTAGATCCTGATCAGATGGCTTAGTCAGAAGCCATCTGATCTGGATCTTCATTGTTTGGAAAATAAGGCATATCTGGGCTCAGCAGGACAAGGGTTAATAAGTCTTATAGCAAAGAATTTGCTCCTGAAGAACAGACAGTATTTTGAGATGGGCTGCAGTATGATCCTAAGTATTGGGACAAATAGCAAACAGTGCAGACCAAGATCAGACTGCTCAGGGTCTACACTTTTTGCCATTCGGTCACCACCTTAGGTACTCCTTGCTGGATCGCAAAACAAATTTGTTAAAATTTCCGCATGATTAAAGCAAGTTCTCCAGATGTCTAAATTTTTGGGGTTTTACGGTGAATTCAATGAAGAGCAAACAGGAAGTTCCTGAAGTTGTACCCCTTAACCCTTGTCCTGCTGAATATTAAAATATGCCACACACACTAATTATTATCAACCAATCAGATTACTTGATGCATATTATTGCAACAAATTCATAAACTGAAAGACAAACAATTTAGATCGGGATCACATTGTTTGAAAGATATGACACATCCGGGCTCAGCGGGACAAGGGCTAATACTATTTAAGTTGCAAAATCAGGCCCAGTTCTTCAAACTACATCATTAGGCTAACAAGTTCTTTAGTGTTCAAAATCTTAACTGGTCTGGTATGTATAAAATTTGGTATATATTTGGTATATTTGCTGGAAAAATATGAGCAGCTGCCATATGAAAAAGAAAAGTAGGCTGCCTGTGGGTTACCTATAGACAGCATACTGTTTTACTTATAATCTGTAGGCAGTTTCAGAAGGCAAGAGCTGCCTATTTGTTGCCTTTCTTTTTGTGGACTACTTGTTTGTTTATTAGTGAAGATATAGGTACAAAAGCGTTTAATTCACAGCCTTTTTCCTGTTACATATTAAGGCAAGTTGATGCCATAAATATGTAAATCTGGTGTACTCCTGACTGTACATTAAGAAACATAGATCTGCCTGCCTTAATCACGTATACAGTAGAACATCGATGGCTCGAACACCGATGGCTCGTTTACCATGGATGTGTCGAACCCATTCTTGAGCCCCTAGCGACATCCTCTACATAAGAAATAGTGGAGGATAATTAAGAAGATTTTAGTCTTTTTTCTTGCAAATGTATGCTGTGTGTACTCATTAGAATCGCCTCGATGAGGCGATTCTAATGAGTACAAACCGCATACATTTTCATTATAGAACACCGAAAAGATGACTCAAGGTATCTCGTTATGCCTCCTGACAGTATCCCTCAGTGGCTCGAACTACCCCTGTCTCGAACAGGTTTTCGAGGTCCCAAAGGTGTTCGAGCAATTGAAGTTCGACTGTATATAGATTTTATAGTTATTGCTTGAGTTATCAACCCGAGACCCCATTATAAGCCCAAGAACAGCTAAGCCTAAGCTGACCGTCCAATAAGGTAAAGGGTTGATACTGATACCAATGCTATAAATACATAGCCATAAGGTATCATAGAGGTATAAACCCAGCATCAGTAACTCAGTTGTGCAAATTTGAATTTACTTGTCCATGGCCAAGTGCCTTCTTTTTGAATCATATGACATCACTTCCCTGGTTTTCAGTTCCTTTCCAAACAGGAGCAACTCTGCTAGAAAACATGATTTTTAAAGAGTCCATATTGAGTGTGATAAGCTAAGTGGTTAGTGCGCTTGCAAGAGGCCATAAAATGGGCCCCGTCAAGTGATTTTGGTACTTATCGCCTATGCGAGCAGCAAAGGTTCAGGGGAGCCTGCGCATCCGCGCAGTCTCGCCAGAACCTTCGCTGCTCGCTCATACAAGCAGTGAATCAAGAGGAACCTTCAGACAGAAAGCCATATCCCTGGCCCCTCTGAATGGCTGGGCATGCACAGTTAAAATTTGTCATGAGGGAATGCTCGAAGACAAAAATTTGCTTGGCGGGGCTCAAATCACTGCTGTCCTAGTTCAGTGCTGGCCAATAAACATGTAGTAAACAGAACGGGCAGCCCCATATCAACTGAATAGCTCAGTTGCCAATGAAAATCTAGCAGGCAGAATTCTGAATAGGCAGCTCATTCCCACAAAATAGGCAGGGCAGGCAGCTCGGTTGTCCGGCAACATGTAGTAGGCAGCTCAAAGGGCAAAGAAAGCATTTAAGAGCCAGTAGTAGGCAGTTCAGTAGCCAGTGATAGACGAGAAAATAGAATAGGCACAGTAGGCAGCTCCAGATCCCTACTTAAGTGATTGTCTATCAGCTGCCTTCTTCATATAAGTATTAGGCCACTCAAAATTTGAATGGCAAATTTCCCATAGGTAGCCTATTGCACTTCCTACAAGCTGCCTATAGACAGCTACAGTAGGCATCTCCTAGTATTTCTTCATATGGGAGCTTTTGCAGCATACACACATTTCTCAGTAAAAATGTTAGCATACTTGCCATATTGTATGGTTAAAGTTTTAACGATATGTTAACAAATGATGTTGTTGGCGTTAAAAAAAAAACTGGACAAGATGTTGCTGAACCTGTCACTTTGCATACATGCATTACTAATTCCAAAATAGAGCCTCATGAAAAATAGCTTTCTGCCCTGTCCATACACAAAAATCTCCTTAGACTGTGTTTATTGAAACATGCTCTTGGATATAACATGTTTATAGAGATTGTGGTATTGTGGTACTGAAGATTCTGAATGGCTGACCACCTGCCTATTTTTGTTTCTGGATACTAATATTAAACTGAATATTGACTTTTTACAGTCATAAATCACCCAGTCTTTGTACTGCATTTATATGTAAGGCTGGGATGGGCCTCCGTGGCCTAGTGGTTAAGAGCGCTGACTCTTGATCATTAGGTCTCTCACCGCTGTGGTTCGAGCCTCGCTCGGGTCACATGTGAGACGCCAAGTTCTGCAACGGAAGGTCAGGTGGTTTTTCTCCGGGTACTCCGGTTTTCGCCCACATTTGATTAATGATCGGCTCAATATGAGTGAAATAATCTTGAAAGGGCCGTAAAACCAAAACCAAAAAAAAAAAATATGTAAGGCTGGTGTAGACCAAAAGGGAAATGCGCCATGTCAAGAGCTTGACTAGTGGAGAACATTTGGCACTGAAAGGACTAATCCTGTTTATATTTTCACAGCCAGCCTTTATGTCTTTGCTTCATAGCACTGACAAATGTTGACGGGGACATTAAACATCAATTCAAACAATTACATATAAATGTTGAAATAATCTTGAAGGGCCACAGTGCTACATACTGCATCTCCACAATCCACAGAAAGGTTGCTAATTGATTTTCAGTACTGTAATAGCTTTTGTTTTGTTAGTTTATCATTTTGTTCGTTTCTGCCATTACATGCATCATTATTCGAGTCATTTAAATCAAAAATCAAAATCAATATAAGTTAAATAATCTTAAAATGGCCGTTAAAACCACAAAAGTTTGATCAAACTGTACAGTATGAGTGGAAAACTGAATGCATGAGTGTGCTTATTGCTTCATTTTATTGTTTATGTTCTCTTGGTAGTTTTTGGTTTATAAAAGCTGCTTTAGATTGCCATTTATTGGGAATGGGAAGCCTCGCAGATTTCTCCACCATTTTTCAAAGGGAGACAACTCTGCTCGCTTTTCTATAAACTCTGTCCTACGGAAAAAGGGGTCACCTCTTAAAGGAAAGAATTTGCTCTTTAGTAGCAAATTCTTTCCTTTAAGAGTTGACCCCCATTAACATGGGAGACAAACATACTTTTGGATGAGTTACCTCCCTTGGGTTAATAGGGTACCGTATTTACCGTATTGTATTTGGACAGACAGGCCTAAGCAAACAGCAGACCCAGATGAGACACTGCAGAATGTGGCCCCTCATCAGGGTCTACACTGTTTGCCACTCATCCAGCTATTCTTAGACAACATCGGGTAGTATATTATACTTGTTCAAATTTTAGAACAAGTGTGGTAAGAAGTTGAGGTGTCCGAATATTTTGGGTAAATAAGGTAGTTCAAGCCACTTGTGTGTTACCCATAGCAACAGTCATTATGGTATGGGGATTACAATTTTGGTACGTCTTGTTGATATTCTGTAAAGTAAAGGTATGTTGTTTATACTCATTAGAATCGCCTCAAGAGGCGATTCTAATGAGTAGACACAACATATATTTTCAAGATAAAAGTGCGATAATCTAAACTTAAATTTTTCCTCACCATTACTTCTGGATCTATGGAAAGCATTTCCTGGGAACACAATGGCTTTGACTCATCCATGGTAAACCAGCAATTTTGAATATTGAAGGTTCACTGTTCTCTGAATAAAAGGTAAACCAAATCTGCCCCAGTAGGGAGCTTTCCACTAAATGTTTTCCATAGTCGACAATAGTAACCTTTTACCTGCTCCCACAAAATCTACACATACAAAACTTTTCAAACCTTACTTGTTTAAAGAGCCATCCTAGCCCAACAAGTTAATGAGAAAAAATCCACACGTTGATCTGCTCCTTTTCAAGTTACAGTCAACCATGTTTGTTTACCAACTAGAACGGAGTAAATACAAACCAACATTTTTAAAGGAGGGGTGACCATATAAAATCAGCAAAAATTTCTTTGAGCTTGCAGATATATTTATAAAACTTGCATGAGTTTAGTCCCTGATACCTATCATTTTCTCACATTGAAATAAAACATGGGATATACAGTAGAACTTTGATGGCTCGAACACCGATGGCTCGTTTACCATGGATGTGTCGAACCCATTCTTGAGCCCCTAGCGAAATCGTCTACATTAGAAATAGTGGGGGATAATTAAGGAGATTTTAGTCTTTTATCTTGCAAATGTATGCTGTGTGTACTCATTGCATACATTTTCATTACAAAACACCGGAAAGATGTCTAAAAGTATCTCGTTATGCCTCCTGGCAGAAATCCTCAGTGGCTCGAACTACTCCTGTCTCGAACAGATTTTCGAGGTCCCAAAGGTGTTCGAGCCATTGAAGTTCGACTGTATATCCAATGGAAGCAAGTCTGGTATTTAGAAGGCAACTAAAAGCTCGGTCACAAAGTGATAAAACCCGGCACCTCTCAGTATTTAGTGCAATGATACCAGTAGTTCTCAGAGTGAAACTCCATCTTTTGAAGAATCTGTAGCCATATTGCCTTCAAATACCTCTGTTCTGTTAGCATGTCTTTCCAAAAAGGTTATGCATTTTAGGCAGATCAATTTTACAGCAACAGCAGTTGTTCTCAAGAGTTTCTAGAAGACTTCAGAATTTCAGAGTGTAAAACCCCATCTTTTGTCCTCACGAAAGTCATTTTCTCTTTATCTTCATTATGCCGTTGACCCTGTAATATGCGTAGGTAAATTATTTTGAACTGCCATTTTAAATACATGCACAGTGAAATTACGCTATTAAGACCACCTGTAATTAAGACTAATTCTGCTTTAAAAAGCATATTTTGTAAGCTTTACCGGTACTTAATTTTTGTCTGTGATTTCTGCCCATAGTGTCCTCTGGTCATGGACCACCTTCGGGACTGTACAAAAGTGGACCACTTTTGAACAGACCCAAAGGTGGTCTTAATAAAGGAATAGTTTCTGTATATCAACCCTTGTCCTGCTGAACCCGGATATGCCTTACCTTTCAAACAATGTAGATCCAGATCAGATGGCTTCTGAAGAAGCCATCTGATCTGGATCTACAATGTTTGCCATTCAGATTGTGAATTTGTTGCAATAATTTGCATCAAGTAATCTGATTGGTTGATAATCGGTAGTGGGTGTGGCATATATGAATATTCAGCAGGACAAGGGTTAATGCCTTATTTTATCTGTCACTGTTACATTTTTATATGTATTACAAAGAATCTCAGACTGGTTTGTTGCAGCATTGCTTTAAAAGTAGATATTCATGAATGTGACTTTTCTTATGCACTTCAGTATATATTTTTCTAAGCAAAAAGATACTTACAGTTTATACTTGCAAAGTTTATACTTTTATATTAGAACATTTTATAGACTGGTATACATGTTTTGTGTAAAACAGGATTTATGCAACTGTTGGAAAACAGGGTTGTTAATATTTGTTTATGTATGTTGTATGTTTTCCGTTATTTAAAACATTTCATGCAAACTCAAGAGCTTTCATACTCCTATTTCTTTTTACTATACTCAAATTAAAGTAGTAATCTGAATTCAATTTTTTATACAGTCAAACTTCAATGGCTCGAACATCTTTGGGGCCACGAAAATCTGTTCAAGGCAGGGATAGTTCAAGCTACTGAGAGTTCAGTACTGCCAGGCTGCATGACGGGGGGTTAAATTTGGAACATCTTTTCGGTGTTCTGTAATATACATGTATGTAGTGTGTACTCATTTGAATTGCCTCATTGAGGCGATTCTAATGAGTGCACACATCATCCCTTTGCAAGATAAAAATCGAAAATCTCCTTAATAATCCCACACTACTTCTTGTGCAGAGGAATTCCCTAGGGACTCAAAAACAGGTTCGACTCAGCCATGATAAACAAGCCATTGGTGTTTGAGACATTGAAGATCTACTGTATCTTGTGATGTTTAAAATCAGCACTAGCTGAAAAGCAGACAGTGTAGACCCTAATCAGACTGCCGATCAGTTTCATAGCTGTTTGCTGCTTTAAATTTACTTAGAGGCATTATGGTAACCAAAGAAGAAAAAAACAAGCATTAATTTTGCACCGTTGTGAAGCCATGGTTAAATGGTAATGCACTTAGTACATATGGGCCCCGTCAAGCGATTTTTGGTACTTATCGCCTATGCGAGCAGCAAAGGTTCAGGCGAGCCTGCGCATCCGCGCAGTCTCGCCAGAACCTTCCCTGCTCGCTCATACAAGCAGTGAATCAAGAGGAACCTTCAGACAGAAAGCCATATCCCTGGCCCCTCTGAATGGCTGGGCATGCGCAGTTAAAATTTGTCATGACGGAATGCTCGAAGACACAAATTCGCTTGGCGGGGCTCATATGATTCATTTTCTGTTTTGAATTAAAAATGAATAAAACAGAATTGATCAGTCAGCCGTAACAATTGTTAACAGAAAGACTAAGGAGCTGGTTCCTGTTTTAGTTCTAGTGATGGAAGCATTACAAAAACAGGCCTATACAAATGCATTGTAAATTTAACGCCGAAAAAAAAAAAAAAATTAGATGAAAAAGTGTGATATTTTTCTTATTTCTGCTCAAAATAGAAATAAGAAAAATAAGGTTTACCCCTATAAAATAGAAGTAGAGGCAATGATCAGGAATCAATACAATTTACCCACAGCCAATTAACCACAGCTAAGGCGATTCAAATGAGTTATTGTACTATAAAATTGGGGTTCAAGAGGGTCAAAATTACATACCGGTAAGTGTGTTTTCGTGATGGGGTTCCAGATTAATAAGCTATTTTAACCCTTGTCCTGCTGAATATTCATATATGCCACACCCACTGCCGATTATCAACCAATCAGATTATTTGATGCAAATTATTGCAACAAATACACAATCTGAATGGCAAACAATGTAGATCCTGATCAGATGGCTTCGAAGCCATCTGATCTGGATCTACATTGTTTGGAAAATAATGCATATCCGGGCTCAGCAGGACAAGGGTTAATAAATGGCTTAAAATAGCAAAGAAAACATTGAGATTGAAGCCTCCGTGGTCGAGTGGCTATGATCTTCGCCTTGTAAACCAAGGGTCGCAGGATCGATCCCGGGCTTCTCCAGACTTTTGGATGAGTCTTTAAACAGACGTCCTGTCTCCGTATGACCTTAGCTGTTGGTGGGACGTAAAACTTAAACACTCACTCACTCAAAACATTGCAATTACTGGTACCATATTTAACACATCAACTGCACCCTGCTACATGCATATGGCTGGTCCCAAATGTATTAAAAAAAAATACTTAACTCTTAAAGGAAAAGGCTGCTGGAAATTAATCATCTTTTTTCTTATTTTCCAGAATGTAATTAAATAAGACTTGAAATTCCACATGATTCACGTGTGATGTTAAGCCTTATTTTTTTCTGAAAAGTAAGAAAAAAAATGATTAGTTTTAATTCTGATCGTGTGTATGCTGATGTCTTGATGTGTAGTTACGTGTACTTGTGTTCTGACGGCCCCCACCCATCGGGGCTTGAAGAAATAAATGGGCTGCATGATGCTTCAACACAGAGCTGAATCAGACAGCACACGAGTACTGGTAAACCGCTTAGTGGATCTAAGCCTGCCGAGGCAAAGCAGTGTGAGTCGGACCGTTAATGCTTATAAACCCTATTGGTTTCATTGGGTGACAGGTCTTGAGATGTTATTTAATCTCAATAAGTCCCACAAAATCAGAAGCAACGTCTCCAAAATGACTTATATAGTGTTGATGGGGATGTTAAACATCAAATCAAACAAAACAAACTTGTGTTCTGAATCAAGTAATGTTTACAAAAAAAAATATGCATTCAAGTTTCAGAGGAATTGATTATGAAGATGTATTTAGGTTCATGCACTAAAAATTAATTCAAAATGGCCTCCCTGCCCTACATCATAGTGTAGATTATATTTTCTTGTCCTTTGGGATCATTGATTCCATTGAGGAATTTTGAAAATATCTGAGGGTCACTGATGAGGCCTAATTGGCTGAAACTAGCTAGTTTGGTCCAGAAAACATGTACACTCCATATTTTTATGATGCCGGGGGCATATAGTTTTTCGGTTTTCCGTACGTGCGTACATGTGTACGTCCGTCTGTACGTGTGTGTGTACGTACGTACGTACATAAGTACGTACGTGATCCTGTAACCTCAGGTTAAAGTTTTTGTAACAGGTAGAGCCTGAACTTTTAGAACTCATATTTTCCTAACCATTTGATGGAACTGGTTCATCTTTGTTATGATGATAGATATAGGTCCAAAGTTTTATTAAGCAATACCCCCGCCCATGCCTGTGACCTCAAGGTCAAGGTCACAGACTTAGAAATTTTCAATGTTAAAGACTCAGGTTAAGGTTTTTGTAACAGGTAGACTTGAACATTTTAGAACTCATATTTTCCTAACCATTTGATGGAATTGGTTCATATTTGGTATGATTATAGATATAGGTCCAAAGTTTTATTCAGCGATACCCCCACCCATGCCCATGGCCTCAAGGTCAAGGTCAAGGTCATGGACTTAGAAATTTTCCATGTTAAAGACTCAAGTTAAGGTATTTGTACCTGGTAGAACCTGAACTTTTATGATGGCTTTGAATCATATGATGATAGATATAGGTACAATGTTTTATTCAGCAATACCCCCACCCATGCCTATGACCTCAAGGTCAAGGTCACAGACTTAGACAATTTTAATGTGAAAGATTTTAAAGAGCTCAAATTTTCGAAACTATATTGTGGATTTGGCTTATGTATGCCATGATGATAGGTACAGGTCCAAATGTTTATTTGGCAATACCCCCACTCATGCCTATGGCTTCAAGGTCAAGGTCACAGACTTAGAAATTTTCAATTAGATATTTTAAGAGTTGATATTTTCCAAATTGTGCGATGGATTGAGTTGATATTTGGTATGATGTTAGATACCTGTCCATCTTATTCAGTGATACCCCAACCCATGCCCAGGAGCTCAAGGTCAAGGTCACAGACTTAAAAATTTTTAATTATCCCCTCGCACAACATAGCTCTAGCGTCTATATTTCTCCACTGATTTCAATATAACTTCACACAAATGTTCCTTATAAAAATAGCTCGAGCGATTTTAACTTTCAAGGTCATTGCCTCAAGGTCAAGGTCACTGTGGCTATTTTTAGAAAAACTTTGTCATCGCTCTAGCACTTCCTTTTCTTCACCGATTTCAATATAACTTCACACAAATGTTCCTTATGACAATATCTCGAGCGATTTTTACTTTCAAGGTCAAGGTCACTGTGGCTATTTTTAGAAAAACTTTGTCATCGCTCTAGCGACTACATTTCTTCCCTGATTTCAATATAACTTCACACAAATGTTTTTTATGACAATACCTCGAGCGAGTTCGACTTTCAAGGTCAAGGTCACTGTGGCTATTTTTAGAAAAACTTTGTCATTGCTCTAGCGCTTACATTTTTTCACCAATTTCAATATAACTTCTCACAAATGTTCCTGATGACAAGGTCACACACTTAGAAAATTTTGTTGCAACATGGATTTTCGGGGTGAGGCGGGGCCCTTGGCGGGGGCATCTGTGTCGTCTGGACACATTTCTAGTTCAGTTCTGTGGTGTATTCCTTGCTTCCAAAGGATAACCCTTTTATTGAACATATTTAGTTACAGTTTATTTCCAAGCCCTGGATAAACCAGTGTTAAACACTATCATTTTCAATTTTACACTTCTAGAACCAGATTTTCAAAAGCATGTGTGCTAAACGAGTCAAGTATAGTTTACTGATTAAATTGATAGGCAGTATTTACCATAAATATTTGGATATAAAAAAGACATAAAAAAAAAAGCCTGAGCAAACATAGTTTGCAGAACTTGGTCAAACTGCTCATGAAAGAGGAGTCTGATCAGGGTCAAGCAGTCTGATCAGTGTCTACACTGTTAGCTTCTGAACAAAATTCTTCATATCCAAGATAAATAATGAACATTTTATGCTTCTGTAAGGATCATTAAAAAGTTTCCAATTTTATAGGGTAAATATGGTATATTTTATGCACATGTAGGTTTATGGCATTACGAAAACACGCCTATACCAATACATTGTAACCTTTATCGCCCAAAAAAGGAAATTTTTAAGATAAAAAATTCTGATATTTTTATTATTTTTGCTCAAAATATAGATTGTGGGTACTCTTTTGAACCGCCTCGATGAGGCGGTTCTAACGAGTACCCACACTCTATATCTTGGAGCAGAAATAAGAAAAATAAGGTTTACCCCTACAAACCCCAGTTTTTGTCGCGCCTGCTATTAGCATGGTGCGACATAGGCGCCCGGTTTTCCATCCGTTCGTTCGTACGTCCGTTCGTTCGTTCGTCCGTCCGTTCGTCAAGGCGTCAACATTTGCGACCACCCTAGCATTCACCCTAATGGTCAAGTTTACCACAGGCGCGACATAGCCTTTGGCGGAATTCTTGTACTATATAAAAGTGGGGTTCGAAAGGGTCAAAATTGACTAGGCATGTTTTCGTGATAGGATGTTCCATCCAGATTTTCATATACTCAAAGAGCTAGTCAGACTTATTTAATATATAATATAGTGGCCTTGATCTTTGCAGTTCATTAAGTTCATTAAGATAACATACCCATGCGAGATAACAATTTCTATCATGGCTGTACAAAAGTGGCAATTTTCTGTAAAAAAGTAAAATTTCCAAAAAAACAGAGATTGGGAGTACATGTTAGAATGGCATTGAGCATTCTAACAAGTGTCCGTAGTCATGTGATCTAGAATAAGGGGGACAACAGTTACCCATTTTAATCCTACTCTCTTTTATAAAGTTGGGTTTAAAAGAGTCATCATTAAATGGACATGTTAGTGTATGGTTGTTAAGATATAATTGTAGCCTTACTATGTGTTGAAATAGTTATTTTGTCCTCTTTTTAAGGAGAATGGATATAAAAGACATATTTTCCACCATATGTAACCCTTTTGGTACCAAATGGAATCTTCCTCCTTATATAAAGCAAGAGTCCATTTCAAAATTTAGGGGTGTCAGGTGTTATCATCAAAATTTATTTGGAAAATGACTGAACTTTCAGCAAACAGTGGAGGCCCTGATCAGATGCCGCGTTCTGCGGCGTCGGCGTCTGATCTGGGCCTGCACTGTTTGCCAGGATACCCGTTTTGGGGTTTCTGGTACTAAATGGGTAAAGAACTCCAAGTTACTTTCTCTTGTGCTCAGTCCCTCTGAAAGCTCATTTCCCCTGAAATGGGATCTTCTCTTAAATGAAAGAATTTGCTCCTCAGTACCAGAAACCCCTAAAGGGGTACCTTGGCAAACAGTGCAGGCCCAGATCAGACGCCGCAGGACGAGGCATCTGATCAGGGCCTACAATGTTTGCAAAAGGTTAAGCCATTTTCCAAATAAATTTTGAAGAAAACACTACCTCACTCCCCTAAATTTCGAAATGGATTCCTGCCATATATAAGGTGGAAGTTTCCATTTGGTACAAAAAGGGTTAAAAGTAGACCCCTGTTGATAAGGATGACAAAATGGGTTTACAAGAGTTGCCTCCACTGAATGTGTTTCCATTTCCCTTAAGTTTTGAAATGTTATTGAAATGTTTTTGTTTAGTGGTTTAGGTAAAACCAGGGTCCAGTTGTTCAAAGCCTCGTTAGCTTAACGAGCTCGTTATTGGTCATATTGTTAACTCTTCTAGCAAGTACAATATCGTAAATTTTGGTATTTTTGCTGAAAAAATGTGAGCAGCTTTTTCGTCCGCAAAAGCTGCTCACATTTTTTCAGCAAAAATTTCAGCATATTTGCCATATTTAATGATTAAAGTTTTAACGATACGTTAACTAACGATGTCATTAGTTTTGAACAACTGGCCCCAGATATGCAAGGGATGCATGGTTTGTTAACAATAAAGAATGAATCACAAGCTTGTGTTTGTTGTGTTGCTTTCACAAACCCTGAACTTACCACACTAACTGTCTGCATTTTGAATTTGAGGTGCATGAATACACCTGTCATGTCTTGTGCCATTTTTCTGCCAGTGGTACTACAGGGGAGATAATTTTCATGGCTTCTGAAATTTTCATGGCTTTCTTATAAAACAGAGACCCTCTGAAATGGGTCTCATTTTGCTAAAGGAAATGGCGTTTGTGTCAGCATACGCATTTTAAAAGCTTTTTAGCTCACCTGACCGAAGGTCATGGTGAGCTTTTGTGACCGTAAGATGTCCGGCGTCGTCCGTCGTCCGTCGTCCGTCGTGCGTAAACTTTTTCTTGTGAACAAACTAGAGGCCACAGTTTTGGTCCAATCATCATCAAACTTGCTCAGAATGATCATCATGACAATATCTCGGTCAAGTTCGAATATGAGTCATGTCGGGTGAAAAAGTAGGTCAGTAGGTCAAATCATAGAAAAACCTTGTGAACACTCGAGAGGCCACAATTTTGGTCCAATCATCATCAAACTTGCTCAGAATGATCATTGTGACAATATTTTAGTGAAGTTTGAATATGGATCATGTCGGCTTAAAAAGTAGGTCAGCGGGTCAAATCATAGAAAAACCTTGTGAACACCCTAGAGGCCACAATTTTGGTCCAATCATAATCAAACTTGCTCAGAATGATCATCATGACAATATCTTGGTCAAGTTCGAATATGGGTCATGTCCGGTCAAAAAGTAGGTCAGTAGGTCAAATCATAGAAAAACCTTGTGAACACTCTGAAGGCCACTGTTTTGGTCCAATTATCATGAAACTTGCTCAGAATGACCATTGTGACAATATTTCAGTCCAGTTCGAATATGGGTCATATCGGGTTAAAAAGTAGGTCAGCGGGTCAAATCATATAAAAACCTTGTGAACACCCTAGGGGCCACAATTTTGGTCCAATCTTAATCAAACTTGCTCAGAATGATCATCATGACAATATCTCGGTCAAGTTTGAATATGGGTCAAATGGTTCCGGTCCGTTGCACATCTAGGTCACAGGAGCCAAAAACAGATTTTTTTCACCAAAAACTTAAAAAATCTTCTTCTCTGAAACCACAAGGCCCAGGTCTTTGTTATTTGGTATGAAGCTTCATCTAGTGGACCCCTACCAAGATTGTTCAAATTATAGTGCTGGGGCCAAAAATGCCCCCGCACGGGGGCCCTTTGGTTTTACATAGGCTTATATAGGGAAAATCTTTAAAAATCTTCTTCTCTGAAACCACAAGGCCCAGGACTTTGATATTTGGTATGAAGCTTCATCTAGTGGACCCCTACCAAGATTGTTCAAATTTGAGTGCTGGGACGAAAAATGCCCCCGCCACGGGGCCCTTTGGTTTTACATTGGCTTATATAGGGAAAATCTTTAAAAATCTTCTTCTCTGAAACCACAAGGCCCAGGTCTTTGATATTTGGTATGAAGCTTCATCTAGTGGACCCCTACCAAGATTGTTCAAATTATAGTGCTGGGGCCAAAAATGCCCCCGCCCCAGGGCCCTTTGGTTTTACATAGGCTTATATAGGGAAAATCTTCAAAAATCTTCTACTCTGAAACCACAAGGCCCAGGACTTTGATATTTGGTATGAAGCTTCATCTAGTGGACCCCTACCAAGATTGTTCAAATTATAGTGCTGGGACAAAAAATGCCCCCGCCACGGGGCCCTTTGGTTTTACATTGGCTTATATAGGGAAAATCTTTAAAAATCTTCTTCTCTGAAACCACAAGGCCCAGGTCTTTGATATTTGGTATGAAGCTTCATCTAGTTGACCCCTACCAAGATTGTTCAAATTACAGTGCTGGGGCCAAAAATGCCCCCGCCCCGGGGCCCTTTGGTTTTACATAGGCTTATATAGGGAAAATCTTAAAAAATCTTCTTCTCTGAAACCACAAGGCCCAGGTCTTTGATATTTGGTATGAAGCTTCATCTAGTGGACCCCTACCAAGATTGTTCAAATTTTAGTGCTGGGACAAAAAATGCCCCCGCCACGGGGCCCTTTGGTTTTACATGGGCTTATATAGGGAAAATCTTTAAAAATTTTCTTTTCTGAAACCACAAGGCCCAGGACTTTGATATTTGGTATGAAGCTTCATCTAGTGGACCCCTACCAAGATTGTTCAAATTTTAGTGCTGGGACAAAAATGCCCCCGCCACGGGGCCCTTTGCTTTTACATTGGCTTATATAGGGAAAATTTTTAAAAATCTTCTTCTCTGAAACCACAAGGCCCAGGTCTTATATATTTGGTATGAAGCTTCATCTAGTGGACCCCTACCAAGATTGTTCAAATTATAGTGCTGGGGCCAAAAATGCCCCCGCCACGGGGCCCTTTGGTTTTACATAGGCTTATATAGGGAAAATCTTTAAAAATTTTCTTCTCTAAAACCACAAGGCCCAGGACTTTGATATTTGGTATGAAGCTTCATCTAGTGGACCCCTACCAAGATTGTTCCAATTTTAGTGCTGGGGCCAAAAATGCCCCTGCCCCGGGGCCCTTTGGTTTTACATAGGCTTATATAGGGAAAATCTTTAAAAATCTTCTTCTCTGAAACCACAAGGCCCAGGACTTTGATATTTGGTATGAAGCTTCGTCTAGTGGACCCCTACCAAGATTGTTCAAATTATAGTGCTGGGACAAAAAATCCCCCCCTGCCACGGGGCCCTTTGGTTTTACATAGGCTTATATAGGGAAAATCTTTAAAAAATCTTCTTCTCTGAAACCACAAGGCCCAGAACTTTGATATTTGGTATGAAGCTTCATCTAGTGGACCCCTACCAAGATTGTTCAAACTATAGTGCTGGGGCAAAAAATGCCCCTGTCCCGGGGCCCTTTGATTTTACATAGGCTTATATAGGCAAAATCTTTAAAAATCTTCTTCTCTGAAACCGCTAGGCCCAGGTCTTTGATATTTGATGTGTAGCTTCATCTAGTGGACCTTTGACAAGATTGTTCAAATTTTAGCCTTTGTTGATGTTTGGTATGAAGCTTCACCTTTAAGACCTCCCTCAACATTATGTACATTAAAGCCCTGGGGCCAATAATGGCCCTCTCTGGGGCCCACTTGTTACACTATGGATCAGGTGAGCGATCCAGGGCCATCATGGCCCTCTTGTTAAAGAGTTAGTCTTTCTAAACGCTTAGTTGAAATGAGTTAAATTTTAGATCGCACTGACTCTTAGTCAATAGGTCTGTCACCGCTATGATTCGAGCTTCCCCCAGGCCACATGCGAGGCGCCAAGTTTCGGGGCCCAAAATCTGCATTGGAAGGTTGGGTGCTTTTCTCTGAGTACTCCAGCTTGGGCCAATTTCATTTAAACCACAGGAATGTTTCCTAGGTGGCTCTCTACCAAAATAGCTAAAATGGTTCCACTCTGATGAACAAGATGGCCGCCAGAGCTAAAAACAGAAAAACCTTCAAATGACTTCTCCCATACACCTTGGCCAATACAATTCAAACTTCATGCTAAAATCGTTCTGCACCGATAAACAAGATGGCCACCAGAGCTAAAAATAGAACAGTCTTTAAACGACTACTCCCAAACCCCTTGGCCAATTTCATTCAAATTTAATAGGAATGATGCTTAGGTAACCCTCTACCCAAATAGCTAAATTCTTCAGCTCTGATGAACAATATGGCCACCAGAGGTAAAAATAGAAAAATGTAAAAAAATTTGTTTAAAATGCTAACTCCTGAACCCTTGGGCCAATTTCAGTTAACCCTTTACCACTCAGATACGTGTTTTTACGTGTCTGCACCCCCCCCCCCCCCCATTTTAAGCCCCAGAAGCACCTAAAATCTGCATTTCTACCCCTGGATAGTTATGTTTGCTTTAGGATTTGTTTGGCAAAAAGTGACCTGTTTTTACGCGCGCTTCCCCACTAAAAATATTCTGGGGGGATTGAAGGGGGGGGGGGGGGGGGCAAGCCTCCCTCACATCCCGAAAAATTTTGGGTGTATGGCCCAGCCGGCCGCTGAAATTTATAACTGAGGGTGTCTGGGGTCACAAATGCCTGAAAATTGATGCTGATAAAGCATGCTACAAACAGTGAAAATGTCCAGTGCCAAACACCTTAATTGTTGCCTTGACAGCTGTGTGAAGATTAAAATGTGGTCAAAAATTAATGTGAAAACACACTTTTTGGCAACTTTGAGATGCCCCCTCTTTACCATGACGACAATGATCAAGTCATGAAAGGTTGCATTTGAAAGGCTACTGTCCAACGAACATTCATACCGAGTTTGGTGTAAAACAGACCATCCATTAGGAAACAATGGCTAGTTGAAGTTGCTGTCAGGTGCAACACTGTGAAAATCAGCGAAATTCACAAAATCCCTGAGTGGTAAAGGGTTAAACTTCATAGGAATGTTTCCTAGGTGGCTGTCTACCAAAATAGCTAAAATCTGTCGGCTCTGATGGACAAGATGGTAACCAGAACTAACAAGAATTCCGCCGAAGGCTATGTCGCACCTGTGGGGGCACAAAGTCACCGAACCATGACATCTAGGTGAAGGTCAAACAGATGCTTGCATAAAAGTTGCCATTCTTATATGCAAGCTTGTACTAAGTATCATTAATGAAGCTATAATAATTGTTAAGAAATGAACTTGACCATTAGGGTGAATACTAGGGTTGTTGTAATATTTTACAAAGTCAGTAAACCATAAAATGTAGGTCAAGGTCAAATGTGGATGCTTGCATTTAAGTTTCCATCTCCAGATACAAGTTTTTATCAAGTATCATTAATGAAGCTCTTATGGTTCTTGAGAAATTAATTTGACTATTTGGGAGAACGCTAGGGTGGTCGCAATATTTTTCCAAGTTCAGTGAACCATAAAATAAGGTCAAGTCAAATATGGATGCTTGCATTTAACTTGTCACCCCGAGATACAAGCCTAAACCAAGTATCATTAATGAAGCTCTTATAGTTCTTGAACCGGCCCCGATAGCTCAGTTGGTGGAGTGTCCACTCCGGGGAACGGGAGGTCACGGGTTCGATCCCGGGCCGCGACCTACCAAAGTCGTTTAAAAATGGTACTAGTTGCTCCTCGCTTGGCACTCAGATTTACAGGGTATAGCTAGGACTGGTCGACCCAGTGTCAGGATAATGTGACTGGGTGTGGTATCATGTAATGTGTCTGGGACATGATACTTCAGTGAGGCAGCACTATAAAAGTGAGCATTGAGCCCTCTGTTGCAACCTGACACCGTCGTGATATGACTGAAAAATTTTTGAAAGCGACGTTAAACCCGAATTATCACACACTTATAGTTCTTGAGAAATTAACTTGACCATTAGGGTGAACGCTAGGGTTGTCGCAATATTTTACATAGTCAGTGAACCATAAAATTTAGGTCAAGGTCAGATATGGATGCTTGCATTTACGTTGCCATCCCCAGATTCAAGTTTGTACCAAATATCATTAATGAAGCTCTTATAGTTCTTGAGAAATAAACTTGACCATTAGGATGAACGCTGGGGTGGTCTCAATATTTTACAAAGTCAGTGAACCATAAAATGTAGGTCAAGGTCAAATATGGATGCTTGCATTTAAGTTGCCATCCCCAGATACAAGTTTGTACCAATAAAAATCAAAAATGAGTTCCTTTAAGAGCAATGAAAACATTCATAAGAAAGAAGATGGGTCATACTACGTAGTTTCGGCTAATAAAGCCTCATCAGCGACCCTGTAATGATCCGGCAGAGAAAGCCACAGGAAACATACTGCAATTTTGTGAATTTTGAATAGGCAGTCGATTCAAAGACTGATATAAATGAAAATGGGGTCCAAAAAATTAAAAATCTGTCTAGAATATGAGTCTAAACCAATAATTTATTTCTGATTTCTCAGAATATTCACGATCTCAAAGAACCAAAAGTAAAATATAAACTGCACTATGGTTGATGTACGGGGACACGTTTTACGGCCGCCACACGGCACAACACCAGCTGCAGTGAAGGCAAATAAAAATCAAAAATGAGTTCCTTTAAGAGCAATGAAAACATTCATAAGAAAGAAGATGGGTCATACTACGTAGTTTTGGCTAATAAAGCTTCATCAGTGACCCTGTAATGATCCGGCAAAGAAAGCCACAGGAAACATACTGCAATTTTGTGAATTTCGAATAGGCAGTCGATTCAAAGACTGATATAAATCTAAATGGGGTCAAAATAATTAAAAACCTGTCTAGAATATGAGTCTAAACCAATAATTTATTTCTGATTTCTCTGAATATTCACGCTGATCTCAAAGGACCAAAAGTAAACTATAAACTGCACTATGGTTGAAGTATCATTAATGAAGCTTTTATAGTGCTTGAGAAATAAACAAAAAAAAATCTTTTAATGACAACTCCTCCCATGTCCACGGGCCAATTTCATTCAATCTTCATAGGAATGTTGCTTAGGTGACCCTTTCCCAAAACAGCAAAAACGGTTCTGCTCTTGTGAGCAAAATGGCAGCCATAGCTAAATATAGAAAAATGACATGGTAAATTTGCTTCAAACACGAACTCCTTAACCCTTGGGCCAATTTGATTCAAACTTCACAGGAATGCTATGTAGGTGACTCCCTACCAAAATAGATAAAATCATTCCCCTCTGACAAGATGGCGACCAGAGCTAAAAATAGAAATAATATTCAAACAAGAACTACTCCTGTTACCTTGGGCCAGTTTCATTCAAACTTAATAGGACTCTTGCTTAGGTGACCCTCTACCAAAATAGCTATAACTGTTTTGCTTTGATGAGCAAATTGGCCGCCATAGCTAAAAATAGAAAAAGCATTGTAAATTTGCTTCAAACGTGAACTCCTTAACCCTTGGGCCAATTTGATTCAAACTTCACAGGAATGTTAGTTAGGTGACTTCCAACCAAAATAGTTAAAATCTTTCTGCTCTGACGAACAAGATGGCCGACAGAGCTAAAAATAGAAATTAATCTTCAAACAACGCCTGCACCTTGGGCCAATTTCATTCAAACTTCATAGGAATGTTGCTTAGATGTCCCTCTACCAAAATAGCTAAAACGATCCCGCTCTGATGAGCAAAATGGCCGTCATAGCTAAAAATAGAAAAACATCATTTAAAATAGCTAAAAACGTTCCATTTTGACGAACAGGATGTCAACCAGAGCTAAAAATAGAAAAAAATCTTCAAACAACAACTCTTCCCGTACTCTACCCTTGGGCCAATTTCATTCAAACTTCATAGGAATGTTGCTCAGATGACCAAATACCAAAATAGCTAACGACCCCGCTCCGTTGACCAAAATGGCCGTCAGAGCTAAAAATAGAAAACGTTAATTTGCTTCAGACCCGAATTCTTCTGGGCCCTCTTGTCCTGTTTACTTCAGAGTGCTAGCTCGTCGATATAAACTGACCAAATGAGACCAGTCCTTGGGTACACGGCCCTGTATAGTCAGAGAATAGTAGGACTTAAAAAGAACATCCCTCCTAAAATATGAGGCTCACTACATACCAATCGATATTCGTAATCAAACACAAGAAGTTTGAACAGACATTTGCAAAGGATGTATCTTCCCTCGGATCATTTCAGATTGGAATGGTCTTCAGATTCGATAATCACCACAACTACTGTGCAGAGGATAGTGTAGCTGAGTTTACCCCTTCAGAGAAAGCTTTGGACTAACTTCCCATATCACAGGTCTTGGTGAATGAATGTCATTTGACAATTCGAATTTTGATGTAATCAATCAAGCATACAAACACATATACACGCATGCACGCAGGTTCAGTGGTAATTAAACATGTTTCGGCATGCATACGAAACTTAGCGAACAAGTTTCTGAATGGGTATCCAAAATAAAAAGATATAAGCAATAGATACAAGGCCCACAACAAAAATAAACCGCGACAGAAGAAACTCCTTGGAACGGTCTGCAAAAAGTATTTCACTGGGTGTGTGTGTGTGTGTGTGTGTGGGGGGGGGGGGGGGGTTAAATCGATTTTACATGGCCTGGTTCTGTCACGGCAAAGACAATTAATTTGTTCAGTCTGCATGAAGGCTTTCTAACTCATTAGTGCTACATCTCCGAGAACGTACAAAATCAAAATACTAAGAAAAAACAATGAGGTCTCGACAGCATACTGACATTACATGAATTAAGCATTTTCATCAGTTTGTTTGATTTGAGGTTTAACGTCCCCGTCAACACTGTATAGGTCATTTTGGAGACGTTGCTTCCAATTTTGTGCGACTTCTACCCGACATTGAGATGAAATGACTTCTCAAGCCCTGTCGCCCAATGAAACCAATAGGGTTAATAAGCATGGACGCACCGCTTTGCCTGGGCAGGCTTAGATCCTCAATGCGGATTACCATTACTCGTGTGCGGTCGGTTTCAACTCTGCGTGGAAGCATCATGCAGCCCATTTATTCGTTTAAGCCCCGATGGGCGGGAGCCGGCATTTTCATCAGTAAAATATAACGTAACAGAAAACATACAGCATGATACTGTTGCCAGCGGCTCACTTATCAACCAGTACATATGACTATGTACATAGAAAGGTTTCTGCAAAAAGGTTTCTGTTTGCAGAAACGGCCCCCGCCCATCGGGGCTTGAAGAAATATATGGGTTGCATGATGCTTCCACGCAGAGCTGAAACCGATCCACATACTAATACACCGCTTAGAAGCTTAGAGTAAACCGCTTAGAAGATCTAAGTAGAAGTAAAACAAAGATCAGGAATCGATACAATTAACTTACTCCACCCGTCAAAGACACCAAAGGGAAAGAAACACAAACATGAAGCGACCAGACCATAATGGAAACCTAAACAAAGGAAGGCCATAAGGTCAGTTACTTTCCCACAAAATGGCCATCTAAAATAAAAAGACACAAGTGATACACACAGTAAGTAACAAACAACAACATAAATAAACCGCCACAGAAGAACCGCCTTGGAACGGTCAGTGGAAAGAATTCCACTGGGGGCTTAAATCGATTTTACATGGCCATAATCCTCGCCCTTACCTCTCGCGGTATACACTAATTTTGTTAAGTCCGCATGAAGGCTTCCTAACTCAACAGTGTAACATCTCCGAGAACATAAAAAAAAAAAAAAAAAAAAACTACAGAGATGAAACAAGGTTAAGGACTCGACAGCATACAACAACAGAATTGCTGGAGCAAAAGAAAACCAACAGTTAAGACTCCGAGGGACCCGACCAAAGACGGACCATTGCCTTCACCTTCTAAGAGGTTTACCAGTAGTCATGTGCGGTCAGTTTCAGCTCTGCGTGGAAGCACTATGAAGCCCAATCTATTTCTCTTAGCCTCTAAGCCTGCCCAGGCAAAGCGGTGCGAGTCGGCCCGTCCATGCTTATATAAACCCTATTGCTTTCATTGGGTGACAGGGCTTGAGATGTCATTTCACCTCAATGTCGGGTAAAAGTCCCACAAAATTGGAAGCGACGTCTCCAAAATGACCTGTACAGTGTTGATGGGGATGTTAAACCTCAAATCAGTCAATCAGTCTGTTTGCAGAACGCTATAGACCGAGTATCTCATCATAGAACTTAAGAACATCCACACAACACCCCATAGGACCCCCGAGGGGCAGCCCATCGGGGCTAGGAGAAATAGATTGGGCTTCACAGTGCTTCAACGCAGAGCTGAAACTGACCGCACATGAGTACTGGTAAACCACTTAGAAGGTGAATGCAATGATCCTGCCCAGGAAAAGTGCAAGTCGGACCGTCCATGCATATAAACTCTGTTGGTTTCACTGGGTGGCAGGGCTTAAGATGTCATATCCTCTCAGTGTCGGGTAAAAGTCCAGAATTGGAAGCACCATCTGCAAAATTACCTAAATAGTGTTGAGGGGGATTCAAACACACAAAACTATACACCATATCCACAGAACCATTCCTCATAATTTATCATATGATGTCATGTCTGAGAGTGTAATAACGTCATGTATTATTTTCGATAATCCACTAGTGGATTAAAAATGCAAATTAGCTAAATACGTCCCGTAATGTTACATGTACGTTGTCCTTAACGACGTCGCGTTTACTAATGGCGGAATATTGACATTTTTGAAAACAGTCGTGAATAAAATGCGTTTTAAATGTCATATGATAAATAGAATCTTGCATTCGTGCTCATGTATTATTGAATTTATTAAACGAGTTGAGGAAAAGGGATAAAATGCTCGGCAAAGCCTCGCATTTTATCCCATTTCCTCAACTCGGCAAAGCCTCGCACTTTATCCCTTTTCCTCAACTCGTTTAATAAATTCAATAATACATGAACACTCATGTAAAATACTCTATATAATGAATGATCATCAACAAAATAGAAGTGAAGGCAATGATCAAGAATCAACACAATTACCTCACACCTCCCATCCAAGACATCAAAGGGAAAGGAACACAAACATAAACCAACATCACCACAATGAAAACAAATCTGTAAACAAGAGGGCCATGATGGCCCTGGATCGCTCACCTGATCCATAGTGTAACAAGTGGGCCCCAGAGAGGGCCATTATTGGCCCCAGGGCTTTAATGTACATAATGTTGAGGGAGGTCTTAAAGGTGAAGCTTCATACCAAACATCAACAAAGGCTAAAATTTGAACAATCTTGTCAAAGGTCCACTAGATGAAGCTACACATCAAATATCAAAGACCTGGGCCTAGCGGTTTCAGAGAAGAAGATTTTTAAAGATTTTGCCTATATAAGCCTATGTAAAATCAAAGGGCCCCGGGACAGGGGCATTTTTTGCCCCAGCACTATAGTTTGAACAATCTTGGTAGGGGTCCACTAGATGAAGCTTCATACCAAATATCAAAGTTCTGGGCCTTGTGGTTTCAGAGAAGAAGATTTTTAAAGATTTTCCCTATATAAGCCTATGTAAAACCAAAGGGCCCCGTGGCAGGGGGGGATTTTTTGTCCCAGCACTATAATTTGAACAATCTTGGTAGGGGTCCACTAGACGAAGCTTCATACCAAATATCAAAGTCCTGGGCCTTGTGGTTTCAGAGAAGAAGATTTTTAAAGATTTTCCCTATATAAGCCTATGTAAAACCAAAGGGCCCCGGGGCAGGGGCATTTTTGGCCCCAGCACTAAAATTGGAACAATCTTGGTAGGGGTCCACTAGATGAAGCTTCATACCAAATATCAAAGTCCTGGGCCTTGTGGTTTTAGAGAAGAAAATTTTTAAAGATTTTCCCTATATAAGCCTATGTAAAACCAAAGGGCCCCGTGGCGGGGGCATTTTTGGCCCCAGCACTATAATTTGAACAATCTTGGTAGGGGTCCACTAGATGAAGCTTCATACCAAATATATAAGACCTGGGCCTTGTGGTTTCAGAGAAGAAGATTTTTAAAAATTTTCCCTATATAAGCCAATGTAAAAGCAAAGGGCCCCGTGGCGGGGGCATTTTTGTCCCAGCACTAAAATTTGAACAATCTTGGTAGGGGTCCACTAGATGAAGCTTCATACCAAATATCAAAGTCCTGGGCCTTGTGGTTTCAGAAAAGAAAATTTTTAAAGATTTTCCCTATATAAGCCCATGTAAAACCAAAGGGCCCCGTGGCGGGGGCATTTTTTGTCCCAGCACTAAAATTTGAACAATCTTGGTAGGGGTCCACTAGATGAAGCTTCATACCAAATATCAAAGACCTGGGCCTTGTGGTTTCAGAGAAGAAGATTTTTTAAGATTTTCCCTATATAAGCCTATGTAAAACCAAAGGGCCCCGGGGCGGGGGCATTTTTGGCCCCAGCACTGTAATTTGAACAATCTTGGTAGGGGTCAACTAGATGAAGCTTCATACCAAATATCAAAGACCTGGGCCTTGTGGTTTCAGAGAAGAAGATTTTTAAAGATTTTCCCTATATAAGCCAATGTAAAACCAAAGGGCCCCGTGGCGGGGGCATTTTTTGTCCCAGCACTATAATTTGAACAATCTTGGTAGGGGTCCACTAGATGAAGCTTCATACCAAATACATGTATCAAAGTCCTGGGCCTTGTGGTTTCAGAGTAGAAGATTTTTGAAGATTTTCCCTATATAAGCCTATGTAAAACCAAAGGACCCTGGGGCGGGGGCATTTTTGGCCCCGGCACTATAATTTGAACAATCTTGGTAGGGGTCCACTAGATGAAGCTTCATACCAAATATCAAAGACCTGGGCCTTGTGGTTTCAGAGAAGAAGATTTTTAAAGATTTTCCCTATATAAGCCAATGTAAAACCAAAGGGCCCCGTGGCGGGGGCATTTTTCGTCCCAGCACTCAAATTTGAACAATCTTGGTAGGGGTCCACTAGATGAAGCTTCATACCAAATATCAAAGTCCTGGGCCTTGTGGTTTCAGAGAAGAAGATTTTTAAAGATTTTCCCTATATAAGCCTATGTAAAACCAAAGGGCCCCCGTGCGGGGGCATTTTTGGCCCCAGCACTATAATTTGAACAATCTTGGTAGGGGTCCACTAGATGAAGCTTCATACCAAATAACAAAGACCTGGGCCTTGTGGTTTCAGAGAAGAAGATTTTTTAAGTTTTTGGTGAAAAAAATCTGTTTTTGGCTCCTGTGACCTAGATGTGCAACGGACCGGAACCATTTGACCCATATTCAAACTTGACCGAGATATTGTCATGATGATCATTCTGAGCAAGTTTGATTAAGATTGGACCAAAATTGTGGCCCCTAGGGTGTTCACAAGGTTTTTATATGATTTGACCCGCTGACCTACTTTTTAACCCGATATGACCCATATTCGAACTGGACTGAAATATTGTCACAATGGTCATTCTGAGCAAGTTTCATGATAATTGGACCAAAACAGTGGCCTTCAGAGTGTTCACAAGGTTTTTCTATGATTTGACCTACTGACCTACTTTTTGACCGGACATGACCCATATTCGAACTTGACCAAGATATTGTCATGATGATCATTCTGAGCAAGTTTGATTATGATTGGACCAAAATTGTGGCCTCTAGGGTGTTCACAAGGTTTTTCTATGATTTGACCCGCTGACCTACTTTTTAAGCCGACATGATCCATATTCAAACTTCACTAAAATATTGTCACAATGATCATTCTGAGCAAGTTTGATGATGATTGGACCAAAATTGTGGCCTCTCGAGTGTTCACAAGGTTTTTCTATGATTTGACCTACTGACCTACTTTTTTACCCGACATGACCCAAATTCGAACTTGACCGAGATATTGTCATGATTATCATTCTGAGCAAGTTTGATGATAATTGGACCAAAACTGTGGCCTCTAGTGTGTTCACAAGAAAAAGTTTACGCACGGACGACGCACGACGGACGACGCACGACGCACGACGACGCCGGACATCTTACTGTCACAAAAGCTCACCATGACCTTCGGTCAGGTGAGCTAAAAACTGAATTATATTCAGAAAAATGTCTTTTCACTGCAAGCATTGTTTGTAGTGTTGCAATAAGATACCTGTAGAAGTTAGTTCTTCCAACAACATGTGTGTCGCTTGTAATCAGATTTCTTTTCAGTTTTGTAACTTTTCAATATAACAATGTTAATTGCGATTTACTGTCCTGCCACACATTTTGCTAAGGTTTGATAGGTGCAAATACATTTATCTAAATCGCCTTATAACAAATATTCTCATGTGAAGCTTATTTTTCTCGTGCATAAAGTAAACTCATCAAGAAACCGCGTACGTAAGATTTTACAAAAGAATACAAATTCTATTCAAGTTCTTCAAACCTGGTAAACACAACCATACAATTTTGTTTGGACAAACATCTGCACTCCTACAAACACGCTTCTGCGTATATAGAGAGGTAATCAAACACGAGCCTGTGTATGAATATAAAGTATATCAAATGCAAGCTTCTTGTAGTCCTTTGGGATCATTGATTTCACTGCCTAATTTTGAAAATATTCATCAAGTGAAAAAGTCCCATGAAATGAACACCTCACCTCTAAATCCCACTTTATATATAGAAAACTGCTTCTCACATATAAAATAATCATACACAAGTATCGGCACTCATTCAGAGGTAATCAAATAAGCCTCTGTGCACATACAAATGAAACATACATTAACTTTCTCCACATGGCAATTAAACACACTTCTGGGCAAACACAGGCTTCTCCACACACAGTGAAGTAATCGTTCAAAATTATGCATGTATATCGAGATAATCAGGTACAAACTTCTGCATGCATGTAGGTGTTTCAAGTCAAAATACTGCACACATACAGAGATACCGGGTAATCCAACAAAAACTTCTGCACACAAAAGTAGTCAAACACAAGCTTCACCAAACAAAACGAAAGCGAGACACATATGGTCGAAATTTAATAATAGCTTATTCACACTTACATCGGTAGCAAGCACAAGCTTCTACACACATCTCATGGTAATTTAATAAAAGCTTCTGCACAAATACAGCGGTAATCAAACAAATGTTTCTGCACATATGTAAAGTAATCAAACCAATATGTCTGCACAAATAAAGAGGTAATCAAAAATACTTGCACACACATCATCCTGTTGGCTTACCAGTAGACTGAATCACGCTCAAAAATGAGTCTGTTTGTAAAGCAAAGGATTTGCTCCACAGAACAAATGGCATTTTTTTTCTTTTAAGGACAGATCCTTATGGAGTAGGAAGATAAAAATGATTTCTAAAGAGCTGAATCCCCTGAAGGTGAATTGTTTCCATTTTAACCTTTAAACTGTCAGTTACAACAAGTGTCACCTGCTTTGTCGTCTGCTTGCTGAAAACAGTGTGGGCCCAGGAGCAGTCTTATCAGGAGCCACACTGTTTGCCTATATGCAAAAGGAAGTTAGAAAAAGGTTTGCAAGATTCAGCAGAGGACAAAAACAGACGTCACTTTAACATGCCGTTTCTCTCGGCACTTAAGGTAACTTTTGTTTATTACACAGGACCAAGACAGCAGAACTACCTTGATTATTACCGTCGACTGAGTCTGCGCAATGAAAGGAGGAAACAGCAGATGAAGTACAAGGCACAGAGACAACAGGAAAACCTCGTCAGATACAAAAATACCCCACCTCAGAGAAGTCAAGCTTCATTGACATTTCATGGTCTAGCTATTACAAGATGCACTAATTATCCTAAATTTTGGTGCACTTTAAACAGACTTATGCCACGTGGCTAAAGGTGTCATAAGAATATAGCAACAGTGTTTCAATGTGACCCTATTATTCCCTTTCTTTTTATTTTTGGTGGTTGGGTGGTGGAATACTCATTAAACTAAGTCAAGTAGCATCATCATACCAGAGCTTTCAGGTAGGAAATCAGCTGGCTGGCTCTGATTGGCTGGATTTATTAGCCTTCTTCCGACAGTCAGATTTAGAGATGCTCTGCATTGTGGTGGGTAGGGGGGTGAGAGGGACATACTGAACTCAATATAGCCTACTATAGCTGAAGCTGAATGCTCTTGTCTAAGTAAACTAATTCAAGCATTGGGGGTTTGGAATAAAGCATAATATGGGACTGTGAGCTGCCAACTGTGATCAATTTGTTTTGGTTTGTGTTTAAACCTGTCCTTATCAAGAATGGTTTACGTGTATATGAGCTCCTAATCAGGAGATAAGATAACATGTGATGTGCAAAGTACTACAACTGAAGGTCATGTGGTTTTTCCGGGGCACTCACGTTATTGCCCACCTCTGACTAATGGTCAGCTCAGCACAAGTGAAACAATCATGCATGGATCATACAACCAAAATAAAAAATATTGGACAAAAACTAAGTTAGAAAAACAAACCTAGGAATCTGCTGCATTTGGTTTCTCACTTGTTATCATTATGATGTTAAATCTTCAGGGTAGAGAGACCGTCGGTAGTAAAACAAAGCTGACCCAATCCAAGCAAATATAATGTGAGTGCACATGCATATTGTGCACAGCAAGGATTGACCAGCATGCACAGGCTGATCAGGCTTTGCTGTGCACCAATGCCAGAAGACGTTTTATTCGATACGACCCAGACTGGTTTTGTTTGCTTGTATTAGAGTTTAATGCCCAGTCAACACTAGTTTAGGTTATTTTTGAGCCGGTCAGTTTACTTATCCACACTTTTCCTGGGCAGGCTTAAACGTAAGCCGTTAACCAGTAGTGCACATTCTTTCGCCAGAAACTGACAAGTGCCCTGCTTGAATCAGCGGAAGGGTGAGAATGACCGTAGAAAGAATGTTGCTGACCCCGGCAGGTATCGAACCCACGTCCTCCTGATCATCATTCAGACGCGCATCTGACTGAGCTACCAAGGCCGGCCGACCCAGACTGTACAAAACTGTGGCAAAAATTATACAAGAATATGCCAGATCGCAGATGCCCAAGACGCAGATTCACACATTTTATCTAAACTCTATGAATTGGGATCAATGAAAAAGTATGATTTGTCTACTTCTGAATAAGAATTATATCAACAAATGTTTTGGTCATCTGTCAAATTTGCCCAGAGGATGGTAACGGTTAACCCATTTTGTACTGGAAACGGGTAATTGACAAACAGTGCAGGACCAGATCAGACACCACACTCTATTGGCAAAGTGCTGGCCCAGAATGCGGTTTCTGATCAGGGCCTAACCTGTTTGCTAAAAGTTCCACCATTTTCCAAATAAACTTTGAAGAAAACACAACCTGACACCCCTAAATTTTGAAATGGACTCCTGCTATATACATGTATAAGGAGGAAGATTTCATATGGTACAAACTGGGTTAAAAATGTTTGTTCAGCAAGGCTTGGATCAGTCTTGCCAGTGTGGTGCAGTAAAAATCCTATTGTCAGGCCACCTTTGGGACTTTCAAAAGTGGTCTTTAAGGCAAATGGGAACATCTGGCAGATTGTTCCACAATTTTTCAAAGGGAGACAAATTTCAAGTTCGCTTTTCTATAAGCCCTGTCCCACTGAAAAATGGAGTCTACTCTTAAAGGAAAAAATTTGCTCCTTTCCTTTAAGAGATGACCCCTATTGGCATGGGGGACAAAACTACTTTTGCAGGAGTTGCCTCCCCTGAAGGTGTATCCATTCCACTTACGACCACTGTAAGGAGGTTTCTTACTGGGATAATGCTTTTGTTTGAATTTAGGTTTAACGTCCCCATCAGCACTGTATAGATCATTTTGGAGACGTTGCTTCCAATTTTGTGGGACTTTTACCCGACATAGAGATGAAATGACTTCTCAAGCCCTGACACCCACTGAAACCAATAGGGTTTATAAGCATGGACGGGCCAACTCCCACCGATTTGCCTGGGCAAGCTTAGATCCTCTAAGCAGTTTACCTGTACTCGTGTGCTGTCAGTTTCAGCTCTGCGTGGAAGCATCATGCAGCCCATCTATTTCTTCAAGCCCCAATGGGCGGGGGGCGACTAGGATATTGGGGTAGTGTTTTGTTTTAGGTTTACATCCCACCAACAGCTAAGGTCATATGGAGATGGGACCTTGGTTTTTAGACTCGTATGAAGGTCTGGAGAAGCCAGAATCAAACCCATGAGGCGAGTAGCTTAACTGGGGATGCATCTCACTAGGTGTGCAAATTTCTTTTTTTCTATTTTTATTTCAGTTTACGGCACTTTCAAGATTATTTCACTTATTTTAGCCCATCGTTAATCAGAAGTGGAGTAAAAAAATATATATACGAAACCTTTTCACTAAGGTTTTAGATCATCTAAATTTTTAACGAAAGAATCTGCACTGTACTGGTTAACCACTTATGTATAAGCCTGCCCAGGAAAAGTGTGGATAGGTAAACTGACCGGCTCAAAAATGACCTAAAATAGTATTGAGTGGGCCATTAAACTCCAATACAAACAAACAAAACCTTAGGGACTCATTCTTAAAGGCATTTATTCTTGTAACATTAGGACACTCCGTGTGTTCATAATTGTTTTATTGCCCCTTGTGATATACTGTCTATAGCAGATCAAAGGTGGTCCTTAACCCTTGTCCTGCTGAATATTCAAATATGCCACACCCATCACTGATTATCAACCAATCAGATTTCTTGATGCAAATCACTGAGACAAATTCATAAACGGAATGACAATGAAGATCCTGATCAGATGGCTTCTTAAGAAGCCATCTGATCTGGATCTACATTGTTTGAAAGCTAAGACATATCCGGGCTCAGCAGGACAAGGGTTAATAGGGTGATTAGTAGCTCTTGTTGAATCCCCTGACTAAGGCACTTAAAAAAAATCAATAATGTACACTTTAGTCAACAGTTAGTATAGTAAAGTATTGATCTTCCCCAGGAGGCCCCTTACCTGTTGAAGAGAGGACTTCTCTTGAGGGATACATAATATTATGTAATGAAATGATAGCCCTCAATAATCAAGAATAAATGCCATTTATGGTCATTTTTCTATATAATCTATACATTTTGGGAGTCCATCTGGAAACTGTGTTATATCCAAAACTGTGTTATAATGAATAGTGTTTTAATAAGGATGTGGTGCGCTGTGGACAGTTATAATTTTCCTTGGCTTGGATGCTTAAGAAAAAAGAATGTGTACCGTTTTCATCATTTATTTGTAAGCTAACATTGCATAACATAAGCACAGTACAAAAATAGAGAGATCTGTTTTTTGAAGTACAATTTAATTCATAAATAGTCATCTTAACATTTTTTCCAATGTCTTTCATCCTTACAAACACATGCTTGTACCCTGCAAAGTGCAAAATTATGCATCTACATGTAGAGCAGAGTAGATTCATGTCAGACTGCTTCTGAGAAAAAGCAGCCATACTGCACACCAGTCTACATACGCAGTACGATTCCCCTACTAGGACTAGCTTATATAAACATTTTCCGCTTTTAACCCTTATAAATTCAGTTACACCCATTTCTGAGTATCAACCAATCAATTTTCTCCAATTAGCAAACGGAATGACTGAATGGCAAACAGTGTAGATCCTGATCAGATGCATCTGATCAAGATCTCCACTGTTTGAAAAGGTATGTGTTTGGCAGTACATATGTTAACCCTTACCCTGCTGTTCATGAAAACCTCTCCGCCCCCACCCATCGGGGCTTGTAGAAATAGATGGGCTGCAATGATGCTTTCAAGCAGAGCTGAAACTGACACGCACACGAGTACTGGTAAACAGCTTAGAGGATCTAAGCCTGCCCAGGCAAAGCGGTGCGAGTCGGACCGTCCATGCTTATAAACCCTATTGGTTTCATTGGATGGCAGGGCTTGAGATGTCATTTCATCTCGATGTCAGGTAAAAGTCCCACATAATTGGAAGCAACGTCTCCAAAATGACCTTTAGTGTTGACAGGGATGTTAAACCTCAAATCAAACCAAACCAAATCATGAAAACCTCTATCTTTCCAAAGTTTAGATCCAGATAAGATGGCTTCTGAAGAAGCCATCTGATCAGGATCTACACTGTTTGATATTCAGTTTATGAAATTATTACATCAAATTGTCTGACTGGTTCCAAGTCAGAAATGGGTGTGGCTAAATTAATTATTCAGTGGGGTAAGGGTTAAGAGCATATTTCAAAACATTGGGAATTCCATTTTGTTTATTCTACACCCAGTGCCATCTAGTAACATACCCTTTTGGGACTGATCAAAAGTGGTCAAAACCACTTTCAAACAGTCACAAAGGTTGTCTGAATATTAACTGATATTACGTTGTTTTTCATCCACTGTCACAACCCAGGGATAAACTTTGACCCTTGTCCTGCTGAGCCCGTATATGCCTTATTTTTCAAACAATGAAGATCCAGATCAGATGGCTTCTAATGAAGCCATCTGATCAGGATCTACATTGTTTGTCATTCAGATTGTTAATTTGCTGCAATAATTTGCATCAAGTAATCTGATTGGTTGATAATCAGCAGTGGGTGTGGCAGATTAAAATATTCAGCAGGACAAGGGTTAATTGCACTGGCTATATCAGGATAACAGTTGCAAATTGGCTTCGGGCTACTTTTCTCATTCTGGTGCTCTGGGCCGGAGCCCCACCAATGTCTTTCGCAATCTGAATTTCACCTTGGCCTTCAGTTTTGATAAGGTTCAAGATCGGTGAGGCTGAAAGGGCTATCCAAAACTTGTTCTTTTTCATAAAAATGAAAACCAAGAAATTTGCTAAAAGCCCAGGTCTCAACTGCCCTAAAACTGTTCATCCAAGAGTGGCAAGTAGGTCAAAATCAGTAATGGTTGATGGCAGTGGGCAGCATGTGACATATCAGACTGATATGTGTACATGCAGTAAGTTTCCTTAACTAAGAGGCCTCAGTGTCTGAGAAAACCTAGAGGCCTCGGTGTCTGAGAAAACCTAGAGGCCTCGGTGTCTGAGAAACAGAGTTAAACACACAGACTTAATTTTATTCAGGCTGCTGACAGCAACCAGAAAATGGTTTGTGTCAATCTTATTTGCTAATGCAGTCATGGCAAATATCAGCTGTTGGGTTAAAGCTTTCTGTACTGGCAGTATAAGAAATCATAGGATTTGTGCAATATTAATATCTCAAATATCACAGAGCTCATTTATCTTGCCCCTCTGGTTATCTAAAACACCCCCTTCCCCCGCCTCTTCTCTACACCAAAATGGGCAGGATAAACTGTTATACCAAAAATATAAAAAATTAAGTGTCTTAAGTAACGAGAAAAAGATGATGGACTACAAAGACTAAAATAAGATTACGCAAGATACAAATGGCAATAAAATTATACATATAAAAGATTAAATACTGACAATGTGATTCTCTATGCATTAAATAAGGATTAAAAATAAATGTAAATATGTTAGGGGATTAGATCTGCTCTCAGAAAAGGAACTGTTTGCCTCCCCTGCTAAAAGGGCTCTACTCTTAAAGGAACTAATTTGCTCCAAAGGAGCAAATTCTTTCCATTAAGTGTAGATCCCAAAGGGCTCTACTCTTAAAGGAAATAATTTGCTCCAAAGGAGCAAATTCTTTCCTTTAAGTGTAGATCCTTTTTACAATAGGGACACAGATTATAGTAAAGAGAAAAGGAAGTACATGGTTGTCTCCCTTCATGAGAGGAAAATCGGCCAGGTGAATCCAATATCCATAAATGAGAGAATATATGTACGATATATAAAATAACATAATAAAATGGAACAAAGCTGAAGAAAACACATTTAAAATATACACGCAACATGTTAAAAGCGCAGTTTGACCAAAATCTAAATTTATTTTTTTACTGTACATGTAAATTCTCTTCTATTTGTAAAAACTTCATTTTTGCTAATATTTAATCAGGAATTGATATAACCAATCTAAAAGAAAACTTCCAGACAATTTACTTGCAGGTATACATGAAATGCACAACACACATATAGAGGATATTTGATTTTTTCAGTGTAAGATCGATTTTTATTTCACCGAATGAACACCGAAAGAAGTATTTTCTCTATTTGCGAAGCCACGTGTGAAAATACTTCTTTTGGTGTTCATGAGTGAAATAAAAATTGATCTTACACTGAAAAAATGAAATTTTCTGTTTCTTTCATGCTTTTTAATTGTAATTTGTAATGAAAATTCAAAGTGTCTGCCATTATCACACAGAACAAACTTTTTCCATTGTCACAGAACAAACGATTTCGCATCGATTTATAGGTATTCAGCATCTTAACTGGGTACAATATTTCAGTTTGCACCTGGAAAACAGCTTTGAATGTAACTTTATCAAATCATTCTCTTAAAATTTGCATTTAAATAATATCTACAGTTGCCAAGCTTGTCTGGCGTTGCTTGCATTATTTACATTGCGTAGGTGCTAAAAGTGACGTCATCAACGTCCAAATGATGTGAAAAAGTGTGACGTAATTTCTGACACCTATATAAAACGTTTAGCAAATTGACAATTAACAAAAAACTATATGTTATTTTTGGATAATACTTCAAATTCACAAACAGTGAAAATAAAAATTGTATTTTCACTGTTTGAAACAGTGACAATATCAATTTCGATTTCACTCAGTAATCCCTATATATCATTGAAAAGCATGTAAGAAAAACCCTCCTTCATGTATCTTTCTTTACTCGTGTAGCAGACTGTGTCTATCTACTCTGACAGCATAGACTTCAATACTTTATGATCAAATGGTTTGGAAAAAATTGCTTTGAAAAGCAGAACCGATCCATAAAAAGACTGTGAATAAAATATATTCTGAAGAACCATGATTAAGTTTTCCTTAACCCATTTTGTACCGTAACCCCCAAAACGGATACCCTGGCAAACAGTGCAAGCCCAGATCAGACCCTGCAGAACACGGCAGGTGATGAGGGCCTACACTGAGTGCAAAAAGTTCAGCTATTTTCCAAATCAATTTTGAAGATACCACAGCCTGTCAACCCTAAATTTTGAAATAAATCAATTTTGAAGATACCACAGCCTGTCAACACTAAATTTTGAAATGGACTTCTGCTATATGTAAGGAGGAAGATTCCATTTCGTACAAAAAGGTTTAATAATGGAACAACAGTGATACAGGAAAAGGCCTTTTTGCTAAAAAGATTTTGCAGCAGAGGGGTGCCTGCTGGAGTATGAAAGACAATGTCTTTCAACAAAGGAAGAAGAGTTATCCATTGAAGATACCTTTCCCTCTTCACCTGTTGTAGAAGGGAAACCCCTAAAGGGGTACCTTGGCAAACAGTGCAGGCTTAGATCAGACACCGCAGAATGCGGTGTCTGATCAGGGCCTGCACTATTTGGTGACAGAATTTTCCATCAAAAAAAGAAAAAGAAGGAAAAATAGGCCTACCATCCCTTATGTAACAAATGGACTTGTCCAACATATAGCAATGGAAGAGTCGCCAATATACAATGGGTTAAAGTGGACTAAAAAAAAGCAATTGTGCCAAGATACAACCTTTTCAAGAAGCAAAGGGTGCTTTATAAATGATGGGTGTGGAGGAATTAAAAAGTACTCAATATCAAAGAATAACCATCCTAACCTAGTTGATTTTGCTTCAAAAATATTAGAAAAGGAAGGAAATTCTAATTATTATGGCAGGTTAACACTTCCTTTGAGAAACAATGAAGTAGACGGCCCCCGCCCATAGGGGCTTGAAGAAATATATGGGCTGCATGATGCTTCCATGCAGAGCTGAATCCGGCCCGCACACTAGTACTGGTAAACCGTTTAGAGGCTCTAAGCCTGTCTAGGAACCGCGGTGCGAGTCGGACCGTCCATGCTAATAAACCCCATTGGTTTCATTGGGCAACAGGGCTTGAGATGTTATTTCATCTCAATGTCGGGTAAAAGTCCCACAAAATCGGAAGCAACGTCTCCAAAATGACCTTTACAGTGTTGACGGGGACGTGAAACCTCAAATCAAACAAACAAAACCAACATATAGCAATGGAAGAGTTCACCAGTATACAATGGGTTAAAGTGGACTAAAAAAAAGCAATTGTGCCAAGATACAACCTTTTCAAGAAGCAAAGGGTGCTTTACAAATGATGGGTGTGGAGGAATTAAAAAGTACTCAATATCAAAGAATAACCATCCTAACCTAGTTGATTTTGCTTCAAAAATATTAGAAAAGGAAGGAAATTCTAATTATTATGGCAGGACAACACTTCCTTTGAGAAACAATGAAGTACAGTCGAACACCTTTGGGATCTCGAAAATGTGTTCGAGACAGGGGTAGTTTGAGCCACTGAGGTTACTGTCAGGAGGCATAACGAGATACTTTTACACATCTTTTTCGGTGTTCGATAATGAATATGTATGCTGTGTGTACTCATTAGAATCGCCTCATCGAGGCGATTCTAATGAGTACACACAGCATACATTTGCAAGATAAAAGACTAAAATCTGCTTAATTATCCCCCACTATTTCTTATGTAGAGGAATTTGCTAGGGGCTCAAGAACGGGTTCGACTCATCCATGGTAAACGAGCCATCGAAGTTCTACTGTAGTTGATTTTGCTTCAAAAATATTAGAAAAGGAAGGAAATTCTAATGATTATGGCAGGACAACACTTCCTTTGAGAAACAATGAAGTAGATATGTTGAAGAAGGTCAAGAAATAATAGAAAATATTCAATGATCAATCTCAATATTGTCAGACCAGAGCGGGGATCAAACCAGTGACCTGGGTCCAGTTTTTCAAAGCATCGTTAGTTTAACAAGCTCATTAATGGTCAAATTGTTAGTTGTTCTAGCAAGTACAATATCTAAAATTCTGGTATTTTTGCAGAAAAAATGTGAGTAGCTTTTGCATTTGCAAAAGCTACTCACATTTTATTCAGCAAAAATATTAGTATATTTGCTGTATTTAATCATCAAAGGTTTAATTAAAGATTTGTTAACTAATAATATTGTTAGTTTTGAACATCTTGCTCCTGATCACCAGTCGGAAACAAATCTGACTGAATACAGAGTTTACTAACCTTTCAACAAAATTTCATTCAAACAGGACATTCATTATTTGAGAATCTGGATGAAAATGGGATCTTACATTTTTTTTTTTTTTCTGCCTCCAAATTAGATTGTGGGTGCTTGTTAGAACCATTTAAATTTACATACGATCTATATTTTGAGCAGGAGGGGCCTCTGCGGCCTAGTGGTTAAAAGCGCTGACTCTTGATCATTAGGTCTCTCACCGCTGTGGTTCGAGCCTCGCTCGGGTCACATGTGAGACGCCAAGTTCTGCAACGGAAGGTCAGGTGGTTTTTCTCCGGGTACTCCGGTTTTCACTCACCTCTGATTAACAATCGGCTCGATATGAGTGAAATAATCTTGAAAGGGCCGTAAAACCAACCCTCCCCCACCCCTCCCCCAAATAATAAATATTTAGAGCAGTGATTAACTTTATTTCTATCATTCTAAAACCCTCTTTTTCTGTATAATAAGAGGTGAGAAAACTCACATACAGCCTAAAACCATTTGCAAATATCATATTCTAATTACATCAAAATAGGTACATAAAAATAGAACTCTCGTTTCATTGTGAACACATCAAAGTTTCAGATTTTATATATTAACATGCATTAACCCTTGTTATGCTGAAGAAGGATATGTTTTACCTTTGCCAACAATGTAAATCCAGATCAGAGGTGTGTTAAACAAAGCGGGCGCCCGCCGAGCCCTCACTTAGGCAACAAAGTGAGTGCTCGGCAAGTGCCCGTGTACAGAACTTAGACAACGAAGTGAGTGCTTGGCGAGTGCCCTTGTACAGAAGGTAGGCAATAAAGTGAGTGCTCGTTGAGTGCCCACATACAGAACGTAGGCAACAAAGTGAGCGCTCGGCTACTGCCCGCATAGAGAACAAAAGCAACAACTTGAGCGGTCGGCGAGTGCCTGCGTACAGAACGTAGGCAACAAAGTGAGCACTCTGCGAGTGCCCTCATACAGAAAGTAGACAACAAAGTAAGCGCAGGGCGAGTGCCCGCATACAGAAAATAGGCAACAAAGTGAGCGCTGGGCGAGTGCCCGTGTACAGAACGGCAACAAAGTCAGTGCTCTGCTGTTACCCGTGTACAGATTGTAGGCAACAAAGTGAGTGCTCTGCCAGTGCCCGTGTCCAGAACGTAGGCAACAAAGTGAGCGCTCTATGAGTGCCCACGTACAGAACATAGGCAACAAAGCGAGCGCTCTGCGGGTGCCCGCCTTGTTGAACCCACCTCAGTTGACCAGGATACTCACCATTTGTCATTCAACTAGTGAATTCATAGGACTAAATTTGTCGAGTAATTTGATTGGTTGATTGTCAAAAGTGGATGTGGCAAAATTAATTCATTCAACAGAACAAGAAATCATGGCAGTAATGTCAATATTTCATCCAAAACAGTATGAGCCCCGCCAAGCGAATTTGTGTCTTTGAGCATTCCGTCATGACAAATTTTAACTGCGCATGCCCAGCCATTCAGAGGGGTCAGGGATATGGCTTTCTGTCTGAAGGTTCCTCTTGATTCACTGCTTGTATGAGCGAGCAGCGAAGGTTCTGGCGAGACTGCGCGGATGCGCAGGCTCGCCTGAACCTTCGCTGCTCACATAGGCGATAAGTACCAAAATCGCTTGACGGAGCCCATATAAAGAACAGAGAGAAAAAATGTTCTCTCAATTGCAAAGTCATTAAAATAAAACGCAAAAAAAATCTCGCAGTTAAATAATCAAAATGACCAGACTGATATGAATAAATAAAAATTTCAATAAGAATTTCAAATATAAGAGACTGTTCTATTAAAATCCATTTGTCACTCAGCATATTGTTAACCCAAAAAATGCCAATCACAACAACTGTTGTCTGCTTTGTCATCTGCCAAGTACTTTAAAATTAGTTTTTGCAAACAGTGTGGACCCAGATCAGACTGCTCCTAGGAGCAGTCTGATCTGGATCCACACTGTTTGCCTGTATGCAAAAATTTATTTGAAAGGTTTGCCAAAGATTCAGCAGATGACATAAGCAGATGACATTTTTAGATGTAGTTTTTCTCAACATCTTAAGGGTTAAAAGGATAACTATTAACAAGAGCACCGCATGCGGGTGCCAACACTCGGCTGCCGTTTCTTTTAGTTAAACAAAAATTCTAAGTCGAAAAAGGGGCATAACTGTGCCAAAAATATTTTGAGAGTTACCTCACCTATTGGTATGAGTTCCCCTTTTCATAATGAACAACTATTCCGAGTTTCAAGTTATTATGTTAAGTAATGACAGAGATATTACAAAATGTCCAAGTTTTTGCAAAAATTCTAAGTCCAAAAAGGGGTATAACTGTGTCAAAAATATTTTGAGAGTTACCTCACCTATTGGCATGAGTTCCCCTTTTCATAGTGAACAACTATTCAGAGTTTCAAGGTTATATGTTCAGTCATGACAGAGATATTACAAAATGTCCAAGTTTTTGCACGACGACGACGCAGACGACGACAGAGCTATGACAATACCTCATTGTTTTCTTCGAAAACAGCCGAGCTAAAAATTGCTATTTGGGGAGTCAAATTGGTGGTTTTAAGGCAACAAAGTTCTTTATAATGCAACACACTAGCAATAGACAGAAAATTTGCAATTTTAAAACCACTGATTTACCTCCACAATTTTCAATGCAGCTACCCCCATTCTAATACATGGTTTTCAGGATTAAAAGTATGTAACTCTTCCCAAAAACTTTAAAAGAGCTTCTTATTAATAAAAAGAAAATAAGTCTACACAATTATGAAAAACTGTGAATGATTATTAACTATTTGCCTTAACCCTTTTTGTACCAAATGGAATCTTCCTTCTTATATATAGCAGGAGTCCATTTCGAAATTTGGGGTTGTCAGGTTGTGTTTTCTTCAAAATTGATTTGGAAAATGGCTGAACCTTTAGCAAACAGTGGAGGCCCTGATCAGACGCCGCATTCTGCGGCGTCTGATCGGGGCCTGCACTGTTTGCCAAGGTACCCCTTTAGGGGTTTCTGGTACTGAATGGGTAAAATAAGTGAATCAATTAATCAGCAAACCAGAACTAGATTGAGCTGTCGTTGGAAAATGACTAAAATACCACCCGCCATGAGCAAGTGACAACAAATTGAATTGCAATCCACCATTTTTCAGCAAATGAGGAACATGTATAAAATTTCATGAACAAAGAGCCTAACTCCTGTGATATGTGTCGGATTTTGATGATGATCAAACTCGTGAGAGGTCTCATAGATGCAAAGCCGTGTGTGGAGTTTGGTTTTGTTTGTTTGGTTGGTTTTGGTTTTACGGCCCTATCAAGATTATTTCACTCATATCAAGCTGATCGTTAAGCAGAGGTGGGCGAAAACCGGAGTACCCGGAGAAAAACCATCTGACCTTCCGTTGCAGAACGTGGCATCTCATATGTGACCCGAGTGAGGCTAGAACCACAGCGGTGAGAGACCTAATGATCAAGAGTCAGCACTCTTAACCACTAGGCCACGGAGGCCTGTATATGAAGTTTGGTGGAAATTGGTTGAAAAACACAGACTGTAGAGTCCGGAAATGGCTAAGTTCAGCATTATTTGAAGAACACAGGGCCATCATTCCCATGATATGCGTTGGATTTTCGTCGGAGGTCTCATGGATGCAATGCCATGCACCAAGTTTGGTGGAAATCAATAGATAAACACAGACTGTAGAGTCGGGAACCAGCTTTCAGCATTATTTGAAAAACAAAGGGCCTTAACTCCTGTGATACGCATCAGTTTTTGATGATGGTCGAACATGTTCGAGGTCTCATCATGGATGCAAAGCAATGTATGAAGTTTGGTTGAAATCGATTGGGACACATGGACTGTAGAGTCCAGAAACGGCTTATTTCAGCATTATTCGAAGAATAAAGGGCCATAACTCCAATGATACACGTCAGATTTTGATGATGATCAAACCGGATTTTGATGATTATCAAAATTATCCGAGGTGAAGTTTGGTGGAAATTGGTAGGTAAAGAAAAACTGTACAGTCCGGAAAGCATGCCGATGGATGCATGGACAGACACACGGACAAGCTGAATCCAGTATACCCACCCCCACTAAACTTCGTTTGTGGGGGGTATAAAAACAAAGTGTCATAGTCATTCAAAAATATGTCAGTGGAAAGGTACATGTACCGTCTAATGGGACTGGGAACACCTTAAGTGGAGACATCTCTTGCTAAAGTATTTTTGTCTCCCATGTCAATAGGGGGTCAACTCTTAAAGGAAAGAATTTGCTCCTGAGAAGCAAATTCTTTCCTTTAAGAGTAGACCCCTTTTTCAATGGGACAGGGTTTATAGAAAAGCAAACAGTAAGTACCGAAAGTTGTCTCCCTTTGAAAAATGGCGGAAAAATATGCAAGGTGTTCCCAGTCCCCTTAAACCTTACCCTGCAGGCTCCTCTATCTTTAAAACTGAATAGGTCCAATACTATCAATGGAGTTTGTTTTGTTTAAATCATTAACAAAAACAGCAAAAAGTGTAGATCCTGAATGAAATGAATGAGACTGCTTGTTATGAGGGTCTCATCTGGGTCTGCAATTTGCATAGGTATTTAACCAGTCTGCATTAAAACAGGTATCTGTAGCGGTGTAAAAGGTCAAAATGTGTCAACAACTAATGCCATATGGGCCCCGTCAAGCGATTTTGGTACTTATCGCCTATGCAAGCAGTGAATCAAGAGGAACCTTCAGACAGAAAGCCATATCCCTGGCCCCTATGAATGGCCGAGGATGCGCAGTTAAAATTTTTCATGATGGAATGCTCGAAGATACAAATTCGCTTGGCGGGGCTCATATGTAAATTAAAAAACAAAAATAAGAAGATAAATAAGACTAATATCACTAAAAACTAATAATACCATTAAATGAACCCTTCAGATGCTAAGCACATTCAGCAATGGCATTTTCATTTTTTTTTTCTTATTTTTCAGCAAAAATAAGGCTTGACATTTCATGTGAATAATCTGCCAAAACACTGCCAAGCACACAGTTCACATGATAACTCAAGCCTTCTTTCTATGATAAATAAGAAAAAATTAAATTGCTGCCTGTTCTCAAATTTTCCATAGTGCTTGCAGGGATACTGTGTATCTAAAACTGAAACGGATCTAAAAACTCAATGAAGGGATACTGTGCGTCTAAAAATCAATACCGACTATCTAAATATAGATTGAAGGGATACTGTGTGTCTAAAAATAGATACTATGTTTCTTAACCCTTGTCCTGCTGAATATTTAAATATGCCACACCATCTACTGTTTATCAGCCAATCAGATTACTTGATGCAAATTAATGCAAAAAATTCATAAAGTGAATGACAAGCAATGAAGATCCTGATCAGATGGCTTCTTCAGAAGCCATCTGATCTGGATCTCCATTGTTTGGAAAATAAGGCATATCTGGGCCCTAACAGCAGGACAAGGGTTAAAATCAATTGAAGGGTTGGTGTGTATCTAAAATTTTGATTCTTCAAATGTCTGAAGATCATTTTTGTGTTGTTTTTTTTCAGTATCTATTAGATGTCTCCTTGCTCAAGAACCTCAAACTTGACATTGTGTTTCTGCAGTCTGTCAATCAAAGTCGTGTTTCTAAATGCTGAAGCGGTAGTATATACTCCTCCACTGAAAATTACAAAATCATAGCTCTAGATTAATATGGGGAAAGGATACAGCTTCAGGGGAGGCAACTCTTCAAAAGTTTTTTGTCTCCCTTTTCAATTTGGGTCAACACTTAAAGGAAAGAATTTGCTCCTCAGGAGCAAATTCTATCCTTTAAGAGTGGACCCTTTTTTTCAGTGGGACAGGGCTTATAGAAAAGCGAACAGAAAGTCCTGAAAGTTGTCTCCCTTTGAAAAATGGTGAAAAAATCTGCCAGGTGTTCCCATTCCCCTTTAAGAAAAATAATAAGGATTTTGGTTTGGTCTGGCATTAAATGGCCCAGTTTATTAAGGTAATGTCAAGCTGGTTAGTTCACCTAATCACACTTTTTCTGGGCAGTGAGTGTGTGTTTGAGTTTTATGTCCCACAAACACTTTCTGTCCTCAAATTAAAGACTCATACAAAAGTCTGAAGAAGCCCAGAATTGAACTTGCGACCCTTGGTTCACAAGGCAAGTAGCTTTTCCAAGATACCACGGAGGCTTCTTTTCCTCGACAAGCTTATACAAAAGTCGTTTATCAGCACAGAGCACAATCGTTTTCCAGAAAATGATAACATTTGTTTGTTTGAAGTTTTAGAGGCCAAGTCAACACTATTCAGGTTGAATTGAGCTGGTGAAATAATTCCTTGTCATTTTGAAAATATCTGAGGGTCACTGATGAGGCCTAATTGGCTGAAACTAGCTAGTCTGGCCCAGAAAACATGTACACTCCATATTTTCAGTTCTGTGGTGTATTCCTTGCTTCCAAAGGATAACCCCTTTTATAGAACATATTATACATATATGTTAATCAGTACTGTGCACATTCTTCCACACGAAAGAAGAATGCTGACCCGGCTGGTATGAACCTACAACCTCCAGATCACCAGTCAAGCGTATAGCTACTGAAGACGACGTAGAATTTTACTTCTTCACAACCTCCTGATTAGCATACCTCAAACCACAATGAATGAAGACGACTCCCATCTTGTCCCATGGCAGATGGGTCATGGATGCATTTTTTGGCACCAGTAAGAAACTGATTTTAACCCTTGACCTGCTGAATATTTATATATGCCACACCCACTACTGATTATCAACCAATCAGATTACTTGATGCAAATTATTCCAACAAATTCATGAGCTGAATGGCGAACAATGTAGATCCTGATCAGAAGGCTTCTTCAGAAGCCATCTGATCTGGATCTTCATTGTTTGAAAGATAATACATATCCGGGCTCAGCAGGACAAGGGCACAGTCAGATGTGTTACCAACTGAGCTACCAAGGACGACATAAAACATTACTTAATCAATGTATGTATGTGTATGAGTTTTACGTCCCACCAACAGCTAAGGTCATACGGAGACGGGACCTCGGTTTAAAGACTCATCCGAAAGTCTGGAGAAGCCCGGGATCGATCCTGCGATCCCTGGTTTACAAGGCGAGTAGCATAACCACTGCACCACGGAGGCTTCTTACTTAATCAATACTTACTCTTTTGGTAACTTCTCCTTCTCCTTAATCAAGACTACACCACACTGTATCAGACATATAGGTGTGGCAACATAGCCTGCTTCTGGTCCCGTCACCCTGGTAACGATCTTCTGGTCTGGTGGTCCCTCATGCTCAGTGTCTGGGTCCTCTGTCTTGGACTTCCAACCTTTACCGAGTATTGTAATGGCGAAACTGTTGCCTTCAATCTACAAAATTTAATGGCCCTATCAAATCTGTAGAAATTTATCTAGGAAATGATTGAACTTATTGAACTTTTTGCAAATACTGAAGTCCCTAATAAGATGTCACATCCAATCTGAGCCTGCACTGTTTGACAATTTCTTTATTTATGGTTTCCTGTCTAATGCAAACGGCTTAACTCATGTTTTGCTGAATATGCTCTATTTTGGATAACAGTGTAAATCCAGATCAGGGGCCAGTTGTTCAAAGCCTCATTAGCTTAACGAGCTAATTAGTGGTGATATTGTTAACTGTTCTAGTAAGTACAATATCTAAAATTTTGGTATTTTTGCTGAAACAATGTAGGCAGCTTTTGCATTTGCAAAAAGCTGCTCACATTTTTCATAAACAAGAGGGCCATGATGGCCCTGGATCACTCACCTGATCCATAGAGTAACAAGTGGGCCCCGGGAAGGGCCATTATTGATCCCAGGGCTATAATGTGCATAATGTTGAGGGAGGTCTAAATAGGTGAAAGAGGACTACCTAAGGATCATTCCTGTGAAGTTTGGTCAAAATCCGATCAGTGGTTTAGGAGGAGATGTCGTTTGAGAAATTGTTTATGCATGGACGGACGCACGCACGACAGACGATGGACAAAAAGTGATCCCAAAAGCTAACCTCGTCACTATGTGACGGTGAGCTAAAAATATCACCATATTTGTCATATTAAATAATCAAAGTTTTAATTATGCATTAACTACCAACATTGTAAGTTTTGAACAACTGGCCCCCCATGTTTGTCTTTCAATGGCTGAATTTACAGGAATAAATTACTTCAAGTAGTTGGATTGCTTGATAGTTGAAAAACACATAATTTGAGTTGGGGCACAGCATTTCCTACCATTCATGTGCGCCCAATGAAGACTCAGATCAGCCTGCGCATCTGCGCAGTCTGATCAGAATCTTCAATGTGTGTTGGAAGGATCGGTAAGGGCCCATTACTCCTTCATGCTGCAACTGGAGTCACTGGTCAGACAATATGGATGCACAGGCTGATCTGATTCTTTGCTGAGCCCACATGTAAATTGTAGGAAATGCTGTGCCCTGGCTCATATTTAACCCTTGTCCTGCTAAATATTCATATATGCCACACCCATTACCGATAACCAACCAATCAGATTACTTGATGCAAATTATTGCAACAAATTCACAATCTGAATGGCAAACAATGTAGATCCTGATCAGATGGCTTCTTCAGAAGCCATCTGATCTGGATCTACATTGTTTGAAAGGTTAGGCATATCCGGGCTCAGCAGGACAAGGGTTAAAATATTGATGGTTGAAATGTTTATTTGATATAATAAGAACTTCAGACCCTCTTATTACAGAAATAAACCTACAGATTCGGAGAGATAGGCCTCTGCAAACAGTGCAGACCTGATCAGATGCTGCAGAATGTCCCTTCTGATCAGTATCCACACTGTTTGCCATACAGACAGCAATAATTTAGACACATCAAGTGGAAGCTGAATGGACTGTTTCAAATTTTTTGAGAAGTATGGTCTGTAGATAAGGTGTCCCAATACCTAGGGTTACTACAGTATTTTGACGGTCCCCGCCCATCGGGGCTTGAAGAAATAAATGGGCTGCATGATGCTTCCACGCAGAGCTACTTCTGACCGCACACGAGTACTGGTAAACCACTTAGAGGATTTAAGCCTGCAAGTCAGACCGTCCATGCTTATAAACACCATTGGTTTCATTGGGGGACAGGCCTTGAGATGTCATTTCATCTCAATGTTGGGTATAAGTCCCACAAAATCGGAAGCAATGTCTCCAAAATGACCTATTAGTGTTGATGGGGATGATAAACATGAAATCAAACAAACAAAAACTATAGTATTTTTAACAGTCAGAGTTTAAGTTGTTGAGCTTGTACTGTACTTTGTTAATGCGTTTACAACTTACCTGCTTTCTTGATGGCCCTCCTTTCGTGAATATGCCAGCGGTGAAAAGGCCAGGGTACTGAAGGAAAATGAATTGCAATAAAACATACATGCAAATGAACTTGTATCATTTATCAACAAAATGCATGGAATAAATTACCAGGAATGGATTTCCAACAAAAATAAATAAATAAATAATCAAATAAATAAACAAAATTAAAAAAAAAATAATAAAAGTTTAAATAAATAAATCTCAACTAGAGCTATCACTAAAGGTGATGAATACCCCCACAAAAACTGCCTTGATAGTACAACAGCGCCATTTTGCAATTTTTTCACTTGAAAGGGGCCATAACTATGTCGAAAATTGACGAATTGTAGTGGAAATCGAACTTGACCTGTATTTTATGATCAAAATTATAAAAATCGGTGAAGCGCTTTTTGAGTTATCGTCTGGAAACCAAGTCAACCGACCAACAGACCGACAGGCTGACAAGCTCACTCCTATATACCCCCCAAATTTCATTTGTGGGGGTATAAATAGGTGTGGCCAAATTAAACGCGAAATTCGACAAAAGCCTGGGTCATAACTGCTGCTGGTGTTAAACAAATGAAGCTAAATGCAAAGACTTAACCCATAAAATGCCAATCATGACAACTGTCGTCTGCTTTGTCGTCTGCAAAGTACTTTAAACTTAGTTTTTGTAAACAGTTTGGACCCAGATCAGATTGCTCCTCTAGGAGCAGTCTGATCTGGGCCCACACTGTTTGCCTGTATGCAAAAAATATTTTTGAAAAGTTTTCAAAAAGATTCAGCAGATTACATAAGCAGACAACATTTTTAGATGTAGTTTTTCTCGGCTTCTTTAGGGTTAACATTGTTCTGCCATGCCTGTAAAAGCAGGTCTAGATCAGCAATAGGCATAGAAGCCTTGGTGTTTTGAGAAACATAGTTGCATGTACAAGATATAACACTACTGGTGCCAACAGCAACTGCAAAGCTGCCGGAATGTGATCCTTGTGTGGCTTCTGCCTGCTGAAGCAGTCATGAACAAAATAATTTTATACACCACAACTTCTTTATAACACTACTATTGGAGTCCAAAGCAGAAACCGTGCCAGTTAAGCAACTGTGTTATATCCAAACAAAAATGTGTAGATTATATAAAAGAAATGACCATTTATGGTTGTTTTTCTATATAATATACACATTTTTATAAAGAAAAAAGACCATCTATGGTCATTTTTCTATATAATACACACATTTTTGGGATCCATCTTGAAACCGTGTAATATCCAAACCATGTTATAATGAACCATGTTATAATGAGGTTGTGGTGTATCAGACATGTGTCATCCAAATGTAAGAGAAAATATGAACTGTTACGAGGACTGTTCAAATATGAATGCAACTAAGCACATAAAAATGATTCCGCGATAGATTTCGATGATAAATTTATTTTGTCCCCTCAAAGTATTCCCCTTTAACAGATATACAAACTTTCAGTCTTCTGATCCAATCATTGAATGCAATTTTGGTAGTCTTTTCTAGGTATACTATGAAGGCACTGGAATATTGCAGAACCGAGGTGGTTGCGCTGTACAAATTTTCGACCAGAAAGGTATTTTTTCAGCCGCGGGAACAAAAAAAAAGTCACACTGGGCAAGGTCAGGGGAATACGGGGGGTGAGGGAGTTCAACAACCTTTTCCTGCTTCAGATAGTCTTGCACAATGAACGCCTTGTGCAATGACGCATTGTCATGTAGCAATCTGACATTGGCCAAACCAGTTGCGGGTCTTCGTTCTTTGAAATATTTCTTCAATTTTCGAAGAACTTTATTCTTGTAAAACTTCGCATTTACAGATTTGTTTTTAGGCACAGCACCCTGAATAGCAGGGCCCTGATTTGAAAAGAATATGGCATACATTACCTTCTTGACGCTCATGGTCCGCTTTGCAATGCATGGTCTTTTGCAATACTTTGTTGCCCATATTTTGTTCTGAATCTTTCTTTTTGGCTCAAAAAAGTGAACCCATGTCTCGTCACCTGTGACGACATTAGCGAAAGACTGTGCATTGTAATTTGGAAACTTTTTAAGCAACTTCTTGGCACACTGAACGCGTGTCTTTTTCTGCTCATCTGTCAACAGATGTGGAATCCGTCTAGCACAGATCTTTCTCATTTTCAAATCCCGTTTCAGAATCGTATGAGCTGCTCCTAATGAGATGCCAACCATACTAGCTATTTGCCTAGTGGTGTATCGTGCATCGGTAGCAACTATTTCTTTCACTCTAGCAACCATCTTGGCAGATGTTGCTCTTTACTGCCGACGATCATGTAATGCATCTTCTGTTGAGCCTAGCCCACAGCTGAATTTCTTACACCAACGAAAAACTGTTGGAAAAGACATTTCATTATGTCCATAAACCGAACATATTTCATCAAAAATGTCTTTGCACGGTATACCAAGAATACAACGATCCTAAATATAGGACCGTATTTCAACGGCGTACTCTGACCTTCTTCCAACTATGTTTTGTATTAGTATACAAGAGTAGACAGTGTTTATCGAACGATATACATGGCTAAAGTGCACGGATTTTAAGAGGTTTGGTATCAATGTATAGGTAAAATGTTTTTCTATGCTGTGATATTTATACCCAGGTGATTTTCGCATTAGTGCATGAGAAAACGTTCTACATGCATTCATATTTGAACAGTTCTCGTAGGAAAACTTAGAGTAGCATAGAGACAAGAAGTAAAATGTAGAATATTTTTGTGACTCTACATTGCCATGGCAAGTTTGAACAACTATCCAATGTCACACTTGTAATGTTCGGAGATCATCCGTATTAACACTGAGGTAAAAAATCATGAAGGGTGTTTTTAATGGTGGCAATTAATAAAATTGTCATAAATCAAGTGATTCCGTATTGCATGGCCCAGTTACAGTCCTCGGTCTGCTGTATTGCCCTCAGCCTTCGGCCTGGGGCCAATACAGCAGACCTCTGACCTGTAACTGGGCCAATTCACAAGAAAACCTTATTACAAAGGCTCAGATCAGCCCGCACATCTGCCATAAATATCCTAAAAATTCGGACACCCTTAGGACTTGTGAAAATTTTAAAAAGTTTGTTTCTCCATCCATCGAGGAGTCTAAAAGGTGCACATCACGTGAACTAGTCCGTGAAATGAAGGCCCCCTATACCCGACTTAATAGAGAAAAAGGGGCTTTACGAGGGTATACATTATTTTTCTTATTTTTACTCCAAGACATAGGTTGCGGGTACTTGTTAGAACCGCCTCATTGAGGCGGTTCTAATGAGCACCCACGACCTATGTTTGCAGTATTTATAAGAAAAATATCAGGGGTTTTCATCAGAAAAATAGCTATTTTGGAGATGACACTGATGACATTGTTGACACTGATCAGACTGCTCTTCAACTTTGGATCATTATTGTACATAGTCTAATCAGAGCCCTCACCGTCAGCAAGAGCATTCTGTTTCTGTTGACCATATATTACATGCATAACAAAGAAATACTATGATTTCAACCAGACATAAACTTGGTATGTTCCCCTTTTGCTAAGAAGAAATATTTCCTCTTAGCTAGAGAAATAAATCTCATTAGCCGGAACTACTTTTTGTACAAGATACAAGATACTGCTTGTGCAGTGTAATATTCAAACGTGGGAAAGTTTCAGTCATGTTGATGTTAATCATGACGTCATTGCAATGGCGTCTGGGAAGATATGAACAAACGTTCAGAATGTGTGACGTTTGAGTCGGATGCAACGTTGAAACAAAGAAAACATGGACATGACCATTGAATTAGAAGTATGTTTTGCATTCTTTAATCTCACATTTGACTTGTTTTTCACTGAAACACTTTTTTTCTTCTATTTTTTTTTGTTTCAGAACTGTAGACAGCGCTTTCACACTGGTACCTATCCAGTTTTTCTTTCAACCAGCTTCTGTAACACTTTGCTGATTGAACCCTTAACATGAACTGCAATCAGTCAACTGAAGTGAAATTCAGATCCAATATTCAAGATCCAAACTGTCCTAAAAGTCTGTGAAAGTGCATGTAATATACAGATTATTCATTTCTCCTATTTGAAACATGGGATTTATAAACCTCGGGAGGTAAAACAATCTGGTAAAAAAACTCATATTGCACTCTTTTCTGTATCGGATTGTTTTACCTCCGTCGGTTTGTAAATCCCATACTTAAATGAATAAACACTATATATTCCCCTAACATATTTACACCTCACCATGCATAATATTTAATACACTACGCCCCTTCCAAATTTTGGGCCATATGAGTTGTATGATTTCAATTTTTACAATGGATTCAGAAGAAGAATCCACAAAGTATACATCCTACATAAAGTGGACCCATGCATATGAGCCCTATTGGTTTCATTGAGAAGCAGAGCTTGAGATGTCTTTTCATCTCATTGTCGGGTAAAAGTCCCAAAAAATTGGAGGGACATCTCCAAAATGACCTAAATGGTGTTTACGGAGACATTAAACCTGAAAACAAACAAACAAAACCAATTTTTATTGGCATCTTAAGGGGAATTGGTACACCTTCAGGAGAGGCAACTCTTGCAAAAAAGTTATTGTCTCCCAGGTCAATAGTGGTCAACTCTCTTAAAGGAAAGAATTTGCTCCTAAGGAGCAAATTCTTTCCTTTAGGAGTAGACCCCTTTTTCAGTGGGACAGGGCTTATAGAAAAGCGAACAGGAAGTCCCAAAAGTTGTCTCCCCTTTGGAAAATGGCAGACAAATCTGCTGAGTGTTCTCATTCCCCTTAATATTTATGAGCAGGACAAATATCACCCTCAATTTTGATTTTAGGGCACTTTCTAATTTATTTCTTTTGTATTTAGCCAGTTGTCAATGTGGCAATCTACGTAGAACCAAGAGAGAAAAAAAACAAGTCCTTTTGCTGCACAACTTGACTCTTATTGAGCTGACCTGAGCTCATGTTTTTAACTCTTATCCTGCTGTTCACGACAACCTCTATCTTTGCAAACAGTGTAGATCCAGATCAGATGGCTTCTGATCCGGATCTACACTGTTTGACATTCAGTATATAAATTTTTTAGGAATAAATTACATCAAATAATCTGATTGGTTCAAAGTCAGAAATGGGTGTGGTTAAACTGAATATTCAGCAAGGGTTAATAGTCTGCATTTTTAACCACCAAGCGAGGGAGGCCAATTACCGGGAGGCCAATTACCTCCCTTTTGGGAGGCCAATTACCTCCTTTTTTGACTTACTTTCAATATAAGCCATCTTCCGAAGCTAAACTTGGCTAGTAACATCACCCAGAAACCAAAGAACATCATCATTGCCATGTTGAATAGACTTCCTATACATGCGTAGGCAGTAACTTGGAACTGAAATAACAGATTAGAAGTATTTAACCCTTAAGAGAAAAACTACATCTGAAAATGTCGTCTGCTTATGTCGTCTGCTGAATCTTCTTGCAAACATTTCAGAAATGTTTTTTCATACAGGCAAACAGTGTGGACCCAGATCAGACTGCTCCTAGAGACTGCTCCTCTAGGAGCAGTCTGATCTGGGTCCACAATGATTGCATTAAAATGACTTTTAAAGTAACCAGCAGACGACAATTGTCGTGATTGGCATTTTATGGGTTAACTTGATAACACAGCCACAGATATGGAGGAGTAATGCTGGTTATTTTGGGCTGCATGGAAATATACATTGTGGGTACTTGTTGTAATTGCCTCATTGATTTCTGTACGGGTCCCTTTTTCATGTGTTGTAAAAATGACAGAACAAGAGGGCCCAATGGCCCTATATCGCTCACCTATGTACCAGACAATCATTAGTGATGTTTAGAATGCCCATCAGGGCTTGAATATATTGGGTTACATGGTGCTTACATGCAGAGCTTGAACCGACCGCACAAGTACTGGTAAACAGCTTTGAGATTCTAAGCCTGCCCAGGAAAAGTAGTGCCAGTTGGACCGTCCAAGCATATTAACCAAATTGTTATAATTAAATATCTAAGGTCTGCACTTAATGGTTTCAGAGAAGATTTTTGAAGCTTTTTTTCCACTATACATCTGTTGGAGTTAAGGGGCCACAGGATTTGGCCAACTTGGACCCCAGGGGCATGATTGGCAGGATTTATGTAGGGGACCACTCGACATTGTTGCATGCTAAATACCTAAGATCTAGGCCTTATTGTTTCAGAGAAGAAGATTTTTTAAGGTTTTTCCATTTTAAGTTTTTTTTTTTTTTTCATTTTAAGTCTATGGCAACAAATGGGCCCATGGGTGTGACTTATGGTTTCAGAGGAGAAGATTTTTTATTTTTTTTTCCCATTATAAGTCTACGGAAGCTAATGAGCCCATGGGCGTGGCCAATTTTGACCGCAGGGGCATGGTTGGCAGGATTTATGTAGGTGGCCACTTGACGTTAGTACATGCTATATATTTAAGCTCTGGGCCCTGCAGTTTCAGAGAAGAAGATAAAAATTTAAGTTTTTCCAATTGTAAGTCTATGGGAGCTAAAGAGCCCTTAAGTTTTTCCAATTGTAAGTCTATGGGAGCTAAAGAGCCCTCAGGTGTGGCCAATTTGGATCCCAGGGCAGGCTTTCAAGTGACTCCTGGTGAAAAAGTAGGAGAAAAGTAGGAGCCTGAGATATCAAAAAGTAGGAGAAAAGTAGGAAACAAGAGGGCCATGATGGCCCTGGATCGCTCACCTGATCCATAGAGTCACAAGTGGGCCCCGGGGAGGGCCATTATTGTCCCCAGGGTTATAATGTGCATAATGTTGAGGGAGGTCTAAAAAGGTGAAGCTTCAAACCAAATATCAACAAAGGCTATAATTTGAACAGTCTGGGCAAAGGTCCACTAGATGCACCAAATATCAAAGACCTGGGCCTTACGGTTTCAAAGAAGAAGATTTTTTTTTTTTAAGATATTCCCTACATAAGCCTATGTAAAACCAAATGGCCCCAGGGCGGGGGCAGTTTTGGACACAGGGCTATAATTTAAACAATCTTGACGAAGGTCCACTAGACACCAAATATCAAAGACCTGGGCCTTGCTATTTCAGAGAAGAAGATTTTCAAAGAGTATCTCTATATAAGTCTATGTAAAACCAAAGGGCCCCGGAGTGGGGGCATTTGTGGCCCGAGGTCTATAATTTGAACAATCTTGGTAGAGGTCCACTAGATGAGGCGCCATACCAAATATCAAAGACAAGGGCCTTGCAGTTTCAGAGAAGAAGATTTTTAAAGATTTCCCTATATAAGTCTATGTAAATCCAAAGGGTCTCGGGGCGGGGGCATTCTTGGCCCCAGAGCTATAATTTGAATAATCTTGATAGACGCCCACTAGATGAAATTTCACACCAAATATCAAAGACCTAGGCCTTGTGGTTTCATACAGAAGATTTTTAAAAATTTTCCCTATATAAGTCTATGTAAATGCAAAGGGCCACAAGGTGGGGGCATTTTTGGTCTCAGGGCAATAATTTGAACAATCTTGGTAGAGGTCCACTAGCTGAAGCTTCATACCTAATATCAAAGACCTAGGCTTTGTGGTTTCAGAGAAGAAGAATTTTTCAAGATTTTCCCTACCCTATATAAGTCTATGTAAAACCAAAGGGCCCCAGGGCAGGGGCATTTTTGGCCCAAGCACTACAATTTGAACAATCTTGGTAGGGGTCCACTAGATGAACCTTCATACCAAATAGCAAAGACCTGAGCCTTGCGGTTTCAGAAAAGAAGATTTTTAAAGATTTTCCCTAAATAAGCCCATGTAAAACCAAAGGGCCTTGGGGTGGGGGCATTTTTGGCCCCAGCACTATTATTTGAACAATCTTGGTAGGGGTCCACCAGATAAAGCTTCATACCAAATATCAAAGACCTGGGCCTTGCGGTTTCAGAGAACAAGATTTTTAAAGATTTTCCTTATATAAGCCCATGTAAAACCAAAGGGCCCCGGGGCGGGGGCATTTTTGGCCCCAGCACTATAATTTGAGCAATCTTGGTAGAGGTCCACTAGATGAAGCTTCACACCAAATATCAAAGACCTGGGCCTAGCGGTTTCAGAGAAGAAGATTTTTAAAGATTTTCCTTATATAAGCCCATGTAAAACCAAAGGGCCCCGGGGCGGGGGCATTTTTGGCCCCAGCACTATAATTTGAACAATCTTGGTAGGGGTCCACTAGATAAAGCTTCATACCAAATATCAAAGACCTGGGCCTTGCGGTTTCAGAGAAGAAGATTTTTAAAGATTTTCCTTATATAAGCCCATGTAAAACCAAAGGGCCCCGGGGCGGGGGCATTTTTGGCCCCAGCACTATAATTTGAACAATCTTGGTAGGGGTCCACTAGATGAAGCTTCATACCAAATATCAAAGACCTGGGCCTTGCGGTTTCAGAGAAGAAGATTTTTTAAGTTTTCGGTGAAAAAAATCTATTTTTGGCTCCTGTGACCTATATGTGCAACGGACCGGAACCATTTGAACAACTTTGAAAGGGGACCACCTAAGGATCATTCCTGTGAAGTTTGGTCAAAATCCGATCAGTGGTTTAGGAGGAGATGTTGTTTAAAGAAAAAGTTTACGCACGCACACACGCACGCACACACGCACACACGCACGACGGACGACGGACAAAAAGTGATCACAAAAGCTCACCTTGTCACTTCGTGACAGGTGAGCTAAAAAGTAGGAACCTGATATAAAAAGTAGGAGCTAATGGATAGAACCTACCTCCATATGTCATACATTTTACCAGTTTTTCATTTTGGGCAGTTTTATTTGTGTATTTGAGTCTAATCACTCCAATGCTTTTGGTGTCTTTTATGGATGGAGTAAGTTAATTGTATCAATTCCTGATCTTTGTTTTACTTCTACTTTACATCAAAGTTAGCAGGCACCTGCAAAATGTTAGTGGCTAACCCATCTATTACAGTTATTCATGACTGCAGCCTAAACTTCCAATGCTTTTGTCAAGAGTTTGCCACTGGCAGATATCTGTACCAAGATATTGACATATGTCAAAATATTAATTCAAAAAAATTAATGAATTTTGAAAAGTTACATTTGTGAGGAGCATCAGCTACAAGATGTCCAGGTGAAGGCATCATAGCACTGCTACAATGAGTTCCTGTCATGCAAACTAAGCATTTTAGTTGCTCACTGTAGTCAAGGCTTTAAAGTATTGCTGCAATGAATTTCTGTCATGCTAAACGGAGCTCTAGTTGGTCACTTCAGACAACACAGCACTGGTGCAATGAATTTCTTTCAAGCTAAACAAGACAGAGCTCTAGTTGGTCAGTTCAGTCATCACAGCATTGCTGCAATGAATTTCTGTCATGCTAAACAAGACAGAGCGCTAGTTGGTCACTCCAGTCCTCACAGCACTGCTGCAATGAATTTCTATCAGAGCTCTAGTTGGTCACCCCAGTCATCACAGCATTGCTGCAATGAATTTCTGTCAAGCTAAACAAGACAGGGCTCTAGATGGTCACCTCAGTCATCACAGCATTGCTGCAATGAATTTCTGTCATGCTAGACAAGACAGAGCTCTAGTTGGTCACTCCAGTCATCACAGCACTGCTACAATGAATTTCTGTCATGCTAGACAAGACAGAGCTCTAGTTGGTCACTCCAGTAATCACAGCATTGCTGCAATGAATTTCTGGCATGCTAAACAAGACAGAGCTCTAGTTGGTCACTTCAGTCACCACAGCATTGCTGCAATGAATTTCTGTCATGCTAGACAAGACAGAGCTCTAGTTGGTCACTTCAGTCATCACAGCATTAGTGCAATGAATTTTTGTCATGCTAAACATGACAGAGCTCTAGTGGTGACTAATGGTCACTTCAGTCATCACAGCATTGCTGCAATGAATTTCTGTCATGCTAGACAAGTCAGAGCTCTAGTTGGTCACTCCAGTTATCACAGCATTGCTGCAATGAATTTCTGTCATGCTAGACAAGACAGAGCTCTAGCTGATCACTCCAGTCATCACAGCACTACTGCAAATAATTTCTGTCATGCTAGACAAGACAGAGCTCTAGTTGGTCACTCCAGTCATCACAGCATTGCTGCAATGAATTTCTGTCATGCTAAACAAGACAGAGCTCTAGTTGTACACTCCAGTCATCACAGCACTGCTGCAATGAATTTCTGTCATGCTAAACAAGACAGAGCTCTAGTTGAACACTCCAGTCATCACAGCACTGCTGCAATGAATTTCTGTCATGCTAGACAAGAAAGATCTCCTGCTGGTCAATCACTGCAGTTAAGACATTGCATTACTGCTGCTTTGAATTCCTGTCATCCTCCATAAGACAGATCTCAGATTTTTCACTGCAGTTAAGGCATCATAGCACTGCTTCAATGGTTTTCTGTCATGCTAAACAAGACACAGCTCTATTTGGTCACTTCAATTAAGGCAACACAGCACTGCTGCAATGAATTCCTTTCATGCTCAACAAGACGGAACCCTAGCTGGTCACTTCAATTAAGGCAACACAGCACGGCTGCAATGTTTTCCTGCCATGCTCAACAAGACAGAACTCTAGTTGGTGACTTCAATTAAGGAACCACAGCACTGCTGAAATGAATTCCTGTCATGCTCAATAGGACAGAACTCTAAATGGTCATTGCAGTTAAAGGCATCAAAGCAGTACAACAATGAAGTACTTTCATACTTATCAAGACAATAATTCTAGTTGGTCACTGCATTTAAAGCAAATTTAAGCAGCACTACTGCAATGAATTTCTGCCATGCTCAAAAAGTCAGAGCTCTAGTTGGTAACTCAGTTAAGGCACCATAGAAGTGCTGCAATAAATTGCTGCCATTCTCAACAAGACAGAAGTCTAGTGGGTAACTGCAGTTAAGGCATCACAGTACTGCTGCAGTGTAACCCTTTCATGCTCAAGACAGAACTCTAGTTGATCACAGCAGTCAAGGCATCACAGCATTGCTGCAATGAAGTTCTGTCTTGCTCAACAAGACTGAGCTCCAGTGGGTCTCTGCAGTTTAGTCATCAGAGCACTCCTGTCATGCTAAACAAGACAAAGCTCAAGCTGGATACTGCAGTTAAGGCATCACTGCGCTGCTGAAGTGAATGTTTGTCATGCTAACAAGACAGAGTTATAGCTGGTCACTGCAGTTAGGGCATCACTGGACTGCTACAATGAATTTCTGTAATGCTAAACAAGACAGAACAGTTTGTCACAGCAGTTAGGGCATCAAAGCTTTGCTGTAGTGAATTTTCTACCAGTCTCAACAAGACAGAGCTCCAGTTGGTCATTTAGTTAAAACATCACTACACTACTGACTGCAAAAATTCTTGTCATGTTCAACAAGACAAAACTGTAGATGGTCATTGCAGTTTTGCTTTAAGTTTTGCTATACATCAACATATTCCAATTAGTGGTACAGCTAAAACCGCAGATGGATGTCTTGGATCATCAGTACATATGTCATGTAACAAGATGCATTCTACAAACAGTTCGAGATAAATGTTATACTTTTAAATGCTTATTTGTTTATTTATTTGGGATCTTAGTTTTTGAACAAATCAAAAAAGTAGGAGAAGTAGGAGTTTTTCTGGAAAAAGTAGGAACAAAGTAGGAAGAGACCCAAAAAGTAGGAAAAGTAGGAAAAAGTAGGAAAAAGTAGGACTACTTGAAAGCCTGCCAGGGGCATAATTGGCAGGATTTATGTAGGTGGCCACTTGACGTTGCTGCATACTAAATATCAATAGTTTCAGAGGAGAAGATTTTTGAAGTTTTTTCCATTATAAGTCTATGGGAGCTGATGGGTGTGGCCAATTTAGATCCCAGGGGCAGGGTTAGCAGGATTATTTTATGTTGCTAGATACTAAATATCTAAGCTATGTGCTTCATAGTTTCAGAGAAGTAGATTTATGAAGCTTTTTTTCCAATATGAATCTATGGGAGCTAAGGGGCCTTAGGGTGTGGCCCATTTGGACCCCAGGGGCATTATTGGCAGGATTTATGTAGGTGACCACTTGCAGTTGCTACATGCTAAATATCTAAGCTCTGGGCCTTATGCTTTCAGAGAAGATTTTTGTTGTTTTTCCCCTTATAAGTCTATGGGAGCTGATGAGCCCTGGGGCGTGGCCAATTTTAGCCCCAGGGGTATGGTTAGCAGGATTTATGTTGGTGACTATTTTATGTTGCTACATACTAAATAACTAAGCTCTGTGCTTCATGGTTTCAGGAGAAGATTTTTGAAGTTTTTTTTTTTCCATTATAAGTCTATGGGAGCTAATGGGCCCATGGGCATAGCCAATTTGGACCCCAGGGGCATGATTGGCATGATTTATGTAGGTAACCACTTGACTTTGCTACAAGCTAAAAATCTAAGCTCTGGGCCTTGCGGCTTCAGAGAAGAACATTTTTCCAATTTTTCATATTGTAAGTCTATGGGAGCTGTTTGTTGCCATGGCAACCAGAATTCCAATCTGATCAGCCCAAAAACCTTATGCAGCCTTCCCCCCTACCCGATGATGCTTCTCATGAAATATGATCTAGATTGGCCGTGGGGTATTAGAGATATACTTATTTAAAACTGTTTACGGACGACGGGCGCACACACGCACGACGGACGACGGACAAAATGTGATCACAAAAGGATGCAATTGTTTGAAGCAAAATGTCATTAGTAAACACAGTTGCATCGTTTTAACGATGTCATCGGGATTCATCCACGCTGACAGCATTATACGTGGACCATGTTATATAGATCTCGAAGACCGGGTTACCCCACCCACTTCTGCATGCATGATTATTGTTTTTGCCGGTTTATTATGAATATTCCATATTGTATGTATTTTGTAAGTTTTCAATCTGATTCTATACTTCTAGCAGTCATTTGGCTTTTCATTCAAACCATATTTGAATATATTTATTGTACTTTCGTTTCTGCATCTCAGGCCGCCATATGTATTTATGGTAGTCACTAAGGTATCACTAAATAGTGAAGTACAATGCATCTTAACTATACCATTATGTTAGCTTGAAAGAAAGGCAGTTGATGTAAGCATACCAAGTTTACACTGTAGGTGTTTATTTTTGTTTAATGTTGTATCTTTCTTGATTTCCTTTTCTTTGTTTTTATCAAGTGAAGAAAAAATGAATAACTTGATTGACCTAATTGTCACACCTTATTACACTGTTAATTGCTGGCTTGTCAATAACCTTAAGGCAAGTATTCACAGTTTAAAAGTGCTGACAACTTGAGTAAATAAGCGAGTATACATGTATTGTCTTGGCTGACGATGTTTTGAGTGCCGAGTTCCACGGAAAATTTTGGAAAAAAAGTTTGATCATTTTCAAAACTGGGGGAAAACGCAATAATTGGAGCCACAGACCAACAGCATTATAATGATTTCTCCCCACCAGAAGGCTTCATGGAAATACCGCATGTAGATGCACAGACAAAAACAGCATCTGCATTGCTCTGTTTTGCATGAAAAATACTTAGCATATACAAGCATCAAGGGTTAGATTACTATCCTAAACTTTAGGATATAACTGGAAAACAACACATTGATGTGTTTAATGAAATAATTTGGCATTTGAAACCATACTTTTCTGTATTTATTTATTTTTTGAATTATTAGAAATGTAGAATACTAAGCACTGCACCCTGCAGTACACCGCATTCTATTCAAAATTAAGGACCAACCTTACCCACTCATGCAGGGTAAAGTTTAATGAGATAGTTCAAATCAGATAATTAAAACTAGATTAATAATTGATCTTTACAATTAATTGAGACATAACTGATATATCTTAATTGACCTAGTTTTCACACATTGACAGCATATTCTTTTATGCCTTAGGCGAGTAATCACAGTTTCACAGTGTTGACAGCTTGAGTAAATCAGCAATAATACATGTGTTATCATGGCTGACGATGTTTTGAGTGCTGAGTTCCTTGGAAAAAGGCAAAATGTTCGGCCAAACTTGGGGAAAAATGAAAAACAAAACAAACAAAAACTAGAAATGCGTCCATAGGACACGGATGCCCCCGCCTGAAACTATCTCATCCATAGAAAGTTATTGACCGTGTTTAAGTTTTGGACCCTTTTTTCACATTTGACCTCTAAGTATGACCTTGACCTTGGAGGTAAGGACCTTGGTTTTGTGTGAGGCAGATTGTCTCACGATGGCCAACATTTCTGCCAAGTAATTTCAAAATCCATCCAGAAACAAGTAAGTTATTGACTGCGTTTAAGTTTCGGACCCTTTTTTTTTACCCTTGACCTCCAAGTATGACCTTGACCTTGGAGGTACGGACCTGGGTTTTGCACGTGACACATCGCCTCATGATGGTTAACATTTCTGCAAAGTAATTTCAAAATCCATCCAGAAATAAGAAAGTTATTGACTGCGTTTAAGTTTCGGACCCCTTTTTTTGACCTTTGACCTCTAAGTATGACCTTGACCTTGGAGGTACGGACCTGGGTTTTGCATGTGACACGTCGTCTCATGATGGTTAACATTTCTACAAAGTAATTTCAAAAATCCATCCAGAAATAAGAAAGTTATTGACTGCGTTTAAGTTTCGGACCCCTTTTTTGACCTTTGACCTCTAAGTATGACCTTGACCTTGGAGGTACGGACCTGGGTTTTGTATGTGACACATCGTCACTTGATGGTTAACATTTATGCCGAGTAATTTTAAAATCCATCTACAAATAAGGAAGTTATTGACTGCGTTTAAGTTTCGGACGCACGGACGGACGGACGCACAGACGAACGGACGGAGGGACAGGGGCAACGCTATATGCCCTTTCCACCATTCTTCGAATGGTGGGGGCATAAAAATACGGGAGCCACAGACCAACAGCATTATAACAATTTTCGCATTTTTAGCATCAGCGTTATAATGCCTCTACAGTGTACTTGACATTATATAAAGATTGTAGTCATTCTCAGAGGTGTAAATTTTCCCTCAAACATACTCGCCCTTATCTTCTAAACTTTTCATTTAGGTGCTAAAAAGGAAGAAAAAGTGAGGTCAGTTTTGAAAACCTTACTTGCCCTGCCTTAAAACTTACTCGCAAATGCGAGCGGGCGAGTGGAATTTTACACCCCTGATTCTGCATTGTTTCTGTTGAAAAATCATGCTGTTTTGAAGAAAATAACTATTAATTTTGGTACCTTACTGTCTAGAATAGACAACATTTTCATCACATAAGTTCGGCCCCCGCCCATCGGGGCTTGAAGAAATAGATGGGTTGCATGATGCTTCCACGCCGAGCTGAAACCGACCTGCACACGATGTACTGGTAAACCGCTTAGAGGATCTAAGCCTGCCCAGGCAAAGCGGTGCGAGTCCGACTGTCCATGCTTATAAACCCTATTGGTTTGAGACAGGGCGACAGGGCTTGAGATGTCATTTCATCTCAATGTCCGGTAAAAGTCCCACAAAATTGGAAGCAACGTCTCCAAAATGACCTTTACAGTGTTGACGGGGACGTTAAACCTCAAATCAAACATACATCACATAAGTTATTGGACTAAACTTGTTAAAATCTAAACAATTACTTTACCAGTCTGATTCATATATAGTTAGCCCTTGTCCTGCTGAGCCCGGATATGCCTTATCTTGCAAACAATGTAGATCCAGATCAGATGGCTTCTGAAGAAGCCATCTGATCAGGATCTACATTGTTTGTCATTCAGATTATGAATTTGTTGCAATAGTTTGCATCAAGTAATCTGATTGGCTGATAATTGGTAGTGGGTGTGGCAGATTAAAATATTCAACAGGACACGGGTTAGTATCTGGTCTTAACTTAACTTACTGACATATAATTACTTACTGGTCGCAACTTATTGACATCATACTCATATCGGACACTTCTGTTGATAATAGCTCTGTCACTACCAGGGAAATTGACACAGTAGCTGTCAACATCAGGGTGGAAACCGGCGCTTCTAGAAATATAAAGCTATTATAATTACCCTTTATATAAGATAACATGGCCCGGTCGTTCAAGCATCACTAGCATAACGAGCTCATTAGTCATTGCAATGTTAACTCTTCTTTCAAGTTCAGCATCTAGAAGAACCCTCCGTGGTGCAGTGGTTACGCTACTCGCCTTGTAAACCAGGGGTCGCAGGATCGATCCCGGGCTTCTCCAGACTTTCGGATGAGTCTATAAACCGAGGTCCCGTCTCCGTGTGACCTTAGTTGTTGGTGGGACGTAAAACTCAAACACTCACTCACTCAGTATCTAGTGCTCTGGTATCCTTGCTGAAAAAAGGTGAGTAGGTTTACATTTGCAAAAGCTACTCACGTTTTCAGCATGTAGATCAGATCAAATGATATACTGAGCAAATTTTCACAATACATCAACAATGTGTTTTAAACAACTGGGCAATATTGTTTAAGCATTAACTCTTCTAGCCAGTCCATTATCTTATATAGATGCGTTTTCTTTGCCATACAGTACTTTTTTTTTCGCTTTTTTTTTTTTCATGATCAATAAATTAAGCATGAACATTTAAAGGCTTGTAACTAGCAACACAATTAACATATCAATAAATGTTCAGGATCCTACTGACCAGGATAAATTTCAAGCTCTGGTGGTATATCGTAAAACTCCTAAAAATTTGGATATATTAAGGATTTGCCGAATTTTCCTAAATTTTGACAAATTTGTTTTATAATACAGCAATGAGTACAAAAGGTGTAGACGAATGGCAAACAGTGAAGACCCTGATGAGACTGCTCCTTCATGACCATGGGCAAACCCGTGAAGAGCACTTTCTTAGCCATGGTAAACGAGGCATCAGTATTTGTGTCGTTGAAGTTTAACAGTTTATACTCACTTTGTCTCTAGCCTGTATTTACTTCTCGGCAAGGGTGTCGGAAATAAAGATTTTCGTAATGGTTTCAACTCATGACCATGTGCAAAACCGTGAAGAGCGCTCTCTAGTGTTGTAATATTTCCACCAATACCCTGAATAAGATATTTTTAGAAACTCACCGTAATTCACAGCAAATTTTGAAGATCAACCCAGATACCTACTGTAATGATCCTAAGTCTTGTGACAGACAGGCCTAGGCAAACAGTGCAGACTCAGATCAGAAATCAGGGTCTACACTGTAGGCCATTCTGCCTGCACATTTTGGAAACCTTCTTGGATGGTACAACAAATTTTAGAAGAACTCTTGGAGAAATAGTTTTGGCTTCATAGCAGTTCTGCGCAGAGCTGAAACCGGCCAAACATGAGTACTGGTAAACCGCTTAGGTCTAAGCCTGTCAAAGCAAAGTGGTGCATGTCTTGTTATCAACCCTAGTTGTTTCTTTAGTTGTTAGGGCTTGAGATGTCATATCATCTCAATGTCAGCTAAAAGTCCTACAAAATTGGAAGCAATGTCTCGAAAATGAACTAAATAGTGTAAAACTTCAAATGAAACAAAACAAACAATAAAAACTCTTATCCATTATCCCCCTGAACACAAAAATCCCTACCTTTCAAACAGTGTAGATCCAGATCCGATGGCTCCTGAAGAAGCCATCTGATCAGGAACTACTCTGTCATGCAGACCATGAATTTAACAAATACATTATATTATGTAATTTGATTGGTTGATAGACAGAAATGGGTGTGGCCTAAGTAATTTATTCAGCAGGGTTAGGGTTTAAGCACCAAGCTAAGTTGTGTAGTACCTTCAGTCAAAGACACAGGCACCAGGCAGTGAGATATCCTTTTCATTGGTCAGTCTCATTTTTCTACACACTGGTGGTATGAGAAAATATTATCACAGATTTGGGGTTCAAAATTTTGGGCATAACAAGGTTTTGGTGGGAAGTCCCATAATGGGACATTAGCAAATAGTGATGGTTCAGATCAGACTGCACAATGAGACTTTTTAGGAGGCCATCATGAGGACTGACCAAATAATCTGTCTAAATCACGACGGATGTAAGGGCGAGGATTGTGGCCAATCGATTGTGTAAAATCGATTTAAGCCCCACTGTGGAATTCGTTTCACTGACCGTTTCAAAGCGGTTCTTCTGTTGTGTTTTATTTTTGTTTATGGTTTGTCTTTGAGTGTTTGTTTCGCTTATATTATTTTGTTTTGGATAGCCAATTGGCCATTTTGTGGGAAAGTAACTGTCCTTTTAGCTTTCCGCTATTGATGTTTCCATTAGGGTCTGTTGTTTCATGTTTGTGTTTCTTTCCCTTTGGTGTCTCTGATGGGAGCAGTGGGTTAATTGTAACAATTCCTGATCATTGCCTTCAATTCTATTTTGATTAGGGCCTTCACTGTGCGCAAACAAGTCAGCCATTTTCTAAACAAATTTCTAATACATACTCAACCTAAAAGTCCCTACATTTCAATCTGGACTCCTTCTATATACAGTGGAATTCTGCTATTAAGACCACCTAAAACTAAGACTAATTGTGCATTAAAAACCTTGTTCAGTAGGCTGCACTTAATTTTTCTTCGTGTTTTCAGCCCATAGTCTCCTCTGGTCAGGAACCACCTTTGGGACTGTTCAAAAGTGGTCTTAAAGACCACTTTTGAACAGTCTCAAAGGTGGTCTTAATGTAGAAATTTTACTGTATATAGCTGGAAATTCCATTCAGTACAAAAATGGGTAAAATCAATTCAATATTTACCTCAGGTCCAGCAATGACCTTCACATAAAACTCTATAGAATTAAGGTCACCTGAAACAGAAATTAATTAAACCAGTCTAGACAAACAAAAGGACCATGAATTAAGGTCACCTGAAACAGAAATTAACTAGAGCTGTCAGAGGATCTGACTATAGCCCCGCTATAGCGCTATCAGAGGAGTAAGACACATTGACTCTAAAAGCTTTTAACCTATCAGGGGAGCTTTCTTAGTTCCAGAGAAAACTTTAATATTTTTTTTTTCTTTGCTGGGGAGATAACCCCAAGAGTAATGTTGTTGGCCATTATTTACTTACATCCACCTAATGTTCATGTTTATACAAAGTTTCAGCTTTCTAGCTTTCTTAGTACCTGAGAAAACTGTATCGAAAATATTTTTCATGGTTTGATGGTTAGAAAAGTGAAATGATTTTTTTACTTGCAGAAAATATCCTATCAGGGGAGATAACTCCAAGAGTTATGGGCCTTTGGCCATTATTTTGGTAAGGGCCATACATCCACCCACTTTTCATGTTCATACAAAGTTTCAGTATTCTAGCTTTCTTAGTTCCTGAGAAAACTGTCACCAAACCTTTTCATTTATTAAAAAAAACTATACTATCAGGGGAGATAACTCCAAAAGTAATGGGCCCTCGGCCATTATTTTGGTTAGCTCCCTATATCCACCCATTGTCCACATTTATGCAAAGTTTGAGGTTTCTAGCTTCTTTAGTTCCTGAGAAAACTGTGACCAAACATTTTCATTTAAAAAAAACCTATATTTTCATTTATTTAAAAAACCTATCAGGAGAGATAACTCCAACAGTTATGGGCCCTTGGCCATTATTTTGGTAAGCTCCCTATATCCACCCATTGTCCACATTTATGCAAAGTTTGAGCTTTCTAGCTTCTTTCGTTCCTGAGAAAACTGTGACCAAACATTTTCATTTAAAAAAACCTATCAGGGGAGATAACTCCAAGAGTTATGGGCCCTTGGTCATAATTTCGGTAAGGTCCGTGGAGGCACCCATTGTCCACGTGTATACAAAGTTTTAGTTTTCTAGCTCTCTTAGTTTCGGGGAAAACTGTGACGAAAAAATAACGGAATAACGGAATTACGGAATTACAGAATTACAGAATTACGGAATTACAGAATTACGGAATGACAGGGCAAATCCAATATAGCCCCACTTTTCAAGCGGGGCTATAACTAGACAAACAAGAGGACCATGAATTAAGGTCACCTGAAACAGAAATTAATTAAACCAGTCTAGACAAACAAAAGGACCATGAATTAAGGTCACCTGAAACAGAAATTAATTAAACCAGTCTAGACAAACAAAAGGACCATGAATTAAGGTCACCTGAAACAGAAATTAATTAAACCAGTCTAGACAAACAAAAGGACCATGAATTAAGGTCACCTGAAACAGAAATTAATTAAACCAGTCTAGACAAACAAAAGGACCATGAATTAAGGTCACCTGAAACAGAAATTAATTAAACCAGTCTAGACAAACAAGAGGACCATGAATTAAGGTCACCTGAAACAGAAATTAATTAAACCAGTCTAGACAAACAAGAGGACCATGAATTAAGGTCACCTGAAACACAAAATAAATAAATCAATCTAGATAAATAAGACACCAATAAAAACTTATAACTGCTCACAAAAAATGCATACAGCAAAATTCTGGTTCAAGCAGTAAGGAAAATTCTTTAGCAGATAATGATCTACTTGTTTCTTTTCAGCACGAAAACACGTCTATATAAGTTTGACCACTTGAATCCCACTTTTATAAAGCAAAACTGGGGTTTACAGGGGTAAACCTTATTCCTCTTATTTCTGCTCTAAAATATAGATTTTGGGTACTCGTAAGAACCGCCTCGATGAGCCCGTTCAAACGAGTACCCACAATCTATAGTTTGAGAAGAAATAAGAAATAATTATATTTTTTTATCTTAAAATTCTAGTTTTTTTGGCGGCAAAGTTTGCAATGTAATTGTATAGGCGTGTTTTCATAATGTATTGTTCATAGCAAAAAGGCATTTAATTTCAAGCAACATTTTTTCTGAAAAATAAGTGATTTTTATCCCCACGTTTTTTAAAAAAGTGGGGATATTGTTATCGCCTCCGTCCGTCTGTCTGTCCGTCTGTCTGTCCGGCTATCTCCTCCTAAACCGTTAGCCGGAATTCAACCAAATTTGGTATGCGAGTTGCTTACATGAATGGCTTGCGCAAGAGCACATTTTTTTTTGTCCCCGCCCCCAGGGGCCCTGGGGAGGGGTCAAAAGGTCAAATACACCTCAGCCTCGTTATAACACGGAACTCCGGGTCCAACCAACAGACCGTGTTAGTTAACCGAATCGTGTTATAAACGCCGACCGTATTTGTCACAGATCAACATTGACACAATGGTGATCAATAGTTTCCCAAACATGATGATGTGCGGTCCGGTTAATGACCGTATTTCCCGATTAAAATGTGTTTAGAACTAATCAAGGGCAGTAAATACCATGGCCCATCAAGTCAAACAAGTCACTTTAATCGAAACCAGCTGATAAACCATGTTTTATATCCAGAAATTGTCCGATCTGACAGCGAGTATGACGCCATTTTGATAGCTGGTTCCCGGCTATCTTTGTTGTAACTGAGCGTCCGGAACCGTACCGAACTACAGTACCGTTAATACATTTCAATGGTGAAATTACCAGGTTGGGTTCGGAACCGGACAATGATCAACGCTTACAAGAAATTTGAATTACTTCCCTTGAAATGTCTAACCCTTAATATTTTAGCCATAATGACGATTTTTAATGGCCCACATCGTCTTCGAATGAATTTTTTACCGCGAAAATCGATCTTGAATATGTTTTATCATTTGCTTTTAAGCGGGAAAAAATTTGACTTTCTTTTACATGCAGCTCTAGAAAATGAGTTTTATTGCAGTTGACCGATCACATTGTCTGCATCGATGTATAAAATTTCTGCTGAGCAGTGATCCTTAACAGAGCGTGATAAACATTTTTTCCCGTTGCGTAACTGAATTCTTTAATCTCTTTATCTCACTAAGCCAACACTTCTGATTGTGCCGATGGCAGTTCATGTTTATCATGCGTGTCAAACTAAACAAGTTTATATACTGTATATCCAACTCTGCGGGAGGCCTGCAATAAATATCAAAAAGTACCGTTATAAACCGTGTTAGCTACCGTATTACCGCAGTCAAAAGTGAGAGGAAAATAATGTTGTTGTGCTTAAAACCTGATACAATCCATGGATAATATTTATAAATGTTGGTTGGGGAAAATTTGGGGTCCAAACCAAAACCGTGTTATATCCGAATTCGTGCTGTAACGAATCGTGCTATAACGAGGTCCGGGTGTATCAATAAAATTCAATTACAAAGTCAATTTTGAAGATTTTGATGCCAAACTTTGCACATGTACTTAGTTATGAAAAAAGTAAAACATATTGAACGGGATTTTGGCTGTGACCCCTAGGTCACGCCCTGGGGGTCGGACTTGGGGGGGTCGGGGGTCAAAATTAAAGTTTTTCAGAACATAGTCATGTTGCATATCTATGCGAAGGGGATAATGGGTAGAATAAACTACAAGTAAAATTTTGACCCTGGGGTCAGATTGGGGCCCTGGGAGAGGGGTCAAAGGGTCAAAATTTAAGTTTTTTTGAACATAGTCATGTGGCATATGAAATTGAAGGGCATGATTAGTAGAATATAATACAGGTAATATTTTGACCATGGAGTCAAATTAGGGCCCAGGGTGAGGGGTTTTCGGTACTTGGCCCCTCTGTAGAAAACGTGGGGATTTGCGATGGCGCGCCATCGACAGTATTCTAGTTGATATTGCAAATGTGTTAGCTGTGATTACAGCTTGAAGAGTTGAACCTTATCCTGCTGAATAAATTAGTTTAACCAGATCCATTCCCCAATAACATCCAATCAATTTACTTCATAAATTCATTCAAATATGCAGGCTGAATGGCAGTGTAGATCCCGATCAGATGGCTTCTTCAGATCTGGATCTACACTGTTTGCAAAGGTAGGGGTTGTTGTGTTCAGTAGGATAAGGTTTAATATTATATGAGCAGTTAGTAATTGCACAATTCAACTCTTGCTGGAACAATAGCCATTTTCTTTACATAAATGCATGTATAATGCACTAGTCATTTGTAACTCCTCACCACCCCCACCTACGGAGATGGGTGGGGGATAGCGGGGCTAACGTGTGGGGTAGTTACCCTCTGTTTTCCCCCCGCAGTGCCGGGTTAATGCAGGGATTTTGATATTATGCAAACATACCCCAGTGGAATTAACTATTATAAACAGCGGGGCAATGACATTCAGGAGGTGCAGGGCTTCTAGCAGGGCTATGAAAAGAGAAAAGTAATTGTCCCCACTATTCCCATAGGTGTGGGGAGCAGTGGTTACAAATGACTGGTGCATAATGCTCTATATAGCCATCAGAAATAGTAGAACTGGTAAAGTTAACTCACTGAATGGTTTGCAAAAGTTAAAATCTGTATATCTAGGTCTGTTGGCTCAAAAACACCAGTAACTAAAGTAGACTCCTCATGGTCTACACTGCTCTTTGCTCATGTTTGACAGTAAAAACATGGCCAGATTTATCAGGCATTGCCTCTTCTGGTTATATTTAATCCAAATCACCTAGTATTGCACATGCTGCAAGCAAAGACTCAGATCAGTCTGCGCATTCACATGGACAGATATGAGCATTTGCTATGGGCAAATGGCTTCCATGGACCCTGTTCTTGCATTAACCCTTATCTTGCTGTTCACGACAACCCCTATCTTTGTAAACAGTGTAGATCCAGATCAGACGGCTTCTGAAGAAGCCATCTGATCAGGATCTACACTGTTTGGCATTCAGTTTATGAATTTGTAGCAATAAATAACATCAAGTGATTTGATTGGTTGATAGACAGACAGGGGTGTGGCTTAAATGAATATTCAGCAAGATAAGGGTTAAGAATCTATCTTGGCCTTATATCATATACAAATGAATAATGAATTAACACAGTGGTTAGAACTTACCTATCTTGACTGGTCCAGGGATCCCGAAGCCACGTTTTCATATTACAGTCGACGCTCGTTATCTCGAACCTCACGGGACCGGATAAAAAAGTTTGAGTTATCCTAGTACGAGATAACCAAAATGTGACGTCACATGCATAATTTGCCGTGATATTCTTGGTATTCTTGGTTATTCTAGAGTAATAGCACTAACATGCACAGCCTATTGAGTTCTTAAATTTGTTTATGAAAGTAATGGATCTTGTCGAAGGATGGCGATTATAAAAGATTTCTCACGTTTTTTGTTGTCTTTTAAATTCCTGCAAATTCGGGTATCCAAATAAGCTAAAAATAGATGTTCTTAAATGGACTGGTTCCCCACTTGTGAATGCAATGCTGAGCAGTCATAGGGTAGTCCCTCGTATTGATTTAAACAGTTTAGGTCCTGCCGAGAAAGCTGGTCATGAGCCATCTTTTTAGGATCTACACTGTTTGTATGTGCATCGGGACAAGGGACAATACTCAATTTTGACACTAATGACGAGTACGCAAAACAACCGGTCATACCTAATTGTACATTAATACGAATCAGAGCCGCCTTTTATCTCAGAAATATTGGAAATCATTGAAGCGAGAAGGTGTTAAGATCAAAGGTTGAGCTCCGCATGTCAGCCTGTATTACACGCACATGATTTTCGTTATAGCGGTAAAGCAGGGCTCTAGAAGTCCGATTTTTCACCGGTCCAGACCGTTTTTTGAAAATGAAAACCGATTTTGCTGAAAAATTTTGCTGAAAAATCGGTCCGAAAAAAAACCCCAATAAGCTAAAATCTCGGTGAAAAAACAGAGAAATTATACCTGGTTAGGTGTCAAACTGTTTATTGTGCCAGTAATATAATCCAATTATCTCTCTCGGGGATGAATTTGAGTTTGACAGTAAACACGTTTTCGAGATCTCGCCAGGTATCGCAGACTCTCGCGGGATTATGGCTAATGACATTCAGTCAGCCAAAACGTGATTAAGCGGTGCGTGATTGTGATATCAAAGAAGCCTTGATCGTGTTTGACCTAATGGCAATCAAACATAATTTGTTTATTTCAGGCTTGTGTAATCATAAAATATGTATTTATATTCTTTAAAACTTGGTTCGGCCATGTAAGATTTTCAATGACTCTCGTTCGGCCATGTATTGGTTCGAGAGTAAAGAAATGTTTTTTCGATTTTTTAACCCGTTCAAAACGTTTTTTTTAGAAATACGCTCTATTAAAATAGATGACATAAAACAGGTGTATGTGTGTTACGTCCTTGACTGCATTAATGTGTATTGTGTAAACGGAAACCGTATGACGTCATTTTCCGACCACGTGGCTACCATATCGGTCGCCAGTTGTAAACAAAGCAATTTGGGCAAAATAAAATGCGTGAAATAAGAGAAATATTTTAAAGGTTTTAAAAAGGGAAAAAAATATAGTGACCATCGAACTGGTCTTTGACTGCCCCATGTAGGTTGTTTCCCTTTAGTAGTCTTCAGGTTCGGAGTGACCTGGATATTGGGAAAATGAAAGTAGATGAAATCTGGCGTAGAAAATGAAAGTAGATGAAATATTAACGATGTGAGCAATAATTGCTGTTTATAATCGAGATACTGGTGCTCATATCCATTTACAAGTGTAAGAGGAACATCGGTATGTCATTCTTTGCGCTAATAACACATTTTGAAATCGCAAATCGCCAATGGCGTTTACGGAAATTACCGAAACCGATCGGCAATTTCCGTAATTTTTGGTCACCTTCTGGACCGATTGGGATTTCAAAATTTCTAGAGCCCTGGCGGTAAAGGTATTATTTGTGCTAATTTTAACGCACCTGGACAAATTGGAATATTAACACATTGTAAGCATTGATGAACTGTTTTGTAAAGGTCTATTATTATTTTCTTTAACTGAAAGACCGGCGGCATGGTTGGTTTTTTGTTTTGTGTTTTGTGTTTTTTTTTTTTTTTTTGCTTTTTTTTTCCTTCATTACCTTAAGAATATCTGTTCGAGATACGCAGTAGTAAAAACAGTGAAAAATATATTCAGGGACTGAAAATGATGGACGAGATAACCGAAGTGTCGACTTAAAAGTAGTTCGACACATGCGAAGTTGAAATACAATAAATATATAGCAGAAATATTCGGGACTTAGAAATCGGTTCGACATAAGTGATAGGGTCGAGATAGGCGAGGTCGAGATAACGAGAGTCAACTGTATCTGGTTCCAAAATTTTTGTTTTTACATCATATACAGCAAATTTTCCTTATTTCCCTCATTAAGACCACCTAAATTTAACTATTTCCTAAAAACATATTTAAACGTTTTGAATTAGTCTTTCTACCCAATGTCCTCTTGTGTAGGACCATCTTTGAAATTGATCATAAGTGGTCTTAAAGATTGCTCTGAATTTTACTTGATAAAAAAAAAAGTCATGATGATAATTTGGAAATAATTTTGTTTATTTCTCTATGAAAACATGGTTTGTGTGTACTCATTTAATTGCCTCAAAGAGGTAATTCTAACAAGTAACGTAATCTGCATGTGTATTTCTGACACGAAACAAGCAAAATTACCCCTTAAATATCCCATTACTCCTCTTTAAGGGGAATGGATACACCTGGCAGATGGATACACTCTGTCCCACGGAAAATGAGGTCTACTCTTAAAGGAAAGAATTTGCTCCTCGGGAGCAAATTCTTTCCTTTAAGAGTTGACCCCTATTGACATGGAAGACAAAAATACTTTTGCAGGAGTTGCCTCCCCTGAAGGTGTTCCCATTCCCCTTAACTGATACTGTAATTAATGTATATTACCACTAAAGTTCTGTCTTGTGAAGGCCACGCCCATGTCACTGGGGACACTGTCAAAACCACACGCTCCTATGATGTATACACCAGCTTCTTTTGCTTTTCCGCCATACAATAGCTGCATTCTCTCTAAATACTGAAATATATTTTGAAAAATCAACATGGATAGCTCCCTTCCCATGGCTAATTCAAACTTGTTCAGGAGACCCCTGAGAATATTTCCTAAAGCTCCACATATACATATACTTGTACAGTAAAATTCCTATATTAACCCTTGTGTTGCTGAATATTTAAATACGCCACACCCACTACTGATTATCAAACCAATCAGATAACTTGGTGCAAATTATTACAACAATGAAGATCTTGATCAGATGGCTTCTTCAGAAGCCATAAGCATCTGATCTGGATTTACATTGTCTGAAAGACAAGACATATCTGGGATCAGCAGGACAAGGGTTGCGGCCCCCGCAAATCAAGGCTTGAAGAAATATATGGGCTGCATGATGCTTCCATGCAGCGCGCAAACCAACCCGCACACGAGCATTGGTAAACAGCTTAGAAGATCTAAGCCTTCCCAGGCAAAGCGGTGCGAGTCGGACCTTCCATGCATATAAACCCTATTGGTTTCATTGGACGGCAGGGCTTGAGATGTCATTTCATCTCAATGTCAGGTAAAAGTCCCATAAAATTGGAAGCAATGTCTCCAAAATGACCTTTACAGTGTTGACGGGGACGTTAAACCTCAAATCAATCTAGAAATGTGTCCTTAGGAAACGGATGGCCCCGCCTGAAAATATGTCTACATGTATGTTCGTATTCATCAATAGAAAGATATAATAAGAATAATAATAATTGCCCTTATTTTCAAAGGGTAACACATTTAGTACAAGTACTAATCTTCCATGTGTCCCTCTTTTCCTGGGTAGGAACCAGTACTAAGCAATGTGGATAAAGTCTCTTGCTCAAGGAGACAACGCTTGGTGCTTGCGGGGATCAAACTGGCTACCTCTCGATCTAAAGACCGGTGCTTTACCACTGCACCACAGCGCTCCACTATATTGGATATAACATGGTTTAAAGATGGATTCAAAAATATATATGGGACCGTGTAAATTACATGTATATGGAAAAATGACCATAAATGGTCCTTTTTGTACATTATCTAAATATTTTCTTTAAGATATAACACAGTTGTATAACTATCACAGTGTTACTTTGGACACTAACAATAGGTTATTAAGAGACAGTAGTATATAATCAATGTTTTATTATTCATCCCTAAATTGATATTGAAAAAAGAAATATATGCCTGAAGATATTTGTGATATATTCAGAATATCAATGGAACTGCATTCAAGCAAAAGACTTCAATATTTATTTAGACTAGCGGTACACCATGAGAAAATTGATAACAGATCGTAAGGAGGGGTAAAAAGCATCTTTCTTATTCCTTCAGTGTTTTCCAATAATGTGAGATTTGGCCCCTTTTTGCTTCAAATGCCCCCTGATTTTTTTTTTAGAGGGAGATTTTTCAGAGGGAGATGCAGTTGTCCTCCATAATTCTAATATACTTCTGGTATGTTCAAATAAACTACCCTCAAAATTATCCCAAATGTCTTCGAAAATATGCGGCAGTGAGGACATGTTACTAAAATAAATTTCTGAGTGAAAAACCAGTTTCTTGTTAAAAACATATGTTGTGGGTATACATTGAGGAGATTCTAAAGAGGGCACACAACACACCTTCTCAGGATAAAATCAAACACAGCCATAAATTATCGTAAATACAGTAGAATTGCATTATTAAAACCAGCTAAATTTACCACAAATTCTGCATTTAAAAGCATATCTAAATAATTTCAACTGTTCTTTCTTTGTGTTTTATACACCCAGAGTCCTAGAATGAGACCACTTTTGGGACAGTCCTAAATGTGGTCTTAACCCTTGTCCTGTTTGTTATGCCCCCGCCATTCGAAGAATGGTGGAAAGGGCATATAGCAATGCCCCTGTCCTCTGCGTGTCCGAAACTTAAACGCGGTCAATAACTTCCTTATTTCTTGATGGATTTTAAAATTACTCGGCAGAAATGTTAACAATCATGAGATGACGTCACGTGCAAAATCCAGGTCCGTACCTCCAAGGTCAAGGTCATACTTAGAGGTCAAAGGTCTAAAAAGGGTCCGTACCTCCAAGGTCAAGGTCATACTTAGAGGTCAAAGGTCTAAAAAAGGGTCCGAAACTTAAACGCAGTCAATAACTTTGAAATTACTTTGAAGAAATGTTAACCATCATGAGAGGATGTGTCACTTGCAAACCCAGATCTGTACCTCCAGGGTCAAGGTCATACTTAGAGGTCAAAGGTAAAAAAAATGGTCCGAAACTTAGACGCAGTCAATAACTTTCTTATCTCTGGATGGATTTTGAAATTACTTGGCAGAAATGTTGCCCATCATGAGACAATCTGCCTCACACAAAACCAAGGTCCTTACCTCCAAGGTCAGTCATACTAAGAGGTCAAATGTGTGAAAAAAGGGTCAAAAACTTAAACACGGTATTTTGTTCCATATTATTGTGCTGTTATAAACAACTTGTTGCTATAAAGAATCCCATTTAGGAGTATGATAGGTAATAAAATGCCTTTTCTCCGTCATTACTCCCAGAAAGAAATGATAGACATTTGTTAAAATGTTCTCTGTCTATCAGTCAGGTGCATAACCTGAACAAGTTAAAACAAAAACTAACTCATTTGCGTTATATTTGTTTTTTTCGAGAATCGGTAAAAATTGGCCTAGTTTTTCTCTTCTTTTTTTGAACTTTGCGGCGGTTTGCATCATTATAACGTTATCGCGAGATTCCACGAGAAGCGCTCTTTCTAACAAGATGGTGGATTCGTCAGCACATTCGAGTTTTCATTCAGAAAAAAATCGTTTTTTGAGTGGATTTTGAGCGCCAAAACGGTAAAATTAATGGTTTTAAAACTTGAGTTCCCACCTTATCGCAATTTTGCCGCATGTGGCGACAATTTTAAAATGGAAAGAAGACTTTAATTTGATGAATGAAATCGAAATTCTTTGTATGCATCGTTTAAAAAGTTGTACGCATGTGTTTCAAACGAGAGTGGGGTGACGAGAATATTAACGCATTCACGTTAATATTTTCGTATTTTTCAATTTAACATAATCCTAAAGAACTTGTGACATAACCTAAACAAGTTATTTTCTATAGCTTCACTTTGAAATTCAATGGTGGTATGTGACTTTATAACTGTTACAGGTTATAAACAAATAACTTGTATAGGTTATGCACCTGACTGTTTATGCTGTCTGATGAGGCGATTCTAACAAATATCTATAACATTTGTTTCTTGAAGTATTAGATTATGACTATGGACTCGATTTGTGCATTTCCAACCCAAGGGAAGCCCACACCACTTGAAACTTAGGACAAGCCTTTAGCAAAGTAGTCATTCCATTGAAATTACTGCTATAACGAGTTTTGCCATTATAACGAATGTTGGTATAAAGAGGGTTGACTGTACAATGACCACTGTTCTTCATGCATGAACAATTTTGCTGAATGTGAAGCAAGCTCTCTGAATGTGAGGTGCCATTTTTGGAAGAGCTGCTCCAACAGAATGAATAACATCAAGTCATCTGATTGGCTGAATGTCAGAAATGGGTGTGGCTGAATTAATTCAGCCACACCCATTTCTGACATTCAGTCAATCAGATGACTTGATGTTATTCATTCCTAAAAATTCAAGACTTGAATGTCAAACAGTGTAGATACTGACCAGATGACCTCTTCACTGGTTGTGAAAAGGAACAAGGATTGAATGTACATGTATATTTACTGTACCTGTGGTTCGCCACTGATGTCAAGATGATGTGCACCGTTCTCAATACATGCTTTAACAACTTGTTCACCATAGAAACGATACTGGAAAAGAACAAAAAAATAACAGTAATACTGTGCTTTGAAAAGTTTCATGTGTACCTGTATCAATGTAATTGCAATATTTACCCAAAGTATTCAGACACAGTCAGCTCTTTATCATACATGTACTTGTTCAAATATTTAAACAAGTATAATTTACTACCCGGTGTTCTGTCGAAAAAAAAAAAGATGGTTGCGTGGCAAAGAGTGTAGTTCCTGATGAGATGCTGCATTCTGCATCAGGTCTACACTGTTTGCTCAGGCTTATCGGTCTAAATACATGTTTGTTAGTTTGATTTGAGGTTTAACGTCCAAGTCAACACTGTAAAGATCATTTTGGAGACGTAATACAAGTATAGTGTTTCCCCCAACTCCTAAAAAGGACATGGTGCTGGTCAGGAAAAAGGGCACTTTCAGCACGCAAAAATATGTAAAAAGGGCACTTTAAATACGAACAGCCGTGTAAAAAGCCTAAAAAAGGGCACATTCATTTGCAGCACCTTGCTAAAAGGGCATATCTCTCATCTTGAAATAAAAAGATCCTTCTCTTACTCTGTCTTCAGTGCTAAATTATACTGCCTGTCTTTTTATGCTAAGTAAAGAGATGTCATATTAACCATTGGTGACAAGAAGTTTATGTTTTGCAAGCAAGCTGATCACTACTACAAAAAAGACAAGATAAGTTTGGAACATGTTCGGCCCACAGTTCCCATTCTCTTATACACATAAACACTGACATGACACTGGTCAGGCACACTTTCACGGAAATTATGGAATCGAGACAGTTCCCCGACAAGACAGTTCCCCGACACAGTTTTAGGAGACAGTTCCCCGACACATTTGAAGACAGTTCCCCGACACTTTTGAAGGCAGTTCCCCGACACTATTGTTCAAAGTCAAATGACCTGTGACTGATCATGATGATTATCATAATTGATAGATACTATGTGTTCATCAATATGTTGAAGGCAATTCACCGACAGACGTTTAGAAATATTAAATTATGGGTTCATCGACATTTTGAAGACAGTTCCCCCGACAGACTTTTACATGTACAAAATAAAAGCTTATACTTGATACCATTTTCAATAAATTTAATGAATACACCTAAAATTAAGCGAACTAGCATGTTCAGTTAATAAACCTGCACACATTTAAACAAAACAAAAATGTCTTCTGGGAAACGCAATAGTATATTTCCAATTGTCATTTTTCCATAAAATAAACATTGGAAAAATGAAGATGAGTTCAAAGCTTATGTTTTAAATAAATATTATTAAAGTATCGGGACATTATCTTCTGATACTGCGTCGGTCACATTTGACCATTACCGCAGGTGTATATTACATACACTCCAGGTTTTACCTCTCCTCTGGCTTAGACTTCCAGACAGATCATCGTCAGAACAAATGTCGGCGAACTGTCTTGAAATCAACGAGGAAATTTCATGCACCTCATTAATATAGTTGCCATAGCAAGAAACGTCAAAATAATAACTAATATATCTAAAGACAATTCCCCGACACAGAAAGACATTGCCTCTCCAAATCACAGGTATATATGTACTTAATCTATTCACAATGATCACTTAGCCTTTATTATCCCTAATTATCCCGAATTGCCAATTAGGACATTAAGACTATGAACACTAGTGTCGGGGAACTGTCTTTAAAAGTGTCTGGGAACTAACTGCCAATTATAATTATCAGTCACAGGTCAATTAACTATGAACAATAGTGTCGGGGAACTGTCTTCAAAAGTGTCGGGTCACTGTCTTCAAATGTGTCGGGGAACTGTCTCCAAAAACCGTGTCGGGGAACTGTCTTGTCGGGGAACTGTCTTGTTCCCCACTTTCACACTTCATTTGTTTAATTGGTGCCACTCACACTTGTTATCAAAACACAGTTATGCCTTCTTAAAGTGATATAATTAAGTTCAATAAACAGGGGGATTATCAGTCAACTATAAAGGTGGACTGTCAAAAAGGCAACAATTTATTGCTAAAAGGTATCTAATATAGTCCTTATTTAAACAGGCATAACTTTGTTACGTTTTGGTCAATTTCAGTGATTTTTAGACCAAAATGTAGGGCAACATTTACCCTATCTGAAAAAGGGCATGGTGCTGGAAAAAAGGACATGGCGCTAGAGAAAAGGGACATGGCGAGGCGCCATGCTAAATAGGGCTGGGGGGAACACTAATGTAAATATGGTAATGTGCATCAGACATCATATTAATCCATCATCATGTGGGTTTGCATGTCATTAAGACTTTGATGATATGACTTATAGCACCAACATAATATAATCAATACATATGATATCGGACAAGCTAAGCAAACTGCCATCATTATTTGTTTGCAAAATTCAAGTGAACTGTTTGTTGAAGTAACATTTCAAGCTTTTTTCCAGGTGCAATCTTTTAACTGAAATCCAATATTATACTCAGCAATTTTGTGCCCCCACCCACCCCCCGTCACTGGGGCTTGGAGAAATAATGTTTCCATGCAGAGCTGAAACTGGCCGCACATGACCAATGGTAAACCGCTTAGAAGGTCTAAGCCTGCCCGGGTGAAGTGGTGTGGGTTGGACCCTCCATGCATATAAACCCTATTGGTTTCATTGGGTGGCAGGGATTGAAATGTCATTTCATCACAATGTCGGGTAAAAATCCCACAAAATTGGAAGCAATGCCTACAAAATTACCTAAATAGTGTTGATGGGCAAGTAAAACCTCAAAGCAAACAAATACCCCCCATTTCATACAGCACCTTACACATGTATTAGAGACTGCCAAATTTAGGGGGTACTGTCCAGCCTGGGAAAACCTGGGATCTCGCTAATGGGAAAAGCTGTGTGGTCTCACTAATGGGAAAAGCTGTGTGGTCAAAACTTTGCCGGCCCTGGTTAAAAGGTGGATCCAAAAAATGTACGGATATAGAAAAATGACCATAAATGAGTGAGTGTTTGAGTTTCATGTCCCACCAACAGCTATGGTCATATGGAGATGGGACCTCGGTTTAAAAACTCATCCGAAAGCCTGGAATCAATCCTGCGACCCCTGGTTTACATGGCAATGGAGATGGAAACTCTGCAATACGAAAACATGCCTATACAATTACATTGTAAATATTACCGCCGAAAAAAAAAAATTAAGACAAAAAATTGTGATAATTTTCTAATTTCTGCTTAAAATATAGATTGTGGGTACGCGCTAGAACTGCCACAATCTATATTTTTAGAGCAGAAATAAGAAAAATAAGATTTACCCCTGTAAACCCCAGTTTTACTATATAAACATGGGGTTCAAGGGGGTCAGAATTATATAGGCGTGTTTGGGTAATGATTTCAAATGAAGACTGGAGAAGCCTGAAATCATACCCACAACTCCTGGTTCATAGGGCAAGTAACTTATCCACTACACCATGGAGGATATTTTTTTTTTTTTTTGGTTTTGGTTTTACGGCCCTTTCAAGATTATTTCACTCATATCGAGCCTATCGTTAATCAGAGGTGGACGAAAACCGGAGTACCCGGAGAAAAACCACCTGACCTTCCGTTGCAGAACTTGGCGTCTCACATGTGACCCATGGAGGATATTAAACAGTAGTGCTATAAAGAGGTTGTGGTGAAGTTATACATACTGGTCCAACACAGTTAAGAACTATTTTTGCCTGCTTGCACATTTCTGCCAGAGAAGCCTCGCTGCTGACATCTGCAATAATGATTGGTGTCTTCTCGAGATCTTTTCCTGAAAATGAAAGAATTCCATCAATGGCATAGCCGGCTAGCCTGAAGAAAAATATCATCATGCACATAGAAAAATGTGGAAAAAAAACATCTTTTTTCAACAGCAGGCTAAAAGAGCATGTAAAGAAAATGGTTTTATGAAAAGTTTATTATCAGATTAATTCTCCTTGCTGCAGATATTTTGCATTAATTTATTGAAATGAGTGCCATGCAAGATCTGACAGACAGAGCATTGTGGCATTCTTTCCTGCAAATGATGCCACCGGAGCATGGTTGGGCACCAGAATTTGTATCAGAGCTTACTGATCAAATGGGCTTACTAGGAGCACTTTGGTGCAGTGGTAGTGCATCGGATTTGTGATCGAGAGGTTGCGGGTTCGATCCTCACCCGTACCAAAGTGCTGTGTCCTTGAGCAACGCACTTCATTGCTTTAAAAAAAAAAATACTGGTTACCACCCAGGAAGTCCTGCTCGTAATGCTCAGATGTGAGCAAGTAGCAGTAATAGGAGAGAGAATTGTGGGCAACTGAGACCTGTAGCATCTGATGCAAGTGCATTTCCAGCCAGTGCAAAACTGCTGGCCAATAGCTGGCCGACATTGATTGGAAATGTTGGCAGTACCCAGAGAAAGAAATTGGCCCGACTCATCAGATTGATCAGTGTCAATGTTGGCCTGATCGTGTTCCGATTCTGGGCCGAGACCTCAGGCACTACAATTTGTTTTTGTCATGCATCGGCTTGATGATCAAACATTAAAAATGCAATACCTGTATGCTTTGAGGCCTGTTCTAGAACTTTCTGCAACTTTGCCATGGTTCTCCCTGCAACAGCCATTGTCAGAGTTCCACCATCTTCCTCCTGCACCCTGGCCATTTCCTCCACCACAAATTGGCCAGTAAAACCTGTTGCACCGAAAATAACCAGATCATAGCGTTCTTCCGGCATGATTGCAATTTTGGCAAGTGTAAACTTAAAAGCAATTTACGTATAAAATTGATTACAGCTGTAAAATATGTATGAGTCAAGCGCTTGCAGCAAACGTGTAATTTTCTGTCTGGATCAGAAACGGCCGCTTACAACCTAAAATTATAAAAAGGATACAAAAAACATTTATAATAAGGGGCTACTGAACAGTTTAACTTTTCGAAGATTACATTATGTATTTTATTATTAATTACGAGCTAATGCAAAAATAAAAGGGAGTTTAGTTTCTTGAAGTTTAGTTATAATTAACCATTTTTGAAGATTTGAGCGGCTGCTTCAAACAATCCTGAAATAATTTTGTCTGAATTTCATAAAAAAATGGATCTGTACGAACAACATGATGACGGCCCAGGTTTTGTAGGAATAAAGTTTTGCAAAGAATGGTAATTAAAGTTTATAAGCTCCGCTCCGCTACCTATAAGTCCGTGAGAAAGGAGTGTGTGCTCTAGATTTTTTTGTGTAATGCGTTTTCGCGACCCTAAAATTTCATCGACTCGAAGAATTAGACTTGTACAGTTACTGGTGACACGGCATATAACATTCATACACCAGAACCTGTGATACAGTGACCTTTTATATTTGGTTAAAGTTTTATGACAAAGTTTATACAGAGTAATTGATAAGGGTCATATTGTCGTAAATACGACTCTAAAGTTGAGCAAATGCGCCTAGAAAGGGTCGGTCTATTCACCCCACGACACCCACCGTCACCCCACGACACTTTAATTATGATATAAACAGACAAAACAGAGGTTAATATAAGATATTTTATATTATTTGGTGACACTTAACCTTATTACACAGAGTTCTCACTAGGATTTTGAAAACAGGAGTTTAAGAATCCATCCATAGCAAAAGTTGGATTCAAATCTGAAAAGTTGGAGTCAAATTTTGAAAAGTTGGAGTTTTACCTAAAAAACGTGTGTCAATTATCGGCTAAATGCGTACGGCTGTAGAGTGTGTCTGTAAGACTCCAAAAGACTTTGCGGCTTGAACGCTTATCCTGCTTAACATCATAAACTATTTTCTTGCAGTGGAGATCCAGACCAGATGGCTTCCATCTAATTAGGATTTACACTGTCACTCAGATTGTGAATTTGAATGGATATGGTAAATTACATTAGATTTTGAAAGTTAAGAGTGGACTGCAGCTAAATTAATTTATTAATCAGGATAATTGTTTAAGTTGAGTGTGAGCAGTTAACAGTAGTATAGGTTGTGATCAGGCTGTTTCAACAGGACAAGTCTGTTCAGGTCATTCCCTACATCGTGGTACATAAAATGGCATCTGAAAGTTTCGGATTTTTACAATATTTTGCATAATGATTAAAGACGTAACACTAGCCAAAATTTCCAGTCAAGTTCATTTTGTTTCTTCAAAATAACCAGGATTTGAAGAAATAAGATGGAAAAAGAACATGACCCGAAAATTTTGACTTTCATTAAAAAAACAACAACAACTTCTGTTGTTTTTATTTGATATCCAGTTTGTCACTAATATTCCCCCCTTCTCCGTCCCCCCCCCCCCCCCCAAAAAAAAAACACAACAACAACAACAGTGCAGGCCCAGATCAGATGCCACAGGTGTCTGTTCAGGACCACTATTAGCAGGCAGTTCAACACTTTACTTAATGCTGATATTCCATGGTTTCTGATTATTAATTTCTTTATTCAATTAGGCCTAGTCTTAACTTCATTAACAATATATGAACGTGCGACAAACTCGAGTCATAATTATCTTGAATCGTAATAAAGACGTAAAAAAGTACTGGTTACCGCCAAGGAAATCCTGCTCGTAATGCGCAGTAATGTAGGAGAAAAAAAAAAAGATTTATACACTAGATTATCGCATCCTTTAATTATGCCTTCAACATTTTTTCAACAATCAAATTACCGATAATCCAACCGTGTATACAAGTATCCGGAAACAAATCAATCAATTAATTTAATGTTAATCAGCCACGTGCTTGATTTAATCGCACGCACCTGCATCTCGCAAATCTCGCAACAACAAATCTGACCTGTCAATCTTCCAGCCGTGAAGCTCTGATTGGCCGAGAGAGCAATACAGACGACTGTCCGAGCTAGGTAATGCTTGAACAAGCCTGGCGGCGACGATTAACGGTAAACTTTTGATCTGTAAGCGGTAGCTAAATTTGGAGATCAATTGGACACCCGCTGTCATCTTTTGATGTGATTGAGGTCATTTTCACACACTATTACCGACGCGTCGGGCGAAAAAAAATTGGCGTAATTAAGAATCCACGGCAGGAAATTTTACGCGTACGACAGCAAAAACAGGCGTAAAAATACGCCGGATTCGGCGTTTCCGAGAACTCTGTTACAAACGTATACAGTACTATCAACGACACGTGAATTATCACACCATGATACTTGGTTTATTTTAATTGTGGTATATGCTTTTCTTGGATTAAAATGGACTTTTAAAAGAGCATTTAGTTACAAACTGATGGATGAAAGGAAAAAATAATAATTTCAAAGATCAAAGAGACATTTCATGTTAATTAGTGGTACTGCAATTTATGTTAATTAGTGATACTAAGCGTAATACCTATGGTAGATACCGCGTACCGTATACACTAACAGCGGCACATGAACTGATCACCCCACAACACTTTTATTTGTAGTGAGCGCTGGGGTATGGTTTTTACTTACCTTTATAAGAGCGTTCAGTTACAAATGGATCAAAGCAATAGGAAAATACAAAACATATGTTTGCTCTTTGCATTCATTCATTTGCATCCAGGCCACACCACGAGGAGGCGCTCTTTCCATGGCCCATTTTTTTTGTTGTTGTTGTTTTTTTGCTATAAACATAAAGTTTCTCTTACATTTTTTCTCTCTTTTTTTATCTCTCTTTTTTTATCTCTCTCTTTTTTTTTTCTGGCAATCTCCAAGAAAACATATAGGAGGTTTTAGGGATTCCGTTTATGAAGTCATTCTTGCGCATGCGCAAAGCACTGGCCGTCAATTGAAACGGCCATCGCTATTCAAATGTATTGGCGGAACTTAAATGCTAACAATATTAAGACATTTTGAGAGAAAATATACCCGTTTACATTGAAATAATGTCTCGAGAAGGAAAGAATGATATTTTGCTTTTATTACTGAAGTTCATATATCCTGGATCCGTTTGTTATTGACGAAACTCTCTTCGTGAATGACCCATGTCAATGGCTTACGAAAGCTTACTTACAAAAACAGGTTTTTACGTAACTTTTTATCTATCTATCTATCTATCTATCTATCTATCTATCTATCTATCTATCTATCTATCTCATATCGATCGATCAATCGATCGAGAAAACTGTCCAACGATCTGTCTACATGCGCAATTAAAAAATGTCCAACGATCTGTCTAGAAGTGCAGTTTTAATAAATTGAAGATTCCTGTGGACAGACAACATTTGTTTTGGTTTAAACAATATTTTATTTCCAGCAAACATCATGTACAGAGAGAGAGAGAGACAGACAGACAGAGAGAGAGAGAGAGGGAGATTTGACTGAGAAACTGACAGTAGACAGACAGACGACGGACAGACCGACTGACTGACTGAATGACTGACTAACAGACGAATGGACGGACAGTTAGACAGGAAAATAAACTGATACTGACAGTAGAAAACAATGAGTAGACTGACAGACTGGCGTCGAGTCAACGTTGGTTCGACGTCATGCCTTCGACACCAACTCCAACTCACTTCAACGTCCCATGGCCGTTGAGAGAGAGAGAGAGAGAGAGGTTTGACTGACAGACGACAGACCGACCGACTGGATGAATGAATGACTAACGTACGGAAGGACAGACAGAAAATTAAACATACTGACAGTCGAAAAAAACAACAATAAGTGGACTGAAAGACGGTCGTCGAGTCAACGTTGACTCGACGTCATGCCGTCGACACCCACTCCAACTCATTTCAATGTCACGTGACCGTTGAGATAAGAGAGGTTTGACTGATCCCGGTATCCGAGAAGATATTGTGGAGCTAAGCTAATAAGCCATTAACCCTATTTGCACCAAATAATGGAATCGTCCTCCTGAGTCCATTTCAAAATTTAGGCGTGTCAGGTTGTGTTTCCTTCAAAATTTGTTTGGAAATTGGCTTGACTTTTGCAAACAGTGTAGGCCCTGATCAGATGCCGCGTTCTGTGGCGTCTGATCTGGGCCTGTACTGTTTGCCAGGGTACCCGTTTTGGGGTTCCTGGTAATGTAAGGGCTGGGCAGGTTGATCTACCTGATTTTACTGTAAAATCTTGCACTTGCGAAGGAGTGTTTCATTCTCATGCACTGAAAGGGTGTTCTACGTTTGTTTTGAATTTGATATTCCAATCCCACTGAGTCTTGATGGGTCCGAGCACTGGTCAAATGACATCTTATTAAGCAACGCCGTATTATCGCCAACGCAACATTCTGACTTTTCATCGACGTTGCAAAGTCAAATTCAGTGCATCGCTTTGATGTTGGTTTGATGTAAACTGGGGTTTACAGGGGTAAACATTATTTTTCTTATTCCTGTTTGTGGGTACTCGATAGAACCGCCTCAAAACAAAGATTGTGGGTACTCGATAGAGCCGCCTGTACTTAATGCACAAAATGATTATATGTTTAAAAAAAAAAAAAGAGCAAATAAATAAAAATCTTTATCTCGTAAAGGTGGTTCTATCGAGTCCCCGCAATATATGTTTTGAGCAGAATAAAAAAAAATATCACCATTTTTCATCTTTATTTTCCATTTCGTTCCCCCGAAAAAATGATAATATATTTGTATAGGCATGTTTTCGTAATGCGAAATTTTACACCTGGTAGCATATCGGTGTTTGTCCCATTATCTTACATTAGAATTCGTCAAAAGTGAAAAAAGAATTCCATTGTTTTACGCTGTAATTAACACTTTATCTGTCCCACTGCCTTGAAGCATATACGACGTTGACGGCCAGGGCTTTTCCCGTTCTATTTTTAGAACCGGAAGTACGTCACGAAAAAAAGCTCCTATTGTCGACCCTGGCAGGTCCTCTCATTAACTACCGAGACCGGATTTTTTTTTTCATATAGATACCCAAACACTGAGACGGTTGTAATGGGCACCCGCAATCTTTTGCATCACGTGAACAAGCCTGTGAAATGAATACCCCCTAAACCCCAATTTATATTGATAACTGGGGTTTACGGGGTAAACATTATTTTTCTTCTTTTTGCTGCAAGACATAGATTGTGGGTACTCGTTAGAATCGCCTAATGAGCAATCACACCCTCTGTTGCAGTATAAATAAGAAAAATATCAGGGATTTTCATTAGAAAAGTAGCCATTTTGGAGATGTTAAAAAAATCCATCAGGGGTTTGGGCTGTGAAATTCTAAAAAAAATTCATTAGGTGTTTTTTTTAATGGTAATTATAATGTCTGCCAAGTCAAAGATACTACAGTAATGAAATAATTAATAAATAAAAATATAATTTTAATGCCACTATCACATTCAAACGCACATGTATCAATAATGGTCGTGGGGTAATAATACCAAGAACGAATCCAAGTATTTCGATGTTGTGGGGTGATGTCTAAAAGCTGTTGGTGTATATTTTTGTACACCTGTATCAATGAATGAATGTATGAATGAATGAATATGATGCTCCTCTTGGGACGCTTCATATTATTGATGCGGAATTATTGGTGCGGAATTGGTTTTCACACGGCTGTGTCGTGGGGTGATAAAACCAAGTACGAATCCAAGTTTATCGATGTCGTGGGGTGATGTCTAAAAAGCTGTATACTTTTGTACACGTTTGTAAAAGAGTTAGAATGAATGAATGAATGAATAAGATGCTCCTCTTGTGACGCTCCAGATTATTGGTGGGTAAGGCGGCGTCATGGGGTGATAAAACCAAGTACGAATACAAGTATATCGATGTCGTGGGGTGAATTCTAAAAAGTCGTTGGTGTTTATGTTTTTAAAAGGGTTAATTGTCACTAATTAATACATAAAACTATTTTTTAAGCTTTGTTTTGGTCTGTATATATCATAATTAAAGTGTCGTTGGGTGTCGGTGTGTGTCGTGGGGTGAATAGACTCACCGCCTAGAAATGAAGAAAAAGTCGTATCAAATACGACCATCAAATTGGCAATATGCCAAGGTCGTTCCATTGCAGCCGTATCTGCAATGGCAGAAGAAAACAAAAAACACACACACAAAAAAACGTGACGCCTGACAAAAAGCAATCGAAATCGCGGTAATTTTCACCGCAACATAGTCTTCAACAAAAACTGTTCCAATCTTCAAGAAGATTCGAAATTTATCCATTCATGAATGATGGCATTTGTTTTAATTACGCTGAAACACTTCAACCTTACCGTTTGACGATCATATCTTGAATACCGATCCGCATATATTTAATCAGCCTCAAGTTATGACAACTATCAACATGATTAGGAAACCGATTATTGATGCGTGATTGCATAACGGTATTTATTATCTAAAGGAAAGCCGCCCGCATTATTAACTTTATTAACAACGCCTGAAGCATGAACAGTAACTTAATGACAAGCGTGCATAAAAATACGATCCTGAATATTGTTAGGTAACCACATTGCCTTCTACGGAGTGTCATCTTTGAGAAAAAAAATGGGTTCGACAGATCTTCAGATTCACATTGTCATGTAGTTAATATCAAAACAGACGCATAGCCGATAAAAAGTTAAGACCACTTTTTCTTTTTGTGGAGAACCTGACAAAGTTTCTCCGGTAAAACGCAAGAAAAAAAAATCAATCGCATGAGAAATTTCTGGTGGCTATTTCTCCCAAATCGCAGAAATTCACGATGAAATGGATTACTCTGTATTTTGTGCAAAAACAAAACAGAAGCAACAACAACTTGGCTAGGAAAGTTATAATTTATGTAACAGCGAATATATATCCGACCAGGCAGCATTAGCGCAAGCTCTTTCTGCTCAGCGTCCGCAGGCCACAGATGCAAGAAAATTTGCGTCCATGAATCATTTTTTTCGCGTCCTTTGGCCATTGGCTAAAACTCTTAACCAGAGGCTTAAAAACCTTGTTTATTGCCGTTTTCCGACACATGTATGTCGGCGCCTTTGATTATTGCATCATGATGGTTGTTTACTTTTGACTCCACTTCTGTTTTTCATACTTTTATCTTCCTGACGTATATTTTTCTCGCAACATTGTCGTCAATGCACGTCTTGAGATAGAACCACCGCTGCACAGACTGATCTCTTTGTCCGCCGTGTTCTGTATACATTTGACCAAAATTATATTTATTGAGTCCCAATGGCAGGATTAACCTGTAATACTTGGGTACTCATATATCTTATTGTGAATCACAGGTGGTCAGCATGCAGTGCATGCTTATTTACCGCTATCTATCAAGTAGCCGATTAAATTAACACCCTAAGATGTCTTGCCGGCGTCTTTGAACATTAAGCAGAATGACTGGCAGCGCATCATTAAAGAACGCAAGCACAGCAACCGGGACAGACTGATTAGCTTTCACAGATGCGCTTGCTGATCTGAGTCTTCACTGGTCGCACGTTTTATTGTATTTTTGCTGAGCGCTGAATTTCTCGCCCTTTACCAATCGCATGCAGTTGCTACAATTAGTGGAGATTTCCCGCCTTTGAACGCGTAGCACATAAGGCTGCTGCAGACACAAAACATGGGTTTGAAAACGTTTTGATGACAATATGATCTGTGTAACGGCTGAAGACTCCGACCAGCAGGCACAGTCTGATCAAAACGAGCCTTCAATGGCGTCTGGAAAATTCCAAAAACACATGGGAAGACTACGACCACATTGGCTGGATTTACATTCCTTAGAAGAAAAAGTAATTTTTCATTTTGCTGTCCGCCAACTTATTAACAAGAATGTATATCGGTATGTTACGATGATAGAATATGTGTTTAACGTCTTTTACATATGGCCATTGCCACATCTGACATTAATATAAGTACACTTAGCAGCCATCCTGTGATGCGAGATGAAGATACGACCCTAGTTTTGAAATTAGGAGTACCAATACTCTCAAAGAATCACAGGATACGCCTATAGTCTTTGGTTGAAGGAGTAACAGTACTCCTCGGGCAAAAGCTTATCAATAACACTGTTTATAGATCCCTGTATGTCCTAAACTCAATGACAAATCCAATTGATACTTGCATTATTCTTGCATACCAGTCCAAATATTTCATTGATGCATACCCCACGCTGCTGCTTCATTAACATTGATGTCCCCACCCCTTCATTAACTTTGATGCCCTCAATCCCTTGGTCCATATAGAAATTTTATCTTTGGTTTAGCTTTAGCATCCAGTGCCTCTCTCTCTTTTTTTTTTCCAGCTAAATTCTAAATTTAGCCACCCAATCAACTGAGGTAATGGCCAGAGATGACCGACTCAGTCTAAGAAGTCTGAAGATAGATAGATAGATAGATTAGATAGATTAGATAGATAGATAGATAGATAGATAGATAGATAGATAGATAGATAGATTACATTCAATTAAGCTCTAAAGCTCTAAAGATATAGTAGAGGGTGGAGCTGGCCGGGGGTATACATGACCCACTGGTCGCTTTCTCTAGTTCAAAACTTAGGCGCCCAGACAAAAATTTAGGCACCTTGGGCGACTGGGTGCCAAAAAGATGCCCGATTCACAGTGAGGCAATTAGCTTGTTAGCACAAGTTCATGGTATTTTAAACCATAACATGCCAATCACTACAATTGTCGTCTGCTTTGCCATCTGCCAGTCACTTTAAAAGCCGTTTTTTATTTTTTGGCAAACAGTGTTTGATTTGGCCAAGGCCTTTGTGATTTCACCAAGGCCTTTGACAAGGTACCTCACAGAAGGCTATTGTACAAATTGGACTACTATGGGATAAGAGGATCCACACATAATTGGATTAGCTCATGGCTCGCCGGGCGCTCTCAACAAGTTGTACTTGATGGCCAAGCGTCTGATCCAGTCCCTGTTCTATCTGGTGTCCCACAAGGTTCGGTCCTTGGACCGGTCCTCTTTTTGGTATTCATCAATGATCTCCCTGATAATATCAGGTCATCTGTCCGTTTGTTTGCTGAGGATTGCGTCCTGTATAGGGACATATATTCTCCTTCTGACTGTTGCATTTTACAAGACGACCTGGATCGACTTGCACAATGGGAAGCAAATTGGCAGATGAAGTTCAATGTAGCCAAATGCCATTCAATGAGGGTGTCACTGTTACACAACACATTCAGGACAAGCAAATTAAGTATGATTACACACTACACCAGCAAACTTTGGAGCAAGTTCATTCCGCCAAATATCTTTGTATCACCATCACTGATGATCTTGATTGGGGTCAACATATCTCTGAAATAACATCTAAAGCAACTAGGACCTTAGGATTCCTTAGACGTAATTTGGCTTTTGCACCTCGGCAGACAAAGGATGTTGCATATAAAACATTGGTTCGTCCTCAGCTTGAATATGCATCACCCATTTGGCATCTATATGTTAAAACTCAGATTCAGCAGGTGGAGAAGGTGCAGAGGACTGCTTGATGGACCTGCAGACGATGGCGAAACAGATGTAGCGTCGGTGACATGCTTGATGAACTAGAGTGGCCATCCCTGTAGACCCGTCGTGAGCAGTCCTCCTTAACCTTCTTCTACAAGATACATTCTCACGCCTACGGAACGATAGAATGCGTAACCATTGGTTAAGAACGTGAAGCAATTAGAGCGACATCCGGTTAGGAATTAGATCGCTAAAAAAGGTAAAGAAACTGTGCAGTTTCTGTGTTTCATAAGTTATATAATTTTTACGAGGAAGTTATTTAAAAAAACGGGGAATTACATTCAGGAGCCCATTGATATCGGCATCTTTTGAGTAAATACCAAATCCCGTACTTCACACATTTTGGCAAAATTTAGTTTCTCCTGCTGAAGGTGAACTCAAGCCTTAGAAAACGAGTGGTTTTTCGAGGTGTTTGTTGCCTTTTATTTATTACTGCGCTTTGCTACAAGTTCAGCGTATTAACATGCACACACAATAAACATATATGGTTAAATTTGTTGTGGATATTTTGCTTGTCAATGCAGCACTAGCGAGAAATCACCACGGGAAAGGTCGAAAATGGTTGGTTACGCATTAGATCTATAGAAATGATAACAGAACTTGCAACTATAAAGCGGATCTGTTTTCATCTCCACGGCCCCAGAATCACCCGCACCTTGTTCTACGGAACCATTTTTAGCCGACCTGATAAGCAGTGCGCTATTGATTCGATAATGACATAGTATTTTATGGAAACATTTTCAGTCTCCAGAATCATAGTACCGAATGATTTTCACGGACTTTAACGCTGTGTTTGTTTTATCAATGGTCAGGTAATTGCCTGAAATGAAATTAAACAGGTTTTGGAGTTTTAATGTCTGCGAAGAACTCCTCATCTGCCAAAATTTGCTGGTTAAGCATTAGATCGTCTGGTTGAGCATTCGATAACCAGAGGAGAAAATCAAACCAGTTGCTGCCTAAGTAAATGCGAGCAGCTTACTACAATAAAAGGTGGTCTACATATGATTTCTGAATTGTGTTAAAATCATCAGAGAAAGAAAGCTGTGATGAAAAATACTTTTCTGGACAAGACCATTAAATGTATGGGCATCATGCTTATCTGACCGAATGACGCGCCGATTCATAAATAAGAGGTCATTACTTGCTTTTGTAGAAAACAAAATGGCCAGCTTACGCTTTGTAATGGCGATTAAATCTATATCCGGATGGGACGGCCATTAATGAACCGTCTCATCCGAGAATCAAAGCTGTTCGCCATCCTGTAAATGAATTTGACTAAATCCCCTATTAACAAGAATTGCCCAAAATAAAAAAATGGAGAGAACCCGTTTAAGAAACTCAGGCGTGAAAGGCAAAGGGTAAGATCGTTAACACTGCAGATACGAAAGCCTATTTGGCTTATGTAGGAGAAAATAAAATACCGTAAAGGCGTAGTAACGCGACACAAAAGACGTAATAACGCAACAAAGGCGTAGAAACGCAAAACAAAAGACGCAGTAACGCCAATCAGAAGGCGAAGCTACGCAAAAAAAGGCGTAGTAACGCAAAAACAAGGCGTAGTAACGCGAAAAAGTGCATACTAATGCAAAAGAAAGACGTAGTAACGCAAAAGAAAGGCGCAGTGATGCGAATCAAAGGCGTTTTTACGCGAATCAAAAGGCGTAGTAATGCGAAAAAAGGCAGAGTAACGCAAAAGCAAGGAGTATTTGTTTTAGCTCGCCTCTGCAAAGCAAATAGGTAGCCGGAATATCCTACTCCTGGGACTGCGCATGTCCCCAAAATATATGTCTGTATCATGATCGATAACCCAGATCGGAGATCCCGTGAGTTCTATGCTAACTGTCAGAACGATAAGATAAAGATATTGTCTAAAACCAACTTATTAATACAAACAGCGCAAGAATGACACACCATGTATTCTTAATCATGTTAATCAAGACGAACTAGAATCCATTTGTAAAATTTATAAATTTTGACTAAACAGGAGGACATTAAATAAATTGAGAGAAGTAAGTAAGTACGTCAGTCAGTCAGTCAGTAAGTAAGTAAGGACTTTATTTAGTGAGGGTAGCAACATTTAGCACATACAAAAATACATGTAATAGCTAATCTTCCACGAGGCCCTCAGCTAATCTTCCATGATCTAATCTTCCTTCTTAATAAAACATACACGCTATAACATTTTGTTTCATCGGCAGTGTCATTTTTAGATATGAGGAAAAAATATAGATGTAATAAATTGATAGAACATACAAGTTATAATATTTGCTTCCATCTGCAGTATCATGTTTAGATATGAGGAACTTTTGAAACCGTTTTGAATATGGAGCAATATTTTCTCACGGATGTATCTAGGCAGTGATTAGGCAGTTTACATTAAGCCAAAAGTCCAGTTTTTTGTTCACTATCGACCGACTATTGATAATATTGTATTTAGTACTAAAAAGGTTGTAGACATTGTTTTCTCCACATCATTTTGTTTCTTTGAATAACCATTACGAAAACACGCCTATACAAATACAATGTAACCTTTATCGCCAAAAAACGAAAATTTTAAGATGAAAAATTGTGATATTTTTCTCATTTCTGCACAAAATATAATGTGATTTAAAAAAGAAAAAAAAAGGACTGGTGGGTCTATTGCCTCCGAGTGTAGGTAGGAGAAATAGTCTTAAACTGTTTCATTAATCTCTTAAATTCCAGTGTCCAATCAAATAGTGTACATCTTCACCAGACGCCGGATTCTGCAGCGTCTGATCAGGGTCTACACTCTTTGCCAAGCCCATCCTATGTTTCCAAGATAACCATCTTTAGTTTTTCACAACAGTCTGACCTCACTGCGACTATTTTCATTCTAATAGTTTTCCCGACAAGTCAGTGATATTCACGTGCACTTAAGCATTGAACAGCTTTTCTTCTGAGCACCTTTGGGTCGATTGACAAACAATTCCCAGTGGATTTCTTTTCACTGACTGTTACAATGCGGTTCTTCTTTGGCGGTTTATTTATGTAATTGTTTGTCACTGATTGTATGTATCGCATTTTGGATAGCCAGCTGGTATTGATTCCTGATCATTGCTTTACTTCTATTTTTTATAAGCACCAAGTTTATAATCATGGGTGTCTTATGCTCAACCTGGCTCTCAAATGCTTGACCATAGAAACACGATATAGATTTAATCGCCATTAAAAAGCGTAAGCTGGCCATTTTGTTTTCTACAAAAGCAAGCAATGACCTCTTATTTATGAATCTGTGCGTCATTCGGTCAGATAAGCATGATACCCAGACATTTAATGGTCTTGTCCAGAAAAGTATTTTTCATCACGGCTTTCTTTCTCTGGTGATTTTAACATAACTTAGAAATCATATGTAGACCACCTTTTATTGTAGTAAGCTGCTCGCATTTACTTAGGCAGCAACTGGTGAGATTTTCTCCTCTCTGGCTATCGAATGCTTAACCAGACGATCTAATGCTTAACCAGCAAATTTTGGCAGATGAGGAGTTCTTCGCAGAAATTAAAACTCCAAAACCTGTTTAATTTCATTTCAGGCAATTACCAGTGTAACAGTTTATCTTTACCCCCTGGGTAGCTTTACCCCCGGGGGTAAAGATATCCCGGGATATCTTTACCCCCACCCTGGATATCTTCACCCCCGGGGGTAAAGATATCCCGGCTGGGATATCTTTACCCCCAGGGGTAAAGCTAAACTGGCTAGGATATCTTTACCCCCACCCCAACTTTTGGGTATAAACTATTTTCGTAATGCCCAATTTCTTCTTATATGTAAGAGAAGCAAGAAAGTGGACTCGATGTTTCACATTAACATTTTTTGTTTCAATCATGACTTGGACAAATAGAACTACCCTTAGTAAGAAATATGACCATATTATAGAGGCAAATGATTATTTAATAACTTCTTTTTGTATATTTGCTTATTCAAAATGTTGCTTATGACAATCTTTCATAATCTTGCATTATCCCTGTCAGTCATGAAATGGGTGGTGGTGGTGAGTGGAAAGGCAGGGGTAAAGATATCCCGACTGGGATATCTTTACCCCCTGGGGTAAAGCTAAACTTGCCAGGATATCTTTACCCCCACCCCAACTTTTGGGTATAAACTATTTTCTAAATGCCCAATTTCTTCTTATATGTAAGTGAAGCAAGATAGTGGACTCCATGTTTCACTTGAACATTTTTTGTTTCAATCATGACTCGGACTAATAGAACTACCCTTAGTAAGAAATAATGAGTGCAAAGGCGGGGGTTAAGATATCCCGGCTGGGATATCTTTACCCCCGGGGGTAAAGCTAAACTGGCAAGGATATCTTTACCCCCACCCCAACTTTTGGGTATAAACTATTTTCTTAAAGCCCAATTTCTTCTTATATGTAAGAGAAGCAAGAAAGTGGACTCGATGTTTCACTTGAACATTTTTCGTTTCAATCATGACTTGGACAAATAGAACTATCCTTAGTAAGAAATATGACCACATTATAGAGGCAAATGATTATTTAATAACTTCTTTTTGTATATTTGCTTATTCAAAATGTTGCTTATGACAATCTTTCATAATCTTGCATTATCCCTGTCAGTCGTGAAATGGGAGGTGGTGGTGAGTGGAAAGGCGGGGGTAAAGATATCCCGGCTGGGATATCTTTACCCCCTGGGGTAAAGCTAAACTTGCCAGGATATCTTTACCCCCATCCCAACTTTTGGGTATAAACTATTTTCTAAATGCCCAATTCCTTCTTATATGTAAGTGAAGCAAGATAGTGGACTCCATGTTTCACTTGAACATTTTTTGTTTCAATCATGACTCAGACTAATAGAACTACCCTTGGTAAGAAATAATGAGCGCAGGCGGGGGTAAAGATATCCCGGCTGGGATATCTTTACCCCCGGGGGTAAAGCTAAACTGGCAAGGATATCTTTACCCCCACCCCAACTTTTGGGTATAAACTATTTTCTTAAAGCCCAATTTCTTTTCATATGTAAGAGAAGCAAGAAAGTGGACTTGATGTTTCACTTGAACATTTTTCGTTTCAATCATGACTTGGACAAATAGAACTACCCTTAGTAAGAAATATGCCCATATTATAGAGGCAAATGATTATTTAATAATTTCTTTTTGTATATTTGCTTATTCAAAATGTTGCTTATGACAATCTTTCATAATCTTGCATTATCCCTGTCAGTTGTGAAATGGGTGGTGGTGGTGAGTGGAAAGGCGGGGGTAAAGCTAAACTTGCCAGGATATCTTTACCCCAACCCCAACTTTTAAGTATAAACTATTTTCTTAATGCCCAATTTCATCTTATATGTAAGAGAAGCAAGATAGTGGACTCGATGTTTCACTTTAACATTTTTCGTTCCAATCATGACTCGGACTAATAGAACTACCCTTATTAAGAAATATGACCATATTATAGAGGCAAATGATTATTTAAGAACTTCTTTTTTGTATATTTTCTTATTCAAAATGTTGCTTATGACAATCTTTCATAATCTTGCATTACAAGAAGCCAGATAGTGGACTCAATTTTTCACTTCAACATTTTTCTTTATTCAAAATGTCCCTTATGACAATCTTTCATAATCTTGCATTATCCCTGTCAGTGGTGGTGGTGAGTGCAAAGGCGGGGGTAAAGATATCCTGGCTGGGTACTTTTGGGTATAAACTATTTTCTAAATGCCCAATTGCTTCTTATATGTAAGAGACCCGGGGGTAAAGCTAAACTGGCCAGGTTATCTTTACCCCCACCCCAACTTTTGGGTATAAACTTTTTTCTAAATGCCCAATTTCTTCTTATATGTAAGAGAAGCAAGATAGTGGACTCGATGTTTCACTTGAACATTTTTGTTTCAATCATGACTCGGACTAAAAGAACTACCCTTGGTAAGAAATACGACCATATTATAGAGGCATTATCCCTGTCAGTTGTGAAGTGGGTTGTGGTGGTGAGTGCAAAGGCGGGGGTAAAGATAAGACAAATTTGGCATTGAGAAAATAGTTAATACCAAAAGTGGGGATGGGGGTAAAGATATCCTGGCCAGTGTAGCTTTACCCCCGGAGGGCAAGATATCCCAGCCAGGATATCTTCACCCCCGCCTTGCCACACACCACCACAACCACCACCACTCACAACTGACAGGGATAATGCAAGATTAAGATGATTGCTATAAGCAAGGTGTTGACTTAGAAAACTAGACAAAAGTGCCCAGTGGGGCACGTATACCCCCGGCCAGTGCCATCACCTCAGCTGAAACAAGAACTACAAAGGGAAATAACTCTAAAAGGCCTGACCCCTTGGCCCTTATTTTCTTTCCCACAATACAACTATCTATCTATCTATCTATCTATCTATCTATCTATCTATCTATCTATCTATCTATCTATCTATCTATCTATCTATCTATCTATCTATCTATCTATCTATCTATCTATCTATCTATCTATCTATCTATCTATCTATCTATCTATCTATCTATCTATCTATCTATCTATCTATCTATCTATCTATCTATCTATCTATCTATCTATCTATCTATCTATCTATCTATCTATCTATCTATCTATCTATCTATCTATCTATCTATCTATCTATCTATCTATCTATCTATCTATCTATCTATCTATCTATCTATCTATCTATCTATCTATCTATCTATCTATCTATCTATCTATCTATCTATCTATCTATCTATCTATCTATCTATCTATCTATCTATCTATCTATCTATCTATCTATCTATCTATCTATCTATCTATCTATCTATCTATCTATCTATCTATCTATCTATCTATCTATCTATCTATCTATCTATCTATCTATCTATCTATCTATCTATCTATCTATCTATCTATCTATCTATCTATCTATCTATCTATCTATCTATCTATCTATCTATCTATCTATCTATCTATCTATCTATCTATCTATCTATCTATCTATCTATCTATCTATCTATCTATCTATCTATCTATCTATCTATCTATCTATCTATCTATCTATCTATCTATCTATCTATCTATCTATCTATCTATCTATCTATCTATCTATCTATCTATCTATCTATCTATCTATCTATCTATCTATCTATCTATCTATCTATCTATCTATCTATCTATCTATCTATCTATCTATCTATCTATCTATCTATCTATCTATCTATCTATCTATCTATCTATCTATCTATCTATCTATCTATCTATCTATCTATCTATCTATCTATCTATCTATCTATCTATCTATCTATCTATCTATCTATCTATCTATCTATCTATCTATCTATCTATCTATCTATCTATCTATCTATCTATCTATCTATCTATCTATCTATCTATCTATCTATCTATCTATCTATCTATCTATCTATCTATCTATCTATCTATCTTCTGATACTGCGTCGGTCACATTTGACCATTACCGCAGGTGTATATTACATACACTCCAGGTTTTGCAGGATGAAAGCCTACACAGTAATCATGTAATTACGGTAGGGATCTTTAACCTGCCCAGGGGATGGTTCTCCCTGCACAGGGGGCCTCCAGTTAACGTCCCGATCCGAAGGACGGTGCACTTTATGACATTCATCCCTGCAAATGATGCCAATGGAGCGTGTTCGGACACCGAAATTTCATGTTACACAGACAATTCAAATGAAATTGTGTGAAACCGAAATTTTTATCGCCGCTGCCGGGGATCGAACCCGGGACCTCTAGCATCAGAGGCAAGTGCACTAACCACTGAGCTATCACGCTCCACTGATCATGTTTGCAAAATTTCAAGTTTCTATGTACAGTAGTTATTGAGAAATCTTTGACACAAAATAAAAATATACACTATTAAACAGCAAGAACTACAAAGGGAAATAACTCTAAAAGGCCTGACCCCTTCGCCCTTATTTTCTTTCCCACAATACAAGTAGTCATACTGATCATGTGTGCAAAATTTCAAGTTTCTATGTGAAGCAGTTCCTGAGATATCTTTGACACAAAATAATTGTTATACACTATTAAACAGCAAGAACTACAAAGGGAAATAACTCTAAAAGGCCTGACCCCTTGGCCCTTATTTTCTTTCCCACAATACAAGTAGTCATACTGATCATGTGTGCAAAATTTCAAGTTTCTATGTGAAGCAGTTCCTGAGATATCTTTGACACAAAATAATTGTTATACACTATTAAACAGCAAGAACTACAAAGGGAAATAACTCTAAAAGGCCTGACCCCTTGGCCCTTATTTTCTTTCCCACAATACAAGTAGTCATACTGATCATGTGTGCAAAATTTCAAGTTTCTATGTGAAGCAGTTCCTGATATATCTTTGACACAAAATAATTGTTTACGGACAGACAGACAGACGGAAAAGATAAAAACTATATACCCCCATTGCATACTTCGTATGCCGGGGGTATAATAAACAAAATGAAGTTATTAAACAGTCATATATGCCTCTGTAATATGGTCATATTTCTTACTTAGGGTAGTTCTATCACTGTCATGACTGAAACAAAAAATGTTAAAGTGAAACATCGAGTTCACTATCTTGCTTCAGTTACATATAAGAAGAAATTGGGCATTGACAAATAGTTTATATCCAAAAGTGGGGGTGGGGGTAAAGATATCCTGGCCAGTATAGCTTTACCCCCGCCTTTCCACTCACCACCACCCATTTCAGAACTGACAGGGATAATGCAAGATTATGAAAGATTGTCATAAGCAACATTTTGAATAAGAAAATATATAAAAAAGAAGTTCTTAAATAATCATTTGCCTCTATAATATAGTCATATTTCTTACTAAGGGTAGTTCTATTAGTCCGTGTCACCATTGAAACGAAAAATGTTAAAGTGAAACATCGAGTCCACTATCTTGCTTCTCTTACATTTAAGAAGAAAGTGGGCATTAAGAAAATAGTTTATACCCAAAAGTTGGGGTGGGGGTAAAGATATCCTGGCCAGTTTAGCTTTACCCCCGGGGGTAAAGATATCCCAGCCGGGATATCTTTACCCCCGCCTTTCCACTCACCACCACCACCCATTTGACGACTGACCAGGGTAATGCAAGATTATGAAAGATTGTCATAAGGGACATTTTGAATAAGAAAATATACAAAAAGAAGTTCTTAAATAATCATTTGCCTCTATAATATGTTCATATTTCTTACTAAGGGTAGTTCTATTAGTCGGAGTCATGATTGAAACGAAAAATGTTAAAGTGAAACATCAAGTCCACTATCTTGCTTCTCTTACATATAAGAAGAAATCGGGCATTTAGAAAATAGTTTATACCCAAAAGTTGGGGTGGGGGTAAAGATATCCTGGCCAGTTTAGCTTTACCCCCGGGGGTAAAGATATCCCAGCCAGGATATCTTTACCCCCGCCTTTCCATTCACCCCCACCACCCATTTCACAACTGACAGGGATAATGCAAGATTATGAAAGATTGTCAAAAGGGACATTTTGAATAAGAAAATATACAAAAAGAAGTTATTAAATAATCATTTGCCTCTATAATGTGGTCATATTTCTTACTAAGGGTAGTTCTATTAGTCTGAGTCATGATTGAAACGAAAAATGTTAAAGTGAAACATCGAGTCCACTATCTTGCTTCTCTTACATATAAGAAGAAATTGGGCATTTAGAAAATAGTTTATACCCAAAAGTTGGGGTGGGGGTAAAGATATCCTGGCCAGTTTAGCTTTACCCCCGGGGGTAAAGATATCCCAGCCGGGATATCCTTACCCCCGCCTTTGCACTCACCACCACCACCCATTTCACAACTGACAGAGATAATGCAAGATTTTGAAAGATTGTCATGAGGGACATTTTGAATAAGAAAATATACAAAAAGAAGTTATTAAATAATCATTTGCCTCTATAATGTGGTCATATTTCTTACTAAGGGTAGTTCTATTAGTCGGAGTCATGATTGAAACGAAAAATGTTTAAGTGAAACATCGAGTCCACTATCTTGCTTCTCTTACATATAAGAAGAAATTGGGTATTAAGAAAATAGTTTATACCCAAAAGTTGGGGTGGGGGTAAAGATATCCTGGCCAGTTTAGCTTTACCCCCGGGGGTAAAGATATCCTGGCCAGTTTAGCTTTACCCCCGGGGGTGAAGATATCCAGGGTGGGGGTAAAGATATCCCGGGATATCCTTACCCCCGGGGGTAAAGCTACCCCTGAGTAGCTTTACCCCCGGGGGTAAAGCTACCCAGGGGTCAAGATAAACTGGGACACCGGACCATTGATAAAACAAACACAGCGTTAAAGTCAGTGAAAATCATTCGGTACTATGATTCTGGAGACTGAAAATGTTTCCATAAAATACTATGTCATTATCGAATCAATAGCGCACTGCTTATCAGGTCGGCTAAAAATGGTTCCGTAGAACAAGGTGCGGGTGATTCTGGGGCCGTGGAGATGAAAACAGATCCGCTTTATAGTTGCAAGTTCTGTTATCATTTCTATAGATCTAATGCGTAACCAACCATTTTCGACCTTTTCCGTGGTGATTTCTCGCTAGTGTTGCATTTACAAGCAAAATATCCACAACACATATAACCATATATGTTTATTGTGTGTGCATGTTAATACGCTGAACCTGTAGCAAAGCGCAGTAATAAATAAAAGGCAACAAACACCTCGAAAAACCACTCGTTTTCTAAGGCTTGAGTTCACCTTCAGCAGGAGAAACTAAATTTAGCCAAAATGTGTGAAGTACGGGATTTGGTATTTACTCCAAAGATGCCGATATCAATGGGCTCCTGAATGTAATTCCCCGTTTTTTAAATAACTTCCTCGTAAAAATTATATAACTTATGAAACACAGAAACTGCACAGTTTCTTTACCTTTTTTAGCGATCTAATTCCTAACCGGATGTCGCTCTAATTGCTTCACGTTCTTAACCAATGGTTACGCATTCTATCGTTCCGTAGGCGTGATTCTGGTACAGTATCAATTAACAAGGATAGGTACTTGACCCCTGCAACAGTGTCAACCCAAACAAGGGCATCAAGAGCAAATAACTCACAGTATCTGTAGTGATGCCCTGAAAAAACTCTTTCTTCCCTAGAACTATTCCTCAGTGGAATAGTCTTCCATCTTCTGCGATGAATGCCAATGCCAAGACCGCAGAGGAGTTCAAAGCCCACACAGTATAAGATTGAGACTCAGAGGTATGCATTTTAGGATACCTCTGTGTTTGGATTGTAAATAGTTTTAGGGACTCATCCAGAGATGATTTTTTTTTTTTTGCTAAATTCTAAATTTAGCCACCCACCCAACTGAGGTAATGGCCAAATATGACCGACTCAGTATGAGAAGATAGATAGATAGATAGGACCCAGATAAGACTGCTCCTGTAGGAGCAGTCTTATCTGGGCCCACACTGTTTGCCTGTATGCAAAAATATTTGTTTTAAAAGTTTGTAAGAAGACAGCAGACGACAAAAACAGACGACATTTTAAGATGCAATTTTCTCGGCAGCTTAAGGGTTAAAGAAGAATTTACATCTCAGGAAAATAAATGATAAGTGGATACCATATTTGTTGACAGATGAACTAAAGAGGACCTGTATAGCCCATGACAATAAAAAGCTTCAGAAAATGCAGTACGGTCAAGCAGGATGGCATACTTCAATATGCTTTTCTTTTATCTATCCATCTTCTAATACTAAGTCAGTCACATCTGACCATTACCTCAGTTACGGTAATTCCTGGGTAGAAACCAGCCATGGGGTTATAAAACTTTTCTCATACTCAACTCACTCGAGCATGAAATTTACCCTGCTCATAATTTTTAAAAAGCCAACAAATATTGGGCTTTTAAAATTTATGAGCAGGATAAATGACTTTCTGATCTGTGCAGGAAAAATTGCATGAAGAGAATTTAATAACCTCGCGGCCAGTACTAAGCAATGAGGATAAATGGGCCGCGCCAAGCGATTTTGGTACTTATCGCCTATGCGAGCAGCGAAGGTTCAGGCGAGCCTGCGCATCCGCAGTTAAAATGTGTCGTGACGGAATGCTCGAAGACCCAAATTCGTTTGGCGGGGCTCAAATTGTCTTGCTCAAGGGTCCAAAACACAAGATGCCTGGCATGGGACTGGCACCTGGATCCACTCGATCAGGAGTTAGTGTTTTACCAATGTGCTCACAATCTACATGTATGATCAATCTTTGCCAATCTATTATCACATGTTTGTTTGTTTGATTTGAGGTTTAACGTCAACACTGTAAAGGTCATTTCGGAGACGTTGCTTCCAATTTTGTGGGACTTTTACCCGACATTGAGATGAAATGACATCTCAAACCCTGCCGTCCAATGAAACCAATATTGTTTATTAGCATGGACGGTCCGCCTCGCACTGCGGTTCCTGGACAGGCTTAGATCCTCCAAGCGGTGTACCAGTACTAGTGTGCGGGCCAGATTCAGCTCTGCGTGGAAGCATCATGCAGCCCATATACCGTATTTCTTCAAGCCCCTATGGGCGGGGGCCACTATTATCACATGTAAAATGATGTTATATGAAGAGGTTAGGGTGTGTTATGCAATTACTTCATTTGGGTTCTGTAAAATTTTCTTAAAAATTTGGACAGGGTAGCAATGTTCTCCTAAAATTTTAACAAATTTGTTTCATGATCCTGCAAGGAGTCCAAAAGGTGCAGACGATATGACAAACAGTGTAGCCCCTGATCAGACTGCTCCTTCAGAAGCAGTCTGATCTGGGTCTGCACTGTTTGCTCAGGCTTACATGTATCTGTCCCAATACTTAGGATCTTTATGGTAAGTATATTTAAAAAAAAAAAAATCATATATTTTAGTCGTTCCTCTAACATACATTTTTGTTTTGTTTCCATAGCAACAACATGTTGTATCCTAAAGAAGACAAAGAAAGTAGAAATCTCTTATATGCTGTAAGTATAAATAGAAGATAGAGAATCTCACATAAGGCCATCCTTAACCCATTGTATACTAGTGGGCCCTTCCATTGCTATATGTTGGACAAGTCCATTCGTCCTATAAGGCAGGGCGGGTCTATTTTTTAATTTTTATTATTAGCTCACCGTCACGTAGTGACGAGGTGAGCTTTTGGGATCACTTTTTGTCCGTCGTCCGTCGTGCGTCCGTCCGTGCGTGCGTCCGTGCGTCCGTGCGTGCGTAAACAATTTCTTTAAACGACATCTCCTCCTAAACCACTGATCGGATTTTGACCAAACTTCACAGGAATGATCCTTAGGTGGTCCCCTTTCAAAGTTGTTCAAATGGTTCCGGTCCGTTGCACATCTAGGTCACAGGAGCCAAAAACAGATTTTTTTCACCAAAAACTTAACAAATCTTCTTCTCTGAAAGCACAAGGCCCAGGTCTTTGATATTTGGTATGAAGCTTCATCTAGTGGACCCCTACCAAGATTGTTCAAATTATAGTGCTGGGGCCAAAAATGCCCCCGTCCTGGGGCCCTTTGGTTTTACATAGGCTTATATAGGGAAAATCTTAAAAAATCTTCTTCTCTGAAACCACAAGGCCCAGGTCTTTGATATTTGGTATGAAGCTTCATCTAGTAGACCCCTACCAAGATTGTTCAAATTATAGTGCTGGGGCCAAAAATGCCCCCGCCCCGGGGCCCTTTGGTTTTACATAGGCTTATATAGGGAAAATCTTTAAAAATCTTCTTCTCTGAAACCACAAGGCCCAGGACTTTGATATTTGGTATGAAGCTTCATCTAGTGGACCCCTACCAAGATTGTTCAAATTTTAGTGCTGGGACAAAAAATGCCCCCGCCACGGGGCCCTTTGGTTTTACATAGACTTATATAGGGAAAATCTTTAAAAATCTTCTTCTCTGAAACCACAAGGCCCAGGTCTTTGATATTTGGTATGAAGCTTCATCTAGTGGACCCCTACCAAGATTGTTCAAATTATAGTGCTGGGGCCAAAAATGCCCCCGCCCTGGGGCCCTTTGGTTTTACATAGACTTATATAGGGAAAATCTTTAAAAATCTTCTTCTCTGAAACCACAAGGCCCAGGACTTTGATATTTGGTATGAAGCTTCATCTATTGGACCCCAACCAAAATTGTTCAAATTTTAGTGCTGGGACAAAAAATGCCCCCGCCCTGGGGCCCTTTGGTTTTACATTGGCTTATATAGGGAAAATCTTTAAAAATCTTCTTCTCCTTCTCTGAAACCACAAGGCCCATGTCTTTGATATTTGGTATGAAGCTTCATCTAGTGGACCCCTACCAAGAATGTTTAAATTATAGTGCTGGGGCCAAAAATGCCCCTTCCCCGGGGCCCTTTGGTTTGACATAGGCTTATATAGGGAAAATCTTTAAAAATCTTCTTCTCTGAAACCACAAGGCCCAGGACTTTGATATTTGGTATGAAGCTTCATCTTGTGGACCCCTACCAAGATTGTTCAAATTATAGTGCTGGGGCCAAAAATGCCCTCGCCCCGGGGCCCTTTGGTTTTACATAGGCTTATATAGGGAAAATCTTTAAAAATTTTCTTCTCTGAAACCACAAGGCCCAGGACTTTGATATTTGGTATGAAGCTTCATCTAGTGGACCCCTACCAAGATTGTTCAAATTTTAGTGCTGGGACAAAAAATGCCCCCGCCACGGGGCCCTTTGGTTTTACATTGGCTTATATAGGGAAAATCTTTAAAAATCTTCTTCTCTGAAACCACAAGGCTCAGGTCTTTGATATTTGGTATGAAGCTTCATCTAGTGGACCCTTACCAAGATTGTTCAAATGATAGTGCTGGGGCCAAAAATGCCCCCGCCCCGGGGCCCTTTGGTTTTACATAGGCTTATATAAGGAAAATCTTCTTCTCTGAAACCAGAAGGCCCAGGACTTTGATATTTGGTATGAAGCTTCATCTAGTGGACCATACCAAGATTGTTCAAATTATAGTGCTGGGACAAAAAATGCCCCCGCCACGGGGCCCTTTGGTTTTACATTGGCTTATATAGGGAAAATCTTAAAAAATCTTCTTCTCTGAAACCACAAGGCCCAGGTCTTTGATATTTGGTATGAAGATTCATCTAGTGGACCCCTACCAAGATTGTTCAAATTATAGTGCTTGGGCCAAAAATGCCCCCGCCCTGTGGCCCTTTGGTTTTACATAGGCTTATATAGGGAAAATCTTTAAAAATTTTCTTCTCTGAAACCACAAGGCCCAGGACTTTGATATTTGGTATGAAGCTTCATCTAGTGGACCCCTTCTAAGATTGTTCAAATTATAGTGCTGGGGCAAAAATGCCCCCGTCCAGGGGCCCTTTGGTTTTACATAGGCTTATATAGGCAAAATCTTTCAAAAATCTTCTTCTCTGAAACCGCTAGGCCCAGGTCTTTGATATTTGATGTGTAGCTTCATCTTGTGGACCTTTGCCAAGATTGTTCAAATTATAGCCTTTGTTGATGTTTGGTATGAAGCTTCACCTTTAAGACCTCCCTCAACATTATGCATATTAAAGCCCTGGGGCCAATAATGGCCCTCTCTGGGGCCCACTTGTTACACTATGGATCAGGTGAGCGATCCAGGGCCATCATGGCCCTCTTGTTCTATTTTTGACGAAAAATTCTGTTAGCAAATAGTGCAGGCCCTGATCAGACGCCACACTCTGCGGCGTCTGATCTGGGCCTGCACTGTTTGCCAACTACCTGTTTTGGGGGTTCCAGTTTAAAATGGGTTAAAATCTTCACTTTTTAGCTCACCAGAGCCAAAGGCTCCGGGGGAGCTTATAGGATAGGCAGTTGTCCGTCGTTGTCGTCGTCTGGCGTCGTCGTCTGGCGTTAACATTTTCAAACGATATCTCCTCTGAAGCCACTGGGCCGATTGAGTCCAAATTTCATCTGTAGCATCCTTGGGTTGTGGGATTGAAAGTTTGTGTTTTTTATGAAATTCGGCTTATTAGTTTGGTTGCTATGGCAACTTAGAGTTTCCATAGACTTATAATGGGGAAAATTGAAAAATGGCATTTACTGCTAAGCTGCTGCAGATATTTTGACAAAACTTTCATAGAAATATTCCTTAGGCAATCTACTATCTGCCATATGATTTTAGGCCTACTGCTCATTTGTATTGGTTGCCATGGAAACCAAAATGAAAAAAATAGAAAAAAAAATACTTAAAAAATCATCTCCTCAGAAACCGTATGCTCTATGAGGCTGAGAGTTTATGGAAATATTCACCATATTTGCCTTTACAGGTTTTGTGTTTTTTATGAAATTCGGCTCTTTAGTTTGGTTGCTATGGCAACTTAGATTTTCCATAGACTTATAATGGGGAAAATTGAAAAATGGCATTAACTACAAAGCCTTTGCAGATATTTTGACAAAACTTTCATAGAAATGTTCCTTTAGCAAACTTCTCTCAGCCATATGCTTTTACGTCAACCTGGGGGTCCAGTAGGTTGTGCCGGGGCCATGCGCCGCCCCCCAGTAATTCATAAAATGCCTTATATCTCAGAAACCTTACAGATCCCCCCCCCCCCCCCCTAAACCATATATATTCTTGTTTCTATTGATAAGGCGCATTCATTGACACCAACCTGGAGGTCCTCCGGGATGCGCCGAGGCCATGCCCCACCCCCTCCACTTCATAAAAGGCCCAATATCTCGGAAGCCATTCAGATCCCCACCCCTGAACCCTATATACTCTTGTTCCTTATGATAAGACCCATTCAGTGACATCAAACTGGGGGTCCCCCGGGATGCGCCGGGGCCATGTCCCGCCCCTCCATTTCATAAAAGGCCCAATATCGCGGAAACCTTACAGATCCCCACCCCTAAACCATATATATTCTTGCTCCTTATGATAAGACACATTCATTGACCCCAAATTGGGGGTCTTCCGGGGTGCGCCGGAGCCATGCCCCACCCCTTCACTTCACTAAAGGCCATATATCTCAGAAACTGTTCAGATCCCTACCCCTAAACCATATATGTTCTTGTTCATTATGATGAGACACATTCAGTGACACCAACCTGGGGGTCCCCAGGGATGTGCTGGGGCCATGCCCCACCCCCTCCATTTCATAATATCACAATATCTCGGAAACCTTACAGATCTCCACCCCTAAACCATATATATTCTTGTACCTTATGATAAGACATATTCATTGACACCAACCTGGGGGTCTCCCTGGGCCTTGCCCCACCCCTGCACTTCACAAAATGCCTTTTATCTCAGAAACTGTTCAGAGCCCCACCCCTAAACCATATATATTCATCTTCCTTATGATAAGGCATATTCATTAACACCAGCTTGTTAGTCCCCGGGGCATGCCCGGGCCTTGCTCCACCGCTTGACTTCATTAAAAGCCACATATCTCAGAAATAGTTCAGATCCCCACCCCTTAACCATATATATTCTTGTTCCTTATGATAAGACTCATTCAGTCACACCAACTTGGGGGTCTCTTTGTGCTGAGGCAATGTGCCCCGCCCTTCCACTTCATAAAAGGCCATATATTTCAGAAACCATTCAAATCCCCACCCCATATTCATATATGTTCTTGTTCCTTATTATTAGCACACCTACTGTAGGGGTGTCCGCAGGGGCCAGTCCTCTCCTTTCCTCTTCATGAAAGGATATCTTGGATACCGTTCAGATTCCCACCCCTAAACCATATATATACTTGGTCCTTATGATAAGACACATTTAGGGACAACAATCTTGGGCTTTCCTGGGAACGACAGGGCATGCTCCAACCCCTCCACTTATATCTCCAGCCATGCAGATCCCCACTGCTAAACCATATATATTCTTGTTCTTTGTGATAAGACACATTTAGTGACACCAACCAGGGCTCCATTGGGTCCATGCCCCACCCCCTCTACTTCATAAAAGGCCTAATGTTTCATATACTGAGTCCACATGGGTGCTCATTTGGATATGGGGTTCATTTGGCAGATTAAAATGATATCATGTTAAAATACATGGCTGCAATTGGGCAGTGCCCACCTGAGCTCTGGTGAGCATAGTGGCCCATGGGCCTCTTGTTTTCCTGTACTCCTACCCATCAATTTCACAAACAGTAGGTATCTTTTTTTAGCTCACCCAAGCTCATAGTGCTCATGGTGAGTTATTGTGATCAGGCAATGTCTGTCATCCGTAGTGAGGTGTCAACTATTTGCTTTAAATGACAACTATGCCTTTGGGCCACCTTCAGAGCTTCTGGAAATGCAAGATTTAGGGTACTTTATGCCAACTTGTTACAGTCGTACCGCTTGTACGCGTTAAATCACTTTCGGCGATTCTCCTGCACATATGTTTTACCAGGCAGCTTTTGTTTGAGATGGCAGGAGCAGTAAATTCAGTACCTTTTTAAGGCCGCTTACAAACGTGTCACAAATCTAGGGCTGGCTAATCCGGGCTGAAAAGATAATTGATTATCGGTCCTGCCATTGTGATATATAATTGATTAGTAATCACTGAAGATTTGGTCACAATTTCACTTGTCTGGCTTTCTGTCTGAGCATGACTCTTACCGTATGTTTTACTTTGCCATATATATATGAGCAGACAGGCCTGAGCAAACAGTGTAGACCCAGATGAGACGCTGCAGAATGCGGCGTCTCATCAGAATCTGCACTGTTTGCCACTCATCCAGCTATTTTAGACACAGCTTTGGGTAGTAAATTGTACTTACATGTATCAGTATCAAATAAACGATTACAAGTAAACCAGAAATGATAATCCTTTTTGGGCAATTTATCGATCGTTTAATCGATTATCCGATTAATCGTGCCAGCCTTACACAAATCAGTAGCCGATTTCTGATATTGGCACATAATTTTGCAATTCACCAGCCAATCTGAGCGATTATGTTGGAAAGTTGCACATGTTATTAATGATTGCAGCTTTGTAAACATGCTGTGTAATTTTTCGCAGTCTAGCATATTATTAGCTACAAAAAGCTCAAGTTGAGCTATTCTGATCGCTTTTTGTCCATCTTCCATCTGTCCAACCATCTGTTCAACAGTTTCTTGAAATGAAATCTCCTAAGAAACCACAGTGCCAATTTTAAAATAATTTTGCAGGAATATTCCGTTGAGGGACCTTCTACCAAAATTGCTTCATAGAGCTGGGTATCGCCAGAAAAAATGTATCACAATTGCGATACCAGACAGGCGATACGATACAGTATCTCGATACTTGCTTTGTACAGATTTGCTATGTTTTATAAGGTAAATTTGGACTTTTGTTGAAGAGTAGAAAACACTTTCATTAAGCATGTGCTTATATTTATATGCAATAAAATAAAATAGTGACTTGACAAAAACAAAATGTTTCCATACAAGTGATTTAAATGCCAATCCGGCACATTCAATGTCTGGTTCAGCGTCCATTGTTTATATGTTAGTAGTGACCGCTTGTATCAACAATAAAACAGTAATTATGATGACTTTGCAGGTCCATCTAATCGCACAGAGCCATCATCCAAGACACACACCATCAACCAAACAAACATATTTCGTAAGCAACAGTTTTGAATAAATCTGAATGGCATAACTCAAAATACCAACAAAACTTATGTAGCACATGGGTCCATACTAGAGTCACTTGACTAGACACCTGTTGGTTCCAGTAATTACTGTATACTGTATCCCGGTAGATACATCAACTGTTTTTATTGGATACAGTGCCTTTTGCATACAGATTTTTTATCGGCATTAGAACCTCAGAAAAATATGCGTTTCTTCTGTTTCAGAAGTTTGTTGATATAATGCAAAAGTATCATCAAGTATCGATACATGGAATTAGTATCGCGATACAGTATCGCCAGCAAAAATATCACGATATATCGTTGATATCGCCCCAGCTCTATTGCATAAATGGTTTTTCTCCGATGAACAAAATGGTGCCAGAGCTAAAATTAGAAAAACCTTTAAACAGCATCTCGTAGGCTAATGGTCCAATTTCAAAATAATTTCACAGGAGTGTTCCTTTGGTGACTCTGTACCAAAATTTACAAAATGGTTCTGCTCCCCTGAACAAAATGGCTGCCAAAGCTAAAAATAGAAATACCTGTAAACAACATCTCCTCCTAGGCTAATGGTCCGATTTCAAAATAATTTCACAGGAATGTTCCTTTGGTGACCCTTTACCAAAATTGCTAAAATTATTCCACTCTGCAGAACAAAATGGCTACCAGAGCTAAAAATAGAACAACCTTTAAACGATATCTCCTCCTAAGCTAATGGTCAGATTTTAAAATAATTTCACAGGAATACTCTGTGCATGACCCTGTACCAAAACTGCTAAAATGGTTCTGCTCTGCTGAACAAAATGGCCACTAGAGCTAAAAATAGAAAACAAACGCCTTTAAATGACATCTCCAAGGCTAATGGTCCAATTTCAAAACAATTTCACAGAAATGATCCTTTGGTGACCCTCCACCAAAATTATTTGATGGTTCCACTTCGTTGAACAAAAGGGCCACCAGAGTGAAAAACAGAAAAACCTTTAAAGGACATCTTCTACTTTAATAATCCAATCTCAAATGATTTCACAGAAACTATAAAACCTCTTAATGACATATCCTCCCAGGCCAGTGGCAGAATTTCAAACTGTTTCTCATACTTTTGTACCAAAATTGATTAAACAGTTTAGCTCAGCTAAGGTCTGTTCCATTGAAGCAGCCCATCCTTGCCATGTTCATAAATTTAAAATGCCTGTTTGTTGACATTTTAAAATTTATGAGCAGGACAATTTCATTCTCAGTTGAGTTAAGCATGAAAAAAGTTTTATAACTTTGGACTCAGGACTCCCAACTTGATCTGGGCCTGCACTGTTTGCAAAGGTACCCCTTTAGGGGTTTCCTGCATGCAATGGGTCTTTTGTCATATGACCATGTTTCCTTTGTCTATAAAGCATTGGCAGAACCTTTCAGGGCAATGGAAACACCTGGCAGATTTGTCTGCCATTTCAAAGGGAGACAACTTCCTGTTCTCTTTTCTATAAGCCCTGTCCCACTGAAAAATGGGTCTACTCTTAAAGGAAAGAATTTGATCCTCTTTCCTTTAAGAGTTGACCCTATTGACATGGGAGACAAAAATACTTTTGGTGGTGTTGCCTCCCCTGAAGGTGTTCCCATTCCCCTTAACATTTACTGATCTCAGATCATCATGGACCATTTGCAATATTGCTATATGGTATTAATAGGGCTGGCTAATCAGAGCTGAAAAAATCATTCATTATCAGTGTTGCCATTGTAATTGTAATTGACTGGTAATCACTGAAGATTTGGTGAAAACTTTACCTTTCTGGCTTTCTGTCTGAGCCTGATTCTTACAACATGCTATGCTTTACTGTATGTTCTTGGTTTGACAGATCTGAGAAAACAGTGTAGACTCAGATGAGATGCCACAGCTGAAAGTGAACCTGTCTCACTTCTTATGGATCAGAGTTGGCAGTAATGTCTGAAAAGTGACCATATACAGGATTAATTTTTCTGTTTTCAGTGTAGAAATTGTGACTACCAACAGATCGCAGACAACCCTTGCATCTATGTAAACAAAATTACACATGAAGTAGAGTAAGTATTTAAGGGGAATGAAAACACCTTCAGGGGAGGCAACTCCTGCAAAAATATTTTTGTCTCCCATATTGACGGTCAACTCTTAAAGGAAAGAATTTGCTCCTTAGGAGCAAATTCTTTCCTTTGAGAGTTGACCCCTTTTTCAGTGGGACAGAGTTTATAGAAAGCGAACTGGAAGCCCTGATGGTTGTCTCCCTTTGAAAAATGGCAGAAAAATCTGCCAGGTGTTCCCATGCCCCTTAACATGTATTCCAAGCTCATTTTGAGACACATTTTGCTAACATGTTGTGGATACTTGTGAGAACCACATCACAGACTTACATGTACTTTGACAGATTTGATTGGTACCCAGCATTGCATGTCTGTTTTGCAGATAAAAAGGAAAAATACATAAATGTGAATCTACAGCAGTTCACAGCACTTTTTCTACAGTGAAGTATAGAGTAATGAAGGTAATTTAAGGATTATTTTTTTCTTATTTCTTTATAAAATGTTTAATGTGGGAACTTTAGAATCTCCTCATCAAGGCAATTTTATCAAGTTCCCACATCATACGTTTCTTGCAAGAAATAAGAATATAAGAATCTGATATGGGGTTTTGTTGTAGATGGGCGTTTCCAACCTGAGGGATGACCGTGCTGAGCAGAACCGAGGCTACGCCGAGGCACGGTCATCCCGAGGGTTGGAAACGCCCATCTACAACAGAACCCCATATTGGATTCTTTTCATTTTGTAGCAAATAGCAGAGCTACAGACAGTATTTGTTTTTTTCTTTTTAAGATTTCATACAAAAGTCCTGTATTCAGTGTCCTTTAACAATAAGTCAAATAATTATCACTCTTATTGATTTTTATGTCCCCGGTGGCGATAGCGGGGACATATTGTTTTTGCCCTGTCTGTTTGTTTGTTGGTTTGTACGTGGACAATTTTAATATCAAATATAACTACCCATCACTACAATTATAGCCTTTTCACCAGACGCAGGTCTGGGACAGTCTGACACAAAAAAAATCTAGCCAGAAATGCCACCGGCATGTCCCTTTTCCCGTGACCTCCCCAGCGTCGAGTCCTGATTGGTCGCTGATGTCACATGACCTATCAGACCAATAGGCAGACGATACAGGTCACGTGACCGCGATTTTCGCGCCGAGAAGGTCATTATTTTTTCAGACTTGCTTGGGATAGGATGGTCAAACTACATTCCATGGAAGAATGAATAAACGGATAAGTGTTTTATTCTTTTTTGATTTTGCACTTACCTTGAGTTTCAACAACGTACTTAGGCTTTTTAAGCTTACTGTTTATTCCGAAATTCTTAGAGACTTTATTTCGTGTGTTTCTGCCGACATTACATGTGTAGTGGTTGTCCGCCATTTTGAAATTTCACTTGGAAGTTTTGTTTATCATGTGATCAACCGTTTTTGGTTTTTGATAAGCACCACACTTCTTTTCATGTTATTTGCCAGGGTATACGCTCGTATTATTCCTGGTAATGTTTTAATAGAAGTCGGCGTTGTGGAAACTTAAATTGCCAGAAAAGAGGACGTTTTTTGTACGTGTTCCTTCCACTTCCGGTATCGGAAGACGTTGTATCGCTGAATAAAAATTCTCAGCATTAATTTAGTTTTGAACATGTGCAAGACCCGTCTTTGTTTAGCACTTATAAATCCCACGATGCAGATGGATAATATTCAGGTCCCTTTGTGGCCTTTCTATAGTATCTTCTAAACAGAATCCATCCAATTCGTGTGGGTCACCATTGCCGAATCAAGATGAGCCAGTCTATGTCCCCTCCTCCCATTTGGGCCTGGGTTGACTAGGATAGGTTCGTCGACCGCCCCGTAGAGACCCTGCTCATAATTGCGGGGACTCCGGGGTGCGGGGAACCTATGCCCAAAAATTTTTTCCGAATCCTTGTTACATACGAATTTTGGTACGGTTCCGATCCCGGTTTTTATCGGGTAACCTTTCCGGACCTTCGGTACTTAGTTTACCTTGGTCATATGCTTCTTTCCTCTTCTTTGATTTTTTGTTATCATAATCATTAAATTGGATTGTTTTCCCTTGTAAAACATACAGATTTGGGCATCGTTTATTGGAATACCGTAACTATTGCAAGTGAATCCGGGACGTTTCGGTACTGAGTCGTTTCGGCCTGGGTCGTTTTCGACCCGAATTTGCACCTGGATCGATTCGGCCTATTTCGGTGGGTCGTTTCGGCCTTGGGCCGATTCGGCCTTGATCGTTTTAGGCACTGCTCCTTGAATGCTCAATTTTGATTCGGCAATTTCGCATGTTCAGTGCACTATATACAATAAAGGGCCTAACACTGGGGAAGTTTAATTGAGCCTCAAGTGTTTTGCCCCTAGAGCTGAATCTGGGCCTAGTGATTTATCCTCTGGGGATATATCAATACTCAGAGGTTGGTCCTTTTTCGTCCTTACTATTTAGGGATTATGAGAAGGACATATTTAGAGCCTCATCACCTATTGATTCTAAAACTATAAGCGGACCATGTCTTCCCAACGTTTTCAGAATCAAGCTTCAAGACCGGGGGCACTCGTGCGAAAAGAACTTGGAACATTGGTTCTAACAACAAAAAACATCAATTTTTTGTTCTTATGAAATTCTTAAATTCGACCCAGATTCAGTCTCTGTATATATGACGTCAGGGAAATTGGCATTACTTCCTGTTTCGACGCTCTAACATTGGAGCTTCTTACCAGGACTATTATTAAGTGGGTTCTCATTATGACTGGTATTCTAGTTCTACCCACTTTGCCTTCAAACAAGAGCATTCCGACCATATAGCTGCTATTCTAATGCTTTTGTTTATTTCCCGGTCATTTTTTTACATGCCATGGCTGTCTACCACCATGTTGCATGTTTGGCGCAACTCTGCTCTTGATAACTGGTTCAGTTTTTACTGAGCATAGTAAATGAAAACTTAGAGCCTCAGCGCCTCTTGATTCTAAAACTATAAGCGGACCATGTCTTCCCAACGTTTTCAGAATCAAGCTTCAAGACCGTGGGCACTCGTCTTTTTTGAAGTCTTCGGAGAGCGTATCAAGTACAGGTACCGCAACCAAGAGACGCTCTTCGACTACTTCCGATGACTTTTTAGTGCTTATCACCCTCGACTAGAAGATCTCAATCAGTCCCCATCTACTAGTAGATCATTCTCAGATCAGGGTACACGGTCCTTTCGTTCCAGAGGTCGGACTGGAACGAAATCTCCCAATAGAGGAAGACACAAGTCTAACAAATGACTTTCTTCCTTCCCCTCCTCTTCATTTTCTTCCAGTAGGAGCCGAGCTATTTCAGTTCTATCAAGCCTTGGCTTCTTTTATCAAATATATTTTGAGTTTTATGAGTTTGGAGAAAGGGTTACTGGATTGAGTTCGTTAGGAATCCTTTCTCTTTCTCACATGCAAATACTATTTCTGGTAAATAGTATCAAGAAAAGAAATCTTTTTATTGGAAGAGGAAGGGTTCTTCTCCAAAAGAAAGCCGTGTAAGTAGAAAAACTTCTCCTTTCCCCAGGCTTCTACAGGCGGATCTTTCTGGTCGAGAAGAAAATGGGAAAATCGACTCATCATCGACTTCTCACACTTAACACAGATGATGCAAGTCGATCATTTCAAAATGGAAACTTCGTCCTCGATTAGTCAGGTCAATTCTCCCAAAGTCGGGGACGATTTCCGTAGTTTTAAAGGACGCTTACCTTCACATCTCCATCCATAGGTCATTACGCAAATACCTTCGTTTCACCTTGGATGGAATTTTGTGTATCATTCCGTTGCCTTTCCTTTGTTGGATTTGTCAACGGATCAATGAAAAGAAAAGAAGAAAATGGGAAAAAATCGACTCATCATCGACTTCTCACACTTAACAAGATGATGCGAGTCGATCATCTCAAATGGAAACTTCGTCCTCGATTAGTCAGGTCAAATTTCCCAAATTCGGGGACGATTTCCGTAGTTTTAAAGGTCGCTAACCTTCACATCTCCATCCATAGGTCATTATGCAAATACCTTCGTTTCACCTTGGATGGAATTTTTGTGTATCAGTCCGTTGCCTTTCCTTTGTTGGATTTGTCAACGGATCAATGTTTTCCCTGTTCACCAACTTAATAGAAATTAATTAAGCAGCTCTCATCATAGAATTAGGCCCCAATCTTGTGTAGTGTTCAGATGATGGGTTTTGTCATCATTTTTACAGATACTGTTTATCATACCTTGTCTTAACGTGTACAGGTTATTGTGAATTTAGATTTCATACACTTTATCGAGAAGTTGAAATTGATTCTCCCTCAGAGATACTTCTCCAATTTTTTTTCATGCCCCGAAAAACTTTCGATTTATGTCAGGGGTTTGTTTCCCCTTTTTTTTAGAAACTTAGTAATTGGATCCAGTTTCCCTGGACAATCTCATCTTAGACCTTTCCAGTTTTTTTTGCTAACATTATCACTGGAAATACCATACGGTCCATAGGAGCAATAAATTCCATTATCAAGATTGCTCTCTACGATTTATGAATCCCTCAGTATCAAATGGGGTCTCCTCTTTTAGAGACTATTCCCTATTTGTTTTTGTTTTTTTCGCATGCCAGCCTTTCAGGTTGGTTTCCCACTTTGAACCTCAGGGATTAGTTGTTCAGGGAACGTGGGGCCTATATTAGGCGGGGCTATATATATGTATATATATATATATATATATGTGTGTGTATGCGTATATGTGTGTATATATGTATATGTGTATAAACATTCTGAAACTTCAGACAAATTTCCTTGGTTTATCAGTTCTTCATAGCTCCAAACTGAGGAACAGCTTCATTATTGTTACTCCAGACAAATGAATAGTGTAGTTTTTTCTACTTATCAGGGAGTGACTCATTACTCTTCCCTGTTGGCTTTTACATGGAAGATTATAACTTGGTGTCTTCAGGAAGGTATGTCTATCCTTGTCGGACACCTCCAGGGCAGATTACGTCATTGGGATCGCCCCTATAGACCAGTTCACCATCCGTTCTCTACAGGGCGTTTTCTCAAATGGAGAGAACCTTTATTGGGCCTTTTTTAATCAAATGTCCAAACAACTCGGTTCTCCAATCAACTTTCATTATGTTTCAAGTTTCAGATCACCTGGAACGTGCAGTTGATTTAAAATCTCTAGATTGGGGGAATCTTTTACATATGCGTTTACACCATTCAACTGAATTCCTCTAGTTCTAGGAAAAAATTCAAGCGTCCAAAAGCCGAGCCATTCTGATTACGCCTCCTATGGCCTCAGAGATCTTGGTTTTTTAGTCATTCTGAGCCTAGTCTCAAGACTTGCAACCCGTCTTCTAGTAGTTCCAGATCAAATATCTTAAAGGTGTGGGTCAGGCATTCCATTTCAATCCAGAAATGCTTTACTTACACATCCAGATGTTGTCAGGAATCAAACCAGAGGTAGACACTTTTCTGGTTTCTCTGCCGAGTGTATCTTCAAATATAGAAAGATCTCCACTCTCAAGTTTTACTCTGGAAGATGGAAGATATTTTCTAGTTGGTGTAGAAAAAGGGAAATAAATCCAGACAATTCCCCTAGGGAGGTTTTTTACTGGATTTCTTTTTCTGTCTGTTCTCTACCCTTCAATTTCTATTTCATCTAAGAGAAGGGTACAGATCAGTAATCTCGAACATGTTAAAGGTTTAGTCGGCTTCACACTTTTTCATTAAACCCTACCATCACCAGATTATTAAAGGGGTTTTTCACTATGCCGACAGGTTTCCAGGACTTTGAATCCAAATGGAATCTTGCATGAGTGTTGTGGTCTTTTCTAAACCACCTTACGATCCGGTGAATTCAGCTTCTTTTGTTCATTTGATAATCAAGCTGTATTTCATTTGACATTTGCTTCAGTTACTAGAAGTTATAGTCATGCTTTGCCAATTGCAGAGGGTTGTTTTCAGGTATGAGAAGAACAATGACTTCTTTTTCTCTTCTCATTCAACCTTTTTTTTTTGTTTCAGGCTATAAATCACCTTGTCTGAAACTATTATTTATCCTGTCATTTCCAGGATTCGTGGATCGTAGGCTAATGTGAATTTTTTGTATACATTAGAACGTTTAAAACGTTTCAAGATTATCATGAGAATTTTTTCTTTCCAATCAAGGGGTTTTGGATATATTTCTAACCATCCTTGATTGCAAAGTGGATTTGTAAAGTGATAAAGCTTCTACCAGTATATGCTAATTTCACTTCTGCCCTATTATCATTCAGAATACAGTATGAGGTTAGAACCTTCTACATTTTGGGCATATTGGAACTCCATTTTTTCTTCAGAATGTTTTTTCTTACTGCGTAATGGATGTTCCAACGCTACTTTTCATCCCTTCACCTAAGGAGCTTGGTTCCCATTCGTAGTGGTACTCATTCCTTGGGTCGTTTAGTAGCTTCTCAATCTATTATGAGCAGCACTTATTTTGGGATTTTATTTTCCTTGGTTGTTTGTTAGCCTGTTTGAATAGGTATGAACCTTCTATTTTGACTCCGGTTCCTGTCCATTTATCTTCTCCACTTGTGAATTTTGGATTTGGATCCCTTGCAGTCATGGTGGATACTCCCTTACGTTACCATCATTGGATGGTTTTAAAAGGGGTATAAACAACCAAGGTTGGAGGAGTTAGGTATGTGTAACTTTATTTTTCATCCAACCCTCCACTTGCTTTGAATTCAGGCTATAATTGTAGTGATGGGTAGTTATATTTGATATTAAAATGATATTTTTAATGTAAAATTAATTTTAATTAATAATATACCTACCCATCACTACAATGGTATGTCCCGCCTCCCAGCCCCGCCTGAAATATTTGTTTTCCTGAAAGAAATAATGACCTTCTCGGCGCGAAAATCGCGGTCACGTGACCTGTATCGTCTGCCTATTGGACTGATAGGTCATGTGACATCAGCGACCAATCAGGACTCGACGCTGGGGAGGTCACGGGAAAAGGGACATGCCGGTGGCATTTCTGGCTAGATTTTTTTTGTGTCAGACTGTCCCAGACCTGCGTCTGGTGAAAAGGCTATAATTGTAGTGATGGGTAGGTATATTATTAATTAAAATTAATTTTACATTAAAAATATCATTTTAATGGTGGCCATAACTTTTGAACCGTTTGAGATAGAGCTTTAATATTTGGCCTGAAGGTTCCTTGTGACAAGACCTTCACATTCATGCAAAAAAATTTGACCTGTGACCTTGACCTTTTACCTACTTAAAAGAAAAAAATAACATTGGTCATAACTTTTGAGCCACTTGAGATACAGCCTTCATATTAAGCATGCATGCTCCTTGTGACAAAAGCTTTACATTCATGCAAACAAATTTGACCTGTGACCTTGACCTTGACCTTTGACCTTCTTAAAATAAAAAAACAACATTTTGGTCATAACTTTTGAACCATTTGAGATAGAGCCTTCATATTTTGCATGTAGGTTCCTTGTGGCAAGAGCTTTACATTCACACAAAAAATTTTGACCTGTGACCTTGACCTTTGACCTACATAAAAGAAAAAGTTAACATTGGTCATAACTTTTGATCCGTTTGAGATACAGCCTTCATATTTAGCATGTATGTTCCTTGTGACAAAAGCTATACATTGATGCAAAAAATTTTGACCTGTGACCTTGACGTTTGACCTACTTAAAATAAAAAAATAACATTTTGGTCATAACTTTTGAACGGTTTGAGATAGAGCCTTCATATTTGCCATGTAGGTTCCTTGTGACAAGAGCTTTACATTCACACTAAAAATTTTGACCTGTGACCTTGACCTTTGACCTACATAAAAGAAAAAGTTAACATTGGTCATAACTTTTGAACCGTTTGAGATACAGCCTTTGTATTTAGCATGTAGGTTCCTTGTTACAAACGCTTTTCATTCATGCAAAAATTTTGACCTGTGACCTTGACCTACTTAAAAAAATACACATTTTTGGTCATAACTTTCGAATCCTTTGGGATAGAGCTTTCATATTTGGCATGTAGGTTCCCTGTGATTAGGGCTTTTCATTTATGCAAAATGTTTGGACCATGACCTTGACCTTTGACCTACTTAAAACAAAAAATAAAATTGTTCATAACTTTTGAACCTTTTAAGATAGAGCTTTAATATTTGGCATGTAGGTTCCTAGTGACAAGAGCTTTACATGCATGCAAATTTTTTACCTGTGACCTTGACCTACTTTAAAGAAAAAAATATTATTGTTCATAACTTTTGAACCGTTTAAGATAGAGCTTTCATATTTGGTATGTAAGTTTCTTGTGTCAAGGGCTTCCCACACAAACAAAAATCTTGAACTGTGAGCAACTTTGAATAAAAAGTTACCATGCCCGGGGACGTTCGTGTTTCACAAACACATTTTGTTTTATTTCGTTTTTTTTTTGCCGGTTAGTTTTGACAGCTCGCACATGTATATTGTTTACTAAATAAAAGTAGTGCAGAAGTGGTTCCGGCAGTTGAATAGAATTGAAGCGCAATTATGTGAGTTGCCTGGGTCGGAACACCCGTGTCAGAATATAAATTTCTATCCCAGGGTAAAATCACGGATTTCCTTGTCTGGTGTGCAAGAAGACTTGTTCTGACAAAAGAATGTGCACTGTCTGGTAAACTGTTTAGATATCAAACCTGCTCGGTGAAAACAGTGATTAGATTTGGCCTGAATATGACCCTTAACAGTGTTGAGTTGGACATTAAATTAAACTCCAGTCCAACCAACCAAAATGTTTAGATCTTGATGAAGCATGTTACATAGCAATAGATAGATTCATATTTAGTGTTAATTGAAGGATATTTTTTGTCAATTCTCCATAAAAACTTACGTTATGGGTATTCTTTAGAACCGCCTCGGTGAGGCGGTTCTAATGAATACCCTAAACATAGGCAGTTCTAATAATTACCCACAACATTGGTTCATATGCAGAAATAAGAAAAACTTTCCTTCGGTTTTCACAAAATACCCACCTTACCTGATGCTATTATGTTACTGCTAGTAAAAACAGAAATAGGTAGGTGGTACTATACAATGATACTCTGCATCACTACAGTAATGTACAGGATTATGTTGCCAGGCTCAAATATTCAGAGCATTACAGTCGAACTTCAATGGCTCGAACACCTTTGGGACCTCGAAAATCTGTTCGAGACAGGGGTAGTTCGAGCCACTGAGGTTGCTGTCAGGATGCATAACGAGATACTTTTTGACATCTTTTCGGTGTTCTATAATGAATATGTATGCTGTGTGTACTCATTAGAATCGCCTCATCGAGGCGATTCTAATGAGTACACACAGCATACATTTGCAAGATAAAAGACTAAAATCTTCTGAATTATCCCCCATTATTTCTTATGTAGAGGATTTTGCTAGGGACTCAAGTATGTGTTCGACTCATCCATGGTAAACGAGCCATCGGTGTTCGAGCCATCAAAGTTCTACTGTATGTAGGTCATACTATACAATGATTCTGTGCATCACTACAGTGATGTACAGAATTATGTTGCCAGGCTCAAATACTTGTATTCAGAGCATTATTAGCTTAATGATGGATCCACTAAGTGATGTAGGAAGAGTAATATCTAATATTCTGCCATTTTTGCTGAAATTGTTTTTGAGCAAAAACATAAGTGTACTACATTTGGAGTAATGATTGATATTGTGTGTTACTGCTAGTAAAAAAAAGAAATAAGTAGATTTTACTACCGTAATGAGTATTGAGACAGACAGGTCGTAAGCAAACTGTGCAGACCCAGATCAGACTGCTGCTGAAGGAAGGTCTACATCAGCCCCATCACAAAAAAAGTGGTCTTCACTAGTGTGTCCAGGTAAGGTTGAGTAACGATAAACCACTTAGAAGGTCTAAGCCTGCCCAGGAAAAGTGGTATGAGTTTGTCCATCCCTATAACCCTCGCAGTTTCTTTAGGCGGAAGGGCTTGAGATGTCCTTTCATCTCAATGTCCAGTAAAAGCGCTACAAAATCAGAAGCAATGCCTCCAAAATGGCCTAAATAGTGTAACCGCAATACAAACAAATAAATTGAGCCGGCGCATGACAAAATCTACAGTAAGACCTTTGCAACCAGCTAAGACTCAGATCAGCCTGCTTTTCCATGTAGTCTGATCAGAGTCTTTGCCTTTCTTATGAGCCTTCTATAGCTCGTTGGCTATTCATAGGGCAACAAGAGAATGCTCTGACAAGGCTGACGTGACGGGCTGGCTGAACTGAGTCTTCGACCATTGCACGGGTCTTATTGTAGGTTTTTTCATGCTCCGGCTCAATTTTCACCCATAGAATTAAGCATTTGCTTGGATGAACTGGAAACATTGGCTTCTTCAGGAAACATTGGCGCCTTCTGACATAATGCTTCAGATCTGTAGTAAAGAATATATTCTATATTTTACAGTGAGTTGACACAAATCATCGGTGATGTAATAGCTGATCCTACACTTCCTCGTACAGAAGATCATCCGTGTCCAAGATGCCAACACAAAGAAGCTGTTTTCTTCCAGTCTCATAGTACCAAAGCTGAGGTAAATCACAGCAGGAACTCCATTTTGAATCAACGTTGAAACAATGTTGAAAACATAAGTTGAAACAAACAATGTTGAAAACATTGTTTCAACATTGATTCAACATTGTGTCAAGGTTATGTGCCGGCAGGTCATTGCTGTAATTATGACTGGGACATTAAACTTCAAATCAAACAAACAACACTATATAGGTCATTTTGGAGACGTTGCTTTCAAATTTTGTGGGACTTTTACCCAACATTGAGATGAAATGACATCTCAAGCCCTAATGTCTAGTGACCGTTTATAGACCAGACCAACTTTTCAGGTCAATAATTTACAAGTGTAAACAATAACATGCAACCTTTTATACATGAGAAAACAACAAAACTGCAATTTCAAGATTTTGAGAAATTTCAGCTAAATATTTACCTTCTCGGTCTTTCTTGGTTTGAATGGCCCATTGGAATAACTGCGCACTGCTACTGCAGTTGCGTCTCAACCTCGAAAATAATTTCTTAAGCTAAAATAAATTATGTATTTGCAGATTTTCATACAGAATGTAAAGCGCTGAAAAACTTTTATTCGAGCGTCCATGTTGTTTCCTACATCTTTGTGGTGCGATGACGTCAGAAACTTTGCACTCGTTGACGTCATGTTATACTGTGTGTGGGCACCATGGCACTGAATATCGTTTAACATGCCACACTGTCTGCTGTCTTTTTTGCTTAAATTTGCTTATTTATTGCAAAACCCCTTGATTGTTTTGCATTGCGGTATAAACTAAATACATGATTAGTGTCTTTAATAATAAAAGCTAAAGCTCGCCCCTATAAAATTGTCTAAGGCTCACCGATTATATTTTATTATCAAAGACACTAACCATGTATTTACTATATTATATGATAAAGGGGTTTTAAAAAGGGAGAAGTAAATGTATTCTTTTCATGGTAGTTATAAGTTACCATTTGAGGTGACCTGCAGATCGTCATAGCTCCAGATGAGGTATGAGTGTTTAGGACAATTTGGGGATGACAGACCTCTGTGGCCTAGTGTTTGAGAGTGGGTTCCAGCCCCAGTTGGGTCACGTGAGACACCAGGTTCTGGAATGGATGGTTAGGTTGTTTTTCTCTGGGTACTCTAGTTTTTGCCAAACCTCTGATTAGCGATCAGCAAGATAAACAATCAGCACGATAAACAATCAGCTTGATACAAGGCAAATAATCTTAAAAATGGTCATAATCACCCCAATTACCGAACTCCTCAAAAATTGAGGTTTAATTTTGTCTTGTTTCTTGTTAAAACATACATTGTGGGTACTTGTTAGAATCATCTCAGTGACGCTGTACAAATAAGTACTCATAACATATGTTTCTGCCAAGAAAACTGGTGATTTGAACAAGTACACATTACCATAATGTTCTTAAGTATTGGGGACAGTCAGGCCTAAGCAAACAGTGCAGATCTAGATCAGTCTGATCAGGATCTACCCTGTTTGCCATTCCGTCTGCACCTTTTCGACTTCTTGCTGGATCATAAACTAATTTTTTTTTCAAATTTTAGGAGAATTACAAAAAGTCCTCCGGGTGTTTGAATCTTTTGGATTTTTATTGAATTAACCCTTGTTCTGCTGAGCCCGGATATGCCTTTTCTTTGAAACAATGTAGATCCAGATCAGATGGCTTCTGAAGAAGCCATCTGATCAGGATCTACATTGTTTGTCATTCAGATTGTGAATTTGTTGTAATAATTTGCTATAGGTAATCTGATTCGTTGATAATCGGTAGTGGGTGTGGCATATATGAATATTCAGCAGGACAAGTGTTAATAATTATGATTCTAACAAGAAATAGGGAAATTATTCACACTCCTCCTTTGCAAAAATTCATACACACAAAATCATGCTAAACATTTTTGTAAAAAATTTTAAATAACAATGGATATTATTTGTTCTTTTTTCAGGAGGGTATGAGATTGTATTATGTGTGTACAAATCCTTCCTGTATACACAGATGGACAGAATGAATACACCTTGAGCCATGGTTTCAGTGGAAAATTTGTTGCTATGGTTTCAGTGGAAAACTTTTTGTCATGGTTTCAGTGGAAAACTTGTTGCCATTGTTTTAGTGGAAAACTTGTTACCATGGTTTCAATGGAAAACTTGATAGTTGTGGTATTAGATAAGTCAGTCATGTTACAGATTTCTGTGAGGACACTGACAGTTCTAACATTTGTTACAACTCCAGTTTTAGCTGAAAAGGGATATGGTTTATATTTTTAGCTCACCTGAGCCGAAGGCTCATGTGAGGTATTAGTATACCACGAGCCGGCGTCCGTCGTCCGTCGTCGTCGTCCGTCGTCGTCCGTCGTCCACACTTTCAAAGAAGTATATCTCCGGAACCAGTGGGCCAATCTTGATCAAATTTCATGTGAAGCATTATCAGGTAGGGGGAAAGGCTGCATACTGTTTTCGGGCAGATCGGATTGGAACTCTGGTTGCCATGGCAACAAATAGCTCCCATAGACTTAACATAGGAAAAAGCTTGTCATCACTCTAGCTCCGTCAATTTTTTTCTGATCGACTTCATTCTTGCAGATAACGAGGACAGGCATGAAATCTCGATCAAGTTCGATTTCGGACTGAATCGGATTATTCACTCAGGAGTTACGTGCCCTTGAGCGTTCTTAACATAGGAAAAAGCTTGTCATCACTCTAGCTCCGTCAATTTTTTTCTGATCGACTTCATTCTTGCCGATAACGAGGACAGGCATGAAATCTCGATCAAGTTCGATTTTGGGCTGAATCGGATTATTCACTCAGGAGTTACGTGCCCTTGAGCGTTGAAAAAATTGCCTATTGACTTAACATGGGGAGAATGTTGTCATCACCGTAGCTGCTTCAATTATTTTCAGATTGGCTTTATTCTTGCAGATAACCAGCACAGCCATGAAATCTCGGTCAAGTTCGATAACTGGCAGAATCGGATCATTCACTTAGGAGTTACCTGCCCTTGTGTGTTTTTGCATTAGGGTTAATGGGAATTTCAAAAATGTATATCTTAAAGACTACTTGGCCAACTTTGATCAAATTTCATGTGTCGCATTATTGGGCAAGTGGAAAGGCTTCATTAGGTTTTCAGGCAGATCTGAGTGGAACTCTGGTTGCCATGGCAACATCTAGCTCCCATAGACTTCACATAGGAAAAAGCTTGTCATCACTCTAGCTCCGTCAATTTTTTTCTGATCGACTTCATTCTTGCAGATAACCAGTACAGGCATAAAATCTCGGTCAAGTTCGATTTTGGGCCGAATCAGATAATTCACTCAAGAGTTACGTCCCCTTGAGCGCCCAAAAAATTGCCTATCGACTTAACATGGGGAAAATGTTGTCATCACTGTAGCTGCTTCAATTTTGTTCGGATTGGCTTCATTCTTACAGATAACCAGCACAGCCATGAAATCTCGGTCAAGTTCGATAATTGGCAGAATCGGATCATACACTTAGGAGTTATCTGCCCTTGTGCATTTTTGCATAAGGGTTAATGTGAATTTCAAAAATGTATATCTTGAAGACTACTTGGCCGACTTTGATCAAATTTCATGTGTAACATTATTGGGCAAGTGAAAAGACTGCATAAGGTTTTCATGCAGATCTGAGTGGAACTCTGGTTACCATGGCAACATATAGCTCCCATAGACTTAACATAGGAAAAAGCTTGTCATCACTCTAGCTCCGTCAATTTTTTTCTGATCGACTTCATTCTTGCAGATAATAAGGACAGGCATAAAATCTCGGTTAAGTTCGATTTTGGGCAGAATCGGAATATTGACCTCGGAGTTACGTGACCTTGAGCGACAAAAAATTTGCCCATAGACTTAACATAGGGAAAATGTTGTGACTACGATAGCGGCTTGAATTTTTTTCAGATCAGCTTCAAACTTGCAGGTAACGAGGACAGACATAAAATCACGGTTAAGTTCGATTTTGGGCCGAATCAGATTATTTGCCTTGGAGTTACCTGCCCTTGAGCATGAAAAAATACGTTGTGACCACGATAGCAACTTTATTTTTATTCAGATCAGCTTCAAACTTGCAGGTAACGAGGACAGGCATAAAATCCCGGTTAAGTTCGATTTTGGGCCGAATCGGAATATTGACCTCAGAGTTACGTAACCTTGAGCGACAAAAAATTTGCCCATAGACTTAACATAGGGAAAATGTTGTGACTACGATAGCGACTTGAATTTTTTTCAGATCAGCTTCAAACTTGCAGGTAACGAGGACAGACATAAAATCTCGGTTAAGTTCGATTTTGGGCCGAATCGGATTATTTGCCTTGGAGTTACCTGCCCTTGAGCATAAAAAAATACGTTGTGACCACGATAGCAACTTTATTTTTATTCAGATCAGCTTCAAACTTGCAGGTAACGTGGACAGGCATAAAATCTCAGTTAAGTCCGAATCGGAATATTGACCTCGGAGTTACATGACCTTGAGCAACAAAAAATTTGCCCATAGACTTTACATAGGGAAAATGTTGTGACTACGATAGCGACTTGAATTTTTTTCAGATCAGCTTCAAACTTGCAGGTAATGAGGACAGACATAAAATCTCGGTTAAGTTCGATTTTGGGCCGAATCTGATTATTTGCCTTGGAGTTACCTGCCCTTGAGCATAAAAAAATACGTTGTGACCACGAAAGCAACTTTATTTTTATTCATATCAGCTTCAAACTTGCAGGTAACGAGGATAGGCATAAAATCTCGGTTAAGTTCAATTTTGGGCCGAATCGGAATATTGACCTCGGAGTTACGTGACCTTGAGCGACAAAAAATTTGCCCATAGACTTAATTAGGGAAAATGTTGCGACTACGATAGCGACTCAAATTTTTTTCAGATCAGCTTCAAACTTGCAGGTAACGAGGACAGACATAAAATCTCGGTTAAGTTCGATTTTGGGCCGAATCGGAATATTTGCCTTGGAGTTACCTGCCCTTGAGCATAAAAAAATACGTTGTGACCACGATAGCAACTTTATTTTTATTCATATCAGCTTCAAACTTGCAGGTAACGAGGACAGGCATAAAATCTTGGTTAAGTTCGATTTTGGGCCGAATCGGAATATTGACCTCGGAGTTACGTGACCTTGAGAGACAAAAAAATTTGCCCATAGACTTAATGTAGGGAAAATGTTGTGACAGAAATAGCGACTTGAATTTTTAGCTCACCTGAGCCAAAGGCTCCAGTGAGCTGATAGTATACCAAGGCTCCGGAGTCCGTCGTCTGTCGTCCGTCCATCCGTTGTCCACACTTTCAATGAAGCATATCTCAGAAGGCAGTCGACCAATCTTGTTTAAATTTTATGTGTAGCACCATTGGGCAAGGGGAAAGGCTGCATTAGGTTTTGGAGCTAGTCTGGTTCATTTGTTCCTTCATTCTTCTTTCTCTCCATAAAGAGATAATAGACCAATGTTAAATTTTTAATCAAAGATTTCTCAGGAACTATAAAAGCTAGAAGCATCAAATTTGGTATTCAATAGAATAATGATGACTTATTTTGTGTAAGAGACATTGGGCTTTCTCAGCTTATTTGTTCATCTGTTCTTTCATTCTTCTTTCTCTCCATTTTGACCAATGTTAAATTTTCGTCAAAGATTTCTCAGGAACTATAGAAGCTAGAAGTCTCAAACTTGGAATGCAATGCAATAATGATGACTTATATCCTGTAAGGGTCAATGGGCTGGATTCTATTAGCAGATTTAGTAGTCAAGTCTGTGAATTGTTAAAACTTAAGTTCCTCAGGTGAGCGGTTTAGGCTCATTGAGCCTCTTGTTTTTAGCTCACCGTCACGTGGTGACAAGGTGAGCTTTTGGGATCACTTTTTGTCCGTCGTCCGTCGTGCGTGCATGCGTCCGTCCGTGCGTCCGTAAACAATTTCTTTAAACGACATCTCCTCCTAAACCACTGATCAGATTTTGACCAAACTTCACAGGAATGATCCTTAGGTGGTTCCCTTTCAAAGTTGTTCAAATGGTTCCGGTCCATTGCACATCTAGGTCACAGGAGCCAAAAGTAGATTTTTTTCACCAAAAACTTAACAAATCTTCTTCTCTGAAACCACAAGGCCCAGGTCTTTGATATTTGGTATGAAGCTTCATCTAGTGGACCCCTACCAAGATTGTTCAAATTATAGTGCTGGGGCAAAAAATTTCCCCGCCCTGGGGCCCTTTGGTTTTACATAGGCTTATATAGGGAAAATCTTTAAAAATCTTCTTCTCTGAAACCATAAGGCCCAGGTCTTTGATATTTGGTATGAAGCTTCATCTAGTGGACCCCTACCAAGATTGTTCAAATTATAGTGCTGGGGCCAAAAATGCCCCCGCTCCGGGGCCCTTTGGTTTTACATAGGCTTATATAGGGAAAATCTTCAAAAATCTTCTTCTCTGAAACCACAAGGCCCAGGACTTTGATATTTGGTATGAAGCTTCATCTAGTGGACCCCTACCAAGATTGTTCAAATTTTAGTGCTGGGACAAAAAATGCCCCCGCCACAGGGCCCTTTGGTTTTACATTGGCTTATATAGGGAAAATCTTTAAAAATCTTCTTCTCTGAAACCACAAGGCATAGGTCTTTGATATTTGGTATGAAGGTTCAACTAGTGGACCCCTACCAAGATTGTTCAAAATATAGTGCTGGGGCCAAAAATGCCCCCGCCCCAGAGCCCTTTGGTTTTACATAGGCTTATATAGGGAAAATCTTTAAAAATCTTCTTCTCTGAAACCATAAGGCCCAGGTCTTTGATATTTGGTATGAAGCTTCATCTAGTGGACCCCTACCAAGATTGTTCAAATTATAGTGCTGGGGCCAAAAATGCCCCCGCCCCAGAGCCCTTTGGTTTTACATAGGCTTATATAGGGAAAATCTTTAAAAATCTTCTTCTCTGAAACCACAAGGCCCAGGACTTTGATATTTGGTATGAAGCTTCATCTAGTGGACCCCTACCAAGATTGTTCAAATTGTAGTGCTGGGCAAAAAATGCCCCGCCACGGGGCCCTTTGGTTTTACATTGGCTAATATAGGGAAAATCTTTAAAAATCTTCTTCTCTGAAACCTCAAGGCCCAGGTCTTTGATATTTGGTATGAAGCTTCATCTAGTGGACCCCTACCAAGATTGTTCAAATCATAGTGCTGGGGCCAAAAATGCCCCCGCCCCTGGGCCCTTTAGTTTTACATTGGCTTATATAGGAAAAATCTTTAAAAATTTTCTTCTCAGAAACCACAAGGCCCAGGACTTTGATATTTGGTATGTAGCTTCATCTAGTGGACCCCTACCAATATTGTTCAAATTTTAATGCTGGGACAAAAATGCCCTTGCCACGGGGCCCTTTGGTTTTACATTGGCTTATATAGGGAAAATCTTTAGAAATCTTCTTCTCTGAAACCACAAGGCCCAGGTCTTTGATATTTGGTATGAAGCTTCATCTAGTGGACCCCTACCAAGATTGTTCAAATTATAGTGCTGGGGCAAAAAATGCCCCCGCCCCTGGGCCCTTTGGTTTTTACATAGGCTTATATAGGGAAAATCTTTAAAAATCTTCTTCTCTAGAACCACAAGGCCCAGGACTTTGATATTTGGAAGAAGCTTCATCTAGTGGATCCCTACCAAGATTGTTCAAATTATAGTGCTGGGACAAAAAATGCCCCCGCCACGGGGCCCTTTGGTTTTACATAGGCTAATATAGGGAAAATCTTTAAAAATCTTCTTCTCTGAAACCACAAGGCCCAGGTCATTGATATTTGGTATGAAGCTTCATCTAGTGGACCCCTACCAAGATTGTACAAATTATAGTGCTGGGACAAAAAATGCCCCCGCCACGGGGCCCTTTGGTTTTACATTGGCTTATATAGGGAAATCTTTAAAAATCTTCTTCTCTGAAACCACAAGGCCCAGGTCTTTGATATATGGTATGAAGCTTCATCTAGTGGACCCCTACCAAGATTGTTCAAATTTTAGTGCTGGGGCCAAAAATGCCCCCGCCCCGGGGCCCTTTGGTTTTACATAGGCTTATATAGGGAAAATCTTTAAAAATCTTCTTCTCTGAAACCACAAGGCCCAGGACTTTGATATTTGGTATGAAGCTTCATCTAGTGGACTCCTACCAAGATTGTTCAAATTAAAGTGCTGGGACAAAAAATGCCCCCGCCACGGGGCCCTTTGGTTTTACATTGGCTTATATAGGGAAAATCTTTAAAAATCTTCTTCTCTGAAACCACAAGGCGCAGGTCTTTGATATTTGGTATGAAGCTTCATCTAGTGGACCCCTACCAAGATTGTTCAAATTATAGTTCTGGGGCCAAAAATGCCCCTGCCCCGGGGCCCTTTGGTTTTACATAGGCTTATATAGGGAAAATCTTTAAAAATCTTCTTCTCTGAAACCACAAGGCCCAGGACTTTGATATTTGGTATGAAGCTTCATCTAGTGGACCCCTACCAGGATTGTTCAAATTATAGTGCTGGAGCAAAAAATTCCCCCATCCCGGGGCCCTTTGGTTTTACATAGGCTTATATAGGGAAAATCTTTAAAAATCTTCTTCTCTGAAACCGCTAGGCCCAGGTCTTTGATATTTGATCTGTTGCTTCATCTAGTGGACCTTTGCCAAGATTGTTCAAATTATAGCCTTTGTTGATGTTTGGTATGAAGCTTCACCTTTAAGACCTCCCTCAACATTATGCACATTAAAGCCCTGGGGCCAATAATTGCCCTCTCTGGGGCCCACTTGTTACACTATGGATCAGGTGAGCGATCCAGGGCCATCATGGCCCTCTTGTGTTTTATATTAGGATCACTTTTTGTCTGTCATCCGTGCGTAAACAATTTCTTCAAACAACATCTCCTAAACCACTGATCAGATTATGACAAAACTTCACAGGAATGATCCTTCGGTGGACCCCTTTCAAAGTTGTTTAAATGGTTCCGGTCCGTTGCACATATAGGTCAAATAAGCCAAAAATAGAGTTTTTTTACTGAAAACTTAAAAAAAAAATTCTCTGAAACCGCAAGTCCCAGGTCTTTGATATTTGGTATAAAGCGGGATCTAGTGGACCCCTACCAAGAATGTTCAAATTATAGTGCTGGGGCCAAAAATGCCCCCGCACCGGGGCCTTTTGGTTTTACATGGGCTTATATAGGGAAAATCTTAAAAAATCTTCTTGTCCGAAACCGCACGGCCCAGGTCTTTGATATTTGGTATGAAGCTTCATCAAGTGGTCCTCTACCAAGAGTGTTCAAATTATAGTGCTGAGGCCAAAAATGCCTCCCCCCTGGGGCCCTTTGGTTTTACATGGGCTTATACAGGGAAAATCTTTAAAAATCTTTTTCTATGAAACCCCAAGGCCCAGGTCTTTGATATTTGGTATGAAGCTTCATCTAGTGGACCCCTACCAAGATTGTTCAAATCATTGTGCTGGGGCCAAAAATGCCCCCACCTCCAGGCCCTTTTGTTTTACATGGGCTTATGTAGGGAAAATCTTTAAAAATCTTCTTTTCTGAAACCTCAAGGCCCAGGTCTTTGATATTTGATATGAAGCTTCATCTACTGGACCCATACCAAGGTTGTACAAATTATAGTACTAGGGCCAAAAGTCCCCCCGCCCCGGGGCCCTTTGGTTTTACATGGGCTTATATATACATGGGAAAATATTTAAAAAGCTTCTTCTTTGAAACTGCAAGGCCCAGGTCTTTGATATTTGGTACAAAGCTTCATCTAGTGGACCACTACCAAGATTGTTCAAATTATAGCCCTGAGACCAAAAATGCCCCCGTCTTGGGTGGGGGGTGGGGCTTTGGTTTTACATAGACTTGTATAGGGAAAATCTTTAAAAATCTTCATTTGTGAAACCATAAGGCCTAGGTCTTTGATATTTGTTGTGAAATTTCATCTATTGGACTTCTATCAAGATTGTTCAAATTATAGCCCTGGGGCCAAAAATGCCCTCGCCCCGAGACCCTTTGGTTTTACATGGACTTATATAGGGAAATCTTTAAAAATCTTCTCTGAAACTGCAAGGCCCAGGTCTTTGATATTTGGTGTGAAGCTTCATCTAGTGGACCTCTATCAAGATTGTTTAAATTATAGCCCTGAGGCCAAAAATGCCCCCACCATGGGGCCATTTGGTTTTACATAGGCTTATGTAGGGAATATCTTTAAAAAAATCTTCTCTGAAACTGCAAGGCCCAGGTCTTTGATATTTGTTGTGTACTTTCATCTAGTGGACCTTTGCCAAGATTGTTCAAATTATAGCCTTTGTTGAAGCTTCACCTATTTAGACCTCCCTCAACATTATGCACATTATAGCCCTGGGGTCAGTAATGGCCCTCCCCAGGGCCCACTTGTTACTCTATGGATCAGGTGAGCGATCCAGGGCCATCATGGCCCTCTTGTTTCATTTATGCCAGGGAGACAACTTTTGTGATTTTCTGCTTATCAATGTTGTCAGCTGTACCTGCAAAGAGGTCTACTCTAAAAGAGAAGAATTTTCCCCATAGAAGCAAATTCTTCTCTTTCAGAGTAGAGCCTTATGGATAATGCAGCCAAAACACATGTGTGTATGTGTTTGAATTTTGTGTCCCAACTAAGATCATACAGAGATGGGACCTCAATTTAAAGACTCAACACCGAAAGTCTAGAAAAGCCGGGAATCAAACGGACGATACCAGGATTGTGAGACGAGTAGCTCCACCACTACACCATGGAGGCTTTGCAAAACACAGTTGTAAAGAAACGTATTCTCAATAAGTTGATGTTCATACAGTCAGTATTGTCAAATTTGAAAGTGTCTTGTTGAACAACATTAATCAATCACCTTGGTGATCTCAGGACTCATTGGGATATGCATAAGACTGGTGATCAGGAGGTTGGAGGTTCAATACCCCGCAGTCATGGGTGGCTGTTAACTCTTATCATGCTGTTCACGACAACCCCTATCTTTGGAAACAGTGTAGATCCAGATCAGATGGCTTCTGAAGAAGCCATCTGATCAGGATCTACACTGTTCGACATTAAGTTTATGGCTTTGTAAGAATAAATTACAACAAGTAATATGATTGGTTCAAAGTCAGAAATGGGTCTGGCTAAACTGAATATTCAGCAAGATAAGGGTTAAAATTCTTCCTCAGAGATTGATCATATAAGTTTTCAATGGTCATTTCTCTCCATTCTGCTGAGTCAAGTGTTCAAGTAAGACGGTGGTCAGTTTCTGGTGAAGGAATGTGCACTGTATAAGTCAAGCCTGTCCAGGAATACTGGGTAGTGTAGTTAAGTGCACTGATTGGCTGAATTTGACCTAGAATAGTGAAGACTGGACCTTTTAACTACAAAACAGTCAATCAGTTGACAAACTTGATCATGATTTGTTTGTGTGTTTGATTTGAAGTTTAACGTCCCCGTCAACACTGTATAGGTTGCTTCCAATTTTGTGACATTGATATGAAATGACATCCCAAGCCCTATCACCCAATGAAACCAATAGGGTTTATAAGCATGGACGGGCAGACTCGCACCGCTTTGCCTGGGCAGGCTTAGATCCTCTTAAGTGATTTACCAGTACATGTGTGTGGTCGGTTTCAGCTCTGCGTGGAAGCATGATGCAGCCCATCTATTTCTTCCAGCCCCGATGGGCAGGGGCAAAACTTGATCATGATTGTGGAATTGTTGTTTGACTAATTGCTTGTCAAAGTTGTAAATAAAAATCAAAAATGAGTTCCTTTAAGAGCAATGAAAACATTCATAAGAAAGAAGATGGGTCAAACTACGTAGTTTCGGCTAATAAAGCCTCATCAGTGACCCTGTAATGATCCGGCAAAGAAAGCCAAAGGAAACATACTCCAATTTTGCGAATTTCGAATAGGCAGTCGATTCAAGGACTGATATAAATCAAAATGGGGTCCAAATAATTAAAACCTGTCTAGAATATGAGTCTAAACCAATAATTTATTTCTGATTTATCAGAATATACACACTGATCTCAAAGGACCAAAAGTAAAATATAAACTGCACTATGGTTGATGTACGGGGAGACGTTTTACGGCCGCCACACGGCACAACACCAGCTGCAGTGAAGGCAAATAAAAATCAAAAAAGAGTTCCTTTAAGAGCAATGAAAACATTCATAAGAAAGAAGATGGGTCATACTAAAGTTGGAAAAGTTCAACTTGACAACATATGCATATAGACATCTATGTTGCATTTGCAAAAGCTACTCACATTTTTTTCAGCAAAAATATTAAATGATCATTTTTAACAAAATGTTAGTGACATTGTTAGTTTGTAACACTTGGGCCCTTGGTTGTTCAAAGCATCGTTAGGTTATGGGGAATGGATACACCTTCAGGGGGAGGCAACTCCTGCAAAAGTATTTTTGTCTCCCATGTCAATAGGGGTCAACTCATAAAGGAAAGAATTTGCTCCTGAGGAGCGAATTCTTTCCTTTAAGAGTAGACACCTTTTTCAGTTGGACAGGGCTTTTCGAAAAGCGAACAGGAAGTCCTGAAAATTGTCTCCCTTTGAAAAATGGCGGAAAAATCTGCCAGATGTTTGCATTCCCTCTAAGGAATTAAACTGATTGTTTCAGCAGTGCAGTAGTATTTTGCGGGAAAAAAAATGAGTAGCTTTTTTTCAAGAAAAGCAGGAGTGGCAGAAATTTTCACTCAGTAACTTTTGGAGTTTAATAACCAAAGTTTATATCACCCCAGCCAGTTTACCTATCCACACCTCCTGGGCAGGTTTATACATAAGCGGTTAACATGTACAGTGCATATTCTTGTGTTAGAAACTGACAACTGCCATTCTTGAATCCGGTAAGGTTGAGAATGAACGTAGACAATATTTCATTATCAATCTCTACAAAAGAAAGTTGGCAACCCAACAGGTATCAAACCCGCAACCTCCTGATCACTAGCATAGGAACAAATAAGGTTTGTATTTTGTGATAATTGAAGGATAGTTTTTGTCAATTCTCCATAAAAATCTATGTTGCCGGTATTCATTAGAACCGCCTCGACGAGGCTTATGTGGAGAAATAAGGAAAATTATCCTTCAATTATCAAACAAATACAAACCTTATCTGTTCCTATGAACAGGCAAGACACGTATCCGACTGAGCTATATATAATGTAAATTATCAACTACATTAGCTTCCAACAACTCAGCCTTGTTTTATGTAATTATAAAAATTAAAATATAGTTTAATGTTCATCTTGGTTGTATGTTCTATCATCATCCATCATCATCATCACCATCATCATCATCGTCAACGTCATATCTTTGTCATTCTCCTTCTACATTATCATCATCATCATCATCACCATAATCATCTTTATCATCATCACCACCATTATTATCACTATCCTTATAATCCTCATCACCATTGTTATCATCCTTATCATTATTGTTATCATCGTCAGTCATCATCGGTTTCATCAATCATCATATCTCATCATCACCACCACATCACCATCATCACTGAAATCATCCATACCAACATCATCCTCTTATAATCATCATTCTGGAAGTTTAAATTCTCATGTATTATAATGTTTTGTTGTTGGTCAGTGCTACCAACAAACTTTTATCTGATCATACATGGTGTGTTGTTCACCAGAACAAGCATAACTTCAGGTATTATTATAAAGGAGGCCTAGTGAGTATAATTAAGGGGAAATGGAACACATGGCAGATTGTTCTGCCATTTTTCAAAGGGAGACAACTTTCTTGACTTCCTGTATAAGCCCTGCACCACTGAAAAAGGGGTCTAGTCTTTAACGAAAGAATTTGCTCCTCGGGAGCAAATTCTTTCCTTTAAGAGTTGACCTCTATTGACATGGGAGACAAAAATACCTTTGCAGGAGTTGCTGCCCCTGATGGTGTATCCAATCCCCTTAAGGGATAATTTTCCTTTCAAAAACATACTTTTTTTGGTACTTGGTAGAATGGCCTTTGTTAGAATCACTGAGGCAATTCTATCAAGTACCCATAGCATACGTTGTAAAAATAAGAAAATTTTAATTATCCTGAAATAATCTTTGTTACGCTTCTTTATCTGGAGCTATGAAAAGAAAGAAAGTCTTCTTTGATTCCTCAGTTTTGCTTGTTGTTGATTTCACCGTGCAATCACTCCAATGAATAAATAAATGCCTCAGGAGATACAGAACACTGTTGTCGTATTTTGTTTGGTTTGTTGTAAACATCTAGAAGCCCCTCTGGTGTAGTGGTTATGCTACTCACCTTGTAAACAGGGGTCGCAGGACCGATCCCGGGCTTCTCCAGACTTTCGGATGACTCTTTAAACCGAGGTCCCGTCTCCGTATGACCTAAGCTGTTGGTGGGACGTAAAACTCAAACACTCACTCACTCACTTGTTGTAAACATGTGGATGGTCAATTAGCCTCACCATAGTATAAAACAAAGGGCACTTCTCGGTGTGAGTTTGTTTAATCATCCTTGCTCCACTAGTCTTCTCTTGTCCTTTATCTAGTGAGTGAGTGTATTTCAGTTTTACGTCCCACCAGCAGCTAAAGTCTTATATGGACGGGACCTCGGTTTAAAGACTCATCTGAAAGTCTGGAGAAGCCCGGGATTGAACCAACGACCCCTGGTTTATGAAGTGAGTAGCTTATCCACTACACCATGGAGGCACCAGGAAAGGCTGATCAGCTCAACATGACCTAAATGGTGTTGACTAGACTTCACTCAAAAATAAATAGAGGATCTTACATGAGTGTTCATGTATTATTGAATTTAAACGAGTTGTCGAAAAGGGATAAAATGCGAGGCTTTGCCGAGCATTTTATCCCTTTTCCTCAACGAGTTTAATAAATTCAATAATACATGACCACGAATGCAAGATTCTGTTTATCATATGACATTTAAAACGCATTATATATTTGATTGTTTACAAAAATATTAATATTCCGCCATTAGTAAACGCGACGTTGTTAAGGACGTCGTACATGTAACGTTTCGGGGCGTATCTAGCTAATTTGCATATTTAATCCACTAGTGGATTATCAAAAATATTACACGGCGTTATTACACACTCAGACGCGACGTCATATGATAAAACCAAATTCTTGCATAAAATCCTATGATAGGATATCAAGATGGGCCTTGCTTTGGTTACATAACATTGAACGATGTAATGTTTCTTTGCCCTGAACGTTTTTTTGATGACAGTGTGAATTGTTAACAATGTTCTGAACTAGCCACCATATTCGTTTTATGGCAGCATTAAGTTTATACTTATTTATTTTTAGTTCAATTGCGATGAGAGCTTCAAGCTTATGTGAATCATTCTCGAACACTCATTCTGGATGTTATCCTGCGCATGAGAGACAGTGGCTTTTACACCACTGCTACTCATTTACACCTGGGTGGAAGTGGGCCAGTGGCATTACTTGTCTTGCCCAAGGACACACCTCCCCTTCAGTGGCCGGATTTGAACTCGCAATCTCTTGATCATAAGTCAAATGCGCTAACCACTAAGCTATCAAGACAGCATATGAAGAGTTTTGGGGCGTTTTCATCGCAACTTGCCATTTGAATCATAAGTTAGTCAACAATAACGATCGTCCATGTTTTTTTTTCTTTGCGATAACATTTCCTGGGTCCTGAAGATATTTGAACATTTGGCCTGGCAGCCTACTGTTCAAATAGCAAATTTTAACCCTTAAGGAGGCTGACCTTAATTTTTTTCTGAGATACCTGCCCTAGAGAATTTCCTTATATTATAGCAAAGTATCCAGCAAGGACTTAACTTTAGATTAAAGTCATAAAAATATCATGTCACCGAGACTGGGAAAGAATGGGGGTCAATCCAAAAGTAACGCCATTTTACACATATTTTGCATTGATTGTAATGGGAAATCACTAAAATTTGACACAAATGCGAAAATTAAAGTGACTTCTGCCCTAGAGATTTTGGACTTACTAAATTAAATTATGTATATTCATATGACATTCAAAAACATGAAATAAAAATGGGGGGTCACCGGCCATATAAGAGAATGAGGGCCGTTTCAAAAGTAAAAATTACAGGCAAAATACCTTCTTTCGTGAAGATCGCTAACATTAAAATAACTGTTGTGCTAGAAATTATTACTCCACCCAAATAGATGATATTTATGCTTATTATCTGGCACAATATGATGAAAGAATGGGGCTATAGTGTTATTTCAAGCAAAAAGGGTCGTTTCAAAAGTTATCATAACAGGCAAAACTTATTTTTTTGAAAACATCACAAAAATTATAGTTGCTTCTTAGCTAAGACATGATAGGTGATGTATCTATATGTATAAGCCCAGTACTTTGTCAGAATGGTTTGTAAACCGCCTTCTGATAAGCCAGTGCATTAAGATATCTCTTTCACTGACAGTCGCGCATCTTCTTTGACCGCTGCCTTTACAGCAGCGATGGTTGCCTTGTTGATGGAGGTTTTTGGCCTACCAACACGGGCATCATCTTTGGTCGATTATTTACCAGCTTTAAAAGCTTTGACCCACCGATAAATTGTGCGCTCTGAATTTACAAGAGGTTCATTTTTGTCACACAATTCATCAACCTATGTCAAGCCTTAAACGGCATTTAATTTAGCTGCGAATTTCAGTCTTTCTGTCCATTTTTTACAATGTAACTCGTAAATTGGCCAGTGTATTTGACTGCATGCATTTCAATTTGACAAATCTCGGTCATTATAAAAGCAATTTGCTAGAAATAAACTCATCGGCGGCGATTTGAAAGGATATTCAAATGCAATGATGCGTTATCAGAAATACTTACGATAAAACTAGGGAAACCTATTAGTTACAAAACTTTTTGAAGGACCCTCGTACACCAACTTCTATTTAATGATTGGCTCGAAATTAGCATAATATTCCTGAAAGGCCTTTAAAGCTAGAAACTACAACAACATTAACAAGAAAAAAAAAGAGAGAGAGAGAAATCATTTGTGATTTCTAGTTTCCACTCCATGCGTTTAGGATTTAACCGTGAAGTTTTTACGGTTCCAGATTTTGATTATTTTGACCAAGATCTCTCTCACTCTTTCGCTCTCTCTCTTAACTATGAATGACCTATGAATGACCTTACTACTCAAATATATCATAGCCCCCGCCCATTGGGGCTTGAAGAAATAAATGGGCTGCACGATGCTTCCACGCAGAGCTGAAACCGACGGCACATGAGTACTGGTAAACCGTTTAGAGGATCTAAGCCTGCACAGATAAAGCAGTGCGAGTCGTACCGTCCATGCTTATAAACCCTAATGGTTTCATTCGGTGACAGGGCTTGAGATGTCATTTCATCTCAGAGTCGGGTAAAAGTCCCACGAAATTGGAAGCAACGTTTCCAAAATGACCTGTACAATGTTGACGGGGACGTTAACCTCAAATCAAACAAACAAACAATACTTAAATATAACAAAATTTTACCACCACAAAATGAGAATTTTTAACTGATTTTTTTTTTCTTTTTTTTTTTTTTTTTCTTTTTTTCATATTTCTGCGGGCATAATTGTCAGTTCTGCTTAAACGAGTGACAGAAATTAGAAAAATAATGTTTACTCCTGTAAACCTCAGTTTTACTGTATAATAGTGTGGTTTTGGGGGGTTAAACTTAGATAGGCGTGTTTTCGTGATGCCAACGCGAGCGTGATAACTCAGTGGTTAGTGCACTTGCCTCTGATGCTAGAGGTCCCGGGTTCGACCCCTGGCAGCGGCGATAAAATTTTGGTGTCCGAGCACACTCCATTGGCATCATTTGCAGGGATAATGCCATAAAGTGCACCGCCCTGTGGATCGGGATGTTAACTGGGGGTGTGGAGGGAGAGTTATGCCCTGTGCAGGTTAAAGACCCCTACCGTAATTACACGATTACTGTGTAGGCTTTCATCCTGCATACCAGGGGCCAGTTGTTAGCTTAACAAGCTGGTTAGTGATTATATTGTTAAGTGTTCTAGCAAGTACAATACCTAAAATTTTGGTATTTTCGTTGAAAACATGTGAGCAGCTTTTGCATATGCAAATGATCAAAGTTTTAACGACACGTTAACTAACGACGTGGTTAGTTTCGAACAACTGTCCCTGGTGTGTATGTAATGTACACCTGCGAGTATTGGTCAGATGTGACAGATCGCAGTATATAAGTACAAAGAAAGCCAAGGGACTTACTGGAGCGAAAGAAAGAGAGGGAGAGAGAGAGAGAGACTTCAGGAGTTCTCGACCACAATAAAATTTAGTAGTAGGCCTATGCAGATAGAATGATTCATTCTACGGACATAATTGTCAGTTCTCAGCCAGCAAAAAAAAAAAAATCAGTAGCATGCGGACTTTGATTCAATCCATCGGCTGTTTATCATGACGTCATAAATATGATTACGTCACAGCAAACTAAAAGTTTACACACAGGCCGTGTGTAAAGGTATATATATCCAAAGAACTATCATTTTAGTGTGTTGCAAGCGTAAACAAACAGGATAGTAAATGTATTGTACTTTAAAGGAGATATAGTGTGGCATTCAACAGGTTGTCCTGTTGAGGGATTGACTAAGGACGTGTCACCAATAAACAATTCTGATTCTGATCTACTCTGAGTAATGCTTAGATCTATACAGTTTACAAATTTAACTGTAACTGCCATTATGGAAAGATGACACACTATCGGACGGGCTTTTCAATGTAAGGTAAGGTGCCTCCAGGAGTAAAAAATATCTTCGAGAAAAAGACGAATAAAAAAGGTAAACAGTTCTGCTATTATTGGCTCAATTGTGACCGACACATTCGCTGAACTCGATTTTTTTTTTTTTACTTTTTACTTTCACTTTGTCTTTCTTTCTTTCTGCTTTGACAGTGACAAGAAATGATAATTGTTGGCGTATTTTATCCATGGGTGGTGGAAAATACAGTAAGTCGTAGAATTTACTTCGTTTTTGAGGTCGAAATGAAAATATAAATACCACTTAAAAAGTGAATGTCGTTACAGTGCCGATTGACGGTAATGCGCAGAACGTTGCGCAACCAAAATTAAGGTCGGCCTCCTTAAGATGCCATGGAAAACTGCATCTGAACATGTCATCTGCATTTGTCATCTGCTGCATCTTCTTGCAAACTTTTTTTACATACAGGCAAACAGTGTGGACCCTGATCAGACTAAAGGAGCGGTCTGACCTGGTTCCACACTGCAAAAATGACTTTTTAAAGTTATCAGCAGACAAACAAGCAGACGACAATAGTTGTGATTGGCATCTTATGGGTTTATGCATGAAAAACCATGGATGATTCCTATATTTTTAACAAGGGAGACAACGTTTGTATTCCTAACCCAGTTTACTTTCCTGTTAACTGGATTCTAAAGAAAAGAATTGTGATCCTCAGCAGGAAAATTTTTCCTTTTACAGCTCTGCATGCTGGGTATTTTTTTTTAGCAGCAGACGACATTTTTAAATATTTTCCTAATTTTTCCAGAAAACGGGATTTGACATCTCATGCAAATTGTCTCCTATGAAGATGATTTGTATGAGATGTCATGTCCTGTTTTCTGGGAAAAATATCAACAATTTGTTGTCTGCTGAATTAGCCTAGAGAGTGGTAAAGATTAAGATACAAGAATTTTACTACAAATTTTCAGAGGAGCACATAAAGAGGTACCGTGCCGGACTCGGTAGCTCAGTCAGATGTTCGATCCCTGCTGGGGTCGGCAACATTCTTTCGTGGAGATTGATCATGAAATATTTTCTATGGTCATTCGCTCCCTTCCGCTGATTCAAGAAGGGCAGTTGTCAGTTTCTGGCGAAAGAATGTACACTGTACTGGTTAACAGCTTACATATAAGCCTGCCCAGGAAAAGTGTGGATAGGTAAACTGACCGGCTCAAAAATGACCTAAAACAGTGTTTACTGGGCCGCTAAACACCAATACAAATAAACATAAAGAGGAACCATAATGATGCTAAGTATTGGGACAGATAGGCCTAAGCAAACATTGCAGACCCAGATCAGACTACTCATGAAGGAGCAGTCTGATCAGGGCCTACACTGCAGGAGCAGTCTGATCTGGGTGTACACTGTTTGCCTTCTGTTTGCACCTTTTGGAGTGGTGGATCCAGAAGCAAATTTGTTATGATTTTAGGAGGATTACAAGTTCTCAAGGTGTCTGAATTTTAGGATTTTTATGGTTTATCTTAATGGACAATGAAGTAGATAACCAAGGAAAGAACCCCAAATGACAGATGCATAAAACATACAGATAAACAAGAGCTCTGCAAGTGGGGCATCATATGCCCATGGCAAGTAGTAAGATTAGCACATAGTCTTGTACAAATCACTGTTTGTGGACTGTAACCTCAAAACAATATGCACTGCTCCACATCATGGTCTGAGTATATAACATGTCTCAGCTTAATGGGATGTAGGAGTTAGCAGGAAATTAAGAGATAACAGAAATGTTCATAGAATACAAATTCTGCTAACATTTGGTGGAATGTAACCTCGAAACAATATTCACCGGTCCATAACATGGTGTAACTGTTTACTGAGTTTCACCCTGATAAGATGTAAAATGTGCAAGGAAGAAGCCAGAAATGAAAAGTTTACAAAAGTTTTTGAAGGGGCATTACTTAATATTCTGGAAACAATATGCACTGCTCCACATCATGGTATTACTATTTACTAAGTTTCACCTTCATTGGACTTAAACAGTAAGAGGAGTTAGCATAAAGGGGCATAATTCTGCTAATGTTTAATGGACTATAATTTTGAAATAACATAAGGATAACACACCCATGCTGCATAGTGCCTTTTTTCACATCTCCAAAATGGCTACTTTTATGATGAAAATCTGTGATAAATTTCTTATTTGTACTCCAAACATAGGTTGTGGGTGCTTGTTAGAACCGCCTCACTGAGGCAGTTCTAACAAGTACCCACAACACATCTTGGAGCAGAAATAAGAAAAATAATGTATACCCCCATAAACGCCAGTTTTCTCTATATAAAGTGGGGTTTAGTTGGGTGTTCATTAGTGATGTGCGATATTATCGGTATATCGGTATATCATGATACAGTTCAGAAAAAAATCATATCACAATACGGTCCGCCAATACCGATATTTTCTTTTTTTTTAGCCATTTTTAGCTCACCTGTCACGTAGTGACAAGGTGAGCTTTTGGGATCACTTTTTGTCCGTCGTCCGTCCGTCCGTGCGTGCGTCCGTAAACTTTTCTTCATACGACATCTCCTCCTAAACCACTGATTGTATTTTGACCAAACTTCACAGGAATGATCCTTAGGTGGTCCCCTTTCAAAGTTGTTCAAATGGTTCCGGTCCGTTGCACATATAGGTCACAGTAGCCAAAAATAGATTTTTTTCACCGCAAACTTAAAAAATCTTCTTCTCTGAAACTGCAAGGCCCAGGTCTTTGATATTTGGTATGAAGCTTCATCTAGTGGACCCCTACTAAGATTGTTCAAATTATAGTGCTGGGGCCAAAAATGCCCCCGCACAGGGCCCCTTTGGTTTTACATGGGCTTATATAGGGAAAATCTTTAAAAATCTTCTTCTCTGAAACCGCAAGGCCCAGGTCTTTGATATTTGGTATGAAGCTTCATCTATGGGACCCCTACCAAGATTGTTCAAATTATAGTGCTGGAGCTAAAAATGCCCCCCGCACAGGGGCCCTTTGGTTTTACATGGGCTTATATAGGGAAAATCTTGAAAAATCTTCTTCTCTGAAACCGCAAGGCCCAGGTCTTTGATATTTGGTATGAAGCTTCATCTAGTGGACCCCTACCAAGATTTTTCAAATTATAGTGCTGGAGCAAAAAATGCCCCCGCACGGGGGCCCTTTAGTTTTACATGGGCTTATATAGGGAAAATCTTTAAAAATCTTCTTCTCTGAAACCGCAAGGCCCAGGTCTTTGATATTTGGTATGAAGCTTTATCTAGTAGACCCCTACCAGGATTGTTCAAATTATAGTGCTGGGGCCAAAAATGCCCCCGCAAGGGGGCCCTTTGGTTTTACATGGGCTTATATAGGGAAAATCTTTAAAAATCTTCTTCTTTGAAACCACAAGGCCCAGGTCTTTGATATTTGGTATGAAGCTTTATCTAGTGGACCCCTACCAAGATTGTTCAAATTATAGTGCTGGATCTAAAAATGCCCCCGCACGGGGGCCCTTTGGTTTTACATGGGCTTATATAGGGAAAATCTTGACAAATCTTCTTCTCTGAAACCGCAAAGCCCAGGTCTTTGATATTTGGTATGAAGCTTCATCTAGTGAACCTCTACCAAGATTGTTCAAATTATAGTGCTGGGGCCAAAAATGCCCCCACACGGGGGCCCTTTGGTTTTACATGGGCTTATATAGGGAAAATCTTTAAAAATCTTCTTCTCTGAAACCGCAAGGCCCAGGTCTTTGATATTTGGTATGAAGCTTCATCTTGTGGACCTCTGTCAAAATTGTTCAAATTATATCCTTGGGGCCAGAAATGCCCCCCTCTGGGGCCCTGCAAGGTCCATGTCTTTGATATTTGGTATTGAGCTTCAGCTAGTGGACCTCTACAAAGATTGTTCAAATTGGGCCCTGAGGCCCAAAACACCCCGAATCCGGGGCCATTTGGTTTTACATAGGCTTATGTAGGGAATATCCTTAAAAATATCTTCTTCTCGGAAACCGCAAGGCCCAGGTCTTTGATATTTGGTGTTTAGCTTCATCTAATGAACCTTTGCCAAGATTGTTCAAATTATAGCCTTTGATGATATTTGGTATGAAGCTTCACCTTTTAAGACCTCCCTCAACATTATGCACATTATAGCCCTGGGTCAATAATGGCCCTCTCCGGGGGCCCCTAGTTACTCTATAGATCAGGTGAGCGATCCAGGGCCATCATGGCCCTCTTGTATAGACTTATATAGGGAAAATCTTGAAAAATGTTCTTCTCTGAAACCACAAGGCCTAGGTCTTTGATATTTGGTATGAAGCTTCAGCTAGTGGACCTCAAACAAGATTGTTTTAAATCATACCCCAGAGGTCGAAAATGCCCCCGCCTCGGGGCCCTTTGGTTTTACATAGACCTATATAGGGAAAAGCTTTAAAAATCTTCTTCTCTGAAACCACAAGGCCTAGGTCTTTGATATTTTGTATGAAGCTTCAGCTAGTGGAACTCTACCAAGATTGTTAAAATTATAGCCCTGAGGCCAAAAACGCCCCCGCCTCGGGGCCCTTTGGTTTTACATACACTTGTATAGAGAAAATCTTTAAAAATCTTCTTCTGTGAAACCACAAGGCCTAGGTCTTTGATATTTGGTGTGAAATTTCATCTAGTAGACCTCTATTAAGATTGTTCAAATTATAGCCCAGGGGCCAAAAATGCCCCAGCCCCGAGACCCTTTGATTTTACATAGATTTACTTGGGGTCAATAATGGCCCTCCCCGGGGCCAACTTGTTACTCTATGGATCAGGTGAGCGATCCAGGGCCATCATGGCCCTCTTGTTCATATTTTCTTTCATAACTGATCGGTAAATACAGCTCAGTCTGTCAGTCTTTGTGAGTCCTTAAATACGGTAAAACTAGACCAGTAAGTAAATCGCAATAATTGCTGCACTGTCAATTCAGAGACAAACCATCTGTGTATTTATTACGGTTCAAGTATGACACTATTGTTAATCCCTGTCATAAAATTGCCACCCTGCGGTGCGTGTCGATAAGGTGTGAAAATATGGTCGTTATGATTCTAAGTGGCGTTTATCCTCCAATCACAAAATTTAATCCACAATCAATGTGAAAATGATTTAATCGCTCCTCAGACAATTAGCTATATCTAACGGTAGATATTTGCATAATAAAAACGGACTTTTCTATGATCTCATGAATGGTTATGTTTTGGCGCCAAATAGCAGACGCTGGACGGGAAAAGTCGAACGCTGTTGTTTATTGACACGGAGCCTTTGGGGATAATTCGGGAGCTGTGCAAAGCGCTGGTTTTCTATCCACCTCTATTAACAACCGTAAGGTTTTTTACCTGTTCCAAACATTTTTATGAAAGAAATACACTCAATGACATTAAACACGTATGGGGGTGCTACCGTCGGATAACGAAATTTACCGATCGCATGCAGAAAAATGGTAGCGGTGGTTTGTGGGCGGCGATTTATATCAATTCAAAAATCACTGATCGGCTTTTTCTGTATGTCTGGTCTTCGCCGGACATTGCCTGAAAAAAGCCTGCAGTCCATGACCTCGGCTATAAGACGGGGTCATTTCGGAGGGAAAAAATCCTCGTCTTATAGCCGAATTTTTACGGTAGGCCGAGCTAGGATTTCGGTGAATCACGCGGCTGTTGTTGTTGTATACGTCACTTTAGTGTAAGCTGCCCAGCATTTACAAGATTGTGTAATAGAGTGAAAACCAAAACAAACTTTACCATGGCCAACTACCGATATCTAGCAACAATTCAGGTTGCAAAAGATGACAGTCACAAATAAAGTGACTGAGGCCATCAATCTAATACAACATTTAATAGCACTTTCAGATAGTATCTTTATTTCCCCTCATAACATTGGGACGATTCTTTTAAGTACACTAGTACCTTTGTTTTTTAAGTAGGTTAAATGATATTTACCCATGAAAACTCCCTTCTCTTTCCATATATATTGTGGTTTTCCAATTACCAGTGTGTTTCAGATTGCTACATAATATATCGTGATACGTATCGTGATACGCAGTAACCGTATCGCGATATATCGTGATACGAAAATTCTGACAATACCCATCCCTAGTGTTCATTTCACAGACTTGTTCATGTGATGATACTCAACAATGTTTTAGCTTAATTATATGAGCCCCGCCAAGCGAATTTGTGTCTTCGAGCATTCCGTCATGACAAATTTTAACTGCGCATGCCCAGCCATTCAGAGGGGCCAGGGATATGGCTTTCAGTCTGAAGGTTCCTCTTGATTCACTGCTTGTATGAGCGAGCAGCAAAGGTTCTGGCGAGGCTGCGCGGATGCGCAGGCTCGCCTGAACCTTCGCTGCTCGCATGGGCGATAAGTACCAAAATCGCTTGACGGGGCCCAATTATGTGAACTGTGGGTGTTAGCTGGAAACAAAAAGTTTACAGATCTTTTCATAGGGGACTAACTTTGCTAATATGAGGTGGTCTATAACCTTGAATCCCCACATCATGACCCAACAATAAAACAAGAGGGCCATGATGGCCCTGGATCGCTCACCTGATCCATAGGGTATCAAGTGGGCCCCTGGGAGAGCCATTATTGGCCCAGGGCTATAATATGATTAATCTTGGTAGTGGTCTAAAAGGTGAAGCTTCATACCAAATATCAAAGAATGGAGACTTCCGGTTTCAGACAAGATTTTTAAACGTTTTCCTTATGTAAGTCTACAAGTCGTATATAAACCTTGGGGTCCCCTGGGCGGGCCATTTTTGCCTCCAGGGCTATAATTTGAACCATCTTGGTAGAAATTCACAAGACAAAGCTTCATACCAAATATCAAAGACCTTGGCCTTCTGCTTTCAGACAAAAAGATTTTCAAAGGTTTTCATTGCCTTGACTTCTATTTCCTAGGGCTATAATTTGAACAATTTAGATGAAGCTTCACACCAAATATTAAAGACTTGGGCCTTGCGGTTTCAGAGTAGAAGATTTTTTTTAAATTTCCCTATATAAGTCAATGTAAAAACGTAGGGTCCCTGGCCAGGGTCATTTTTGACCCAAGGGCTATGATTTGAATCATCTTGGTAGAAGTCCACTAGATGAAGCTACACACCAAATTTCAAAGAACTGGGCCATCCGGTTTTGGAGAAGATTTTTTAAAGATTTTCCCTGTATAAGCCAATGTAAAACCAAAGGGCCTGCAGGTGGGGACATTTTTCGCCCTAGGCCTATAATTTGAACAATCTTGATAGAGGTCCACTAGATGAAGCTTCACACCAAATATCAAAGAACTGGGCCTTGCGGTTTCAGAGAAGCAGATCTTTAAAGATTTTCCCTATATAAGCCTATGTAAAACCAATGGCCCCTGGAGCGGGGGCATTTTTGGCCGCAGGGCTATAATTTGAACAATCTTGGTAGAGGTCCACTAGATGAAGCTTCATACCAAATATCAAAGACCTGGGCCTTGTGGTTTCAGAGAAGAATTTTAAAGATTTTCCCTATATAAGCCTATGTAAAACAAAAGGCCCTCGGGGCAGGGGCATTTTTGGCCTTAGGGCTATAATTTGAACAATCTTGATAGAGGTCCACTAGATGAAGCTTCACACCAAATATCAAAGATCTGGGCCTTGCGGTTTCAGAGAAGAAGATTTTTAAAGATTTTCCCAGTATAAGCCTATGTAAAACAAAAGGCCCCCGGGGCGGGGGCATTTTTGGCCCCAGGGCTATAAATTGAACAATCTTGGTAGAGGTCCACTAGATGAAGCTTCACACCAAATATTAAAGACCTGGGCCTTGTGGTTTCAGAGAAGAAGATTTTTAAATATTTTCCCTATATAAGCCTATGTAAAACCAAAGGGCCCCGGGGCGGGGGCATTTTTGGCCCTAAGGCTATAATTTGAACAATCTTGATAGAGGTCCACTAGATGAAGCTTCACACCAAATATCAAAGACTTGGGCCTTGCGGTTTCAGGAGAAGATTTTTAAAGATTTTCCCTATATAAGCCTATGTAAAACCAAAGGCTCCCGGCGCTGGGCATTTTTGGCCCCAGGGCTATAATTTGAACAATCTTGGTAGAGGTCCACTAGATGAAGCTTCATACCACATATCAAAGACTTGGGCCTTGCGGTTTCAGAGAAGAAGATTTTTAAAGATTTTCCCTATATAAGCCTATGTAAAACCAAAGGCCCCCGGGGCGGGGGCATTTTTGGCCCTAGGGCTATAATTTGAACAATCTTGGTAGAGGTCCACTAGATGAAGCTTCATACCAAATATCAAAGACCTGGGCCTAGCAGTTTCAGAGAAGAAGATTTTTAAAATTTTCAGTAAAAAAATCTATTTTTAGCTCCTGTGACCTAGATGTGCAACAGACCGAAACCATTTGAACAACTTTGAAAGGGGACCACCTAAGGATCATTCCTGTGAAGTTTGGTCAAAATCCGATAAGTGGTTTAGGAGGAGATGTTGTTTGAAGAAAAAGTTTACTGACGCACGCACGGACGCACAAAAAGTGATCCCAAAAGCTCACCTTGTCACTACGTGACAGGTGAGCTAACAAGTTTCATCTTGGTCGGATATAAACTGTAGGAGGCGTTAGTCAGAAACGAAAAGTTTACAGAAATTGTCAAAGGGACATAACTGTGCTAATATTTGACGGACTGTAACCTCAAAATATGTGCGGCTCCAGATCATGATGTAACTTTTAAGTCACAGTTTGATTGGATGTAAATTACAGGAGGAGTTCGCTCCGGGGAACGGGAGGTCACGGGTTCGATCCCGGGCCGCGACATACCAAAGTCGTTAAAAATTGTACTAGCTGCTCCTCGCTTGGCACACAGATTTACGGGGTAGAGCTAGGACTGGTCGACCCAGTGTCAGGATAATGTGACTGGGTGTGGTATCATGTAAAGTGTCTGGGACATGATACTTCAGTGAGGCAGCACTATAAAAGTGAGCATTGAGCTCCCTGTCGCAACCAGACACCGTCGTGATATGACTGAAAGATTGTTGAAAGCGACGTTAAACCAGAATTCACACACACACAGGAGGAGTTATCCAGAATAATTAAAGGAGGAGTTATCCAGAAATGAAACTTTAAGATAAATTTTCAAAGGGGCACAAGTCTGCTAATATTTGGTGGACTGTAACGTGGACAGGGAACAATATGTGCTTCACCACATATTGGTCAACCTATAAACCAAATTTTAAGCTTAATCAGATGTAAAAACTGTAGAAGTTAGCCAGACAAGAAAAAGTTTAAGGACAGACGGGTGGATGCCATACCCCTTAACAATCCGTGTAAAAATCCAGAATACAAAGTACATGTATAAATGAAATGGTACAAATGATAGCATAATAGCCCCGTCTTCTTAGACAGCCAATCTTTTCACTACAAAATGTTCAATTACCCTTAAGATGCCGAGAAAAACTACATCTGAAAATGTCATCTGCTTATGTCGTCTGCTGAATTTTTTTTTCAATTCTTTTTTAAAATATTATTGCCTACAGGCAAACAGTATGGGCCAAGATCAGATTGCTCCTACATGAGCAGTCTGATCTGGGTCTGCACTGTTTGCAAAAAAATTACTTTTAAGGTAACTGGCAGACGGCAAAGAAGATGACGGTTGTCGTTATTGGCATTTTATGGGTTAATATTTGAGAACACTTAATTATACAAGTCAAGTGAGTGTTTTTGAGTTTTATGTTCCACCAACAACTAAGGTCATACAGAGACGGGACCGCGGTTTACAGACTCATCTGAAAGTCTGGAAAAGCCAAGGATTGATCCTACAACCCCTGGTTTACAAGGCGAGTAGCGTAACCACTACACCACGGAGGCTTCTACCATACAAGTCAAGGATTCTAGAAGCTATGCAGATCCTGATCAGACACCGGACTCCGTTACTTGTCCTGACCCTATTTGTCAGTTAAACATAATTTTGGCACAAGGCTGCATTTTTACTGACTGCATATAAACTACACCTAAAGATGCCAAGAAAAACAAGCTGAAAATGTTATATGTTTATGTCCCACCAACAACTAAGTTCATACGGAGGTGGGACCTCGGTTTATGGACTCATCCGAAAGTCTGGAAAAGCCTGGGATTGATCTGCTGCATCTTTATGTGAACTTTCTATAAAAAATATTTTTGCATGCAAGCAAAGTGTGGACTCTGATCAGACTGCTCCTCTAGGAGCAGTCTGACCTGTGTCCACACTTTGCAACAAGTACTTTTAAAGTAACCAGCAGACAAGTATTGATATTGGTACTTTAAGGGTTGGGAGCAGACCCCTTTTCTTACAGAAGATACAGTAGTGTTGAAGCTGAGGATACTAGATATCTGGGGCCAGTTGTTCAAAGCATCGTTAGCTTAATGAGCTCGTTAGTGGTCATATTGTTAACTCTTCTAGCAAATACAATATCGAAAATTGTGGTATTTTTGCTGAAAAAATGTGAGCAGCTTTTGCATCCGCAAAAGCTGCTCACATTTTTTCAGCAAAAATTTCAGCATATTCGCCATATTTAATGATCAAAGTTTTAACGATACGTTAACTAACGACATCGTTAGTTTTGAACAACTGGGCCCTGGATAATATCCAGTTTGTTTTCAGTGGCATATTACATGTTTCACTGACTGATAGATTTTTAAGGTAACTTGGCACCCCAGGACACATATTACATGTACATGTTTGGACAGTGATGTTCTATACACAAACACATTAGTGACCCTGCCCATAAAGGCACAACCCTTAAGCACCACAGACATTTTAAGGCAGACTCCTATTTTATTATGTCTCCCCCGAAAAAATTTTTTTCGGAGAGACATATTGTTTTTCCCCCGGGCGTCTGTCTGTCCGTCTGTCCGTCTGTCCGTCTGTCCGTCTGTCACACTTTCGTGTCCGCTCTGTAACTTGAAAACCGTTAGAGCTATCGTCACGAAACTTCGTATAAATATTAATCAGCATTAGACGACGTGCAGTGCGCAAGAACCATAACTTTTGCATTTATACTTTTTGAATTATCTCCCTTGGAAGTTTGTTGGTATGTATATATGTATGGGCAAATCGTGTCCGGTCAATAACTTTCTTATTTTTTGATGGATTTTAAAATTACTCGGCAGAAATATTAACAACCATAAGACGATGTGTGGTGCGCATGAGGCAGGTCGGTACCTCAAAGGTCAAGGTCATACTTAGAGGTCAAAGGTCAAAAAAGGGGCCTTTTTTTCGTATTTGGTCAATAACTTTCTTATTTTGAGATGGATTTTAAAATTACTTGGCATAATTATTAACAACCATAAGACGATGTGTGGTGCGCATGAGGCAGGTCGGTACCTCAAAGGTCAAGGTCATACTAAGAGGTCAAAGGTCAAAAAAGGGGCCTTTTTTTCGTATTTGGTCAATAACTTTCTTATTTTGAGATGGATTTTTAAATTACTTGGCATAATTATTAACAACCATAAGACGATGTGTGGTGCGCATGAGGCAGGTCGGTTCCTCAAAGGTCAAGGTCATACTTAGAGGTCAAAGGTCAAAAAAGGGGCCTTTTTTTCGTATTTGGTCAATAACTTTCTAATTTTGAGATGGATTTTAAAATTACTTGGCATAATTATTAACAATCATGAGACGATGTGTGGTGCACATGAGGCAGGTCGGTACCTCAAAGGTCAAGGTCATACTTAGAGGTCAAAGGTCAAAAAAGGGGCCTTTTTTTCGTGTTTTGTCAATAACTTTCTTATTTTGAGATGGATTTTGAAATCACTTGGCAGAAATGTTAACTATCATGAGACGATGTGCTGCATGCATGATTCAGTTTGATACCTCAAAGGTCAAGGTCATACTTAGAGGTCAAAGGTAAAAAAGGGGCCTTTTTTCGGGTTTTGTCAATAACTTGCCTATTTTTAAATAGAATTTGAAGTTACTTGGCAAACATGTTAACTATCATGGGACGATGTGTTGCATGCATGATTCAGTTTGGTACCTAAAATGTCAAGGTCATACATAGACGTCAAAGGTAAAAAGGGGCCTTTTTTCGTGTTTGGTCAATAACTTTCTTATTTTTAGATGGATTTTGAAATTGCTAGGCAGAAATGTTAACCACCATGAGATGATGTGTTGCACGCATGACCCAGTTTAATACCTGAAAGGTCAAGGTCATACATAAAGGTTAAAGGTAAAAAAGGGCCTTTTTTGTGTTCTGTCAATAACTTTCTTATTATGCCCCCAACTTCGAAAAAGTTTGAGGGGCATATTGGTTCTGGTTCGTTCGTCCGTTACGCTTTTGATGCATAGCATAACTAAAGAACCGTGTATGCTAGGGTTTTGAAATTTCATATATGGATTCCTCATGGAAAATTAGCTGACGCGTATTTTTTTTCTCATCCCGATTATGCCCCCTTCAAGAGTTATCGCCCTTTGAATTTTTTTTTTAATAAAATCTTGTCAGCAAGATATCTCAAAAACTATTGGAGCTAGAGCCTTGAAAGTTGGTGATTATATTGATGATGATGAGTAGATGAACTGATTAACTTATGACAAAATTCCGAAAAATACTTTGTGAGTTATGGCCCTTTGTCATTTTGGTAATTTGTGCCCATTGTAATGTATGCTAAAAGTGATGCATAGCATAACTTTAGAACCATGTATGCTAGGGTTTTGAAATTTCATATATGGATTCCTCATGGAAAATTAGCTGACGCATATTTTTTTTCTCATCCGGAATATGCCCCTTTCAAGAGTTATTGCCCTTTGAATTTTTTTTAATAAAATCTTGTCAGCAAGATATCTCAAAAATATTGAAGCTAGAGCCTTGAAAGTTGGTGAATAGATTGTTGGTGATGAGTAGATGAACTGATGAATTTATGACAAAATTCTGAAAAATACTTTGTGAGTTATGGCCCTTTGTCATTTTGGTAATTTGTGCCCATTGTAATGTATGCATAAAGTGATGCATAGCATAACTTTAGAACGGTGTATGCTATAATTTTGAAATTTCATATATGCATTTCTGATGGAAAATAAGCTGACGCGTATTTTTTTTCTTGTCAGGATTATGCCCCTTTCAAGAGTTATTGCCCTTTGAATTTTTTTTTAATAAAATCTTGTCAGCAAGATATCTCAAAAACTATTGGAGCTAGAGGCTTGAAAAATGGTGAATATATTGGTGGTGATGAGTAGATGAACTGATTAACTTTTGACAAAATTCCAAAAATACTTTGTGAGTTATGGCCCTTTGTCATTTTGGTAATTTGTGCCAATTGTAATGTATGCTAAAAGTGATGCATAGCATAACATTAGAACCGTGTATGCTAGGGTTTTGAAATTTCATATATGGGTTCCTAATGAAAAATTAGCTGACGCGTATTTTTTTTCTCGTCCGGATTATGCCCCTTTCAAGAGTTATTGCCCTTTGAAATTTTTTTAATAAAATCTTGTCAGCAAAATATCTCAAACACTATTGGAGCTAGAGCCTTGAAAGTTGTTGAGTATATTGTTGGTGATGAGTAGATGAACTGATTAACTTATGACAAAATTCCGAAAAATACTTTGCGAGTTATGGCCCTTTGTCAATTTGGTAATTTGTGCCCATTGTAATGAATCCTAAAAGTGATGCATAGCATAACTTTAGAACTGTGTATGCTATGGTTTTGAAATTTCATATATGCATTCCTAATGGAAAATAAGCTGACACGTATTTTTTTCTCATCCGGATTATGTCCCTTTCTAGAGTTATTGCCCTTTGAATTTTTTTTAATAAAATCTTGTCAGCAAGATATCTCAAAAACTGTTGGAGCTAGAGGCTTGAAAGTTGGACCATGAGTCATGTGCAAGACCAAGGTCCATACCTCCAATGTCAAGGTCATACCTAGAGGTCAAAGGTAAAAAAAAGGACAGTAATAATAATAATAATAATAATAATAATAATAATAATCGACCTTATTTATAGAGGGTAACACATTTAGTAAACTAGTACTAATCTTCCATGTGGCCCTCTTTTCCTGTCAATAACTTCCTTATTCTTTGATGGATTATGAAATTACTTGGCAGAAATGTTAACCATCATGAGACGATGTGTTGTACTGCAAAGGTCAAGGCCATATTTAGAGGTCAAAGGTAAAAAAGTGCTTTTTTTGTTTGCGGCCAATAACTTTTTTATTTTTCTATGAACATTTTTAAAGTTACTATGCAGAAATGTTCATCTTCATTAGATGATGTGTTGCACACAAGACCCAGCTCAATACCTCCAATGTCAAGGTTATACTTAGCAGTCAAAAACAGGGGAGACATCTGTGTTTTTGTAGAAAAACAAATTCTAGTTTTTTAAATTGTGTTTCAGCGAAAAAATAGTGCTTTTCATAATTCATATGAATTGTCTGCCGCAGACAATTCATATGTAATGTCCAGCCTTACTCTCTCTGAAAAATTGGTGGAAAATGTTTGAAAATGAGGTCTTCAAATTCTCAGATTAAGAGGCCTCATTTCAACATGCAACATTTGGATATGAGATGTTTATGGCCCAATCAACACTCAGATGTGAGGCGTGAACCATAGTGGGGAGAGACCTAATGATTAAGAGTCAGTGCTCTTACCCATTAGGCCACAAAGGCGTGTTTTTTTGGGGTGGTGGTGGGGTGATGGGAGAGGGGAATGATCTTGGTTTTACAGCCCTTTCAAGATTGTTTTGATTATATTGAGCCAATAATTAATCAGGTTGGCAAAAACAGGATTATTCTGAGCTAAAACAACCAACCTTCTGCAGCAAAACTTGGGGTCTCACATGCGACACGACAAGGCTCGAATCTACCGCAAAGAGAGGCTTAATATTTCAGAATCAGCACTCTTGATCACTAGGCCATGAAGACACATCTGGGTTGATGGGAAACTAGGATTTGGCAGCCAGGCGTACTACAAACTGGGCTATGAGGATTGACACAATTTAAAAAACAAGAGGACCATGATGGTCCTGTATCACTCACCTGAGTCTATTCATCACCTTGTTTTTGATCCCACATGACCCATATTCAAAAATATTCAAGATTTTATAAAGGCAAACATTCTTGGCAAGTTTCATGAAGCCTGAACTCAAAATGCAGTCTCAAGTATGATTTGACCAATTCTGTTTGTTTGATTTGAGGTTTATACTATTTAGGTCATTTTGGAGACGTTGCTTCCAATTTTGTGGTCCGCCCCTTCATGTCTGACAGCATTTATATTTCTGCAGCCTGAAGGTTGATTTCAATCATTTCTAGTCTGTAGCATGCTTATAGTGGGGGAAATTATGAAATAAAAGTAGGTTGAGTGATGACAATGTTTTTTCTAAAAATAGCCAAAAGAACTTTGACCATGATCCAAACACCCTGAAAGTCTGAATTGCTGAGATACTGTTTTATCATACAGAATATTTGTTTAAAGTTATAATAACCCCTAAAAGGCTGGAAAACGCTGAAGGGGTAGCCTGGCAAACAGCATAGGCCCAGATCAGATGTGGCAGAACGTGGCATCTGATCAGAGTCTGCACTGTTTGCTAACAGCATTTTCTGTCAAATAAAATACCCCTCCTGACCAAGGTATTAGAGGAAAGAGGACAATTCTGAGCAAGTTTGATGATGATTGGACTAAAACTGCGGCCTCTAGAGTGTTAACAAGGTTTTTCTATGATTTAACTTACTGACCTACTTTTTGACCCCACATGACCCATATTCTAATTTGACCTAGATATTGTCAAGATAATCATTCTGAGCAAGTTTGATGATGATTAGACTAAAATTGTAGTCTCTAGAGTGTAAACAAGGTTTTTCTATGGTTTGACCTACTTTTGACCCCACATGACCCATATTCGAATTTGACCTAGATATTGTAGAGATGATTGTTCTGAGCAAGTTTGATGATGATTTGACCATAACTGTGGCCTCAAGAGTGTTAACGAGGTTTTTCTATGATTTGACCTACTGACCTATTTTTTGGCCGACATGACCCATAATCGAACTTGACCGAGATATTGTCAGGATGATCATTCTGAGCAAGTTTGGGGATGATTGGACCAAAACGGAGGCCTCTAGAGTGCTAACAAGGTTTTTCTGTGGTTTGACCTACAGACCTACTTTTTGACCCGAAATGACCCATATTCGACTATGACCGAGATATTGTCAGGATGATCATTCTGAGCAAGTTTGAGGATGACTTGACCAAAAGTGTTGCCTCTAGAGTGTTAAGAATGTTTTTCTATGATCTGACCTACTGACCTACTTTTGACCTGAAATGACCCATATTCAAACTTGGCCGATATATTGTCAGGATGAACATTCTGACCAAGTTTGAGGAAGATTAGACCAAAACTGTGGCCTCTAGAATGCTAACAAGGGTTTTCTATGATTTCACCTACTGACCTTCTTTTTGACCCGACATGACCCATATTCGAACTTGACCGAGATATTGTCAGGATGATAATTCTTAGCAAGTATGAGGATGATTGGACCAAAACTGTGGGGTCTAGAGTGCTAACAAGGGTTTTCTGTGGTTTGACCTACTGACCTACTTTTTGACCAGACATGACCCATATTCGAACTTGACCAAGATATTATCAAGGTGATCATCCTGAGCAAGTTTGAGGGTGATTGGACCAAAATTGTGGCCTCTAGAGTGTTAACAAGGTTTTCCTTTGATTTGACCTGGTGACCTACTTTTTGACCTGACATGACCCATATTCGAACTTGACCGACATATTATCATGATGATCATTCTGACCAAGTTTGATGATGATTGGATCAAAACTGTGGCCTCTAGAGTGTTAACAAGAAAAGTTTACGCACGCACGATGCACGACGAACGATTCACGACCTCGCCAGACATCTCACAGTCACAAAAGCTCACCATGACCTTCGGTCAGGTGAGCTAAAAAAACAAAAAAAAACTCTTAACCCTTAAGATGGTGAGAAAAAATTGCGTTTGAAAATGTCATCTGCTGAATCTTCTGGCAAACCTTTTTAAAAATATTTCTGCATACAGGCAAACAGTTTGGACCCAGATCAGACTGCTCCTACAGGAGCAGTGCAAACAATTTACAAATGGTTTGGAAAAATCACCTTTAAAGTAATCAGCAGACGTCAAAACAGACGACAATTGTTGTGACTGGCATCTTATAGGTAAAAAAAAACAACATAGGCAGTTACTATTCACCATATTTGCATTATTTGCTGGCTTCCAGCTTGCACATTGTCAATATTGGAACAAGAGGGCCCAGAGGGCCCTGGTTCGCTCACCTGTGTGTCACTGTCTGGAGTACATTCTATTTTTAGCTCTTGTGGCCATCTTGTTCATCAGCAGTGATTTTAGCTTACTTGGTAGGGAGTAACCTAGGCAACATTCCTGGGAACTTTGAATCAAATTGGCCTTAGGGTTTAGGGGGAGTTTCCGTTTGAATCTAATTTACAATATTTTTCTGTTTTTACCTCCGGTGGCCATTTGTTCATCCCAGTGGGATTGTTTTAGCCTTTTTGGTAGAGGAACATCTAAGCAATTGTCGCAAGGAACCTACATGCTAAATATGATAGCTGTATCTCAAATGCTTTAAAAATTATGACAAAGTAGGTCAAAGGTCAAGGTCATGGGTCAAAAGTTTTGAATGGCTGAGAAAACCTTGTCACAAGGAACATGCATGCCAAATATGAAGGCTCTCTCTCATATGCTTCAAAAGGTATGATAAAGTAGGTCACAGGTCAAGGTCACAGGTCAAATCTTTATGAGTGGGAAGCCCTTCTCAGAAGGAACCTTCATGTGAAATATGAAGGCTCTATCTCAAACGGTTCAAAAGTTATGACAAAATAACCTAATGACCTACTTTTTGATTAGAAATGACCCATATTCGAACTTAACTGAGATATTGTCCAGATGATCATTCTGAGCAAGTTTTATGATGATTTGACTGAAACTGTGGCCTCTTAGAGTGTTCAAAACGTTTTTCTATGATTTGACCTGCTGACCTATTTTTTGACCCGACATGACCCATATTCAAACTTGACACAGATATTGTCAAGATGATCATTCTGAGTAAGTTTGATGATGATCGGACCAAAACTTGGGTCTCTAGTGTGTTCACAAGGTTTTTCAACTATTTGACCTACTGACCTACATCTTGACCAGACATGACCCATAGTCGAAATTAACCTAGATATTGTCAAACGATCATTTTGAGAAAGTTTGATAATGATGATCGGACCAAAACTGTGGCCTCTAGTGTGTTCACAAGGTTTTTCTATGATTTTACCTACTGACCTACTTTTTGACCCGACATGACCCGTATTCAAACCTGACCCGGCTATTGTCAAGATGATCATTCTGGGCAAGTTTGATGATGATTGGACCTAAACTGTGGCCTCTAGTGTGTTCAGAAGGTTTTTCTGTGATTTGACCTACTGACCTACTTTTTGACCCGACATGACCCATATTCGAACCCGACCGAGATATTGTCAAGACTATCATTCTGAGCAAGTTTGATGATGACTGGACCAAAACTGTGGCCTCTAATGTGTTCACAAAGTTTTTCTCTGATTTGACCTACTGACCTACTTTTTGACCCTTCATGACCCATATTCGAACTTGACCGAGAAATTGTCAAGATAATCATTCTGAGCAAGTTTCATGATGATCAGACCAAAACTGTGGCCTCTAGTGTATTCACAAGGTTTTTCTATGATTTGACCTACTGACCTACTTTGTGACCCGACATAACCCATATTCGAACTTGACCAAGATATTGTCAAAATGATCATACTTGGCAAGTCTGATGATGATCAGACCAAAACTGTGGCCTCTGGTTTGTTCACAAGGTTTTTCTCTGATTTGAACTACTGACCTACTTGTTGACCCGACATGACCCGTATTCAAACTTGACCGAGACATTGTCAAGATGATCATTCTGGGCAAGTTTAATAATGATTGGACCAAAACTGCGGCCTCTAGTGTATTCACAAGGTTTTTCTATGATTTGACCTACTGACCTACTTTTTTGACCCGACATGACTCATATTTGTATGTGACCAAGATATTATCAAGATGATCATTCTGAGCAAGTTTGATGATGATAAATTGTGGCCTCAAGTGTGTTCAGAAGGTTTTTCTATGATTTGACCTACTGACCAACTTTTTGACCTGACAACACCCATATTCGAACTTGACTGAGATATTGTCAAGATGATCATTCTGGGCAAGTTTGATGATGATCGGACCAAAACTGGCCTCTCGGGTCTTCACAAGGTTTTTTTCTGATTTGACCTACTGACCTTCTTTTTGACCCAACATGACCCATGTTTGAACTTGACCGAGATTTTGTGGTGTACAAACTGGGTGCAAGTTTAGTTAAAATCAAGTCATAAATGAAACATCTATCATGCAGACAAGACCAAAATAGGCAATTTTTGTCCTTTCAGGGGCCGTAACTCAACACATGATGGGATATGGCTGGTTCAAGAAAGGAACCCAGATCTCATGGTGGTACAACCTGTGTGCAAGTCTGGTTAAAATCAAATCATAAATGAAGATGCTATCGTGCGGACAAGACCAAAATAGGCAATTTTTGCCCTTTCAGGGGCCGTAACTCCGTAACACATGATGGGATATGGCTGGTTCAAGAAAGGAACCTTGATCTCATGGTGGTACAAGTTGTGTGCAAGTCTGGTTAAAATCAAATCATAAATGAAGATACTACCGTGCGGACAAGAAATTGTTTACGCACGGACGGATGCACGGACGACGGACAAAATGTGATCACAAAAGCTCACCTTGTCACTACGTGACAGGTGAGCTAAAAACAGGTAACCACACCCCCTTGACCTTGAAAGGGGGGTCTGGTTACCTGTTTTCCCCAACACTGATAATCCTCAGACTAGGAACCAACAAATAAGGTCAATAAGGCTATATAAAGAACAAGAATACAAAATATAAGCTTAAGATATTTAATTGATTAGATATTGAAGACACTTAACCTTGGATACTAATAACATGAAAAGATGTAAAGCAAATAAAACAGCTTCTACTGAAACCATTTGTAACATTGCATCATGGGATTGTGAAAATGAAACCATTTGTAATACTGCATCATGGGATTTTTGTCATAAATAGCCTAAATATTGGGATCAGAGTTCCTCAGTAAACAGTTCAGACCCAGATCTGACTGCAGTCTGATCTGGGTCTACTGCTTGCCACCAAGCCAACACTATTCTGACTAACACTGTTTTGACCTATATTCAGGTAGTATTTTTTTTTCTTCAAATGAAATGTCTTCAATCACAGAAAATGGTTAAAATGTATCATTGTTTTAGTGATATGGCATGCCTGGGGGGGGGGGGGAGAAATACATTTTAACTCTCACCATAATGAACCAGGATATATCATTTTTGAAAACAATATAGAAAGCTGGCTTCTTGGAAGCCAATTGTTCAGGATCTCACTAGGATAACACACCCATGTGACATAGTGCATTTTTTGTTATCTCCAAAATAGCTACATTTCCAATGAAAATTTGAGACATTTTTCTTATTTATACTCCGAACATAGGTTGTGGGCACTTGTTACAACCGCCTCAACGAGGCTGCTCTAACAAGTGTCCACAACCTATGTCTTGGAGCAAAAATAAGAATTATAATGTAAAAACACCTTAAACCCAAGTTTTCTATATATAAAGTGGGGTTATGGGGGGGGTTTGAGGATTTCTGCTTCTGAATCCATGGTAAAAATTGAAATCACGCCACACAAATCGAGGCTTTAGCGCGAAACTATTCTAAGTGACATTTTTGGTGAAAAACACTTTTTTCCATAGTTTGATGGTATTTTACATTTTACAACATGTGTACAAATTTCCCCATTGTGCACTAACAAATTGCTGAGAAAAACACATATTTGTCCAACTAGTTTATCTGCATTTTATGATTTCAGTCAGTGCGAAACTAGTGCATCTGTTCGTTTAAACCTTAAATTCCAGTATTTTAAGCAAACACTGTATACCTCATCAGATGCCGTGTTATGTGGCATCTGATTAGATATCTACTGTTTGCCAATGCCCCAGGACACAAGCCCAGTCCATGTTTTACTTTTTACAATGCTCTGACATCACAAGGAGGATAAATAACTGGTACCTGGATTTTGTCAGTGACAGTCACATGGACAATAGCAGGGGGGAAGCTTCTGTAGCTAGTAATTTTGGGTCGATTGATAAGCCAATGACTCAGTACACTAGCTCAGTCCAGATTTTACTTTTTACACAGCACCCTGACAACACATCATGGAGAAGACTAGCACTGCTATAAATAACCGGTAGCTGGGTAGTGACAATAGCAGGCGGTTAGTTACTCTGCTCTATAATGTAGACTTTTCAGCTTCAGCCTAGGCCCTTCTGTATACTTGTATATGTTAAATAGGACCAGCACAACAGATTCATTTTTCTGCATTTACAATATTTCATTGATAATGCTGAAGCCCATTTGCAAAACAAGCGTTAAAATATTTTGCACACTCACGTTAACTTCCTTCTTACTGTATGTCCATAAGACTCTGGCAAGCAGTAAAGATTGTTGCAACTGATCAGAAGCTTCACTAAGTACATAGAGTATATAGACTTTTGTTAAACTTGCAATAAATAAAATAAATCAGAAACCCCTTAAATTGGAATGGACCTGCACAAATTTATTAGATGAAGACTATTTGTCACACCGCTGGCAAGATTAAACTGAAGCAAAGTCTGCCAGACAGACAAACCAATCATGGGTTCAGATGTCAAACATACCTCCCTGCTATTGGGGCTTATAGAAATGGATTGGGCTGCATGGTGCTTCAATGCCAAGCTGAAGCCAACTGCACATGAGTACCCGTAAACCGCTTAGATGGTCTAAGCCTGCCCAGGCAAAGTGGTGCAAATCGGACCCTGCATATTGGTATGTTTGGGTGGTAGGGCTGGAGATTCCATTTTATCTAAATGTCCGGTGTAACAGTTTATCTTTACCCCCTGGGTAGCTTTACCCCCGGGGGTAAAGATATCCCGGGATATCTTTACCCCCACCCTGGATATCTTTACCCCCGGGGGTAAAGCTATCCTAGCCGGGATATCTTTACCCCCACCCAAACTTTTGGGTATAAACTATTTTCTTAATGCCCAATTTCTTCTTATATCTAAGTGAAGCAAGATAGTGGACTCGATGTTTCACTTTAACATTTTTTCGTTTCAATCATGACTTGGACTAATAGAACTACCCTTAGTAAGAAATATGACCATATTATAGAGGCAAATGATTATTTAATAACTTCTTTTTTGTATATTTTCTTATTCAAAATGTTGCTTATGACAATCTTTCATAATCTTGCATTATCCCTGTCAGTCGTGAAATTGGTGGTGGTGGTGAGTGGAAAGGCGGGGGTAAAGATATCCCGGCTGGGATATCTTTACCCCCGGGGGTAAAGCTAAACTGGCCAGGATATCTTTACCCCCACCCCAACTTTTGGGTGTAAACTACTTTCTTAATGCCCAATTTCTTCTTATATGTAAGAGAAGCAAGATAGTGGACTCTATGTTTCACTTTAACATTTTTCGTTTCAATTGTGCCTCGGACTTATAGAACCACCCTTAGAAAGAAATATGACCATATTATATAGAGGCAAATGATTATTTAATAACTTCTTTTTGTATATTTTCTTATTCAAAATGTCCCTTATGACAATCTTTCATAATCTTGCATTATCCCCGTTAGTTGTGAAATGGGTGGTGGTGGTGAGTGGAAAGGCGGGGGTAAAGATATGGATATCTTTACCCCCACCCCAACTTTTGGGTATAAACTATTTTCTAAATGCCCAATTTCTTCTTATATGTAAGAGAAGCAAGATAGTGGACTCGATGTTTCACTTTAACATTTTTCGTTTCAATCGTGACTCAGACTATTAGAACTACCCTTAGTAAGAAATATGACCATATTATAGAGGCGAATGATTATTTAATAACTTCTTTTTGTTTGATTCTTATTCAAATGTCCCTTATGACAATCTTTCATAATCTTGCATTATCCCTGTCAGTTGTGAAATGGGTGGTGGGGGTGAGTGGAAAGGCGGGGGTAAATATATCCCGGCTGGGATATCTTTTCCCCCGGGGGTAAAGCTAAACTGGCCAGGATATCTTTACCCCCACCCCAACTTTTGGGTATAAACTATTTTCTAAATGCCCAATTTCTTCTTATATGTAAGAGAAGCAAGATAGTGGACTCGATGTTTCACTTTAACATTTTTCGTTTCAATCGTGACTGGGACTAATAGAACAACCCTTAGTAAGAAATATGACCATATTATAGAGCAAATGATTATTTAATAACTTCTTTTTGTATATTTTCTTATTCAAAATGTCCTTTATGACAATCTTTCATAATCTTGCATTATCCGCATGAAGGCTTCCTAACTCATCAGTGCAACATCTCCGAGAACACATAAATCAAACAACCACAGAGACGAAACAATGGTGAGGACTCCAAGAAATAACTGAAATGTTGGAGCAAAAGAAAACCAACAGTTAGACTCTGATAGGCCCAACAAGAGACCCTTAAATACCAGTATTTTAAGGAAACAGTGTAGCTTCTGATCAGACGCCGAGTTCTGCGGCATCTGATCTGGGTCCAATCTGTTTTTGCCAAGCCCAATCAGATTCTATTGATAATCCACTTATGCAACACTCTGACCTCAAATTGATAAGATTAGTATAACTATTTTCTATTAATAACCTGGGTTTCCCCAAATAAGTGATAGTCATGTGGACTCCAGCACTGAAAGAGATTTTGTGCTTAAAATGGGGGTCGAGTTATGGAGATCACAATAACAATTGCACCCACTGAGTTGTGGCTCTTGCTCGTAACATGCTGTGTCAACATCGTGTACAATTGTACCAAGCATCATCAACATTTTAAAGGGTGTTGGTGCTTTGGGGACCACAAGGCTATTCTGGCAGGGGTGATAATTAACATAATGTGGCACTTACAGCTATGGGTCTGCTTGTGACATGCCTTCTCAAACTTGTGTACAACTATACCAAGTACCACCAATATATATATTTCAAAGGTTGTTGCAGTTATGGCCATTACAATGTTATACTGTCAGGGGAGATAATCACAAGACCATGGCACCTAGAGTTGTGGTTCTTGCTCATGACACACCTTAACATCATGTAAAACTGTACTCAGTATCATCAACTAACTAAAATACATTTGCACCCAAATTGGTGATTTTTGCACATGACATGCCTTCTTTTCTACTAAGAACCATCATTACTAATCAAAGGGATTGAAGTTATAGTTATCATAAGATACTATTGCCAAGGTAACAGTATTGCCAAGGTAACAGATTAAAATACGATGACAGCCAGAGTTTGTTTCTGGCTAATGACATGTCTTCTTAACTTGAGTATAATCTTACCAAGTGTCATCAATATATCTCAAAGTATGTGAAAGCTATGGTTATGTTGTCATGGGAGATAACTAAAATACAATGGCATCTGGAGTTCTGGTTCTTGAACATTTTGCATGCCTTCTCATCCTCGTCTACTTTTGTACCATTTAACATCATCATACCTCAAAGGGGTAACATCATCATACCTCAAAGGAGTTGTGGTTCTTGCACATGACATGTGTACCATGATAAAGAACCTTGATTATTATCTCAAAAGTATCGGAGCTATCAAAATTATAGATAGTTTGTTTGACTTGAGCTTTAACGGTCCCGTCAACACTGTAAAGGTCATTTTGGAGACATTGCTTCCAATTTTGTGGGCTTTTTACCAGACACTGAGATGAAATGACATCTCACTTAGCCCTGCCGCCCAAATAAACCAATAGTGTTTATAAGCATGGACGGTCTGACGTGCACTACTTGCCCTCGGCAGGCTTAGCGTCTAAGCGGTTAACCAGTACTCGTGTGCAGGTGGGTTTCAGCTCTGCGTGGAAACATCTTGCAGCCCATCTATTTCTTCTAGCCCAATTGGGCGGGGGGCGAAATCATAGAAAGATAAAGGGATAAGAATAACTGATATCCATGCTTCCTATTAAAATCTTTTAATTAAACTTCATTTTTTAAGCAAGAGAAGTAAAATGAGGGCATTTTCTCCCTAATTCAAAATATCAATGGTTGATATGTTTTTAATAACTCTCAGTCATTCTATGGTATAATTGTAAATTTGATGTGAGAATAAAAACTATTTTTTTAAGTTTCTGCTGAAACAAATAATTACGTCATAATTTTAAATTTACTTTCTACTTAATGCAATACTTTTTTGGCTTCAAACTGCTTCAAAACCAGCTTTTTCCATAAGATAGACTAGTTTCGCACTAAACATTATGGCCGTAAATGTTCAATTTCAGCGCGTAACTAGTCCATTTGATGAGTTTTTTTATTATTCAGATATTTTCAATAAAAACTGTCCACAATGTTTACAATACACATTTTAAACTCAAACACTCTTTCAGAATTGTTATAGAAGACAAAGCAGTAAAGAATTTCAGTTTTTTCCTTCTCCTGTAAAATTATGAAAAAGTCAGATAGAATAGTTTCGCGCTAAAGCCTCGAAATGGCTGAAAATCAGAGAGCAGTAGCATGTATAGTTCAAACAAATTGACCTGAGACTGGTGAACTCTATTAATAAACATAATTTCACACCCTACTGAATGCATGTATTTATCTTCGCTGTCTCCCGAAAATGGCGATTTTGTTATTCAATACATAGGTCGGTAAATGGGTGGCAATTCAAGAGAAAGCCGACGTATTAGGCCATAACATTGACCTTTATGCATGGAATAAAGGTCAGTCTCATGTCAAATTGTTCGAACTATAGCATGGTGAAGGTCAAGGTGTTTAGTCCTCTAAACTGTAAATGCCAGAAAATTTTGGACACTATTCTCTGAACCCTTCCACAAATCATGTTACAAGGCATGGTCTGCTAAGTAAATTACAAAAATTAACAATAAAATAAATACTTTATGGTCTAGGCAAAATATGATGCACATTAGCTTAAGCATAATGTGTGCTGTGAAAACCAATGCAAAAATTGTATGCAGTCTACAAAAAAGCCATAGATGTAATTTTTTTTTTTTCCAGGAATTATCATTATAACAGTTTTGACTTTGCAATTTACACATATTGGTCCATCTCACTGGTTAAGCTGTTTATTGTATAGCTCTTAGTTCTTTGTGAAAAGTTTTCAACACTGAAGACTAGTACAGACACCCCAGCAAACAGTGTGGATCCAGATGAGACGGCTCTTTACCCTTATCTTGCTGAATATTCATTTAAGCCACACCCATTTCTGTCTATCAACCAATCAAATTACTTGATGTAATTTATTGCTACAAATTCATAAACTGAATGTCAAACAGTGTAGATCCTGATCAGATGGCTTCTTCAGAAGCCATCTGATCTGGAGCTACACTGTTTGCAAAGATAGGGGTTGTCGTGAAAAGTAAGATAAGGGTTAACATAACATACCCTTGTGACATGGTGCTTTCTTTCATTTTTCAAAATGACAACTTTTCCGATGAAAAAGGTACTTTTCTTATTTTATACTCTGAACATAGTTTGTGAGTGCTCATTAGAACTGCCTCATTGAGCCAGTTCTAATGATTACCCACAACCTGTGTGTCACTCATTAGAACCGCCTCATTGAGGCAGTTATAACGAGTACCCACAACCTATCTCTTGTAGCAGAGATATGCAAAATAATGCATACCCGCATAAACCCCAGTTTTCTCTGTATAACGTGGGTAAGGGGTATACATTTCACAGACTTTTAACTTTCAGGACTTCCTGTTCACTTTTCAATAAATTCATTTCCACTTCATTTCGGGAGCAAATTCTTTCTTTTAAGAGTTGACCCCTATTGACATGGGAGACAAAAATACTTTGGAAGGAGTTGCCTCCCCTGAAGGTGTATCCATTCCCCTTTACATAATGAGAAGCCGTCTCATCAAGATGGAATTGTCTACTTCTGATACTCCGGGGAAAATGGTTAAGACAGCAAATTTTGCCAAGTGATTTTGATATTTACTACCGAGTCATTTTGAATGACTTGCTGTCAGTCAGACATACCAATAACCAATGTGACATTTGCCCTCTGCTATGACTGTTGATTCATTGGACGATGTCATCCATTGTAATTTTCCAAAGTGCTATAATGTGTATGTTTTTTTTTTTTGTATCCAAAGATGCCGAGAAAAAAGAAATGCACAAAAACAACAAGCTATCTTGTATAATTACTCGTTTCTTCAAGCTATATCTACATTAATATTATTAAAAGTAAATATTCAAATTGATCCAGACATACAATACACATAGATCATAGCAACAATGTAAGTATTTTGTGATAATTGAAGGATAGTTTTCCTTATTTCTCCATATAAACCTATGTTGTGGGTACTCATTAGAACCGCCTTGCTGAGGCAGTTCTAATGAGTACTCACAACATAGGTTTTTATGAAGAATTGTCAAAAACTATCCTCCAATTATCACAAAATACTGAAAGATAGTTTTCCTTATAACTCCATAAAAACCAATGTTGTGGGTACCCATTAGAACCGCCTCGGTGAGGCGGTTCTAATGAATACCCACAACATAGGTTTTTATGAAGAATTGACAAAAACTATCCTCCAATTATCGCAAAATACTGATAGTTTTCCTTATAACTCCATAAAAACCTATGTTGTGGATATTCATTAGAACCGCCTCAGCGAGGGGGTTCTAATGAATACCCACAACATAGGTTTTTATGAAGAATTGACAAAACCTATCCTCCAATTATCACAAAATACTGAAAGATAGTTTTCCTTATAACTCGATAAAAACCTATGTTGTGGGTACTCATTAGAACCGCCTCGGCGAGGCGGTTCTAATGAATACCCACAACATAGGTTTTTATGGAGAACTGACAAAAACTATCCTCCAATTATCGTAAAATACCTTATCTGTCTGTTGCTATGACAGATTACAACCATAGCAATTTTCACATAACATCTCTTATATACCCATAAACATCTAAAATCATTAACATAACACAGATATGGCAAATATCTACAAGCTTAATGCATAAACATTGCTCTGTTATATCACATGACTTTGTGCCACATTAAGCAAGACTATTTATAGAACACACAATATTGGACCTTCGACATAATGAAAAACTTGAATGGTACAATCAACAGCAAAATGGGAAACTTCCACTTTTATTCAAATGGTACATTTTAATTTTTTACATTTTTTTTGTGTTAAATTCGGTTTTGCAGCCCTTTCAAGATTTCATCTATGATGGGCCGATGGTAACATTTTGTCAACTCATTTAAGTTTAAATACTATTTTTTTTTTCTGGTTTTGGTTTTACGGCTCTTTCAAGATTATTTCACTCGTATCGAGCCGATCGTCAATCATAGGTGGGCGAAAACCGGAGTACCCGGAGAAAAACCACATGGCCTTCCGTTGCAGACTTAGCGTCTCACATATGACCCGAGTTTAAATACTATACGTTTAACTTATATTCAGACAGAGATGTCCTTGAAAACAGTCTAGGCTCTGATCAAGCAAACAGTGCAGACCTGATCAGACTGCTCCAATTGTGCACCCCCCAATGAAGAGCTAATCCATGTTTTGAACTTACAAGCAGTCTCTTTTCCAAAATACATTTAAAAATTCCCCATTCTGATGTATGCCACAACCTCTTTAAACACAATTCATTATAACATGGTTTTAACATGGATCCCAAAAATGTACAGATTATAAAGAAAAATGACCATAAATGGTCATTTTTCTATATAGTCTGTACATTTTTGTGTTGTTTTTTTTGCTGAAGACCCTGACAATAGTGTTATAAAGAGGCTGTGGGCTATATTTAAACAATGAAAATGACACAGTCAATCATCAAAATTACATATTCAAATGAAAGACAGGGACCTAGCTTTTCTCGGTGGCATGGTTTTTTGGTGTAAACCAAAAGAATGTATTTCACACAGCCTAAACATTGCAGTTCATTCACACATGTATCATCAATATGGGGACAAAAATCTATTGCAGTGTAAACCACGACAATACTGTTCATTATGGGCTCATCAGGGACTCCTGCAATTCAAGCTACTCCTGCAATTCAAGCTACACTTTCTGTTTACCTATATTTAAAGGGGAACTGACACACATTCAGGGGAAACAACTCTTTCAAAAGAAATATTTCTATTTCCCCTGTCAAGACGGGTATTCTCTTGAGGGAAAGAAGCAAATTGTTTCCTTCAAGAGTAGACCCCTTTTTCAGTGGGGCTCAGTGAACAAGAAAGCAAACAGGAAGTCACAATTGTCTTCCTTGTAAAAACGTAGAAACTGTACCACCTGTATTTATTTCCCTTTATGGGAATGGATACACCTTCAGGGAAGGCAACTCCTGCAAAATTATTTTTGTCTCCCTTGTCGATAGGGGCCAACTCTTAAATCCTTAGGAGCAAAATCTTTCCTATAAGACTAGACCCCTTTTTCCATGGGACAGATTTTACAGAAAAACTGACTGGAACTCCCAAAAGTTGTCTCCCTTTGAAAGATGACAGAAAATATGATAGATGTGTACTTCCCTTAATGTTGTAAATCAGATTAATCATCAGAGAAACACTGTCTTCAAAGGCATTAGGGAACCAATACCCCACAATCTTGTTATAACAGAGTTTGTTATAACATGGTTTGGATATAATAAAGTTTCAATATAGATCCCAAAAATGTATAGATTACATAGAAAAATGACCATAAATGGTCATTTTTCTATATAAACTATACATTTTTGATATAACACGGTTGTTTAACTTACATGGTTTCTCTGTTGGACCCCATTAATAGTGCTATAAAGAGGTTGTGGTGTATTTAGACTGTATCACAAACTACCATATTCATCTTAAATATTTGTACACCAAAAAGTCATAAAACAATGCAGACCAAGAAACAGTCTGATCTGGATCGTTTAGACTGTTTGCCACTGAACTATAGTCTTTGCAACCACAATAGATCATTAATAATTTACCTCATCACTGTAAGGCTCATTGACGGAAAATGTTTTGTTTGTTTGATTTGAGGTTTAACGTCCCCGTCAACACTGTATAGGTCATTTTGGAGACATTGCTTCCAATTTTGTGGGACTTTTACCTGGCACTGGGATGAAATGACATCTCAAGCTCTGCCACCCAATGAAACCAATAGGGTTTATAAGCATGGGCGGTCTCACATCACTTTTCCTGGGCAGGCTTAGAACCTCAAAGCGATTTACCAGTACTCGCGTGCAGTTGGTGACAGCTCTGCATGGAAGCATCATACAACCCAATCTATTTCTTCAAGCCCCAATGAGTGGTGGGGGCCAAAACTGAAAAGGTGTCCAAATACTTAGGGTAACAGAAAGGCTACAGTATACACTAACAAAGAAATGGAAATATTCCCAAAACCTCAAGCTCTGGCTAAGGCAGGTAAGCGAACTCTGCAGCTCTGGAAAATTTGTTGACCACAATTGAAACTGGATACACCTTCAGGGAAGGCAACTCTTTCAAAAATTATTTGTCTCCCTTCCCAATCAGCGCCCTACTCACAAAGATCCCTTGCAGCCAATCCTTTCCTTTAAAGAGTAGACCCTTGTTCTTAAGGGGCTTTATTTAAAGGAAAGCAAAAAGGGACTCCCAAAATTAGCCTCGTTTTATATTATAGAAAATATGGGCCCCAAGGTGATAAAACTTTCCATACTCAAATAATTTGAGCAATTTGTCCTGCTTACAAATTTTAAAATGCCAACAATTGTTGGCATTTTAAAATTTGTAAGCAGGACAAACAACATTCTGTGCTGATTTGAGCAGAAAAATTGCCTCATTTGTTTGTATTTCAATAATTACGAGCATTACAAATTTTAAGCTCAACAGACTTGTGCATGAAAAACGTAGAACATGGCAGGTGTATCATTTTGACCTTCAGGTAAATGAACCAATCATCAGGGGAGATATCTTTTGCATAAAGCGATTTGTCCACCTCCTCTTTGGGAGCTATGCTTAACACATTTTGTTCTGAATGGTATCTTCCAGCTTATATATGGCAGGAGTCAATTTCAAAAGTTGAGGTGATTTTAGAAATTTATTCAAAAATGGCTGAATTTTTGCAAACAGGAAAGGCCCTGATCAGATGCCACATTTAGCTACCTCTGATCTGTGCCTGCACTGTTTGTAAGTGAACCATTTTTGAGTTTTTTTACAGTATAAAATGGGTTAAAGAATAAGGTTTGTCTCACATATATTGAAAATTTTTGCAACAAAAAATGCAAATTTCAGAAAAAAAAAATCTGATATTTTTCATTTTTCTGCTCAAAAACATAGATAGTTGGAACTCGTTAGAACCAGCTCAACACCTCTATTGTTTTGAGCAGAAATAAAATAATGTTTACCCCTTTAAACCCCAGTTTTACTATATAAAAGTGGGGTTTAAAGGGGTCAAATTAAATAGGCGTGTTTTCGTGATGACAGACGATTCTTTTAGCTTTTACTGTAGCACCCATTCAGGAAAACCCCATTCCTGTTGGTTGGTGGGTATTTAAGGTGGGTATTTAAGTTTTAATGTTCCGGCAATAATTACATGTAGGTCATAATAGTGAAACTATACTCTAGAGTCTCATTCGAAATAGCTCCCATCCTCCAGTCCTGAAGACTAAAGCTTACCCACAATTCCACACAGGCTCCCGAAAATAGCCACCCATTGGAAAATGGAGACTATATAGTGTATCTTCTCACCTAAATCCTTATCCTGCTGAATAAATTTCTTTAGCCACACCCATTTCTGGCTATCCTCCAATCAAATAATTTGATATAATGTATTCATTCAATTCACAAACTGCATGACAAACAGTGTAGATCCTGATCAGATGGCTTCTTCAGAAGCCATCTGATCTGGATCTACACCGTTTGCAAAGGTAGGGGTTGTCATTTTCAGCAAAGTAAGGGTTACAAACTTGCGCAGAGTGAAGACCTAGATCAGTTTGCAGCGAGAAGCCAAGGGTCTAGGCTTCTTCCTGCATACCACACTCTGATCAGCCTGGATATTATGTCTGATGTATGCATTCTCTTCCTATACAGTAGAACTTCGATGGCTCGTTTACCATGGATGTGTCGAACCCATTCTTGAGCCCCTCGCGAAATCCTCTACATATGAAATAGTGGAGGATAATTAAGAAGATTTTAGTCTTTTATCTTGCAAATGTATGCTGTGTGTACTCATTAGAATCGCCTCGATGAGGAGATTCAAATGAGTACACACAACATACAGTTCCTACATTTTCATTATATGAGAACACCGAAAAGATGACTGAAAGTATCTCGTTATGCCTCCTGACAGTAACCTCAGTGGCTCGAACTACCCCTGTCTCGAACAGATTTTCGAGGTCCCAAAGGTGTTCGAGCCATTGAAGTTCGACTGTATTTATATCTTATAACTAGTTATAGTGTAGGGAATAATGTATTTAAGGGTTACTTGGCAACTATGAAAGAATATATCTAGAAGCATACAAGAAAATAAAGTAAGCCAGCACATCAGATAAGGACATTTATTCAATGAGCTAGCAGCAAAGGTTCAGGTGAGTGTGTGCATCTTTCAGTTTTACATCCCATCAAAAACTAAGGTCATTATGGAGATGGGACCTCAGTTTAAAAGAATCTGACAAAAAGTCGGGAGAAGCATGGAATCAAATCGAACCCAGGATCCCTGGTTTACAAGGCGAGTATCTTATTACACCAAGAGGGCTGCTTAACCCATTTTGTACCGGAAACCCCTTAACGGATAATTGGCAAACAGTGCAGGCCCAGATCAGATGCGGCAGAATGCGGTGTCTGATCAGGGCCAAAACTGTTTGCAAAAAGTTTAGCCATTTTCCAAATAAATTTTGAAGAAAACACAACTTGACACCCCTACATTTTGAAATGGACTCCTACTTATATAAGAAGATTCCATTTGGTACAAATAGTGTTAAAGGCTCAGGTGAACTTGCCCACATAAGCACATGCTCACAAGTTCCTTATGCTTTTGGCAGACATGCAGAAGTGAACCAGACGTGGCTTCATGCAAGAAGACATGTATCTAGCTGCTAGATGACTGTGCATGGGCATTTGAAAAACAAAGACGGGAGAAAAGGTTAACCCATTTTGTACTGGTCCCGAAATCCCAAAAGTGTTATCCTGGTAAACAGTGCAGGATCAGACCAGATGCCGCAGAGCGCAGAGTCTGATTCGGGCCTACACTGCAAAAAGTTCAGCTATTTCTCAAAATTTTTTGAAGAAAACACAACCTCACACCCCATATTTTGAAATGGGCTTGTGCTATATATGAGGTGGAAGTATCGTTCTGGTACAGAATGGGTTAATGCCCTTTTCATTCATAAAAAAAAGGAAATACTGCTTCAAAAGCAAACACTGATACTACAAATTATGAATATATTACCTTGTCAAACATTTGAGACCCATTTCATGAGACTGTGTGTGACTGGCGCATAAGTTTTTTTTTTTTATTGTCTTGTTTTGGGTTCTATGGCCCTTTAAACAAGTTTTACTCGTATTGAGCCAATCCTTAATAAGAGGTGGGCAAAAACAAGAGTACAAGGAGAAAAAACACATCTTCCACTGCAGAAATGTGAAGCAGGTGAGGTTTGAACCCCAAGTTGTGAGCTAATTGTTTAAAGAGTCAGCATGCTCAACATTAAGCCATGGAGACCCAAGGATCCCCTATTTTACAATATGTTACAAAGAATCTACTATTAACCCTTCTCCTGCTGAATATTCATTTGAGTCACACCCATCTCTGACTTTGAACCAATCAGATTGCTTGATGTAATTTATTCCTACAAATTCATTAGATGAATGTCAAACAGTGTAGATCCTGATCAGATGGCTTCTTCAGAAGCCATCTGATCTGGATCTACACTGTTTGCAAAGATAGGGGTTGTCGTGAACAGCAAGATAAGAGTTAAATCCAACGCATATACAAAAATGGCAACTCACTAGAATTTAATTTCATTTTGTAGATTTTCTATACTGGTGTACATTCGTTTCATTTCGGATTGGCAGGGGGAGCTAATGTCTGCAACTACCATCGCAATATTGGAAGGTCGAGTTGCCCTGAATTATGAGAGTCCAACTGTAACACAAACCTACAGTGTATATAGCCTTCTAGTCCCAATGATAAAAGCATGCAAAAAACACTATACCTAATACATATTCTTGTTGACTCTGCTAATTTGACAATACCTGGACCTTCCTCCCCTGCCAATCATAGCTGCGACTACTATATCTATACAGTTATAACACAAGCAAGATTTCTGTACAATTTACAAATGCATCTTTGTACATATAATAGCTTTAACCCTTATCCCACTATAGCAAGCCCTAACTATGTTAAAAGTGTAGATCCAGATCAGATGGCTTCTGAAGAAGCCATCTGATCAGGATCTACACTGTCATTCAGTTTGTGAATTCGAACAAATACATTATATCAATTAATTTGATTGGTTGACAGACAGAAATGGGTGTGGCAAAATTATTTATTCAGCAGGATAAGGGTTAAATAGCCACTCTCCATAGCTCCAGATAAGGAGGTTGGTTGATTTGAGGTTTAACGTCCCCGTCAACACTGTAAAGGTCATTTTGGAGATGTTGCTTCCAATTTTGTGTGACTTTTACCCAGCACTAAGATGAAATGACATCTCAAGCCCTGCCGCCCAATGAAACCAATTGGGTTTATAAGCACGGGCAGGCCGACTCGCACCGCTTTGCCTGGGCAGGTTTAGATCCTCTTAGCCGTCTACCACTACTTGTGTGCAGGTTGGTTTCAGCTCTGGTGGAAGCATCATGCAGCCCATTTATTTCTTCAAGCCCCGATGGGCGGGGGGGGGGGTCGACCAGATAAGGCGGAGTAATGAGGATATTTAAGGGATAATTTATCATACCGTAATTCCCTGTGTAAACCACGCACTTTTTTCACCCAGAAAACGGTAAAAAAAATCCCCTGCGTGTAATACAATGGCATAGAAAAATGACATTGTTTCTGCTCGAAAAGTCGGCAGGTCACGAAAACCCATTACAAATACAATGTGACACTTTGAGACCCTCATAAAGTTCGTTTGACATATTAATTCATTGAATCATTCATACCATTAAAAAAGCAATCAATATTCCTATCTCAGACATCAACCTTTCATCCCTTTTTGGGACATCGGCAAACAGTGCAGTCCCAGATCAGACACCTCAGAAAGACGCCGCAGACATCTGATTTGGATTTACTCTGTTTGATGATTTATAACAGTTCAATTATGACACTATTGTTAATCCCTGTCATATAATTGCCACCCTGCTGTGCATGTCGATAAGGTGTGAAAATATGGTCAAGTTATGTCTCTAATTTGCGTTTATTCCCCGATCATAAAATTTAATCCGCAATCAATGTGAAAATTATTTAATTGCTCCGAAGACGAGTTGCTACGACTATTCTACTATCTCGTGAATGATTATGTTTTGGCGCCAAATAGCAGACGCTTGGCGAGAAAAGTTGAACGCTTTAAATTGTGTTAACACATCTGTATGCTGGTGTTGGTTATTGACACGGAGCTTACAGAAAGCGCTGTTTTCCACTACCTTTTTGCTATCGAGAATTTTTTTACCGTTTCCAAACAATTTTTTTTATGAAAGAGATACGGCCCATTAAGATAAAACAATAGACACGTGTGGGGTTGCTGGGGTCCGATGACGTCGTTTACCGATTGCGTGCCGATTCGCCCCAGTCAATTTCGGATGCGCGGAAGTTCTATGCGCCGGATTCAAGTCTGCGGGTTGTCAAAGATCTATTTCAGAGAATCGGCCGATTCGCCCCCGTCAATTTCGGACGCTCGAAAAAAATCGGCCGGTTCGCCCCAGTAAATTTCGGATGCGCGGAAGCTCTACTATGTGACGGAAGCAAGTATGCGGCTTGTCCCAAATCTATTTCAGCGAATCGGCCGATTCGCCCCCGTCAATTTCGGACGCTCGAAAAAAAAATCGGCCGGTTCGCCCCAGTCAATTTCTGACGCGCGGAATCTCGCCCGACGGAAAAAATCGTACGTGATTTTTATTTACTTTGCGTGATTCACGTAAGATTTTGCGTGAGTGGGAACTCTCGGGTTCCTTGAAGTCAGGCATGAATCACCGTTTTATTAACAGTAAATGCAAAATGGGCTTCTTTAATTGAGTGAGATGTTTGACTCACGCTGAGAAGGTGTTAATTATGGGATTAGCATAGAGAACGTGTGAATAACCAGTGGTGTCAAAATACTCAATCTACCTGTAGAAATTTCTGTCAATAACGCTATGGAGCACCTGCCTTGGAGGCATGTTGTCACAATTTTACCTTTGGAAAGGAACCTGTTTCTATCTTTCCTTGTGAAAGAAAACTGGGAAAACGCATTGTCATCTTTCATAACAAATGAATAACCGCACCCTTAAAATGTCACCTTGTCACACACCACCGTTATGGGTAAACGGAGAACTGCCTATGCTGCAAGAGAGAAACTAACCACTATTCTATTCTATAACTACTAGGAAATATACCTATAACCAGTCAGTCTATTTTGATAGTAGCCAATCAAAATTCGTGTACTTTCATTTTCAATCAAAATGGCGTCTGAGAAAAGCATTCTGTGATACTGGGGAAAAGCATGTGCGTGTTTTAGACTGGAATATTTTTTTTTCACATATCTTGGGCTCAGAAATGAGGTGCGTGTTATAGATGAGTGCGTGGTATACACAGGGAATTACGGTATTTATCATTTTCGTGTCTGAGAATGTAATAACGCTATGTAATAAATTCGATAATCCACTTGTGGACTAAATATGCAAATTAGTTAGATACACCCTGTGACGTTATTTGTATGACATCCTTAATGACGTCAGGTTTACTACTGGCGGAATATTGACGTTTTTTTAAAAACAATCGTGAATGAAATACGCTTTAAATGTCATATGATAAACAGAATCTTGCATTCGTGCTCATGTATTATTAAATTTTATTAAACTCGTTGAGGAAAAGAGACAAAATGCTCTGCAAAGTCTCTTACTTTATCTCTTTTCCTCAACTTGTTTAATAAATTCAATAATACATGAGCACTCATGTAAGACCCTCTATTTCTTTTCAGAAACGTATGTTGTGGTACTTATTAGAACCACCTATTTTTCCTTATTTCAGGTTGGTGTGTGTGCGTGTGTTTTGAGTGTTATGTCCCTCCAACAACTAAGGTCATATGGGGACAGGACCTCGGTTTAAAGACTCATCCAAAAGTCTGAAGAAGCCCTGGATCAAACCCAAGACCTCTGGTTTATGAGCCGAGTAGCTTAACCGCTACCCCGGGGAGGCTTCTACTCATTCCTTGTTAGAAACATGAGCCAATTCTAGCGAGTAACGTACAACACATTTTAACGCTCTGAATTTTAGCTGACGACATTTTGAAATATTTTTCTTATTTTCCATAGAAAACAGGATTCCACATCTCTTGCATTGCCCCAATAGGAGACAATTTGCAGAGCGAATCCTGTTTCAACACTTCATGCAAATAGTCTCCTATGGAGAATATTTGCACGAGATGTCAAATCCCTTTTTCTGGGAAAAATAAGAAAAAATACCAAACATCGTCATCTGCTGAATTAGTTCAGAGAGTGGTAACAAGTTAACAGAAGAAATAAGGATAATTCCACAGAATTCCTCCAAATCTGAAGCTATGTGCTATCTCTTATTGTTGTTTATTTTAATAAATTAAGTACATCGCCACTGTTACCATCCAAATGTATAAACGTTTAAGGATAATGGATATGCTGTATTAAGGAGAGGCAACTCTTTTCAAAATATTTTTGTGTCTTTTATCAATAAGGGCCTATTGCCAGAGGAAATAATTTTCTCCTCCTTCAGAACAAATATCTCCCTTTAAATCTTGCTTTGAAAGGGGGAATTTCCTGAAAGTTGTGTTTCTTGTAAAAATGACAACATATCCATCTACCTTTAAACAACAATTAGACATATCATTTTTATTCAAAATTACTGCCCTTTTGAAAAATTGAAAAGCAACGGAAAAAGAAATGCCTATAAATACAAATATAAATAAAATTACTAACTTGCATTTTTAACTCAAAAGTGGAAATTTACATTTTCAAGAAAACAGGACTTTACACTGAATTCAAGTTATTCAGAGTTATAAGAACATTTTTTTAAGCATTGGCAAATTTAGCAATTTAAGGTGTAAGACTACATATCAATTTATCACAGATGTCATGGTTATGCCCAAAATCATCACAATTAAGGTTCATAGATACACCAGGGGCCTGTTGTTCAAAACTAATGACGTCGTTAGTTAACGTATCATTAAAACTTTGATCATTTATTATGGCAAATATACTAATATTTTTGCTGAAAAAATGTGAGCAGCTTTTGCAAATGCAAAAGCTGCTCACATTTTTCAGCAAAAATACCAACATATTAGATATTGAACTTGCTAGAACAATCAACAATATGACCACTAAAGAGCTCGTTAAGCTAACAATGCTTTGAACAATGTCCCCAGGCCTATTTTATGCCATTTTTACAAGGGTGACATATTGTGACTTCAGTTTACTCCCATGTATACAGAAGCCCTCTGAAAATGGTGTCTCTTCTTCTCTAAAAGGAAAGAATTTTCTTGCACTCCATAGTTTTAGCTTGGGATAGAAATTCTGTTCCAACCCTGGTGTTCTTACCCAAATTCGAATATTCTAGCGTTTGATAAATGCACTGGTTAATATATGAGCCATGGTTAAGTTGACGTCATAGCACTTTACGTTACATCAATAAACATCACTGTAGTGTCATCACAATGTGGCGGACGTCGGCAACCAAAGTGACTTCATTATTGAAAATCCATGCTCAGAAATGGAAGGTATGCAAGAAAAAGAATCTTACATAAGTGTGAGGGGTCTATAGAACCAGAGGACCAGTGGTCCTGTAAACGCTCACCTGACACCTGGTCCTGGTGTACATTTTAATGTTTTTATATATGTATATAGCCTCAGAGCAGGGGTACACAACTTGTGGGGACAAAATTTTGATGTCTAACAATGTGATAAAACTTTCCACCTATTCCTACCTTTCTGACAGTTCGAAGGCCATGCTTTCATTATGGTTTATTCCATTTGTCATATTTTTTTTTAACTTTTCATATTATTTAGGGAATGTCTGATTGACAATGTGCTGGGAAAGAGCACTTGACTCCTTGATTTTCCACTCACTTTTTCCCATGCAAAAGCGTAAGTTGACAAATTTGACACTGCCATAAAATAGATCAAGGTCAACCCAGGGTCAGCATTTGTAAAAACTAAGACGAGCCCGAGTACCATATGATATATGCCAAGTTTCAAAGCCATTGGCCTTGCGGTTCTGGAGAAGAAAATTTTTGAAGGCTTTTTACCATATATGGGCGTGGCGGCCATCTTGGTCATGTGATCTAGACCGTACTGGCAACTTTTCATTTGTTCAACTCACAAAAGCTCCATATTGAATTTCACTTAAATTGGCTCAGTAGTTTCTGAGAAAAAATGTTTTTTTTTTGAAATATGAAATCGGAGTGACCTTGGTCTAAGGTCAATGAATGACCTTGACCTTTCTTACCCATAGATCTTCATGTATTCAGTTACTTTACCTAATATACAAATTTTGGTGACACTGTCTTCAATGGTTTCCCTAAATATCCATTATTTTCACTTTTTCCTATGCAAAAGCCTAAGTCAGCAAATTTAACATTACTGTAAAATAGGTCAAGATCAACCCAGGGTCACCATTTGAACAAATTATGATAGGCCCGAGTACCATATGCTACATGCCAAGTTTCAAGGCCATTGGCCTTACGGTTCTTGAGAAGAAGAATTTCGAAGTTTCTTTACCATATATGGGCGTGGTGGCCATCTTGGTCATGTGATCTAGACCATGTTGGCAGCTTTTCATTTGTTCAACTCCCAAAGGCTCCATATTGAATTTCACTTCAATTGGCTCAGTAGTTTCTGAGAAAAAATGTTTGAAATATGGAACCTGTGTGACCTTGGTCTAAGGTCAATTAATGACCTTGACCTTTCTTACACATAGATCTTCATGTATTCAGCTACTTTACCTTATCTACTAATTTTGGTGACACTGTCTTCAATGGTTTCCTAAAAATCCATTATTTTCACTTTTTCCCATGCAAAAGCCTAAGTCGGCAAATTTGACATTGCTGTAAAATAGGTCAAGGTCAACTCGGGGTCATCATTTGTACAAACTATGATGGGCCTGAGTACCATATGCTACATGCCAAGTTTCAAGGCCATTTGCCTTACGGTTCTGGAGAAGAAGAATTTTTAAGGCTTTTTACCATATATATAGGCGTGACGGCCATCTTGGTCATGTGATCTAGACCGTATTGGCATTTTTTCATTTCTTCAACTCACAAAGGCTCCATATTAAATTTCACTTAAATTGGCTCAGCAGTTTTGGAGAAAAAAATGTTTGAAATATGGATCCTGAATGACCTTGGTCTAAGGCCAATGAATGACCTTGACCTTTCTGACCCATAGATCTTCATGTATTCAGTTACTTTACCTGATCTACAAATTTTGGTGACACTGTCTTCAATGGTTTTCCTATAAATCCATTATTTTCACTTTGCCCCATGCAAAAGCCTACTTCGGCAAATTTGACATTGCTGTAAAATAGGTCAAGGTCAACCCAGGGTCACCATTTGTACAAACCATGATGGGCCCGAGTACCATATGCTACATGCCAGGTTTCAAGGCCACTGGCCTTATGGTTCTGGAGAAGAAGATTTTTGAAGGCTTTTTACCATATATGGGCATGGCGGCCATCTTGGTCATGTGATCCAGACCCTGCGAACAAACTTTCGTTCCCCCATCCCACTGAGGCTCCATATGAAATTTGGCTTTGATTGGCCCTGCAGTATAGGAGAAGGAGATCTTTGAAAATGGTGGACGGACGGACGGACGGACGACGGACCATGGCTATACTATAAGCTCACCTATGAGCCTAAAGGCTCAGGTGAGCTAAAAATCCATTCCTCGGGATGGATTTTTCCATCCACCCCTCACACCCATGTAAGATTCTTATATGTTCCTCAGAAGCCAAATCATTTTGAATAAGCTGCCTTCCCTGTAGGTGTATCCATTCCCTCTGATATATAAACATCAATCTGATTCCAGGGACTGTAAACCAACTTATTTTCATGGCAAGAAACTCCCCCCACTCCACCCGAGTTTTCTTCTTTTTTTTTTTGTTCTTTTTCATTTTTCCTTCAAGCACCCGGAGATGACCATCTACCCATTACTTTTTTTAGTTGACTGTTTGTCAACTGACTCAAAATTACTAAGCACAGAAGCTCTTCAGTGCTGATGTTCACATGACTATCACCAATTTGTAGGAAATCAAGGTAACTTTTAATTATAGAAAATAGCTACGCTATTCTTATCACTGAAGTCAGAGTGTTGCTTAACCCTTGTCCTGCTGAATATTCATATATGTCACTCCCAATACCGATTATCAACCAATCAGATTATTTGATGCAAATTATTGCAACAAATTCACAATCTGACTGGCAAACAATGTAGATCCTGATCAGATGGCTTCATCAGAAGCCATCTGATCTGGATCTACATTGTTTCAAAGATAAGGCATATCTGGGATTAGCAGGACAACGGTTAACCCTTGTCCTGCTGAACCCAGATATGTCTTAGCTTTCAAACAATCTAGATCCAGATCAGATTGCTTCTGAAGAAGCCATCTGATCAGGATCTTCATTGTTTGTCATGCAGTTTATGAATTTGTTGCAATGATTTGCATCAAGAAATCTAATTGGTTGACAATCAGTGCTGGGTCGGTATATTTAAATATTCAGCAGGTCAAGGGTCAAGGAGGTTATCTATAGAATCTGGCCTGGACTCATGGCTTGGGTCTGGCAAACAGTGAAGACCAAGATCAGATGCCACAGAATGCAGCATCTGATCAGGGTCTACACTATTTGCTTACTGTACAGACATTTAAGGGTAAAACAAAACAGTCTAAGTCCCCGTTTAGGACCATTTATCAAGCCTACACTTGGAAACAATCAGTGCTGTCAATCCTTTGATTTTCTCAAGACCCCATTCATATATAATGTCAAGCCTTATTTTCTCTGCAAAACAAGGAAAATATAAATCACAACCTTTTTATAACACTATTTATGGAAACTGTGTTAGTTAAACGACCTGTTGCATGCAAACAAAAATGTATAGATTACAGTCGAACTTTGATGGGTCGAACTCGGTAGGCTCGAACACCGCGTTTGGGTCGAACTGACTTTTCAGTCCCGGCAAAATCCCTATTCATTTTAACTGAAACTGCCACCCTTGGCTCGAACCACGATGGCTCGAACCCTCGAACTCTAAGCCTGGTCCCTAGAGTGCATTTTCTATGTAAAATCCCATTTTATCGATCATGTCACGCAGGCATGTAATCAGTATCATAATAAGGACCAAAAATACAGCTCATCATTCACTCTTAAATTATGACCGATAATGGAACGGAAGTCACCAAAATTGCTGCAGCTATGATAAAAAATCATAGTACACAAAGATGGATCTTGTCGAGTTGGACTCCAATGGCTCGAACTACCGATGGCTCGAACTTTTTTTCGGCGGTCCCGGCGAGTTCGAGCCATCGAAGTTCGACTGTATATAGAAAAATGACCATTTATGTATACATTTTTGGGATCCATCTTGAAACCATGTTACATCCAAAACCGTGTTATAATGAGGTTGTGGTGTACTTTTAAAATGCCATCTGTGAGTCCGGGTAAGTTCACTAAATACAACACATGCTACATGTAGCCTACTTGTAACAAAGTTATTTGCAACAATAAACTGTCAAAATGATTATTTTCTTCTGAATTCCCCTATGGAAAAATAGACTGGTTTACAGTATCATGTAAAAGTACCCATACAAATACAGACAATCAATCAAAATGCAAAATTTATGCAATGAAAGAAATTAACACATATGCATGCACTGCATATGTATTATTTTTTGTGTGTGTGAAACTAAGGCAAGATACACAAAGGTTGTTACAGCCAAAGCTGTCTCTTACACAGCACGAACGGAACTAATGGTAACAATTAATGACTTAGCCCCCAGCCCATAGGGGCTTGAAGAAATATATGGGCTGCATGATGCTTCCACACAAAGCTGAATCCGACCAGCACACTAGTACTGGTAAACCGCTTAGAGGATCTAAGCCTGTCCAGGAACCGCGGTGTGAGGCAGACAGTCCATGCTAATAAACCCTATTGGTTTCATTGGGCGACAGGGCTTGAGATGTCATTTCATCTCAATGTCGGGTAAAAGTCCCACAAAATTGGAAGCAATGTCTCCAAAATGACCTTTACAGTGTTGACAGGGACGCTAAACATCAAATCAAACAAACAAAAACAATAGACCCCAAAAAGTAGTCACTAATGATATTACGCTATTTAGACTGATGACATTCCACTATTTAGACCACCTAAAATGGTGGGCTAATATTTTTTGGACCCTAAAATTAAGACAAATATGCTCTTAACAGCAGATTTAGAGGGTTTCAGGTACATTTTCTTTGTGTTTTCTACAATCTGGGTTGCTCTAGTTGAAGATCACCTTTGGGACTGTTCAAAAGTGGTCTGAAGACCACTTTTGAACAGTCCCAAAGGTGATTTTTTATATAGGCATTTTACTGTAATCACAGAACATCCACAGCTTTTGATAAGAAAAGGTAATTAAGAAAATTAAGGAATAATTCTCTTTATTTCTTGTTAAAAAATGTATGTTGTGGGTACTTGTTAGAATTGCCTCATCAAGGCTGTTCCAACAAGTACCCACCAGATGTTTTTATGGAGCAATAAGGAACATTATCCCCAAATGGTACTCATTACACCTCATCTGGAGCTGAATAATTTGCAGTAATTTTCTTATTTTTCATAAAAACTTGATCTGTTGGCACTTGTTAAAATTGACTTATCACCGGGAAATCACTCATCAAGACGATTCTAACAAGTATCCCCAACATTTGTTTCTGCCAAGAAGTAAAATTATATCCAAATATATCCTTTTGTCAATCTTACTTTTCTGGGGCCATGACATCTAACAGATAAATGCATCTTTTTCAAAACTTTTGATGTAATTCATGATATGAATCACTGAATACACAGAATATTTTATTCATTTGCCTAAAAAAAAGAGGCTTTGAACAACTGGGCCTTGGTCGCTTAGGCATTAAGTGCCTTTTTCTCATGAGAGGACTTGTTTAGTAATCCAAAACCGTGCTTTACCAAAGTACTGTATAGTGATAACATGAGCACCACATGGGGGTGCCAACGCTCGGCTGCAAAAATTCTAAGTCGAAAAAGGGGCATAACTGTGTCAAAATATTTTGAGGGTTACCTCACCTATTGGTATGAGTTTCCCTTTTTATAATGAACAACTAGTCCCAGTTTCAAGTAAATAAGTTCAGTAATGACAGAGATATTACAAAATGTCAAGATTTTGCACGACGACGACGCAGACGATGCCAGAGCTATGACAATACCTTGTCGTTTGTTTCAAACCAGTCGAGATAAAAATGTGTATATCAAGGGTTTCTGCGATATCTGTTTATATAAAAAAAATATTTTAGCACACAGTCTGAGGTGAGAAATCTGGTCCTATATCTCCAATGTCAGTGATGAAAGAGCTCTGTCTGGTCACACCGAGGTTCCCGTTCCCGCCTCATTCAAACTGCTCTGAGAGGACGCCTGAAAATAGAATAACATCATGATTAAGGTGAGCGGTTGCTCCTTCCTTTTCTTGCTATGTGTACTTCCCTGACCATCCAGCCTGTATAAGAGGATATGTGAAAAGACTGTTGCTAGTTTCCAAGGAGACGACCTTTGAAGATACATGTATTCCTCTTCTAATCTCCATTATTAATCCATTGTATACTGATAGACTCTTCTATTGCTATATATTGGACAAGGCAATTTGTCATATAAGAGGTGTCAGGCCTATTTTTTCATTTTTATTCTATTTTTGATGGAAAAATCTGTTAGCAAATAGTGCAGGTCCTGATCAGATGCCATGTTCTGCGGCATCTGATCTGGGCCTGCACTCTTTGCCAATGTATCCCTTTAGGGGTTTCCCATATGCAATGGGTTAAATCAAAGCGCAGACTGCACTGTGTCCGAGTGTATGCTGGAATGTTGTCCTGAACCTGGACTTGTACCCTTTAATGCCTGTTCTTTAAGAAAACAGTGTCAACCCTGATCAGTTGCCTTGTTCTGCGGCATCTGATGTGAGTCTACACTGCTTGCGAATGCCCCACTTTGAGACCGAAGACAATTATACTGCATGTACCAAAATGGAAAAACACTTTCTGGTAGATGCAGCACTTTGTTTCTTTCTTTTTCTATAATTCATTCGTGATTAAACTTTATTAGTCGTTTGTAGTCATGTGGGCATCAGCAGTATAACCACCTTTATATGAGCCCGCCAAGCGAATTTTTGTCTTCGAGCATTCCGTCATGACAAATTTAAACTGCGCATGCCCAGCCATTCAGAGGGCCAGGGATATAGCTTTCTGTCTGAAGGTTCCCCTTGATTCACTGCTTGTATGAGCGAGCAGCGAAGGTTCTGGCGAGACTGCGCAGATGCGCAGGCTCGCCTGAACCTTCGCTGCTCGCATAGGCGATAAGTACTCAAATTGCTTGACGGGGCCAATATATTTGACTTTTGTTGAATTTGTAAACATATTCCACCCAAAAATGGGGAGGGTAGTTTGTAGTTGTTTGTATTGGATTTTTACGCTAATTTAGGTCATTTTTGAGCCGGTCAGTTTACCTATCCACACTTTTCCTGGGCAGGTTTATACGTAAGTGGTTAAACAGTACAGTGCACATTCTTTCGCCAGAAACTGATAACTACCCTTCTTGAATCAGCAGAAGGGAGAGAATGACCCTAGAAAAGATTTCATGATCAATCTCCACTAAAGAATGTTGGGGAGGGTAGTTACTTCAAAAGTAAATTTGGTCTCAGTAGGATTATAGCCTGAAAGTTGAAAGGGAGACAAACATTCAGATAAGAATAATCTCCTTAGAAAGTGTGTTGTTTTGAGTTTGTATATGACTTCGGTCATATGCAGACGGGATCTCTCTCTAAAGACTCAAAGTCTGGAGAATCGAACCCATAACTCCTGGTTTATAAGGCAAGAAGCTTTACTACCACATCAAGGGGGCTACTATCTTCCTTAAAGGTGTGTTCAGTCTCATAATCTATTTAAACCCAGCTGAAATAAAACGCAGATGAAATATGTTTACTAACATGAAAACCAAAACTAGATTTTTTCAGTAAATTAGGTTTTGTTCCAAACCCTGTACATGATGATCCCCTCTGAAAAGGGGGAAAGAATTTACTCCTAAGAAGCAAATTCTTTCCTTTAAGTGAAGACCCTATTCACCATATTTACATTATTTGCTGGCTCCCAGCTTGCACATTGTCAATATTGGAAAAACAGGTAACCAGACCCCCTGACCTTGAAAGGTCAGGGGGGTCTGGTTACCTGTTATTCCAACTCTGATAACCTTCAGACTAGGAACCAGCAGATAATGGAAATAAGGTGAATTGAAAAGGGCGACAAAAATGTTTCCAAATCAGTTGCCTCCCTTGAAAGTCATATTCCCCCTAAAACCAATATCTACAAGTGCAGTTAAAACTTTTTATGTAAGAATTCTGGAGTAAATATTGTTAACCCTTGTCCTGCTGAGCCCGGATATGCCTTACCTTTCAAACAATGTAATTCCAGATCAGATGGCTTCTGAAGAACGAAGCCATCTGATCATGATCTACATTGTTTGTCATTCAGATTGTGAATTTGATGCAATAATTTGCATCAAGATATCCGATTGGTTGATAATCAGTGGTGGGTGTTGCTTATTTGAATATTCAGCAGGTCAAGGGTTAAATATGTGTTCAGTCTCCTTATAATCTATTTAAACCCAGCTGAAATAAAACTGCAGATGAATTATGCTTACTAACATGAATACCAAAACTAGATTTTTCCTGCAGCTTAGGTTTTGTTCCAAATCCTGTACACTATATGATCCCCTCTGAAAAGGGGGAAAGAATTCACTCCTATGGAGCAAATTCTTTCCTTTAAGTGAAGACCCTGCTGAAAAGGGCGACAAAAATGTTTCCAAATCAGTCGCCTCCCTTAAAAGTCATATTCCCCATAAAACCAATACACTGTAGATCCAATACTTCACGGTCCGTTATTTCGCGAAATCCAGTATATCCCGAATTTCCCATGGACCCCCAACTTACCGTGAGCAAAAAAAAAAACACACACACAAAAAACGTCCAGATCGGTATGTAAATTGCGGCGGTAGTTTGCCGAGGCGCCAATATAAGTCGAGGTTGTTATTTGCTAAGATGCCGTTTATCAGTCCACACTAAACTAAATGACTTGCAAATTGTTCAGAGCTGACATTTTCGCAGTTGGAAGAAAATAACATAACTGATTTCGGTATTGATTTTTCGCCTATATTCAGACGTGAATTCACTTCAGTTCACACATTATGACCAAATAATCCAATTAGCTTCAGTTAGAACAGGTAATGGAACCAATTTATCTTAATCCACACACTTGGCATAATCAGTGTCATAATTGAGTAATCTGCTCAACACTCAATCAGACACCGATGTCCGTGCGCCCTCATGCAGAACACCCTTATCGTGATCTATCATTCCTTCCATGTGAAAATAAAATGAAAGAAATCAAAAGACAATAAAATGATAGTTTTGTTGTTGAATCGTTTTTTTGGCCCGTGGCAGACGGTAAATAATTTTTTACAACCGCTTCTTTTAAGAATTCCAACCTCTGACAGCAAAGGGAAACAACTCAAATTGCTTCAGCACTTATGGTAGTTGCGTCCCTTGGCCTTAATGCAGGGACCCAGCACTTCCAAAATGGCGTCCTGTTTTGTCATTTTAGCGATCACATTTTTTCAAAAGCAGTTTTTCAGCTGTTCTCGAATGTAATTTAATTGGTAGACATAGTCCCTGTTGTTTGTTCTGTCATGGAGTAATTCTGAACCTACTTTAATGGTGAAATATATCCGATAATATTGCACGATCCGCAGAAAAAGCGACCGACTGAAGTCGGTTGATTTCTAAGAGTGCCCTAAAATCACCGTGTCATTCTGTCAGTCTGTCTGTCCGTCCGTAACCCGTTTGTGAAAATTGGTGATAGTGACTTAACCGCTTGGAATATTTAAACAATTTTTGGCATACTGATTGATATCAATGAGATCTAACCAATGAGCTTGCGAAATATTACATTCCATTTAGTATAGCCTCGCCGAGGCAAAACATGTGAAAATTTTCGAACGCCTTCTCTTCGGAAACTGTTGGGCCGATTGAAGTCAAATTTCATATGGAGCCTCTATGGGATGGGGGAAACCAAATTTTGCTCATGGGGTCCAGGTCACATGACCAAAATGGCCGCCAAGCCATATATGGTCTGTCTGTCTGTCCGTCCATAACCCGTTTGTGAAAATTGGTGAAAGTGACTAAACCGCTTGGAATATATTTAAACAATTTTTGGCATACTGATAGATATCAATGAGATCTAACCAATGAACTTGCGAAATATTACATTCCATTTAGTATAGCCTCGCCGAGGCGAAAAATGTGAAAATTTTCGAACTGCTTCTCCTCGGAAACCGTTGGGCCGATTGAAGTCAAATTTCATATGGAGCCCCTATGGGATGGGGGAAACCAAAATTTGCTCATGGGGTCCAGGTCACATGACCAAAATGGCCGCCAAGCCATATATGGTAAAAACCCTTCAAAAATAGTCTTCTCCAGAACCACTGGGCAGATTTCCACGAAACTTGATAAATAGCATCTGGGACGTAGGCCCATCATAAATTGCTAAAATGGTGACCCTGGGTTGACCTTGACCTTCTTTGTGCCTAGGTCAAACTTTCACACATATGCTTTTCTTGGAATATTTAAACAATTTTTGGCATACTGACAGATATCAATGAGATCTAACCAATGAACTTGCGAAATATTACATTCCATTAAGTATAGCCTCGCCGAGGCGAAAAATGTGAAAATTTTCGAACTGCTTCTCCTCGGAAACCGTTGGGCCGATTGAAGTCAAATTTCATATGGAGCCTCTATGGGATGGGGGAAACCAAAATTTGCTCATGGGGTCCAGGTCACATGACCAAAATGGCCGCCAAGCTATATATGGTAAAAACCCTTCAAAAATAGTCTTCTCCAGAACCACTGGGCAGATTTCCACAAAACTTGATAAATAGCATCTGGGATGTAGGCCCATCATAAATTGCTAAAATGGTGACCCTGGGTCGACCTTGACCTTCTTTGTGCCTAGGTCAAACTTTGACACATATGCTTTTGTATTGGAAAAGTGAGAATGCATTTTATCCTGCAAACGATTCAGAATACAGTACTAAAGTATAAGATATATTTTTGCTCCTTACGATAAGGCGCATTTATTGGGGGAACCGTTTTAGGTCCAGGTCACATGACCAAAATGGTCGCCATACCCATATATGGTAACACTCATAAAGCTAAAAGCATCCGGCGGGTCGTGCACTTCAGCTGAAGCACTGGTTACTGACAGCCATTAGTGTGGATTGATAAGCGGTATCTCACCAAACTATCACTGGGACTTTTATTGGCATTTCGGCAAACTACCGCGACTTATATCACAATCTGGATATATCACATTAGCGGAACTTGGACCCCAAACACCGCGATATATTGGATCTACAGTGTATCTACAAGTGCAGTTAAAACCTTTTATGTAAGAATTCTGGAGTAAATATTGTTAAACCCTTGTCCAGCTTAACCAGTACTGTAACAAGAGGCCCATGGGCCACTATGCTCACCAGAGCTCAGGTGGGCACTGCCCATCCTGCCCAATGGCAGCCATGTATTTTAACATGATATCATTTTAATCCACCAAATGAACCCCCATGTCCAAATGAGCACCCATGTGGACTCAGCATCTGAAAAGTTAGGCCTTTTATGAAGTAGAGGGGGTGGGGCATGGACCCAATGGAGCCCTGGTTGGTATCACTAAATGCGTCTTATCATAAGAAACAAAAATATATATGGTTTAGCAGTGGGGATCTGTAAGGCCTCTTTAACAGTTGAGGGGTTGGGGCATGCCCTGTTGATCCCAGGAAAGCCCAAACTGTTGTCCCTAAATGTGTCTTATCATAAGGACCAAGTATATATATGGTTCAGCGCTGGGAATCTGACCGGTTTCAGAGATTTGAGGCCCTTTTATGAAATAGGAATGGCCCCTGCAAACCCCGCTACAGTAGGTGTGCTAATAATAAGGAACAAGAACATATATGATTATGGGGTGGGGATTTGAATGGTTTCTGAAATATAAAGCCTTTTATGAAATGGAAGGGCGGGGCACATTGCCTCAGCACAAAGAGACCTCCAGGTTGGTGTGATTGAACAAGTCTTATCATAAGGAACAAGTATATGGTTTAGGGGTGGGGATCTGAACTATTTCTGATATATATGGCTTTTAATGAAGTAAAGCGGTGTGGCATGGCCTGGGCGTGCCCCGGGGACTCCCAAGCTGGTGTCACTGAATGCGTCTTATCATAAGAAAGATGAATATATATGGTTTAGGGTGGGGCTAAGAACATTTTCTGAGATATAAGGCCTTATGTGAAGTGGAGGGGTGGGGCAAGGCCCAGGGAGACTCCCAGGTTGGTGTCAATGAATGTGTCTTATCATAAGGAACAAGACTATATATGGTTAAGGGGTGGCCATCTGTAGGGTTTCCGAGATATTGTGATATTATGAAATGGAGGGGGTGGGGCATGGCCCCAGCATATCCCTGGGAACCCCCAGGTTGGTGTTACTGAATGCGTCTTATCATAATGAACAAGAATATATATGGTTTAGGGGTGGGGACCTGAACAGTTTCTGAAATATATGGCCTTTTTTGAAGTGGAGGGGTGGGGCAAGGCCCCAGCGCGTCTCTGAGGACCCCCAGGTTGGTGTCAATGAATGTGTCTTATCATAAGAAGCAAGCATATATATGGTTTATGGGCGGGGATCTGTAAGGTTTCCGAGATATTGGGCCTTTTATCAAATGGAGGGGGTGGGGCATGGCCCCGGTGCATCCAGGGGACTCCCAGGTTGATGTCACTGAATGGGTCTTATCAAAAGGAACAAGAATATATATGGTTTAGGGGTGGGAATCTGAATGGTTTCTGAGATATTGGGCCTTTTATAAAGTTGAGGGGGTGGGGCATGACCTGTGCGCATCCCTGACGACCCCCAGGTTGGTGTTACTGAATGGGTCTTATCAATAGGAACAAGAATATATATGGTTTAGGGGTGGGGATCTGAACAGTTTCTGAGATATATGGCCTTTTGTGAAGTGGAGGGGTGGGGCAAGGCCCCAGCGCATCTTTGAGGACCCCCAGGTTGGTGTCAATGAATGTGTCTTATCATAAGAAGCACGCATATATATGGTTAAGGGGCGGAGATCTGTAAGGTTTACGAGATATTGGGCCTTTTATGAAATGGAGGGGGTGGGGCATGGCCCCGGCGCATCCAGGGGACTCCCAGGTTGATGTCACTGAATGGGTCTTATCATAAGGAACAAGAATATATATGTTTTAGGGGTGGGGATCTGAATGGTTTCCGAGATATTGGGCCTTTTATTAAGTGGAGGGGGTGGGGCATGACCTCGGGGCATCCCTGAGGACCCCAAGGTTGGTGTTACTAAATGCGTCTTATCAATAGGAACAAGAATATATATGGTTTAGGGGTCGGGATCTGAATGGTTTCTGAGATATATGGCCTTTTATGAAGTGGAGGGGGTGGGGCATGGCCCCGGCACAACCTGGGGGACCCTCAGGTTGGCATAAAAGCATATGGCTGAAAGAATTTTACTCAAGAAACATTTCTATAAAAGTTTTGTCCAAATATCTGCAATGACTTGGCAGTAAATGCCATTTTTCAATTTTCCCCATTATAAGTCTATGGAAACTCTAAGTTGCCATAGCAACCAAACTAATGGGCCGATTTTCATAAAAAACACAAACTTTCAATCCCCCAGCCCAAGGATGCTACAGATAAAATTTGGGCTGAATCGGTCCAGTGGCTTCAGAGAAGAAGATGTTTGAAAGTGTTGACGTCAGACGACGACGACAACGACAACGACGACAACGACGACGACGACGACGCCGGACAACTGCCTATCCTATAAGCTCCCCCGGAGCCTTCGGCTCTGGTGAGCTAAAAATCCTAAATATTTGGACACCTTAACCCTTGTACTGCTGAATATTCATTTATACCACACCCACTACTGATTATCAACCAATCAGATTACTTGATGCAAATTATTGCAACAAATTCACAATCTAAATGGCAAACAATGTAGATCCTGATCAGATGGCTTCTTTAGAAGCCATCTGATCTGGATCTTCATTGTTTGGAAAATAAGGCATATCTGGGCTCAGTAGGTCAAGGGTTAAGAACTGCTGTAATTCTAATAAAATTCTAACAAATTTGTTTCATGCTCTAGCCAGGAGTCCAAAAGGTGTAGATGATCTGGTAAAGTGTAGACCCTTCAGGAGCAGTCTGATCTTGGTCTGCACTGTTTGCTTAGGCATATATGTCCCAATACTTAGGATCATAACGGTATATAGTATCAGTAAATACAGATCACATCGCCTCTAGAGAAGCCAGCTAATGTTGATCTTCACTGCTTGTACAGTAAAACCCGTCTTAGTGGCCACCTCTATTAAGCAAGCAGGTATTCAGTTCCCCAAAAAAGGAAATTGCATTAAAATTCACCTGTATTAAGCAAGCACCAGTCCTGTCTTAAGCAAGCACATTTTGGTTATCCCTTAGGTGCTTGCTTAATAAAGGTGGGACTGTAATTCAGTTGGTGAGGTCATAGTAATAAATTATATGATGTAATTTCATTGGCTGATAGTTAACAGGGTGTGGCAAAATTAATTAATTCAGCAGAACAAGGGCTAAGTATAGGTTAGAAGTCATGAAGAGATTTCTTCACAAGTAAGAATCTGCAAAGCGAAGCGTAGCTGATTCTTACCGTGAAGAAATCTCTTAATGACTTCTGACCGGCTAAGACTGCTGTCAGTTTTCTTCAATTATGTCCACTGATCACTCCTACCAAAATGTGACATTTTTCTGAAATTACTAGATTTTGGTATCGGACTTTAATCTCAAAATCTGACAAGTTTTTCCTTGTCTGCTGTCAGTAAATGCTATTTTATAACCCTATTAAAGAGCCTAGAGAAGTCTAAGAAGGCATAAGACAGTATATATCTGCTATGTCACATTAACTCGTAAATTCAACATGCAGCGTATAACAGTCAAAGGTCAAATATAGTAGTGATTCTGGACCTTGACAAAGAAACACTCTGTCTTCAAACATGTTTCTGCTAACTCTCCACAAACAAATAGTGTTTGTTGTGTATACCAGGCAGCCAAATACCAAGCTTCCTTGGGAGGTATAACAATATCCCAGCCATGTGACTTGGTGCATTCTTCCATATCTACAAAACTCATGTTTCTGATGAAATTCTTATTGATATCCACAACATAGGTTGTTTGTGCTTGTTAGAACTGCCTCATCTATGTTTTTTTAACAAGAATAGAAGAAATAAGGCAAATAATCAAAACCACTGCAAATCCAACTTTTCACCATATAAAGAGGGATTTGCTGGATGTTTATTTCAGGGACTTGTTTAAGAGCTTTTTAGCTTAGAGATGATTTTGTTTGTTTGTTTGATTTGAGGTTTAACGTCCCCGTTAACACTGTAAAGGTCATTTTGGTGACGTTGCTTCCAATTTTGTGGGACTTTTACCCGACATTGAGATGAAATGACCTCTCAAGCCCTGTCGCCCAGTGAAACCAATAGCATTTATTAGCATGGACGGTCCGCCTCGCACCGCGGTTCCTGGACAGGCTTAGATCCTCTAAGCAGTTTACCAGTACCAGTGTGCGTGCCGGATTCAGCTCTGCGTGGAAGCATCATGCAGCCCATATATTTCTTCAAGCCCCTATGGGCGGGGGCTTCGCTTAGAGATGATAATGTTATTCATCCGGTTAATAAATCCATGAAGTGAAGACCCCCTAAACCCAACTTTATATACAGACAAGAGGACCATGATGGCCCTGGATCGCTCACCTGATCCATAGAGTAACAAGTGGGCCCCGGGGAGGGCCATTATTGACCCCAGGGTTATAATGTGCATAATGTTGAGGGAGGTCTAAAAAGGTGAAGCTTCATACCAAATATCAACAAAGGCTATAATTTGAACAATCTTGGCAAAGGTCCACTAGATGAAGCTACACAACAAATATCAAAGACCTGGGCCTTGCGGTTTCAGAGAAGAAGATTTTTTTAAAGATATTCCTTACATAAGCCTATGTAAAACCAAATGGCCCCGGGGCAGGGGCATTTTTGGCCTCAGGGCTATAATGTAAACAATCTTGATAGAGGTCCACTAGATGAAGCTTCACACCAAATATCAAAGACCTGGGCCTTGCAGTTTCAGAGAAGAAGATTTTCAAAGATTATCTCTATTATAAGTCTATGTAAAACCAAAGGGCCCTGGGGCGGGGGCATTTGTGGCCCCAGGGCTATTATTTGAACAATCTTGGAAGAGGTCCACTAGCTGAAGCTTCATATCAAATGTCAAAGACCTAGGCCTTTTGGTTTCAGAGCAGAAGATTTTTAAAGATTTTCCCTATTTAAGCCTATGTAAAACCAAAGGGCCCCGGGGCGGGGGCATTTTTGGCCCCAGCACTATAATTTGAACAGTCTCGGTAGTGGTCCACTAGATGAAGCTTCATACTAAATAGCAAAGACCTGGGCCCTGCAGTTTCAGAGAAGAAGATTTTTTAAAGATTTTCCCAATATAAGCCCATGTAAAACCAAAGGGCCCTGGGGCGGGGGCATTTTTGGCCCCAGCACTATAATTTGAACAATCTTGGTAGAGGTCCACTAGATGAAGCTTCATACCATATATCAAAGACCTGGGCCTTGCGGTTTCAGAGAAGAAGATTTTTAAAGGTTTTCCCTATATAAGCCTATGTAAAACCAAAGGGCCCTGGGGCGGGGGCATTTTTGGCCCCAGCACTATAATTTGAACAATCTTGGTAGGGGTCCATAAGATGAAGATTCAAACCAAATATCAAAGACCTGGGCCTTGCAGTTTCAGAGAAGAAGATTTTTAAAGATTTTCCCTATATAAGCCCATGTAAAACCAAAGGGCCCCCAGGCGGCGGCATTTTTGGCCCCAGCACTATAATTTGAACAATCTTGGTAGGGGTCTACTAGATGAAGCTTCATACCAAATAGCAAAGACCTGGGCCTTGCAGTTTCAGAGAAGAAGATTTTTAAAGATTTTCCCTATATAAGCCCAAGTAAAACCAAAGGGCCCAGGGGCGGGGGTATCTTTTGGCCCCAGCACTATAATTTGAACAATCTTGGTAGGGGTCCCCTAGATGAAGCTTCATACCAAATATCAAAGGCCTGGGCCTTTTGGTTTCAGAGAAGAAGATTTTTAAAGATTTTCGCTATATAAGCCCATGTAAAACCAAAGGGCCCCGGCGCGGGGGCATCTTTGGCCCCAGCACTATAATTTGAACAATCTTGGTAGGGGTCCACCAGATGAAGATTCATACCAAATATCAAAGACCTGGGCCTTGTGGTTTCAGAGAAGAAGATTTTTAAAGATTTTCCCTATATAAGCCTATGTAAAACCAAAGGGCCCTGGGGCGGGGGCATCTTTGGCCCCAGCACTACAATTTGAACAATCTTGGTAGGGGTCCTCTAGATGAAGCTTCATACCAAATATCAAAGTCCTGGGCCTTGTGGTTTCAGAGAAGAAGATTTTTAAAGATTTTCCCTATATAAGCCCATGTAAAACCAAAGGGCCCTGGGGCGGGGGCATCTTTGGCCCCAGCACTATAATTTGAACAATCTTGGTAGGGGTCCAACAGATGAAGATTCATACCAAATATCAAAGACCTGGGCCTTGTGGTTTCAGAGAAGAAGATTTTTAAAGATTTTCCCTATATAAGCCCATGTAAAACCAAAGGGCCCCAGTGCGGGGGCATTTTTGGCCCCAGCACTATAATTTGAACAATCTTGGTAGGGGTCCACTAGATGAAGCTTCATACCAAATATCAAAGACCTGGGCCTTGCAGTTTCAGAGAAGAAGATTTTTTAAGTTTTTGGTGAAAAAAATCTATTTTTGGCTCCTGTGACCTATATGTGCAACGGACCGGAACCATTTGAACAACTTTGAAAGGGGACCACCTAAGGATCATTCCTGTGAAGTTTGGTCAAAATCCGCTCAGTGGTTTAGGAGGAGATGTCGTTTGAAGAAATTGTTTACGCACGGACGGACGGACGCACGGACGACGGACGACGGACAAAACGTGATCCCAAAAGCTCACCTCGTCACTACGTGACGGTGAGCTAAAAAGTGGGTTTTACAGGGATATTTATTATTATTTTTTTCTCTAAAACATACGTTGTGGGTACTCATTAGAACCTCCTCATTGAGACGGTTCTAAAAGTACTCACAATCTATATTTGGCTCAAAAAAGAGAAAATATCGAACATTTCATTTTAAAAATATTAGTTCTAGAAGTAAGATAGATCCAATTTTAGCACGCCGAGACTATCATTAAGCATGATCCAGTACATCTGGCATACATATTGGTGACAGGAAGGAGTTGTCTGGCAGAAATTGTGTATGAAAGCAAAAATATGAAGATCAATACATGAATATATATGATGATTTGACTGTATATAAGGGTGAAAGCTGGATATCAGTGCAATGTGTAAATAATTTAGGTTACAATATACATGTATAATGCAACGTGTGAAAATAATGTGCTGAATGGCAAGAGTTAAGACAAAAATTATGATAGAGCTGAAACTGATTTTATCAATCAATTAATAAACCAGAAATTCAACTTCGGTGAAGTTGATGTCGCACCTGCTCCCCACCTGCCCCACACAAAAAAATAAAAGTTTATTTAAGGCAGAAGAAATGAATATAGGGCTTTGAGAAGAATCCATAGCCTATATATGTGAGGTAAAAAACTGACTAAGTTCACAATGTGGAAAAAGTGATAAAAATTGATCCCAAGATAAAGTCAAAACCACATGCACATCCTCATACCATAGGTAGAAACACACTCAAAGTTTTAAAATGATCAATATAAAACTGTAAGAGAAGTTGCGATGACAAGAGGTACCTATTGTATATCAACTAAAGCTTAAAATTGGCTAAGTTCACAATGTGCAAAAGTAAAAAAAAAATATTCCGAGAATTATGTCGAAATCACATGCACAACCTCATACCATGGTGAAAGCACACTCAAAGTTTCAAAATGATCGGTATAAAACTGCAAGAGGAGTTGCGATGACAAGAGGTACCTATCATATATCAATTGAAGGTTAAAAATGACTAAGTTCACAATGTGGAAAAAGTGAAAAAAAAATGATCCGACGATAAAGTCCAAACCACATGCGCATCCTCATACCATAGCGAAAGCACACGCAAAGTTTCAAAATGATCGGTATAAAACTGCAAGAGGAGTTGCGATGACAAGAGGTACCTATCATATATCAATCAAAGGTTAAAAATGACTAAGTTCACAATGTGGAAAAAGTGACAAAAATTTATCCGAAGATAAAGTCCAAACCACATGCGCATCCTCATAGCATGGCAAAATCACACACAAAGTTTCAAAATAATTGGTATGAAACTGTAGGAGGAGTTGCGATGACAAGAGGTACCTATCGTATATCAAATGAAGCTTAAAAATGGCTAAGTTCATAATGTGCAAAAAGCGGAAAAAAATATTCTGAAAATTATGTCGAAACCACATGCACATCCTCATACCATGGTGAAAGCACATGCAAAGTTTCAAAATGATCGGTATAAAACTGCAAGAGGAGTTGCGATGACAAGAGGTACGTATCGCATACCTAAAAATGACTAAGTTCACAATATGGAAAAAGTGACAAAAATTGATTCGAAGATTAAGTCCAAACCACATGCGCATCCTCATACCATGGCGAAAGCACATGCAAAGTTTCCAAATGATCGGTCTAAAAGTGTAGGAGGAGTTGCGATGACAAGACATCCAGTGTAAAATGTTGACGGACGGACGGACGAACGGACGGACGAACGGACGGACGGACGGACGGACGGACGGACGGACGGACGGAAACTTGCACGCCTATGTCTTCCTGCTAAAGCAGGTGCGACAAAAATCCAGTAGCTGGTTTCAAGTAGATGTATTTTGGCTATGATGGAAGAAGAAATCGGTACAGAAAAAGCTAAGGTACAGTAATTAGTTTTAAAATTTACTGTATATGATAATAATTTTGGTGCCGTGACCAGGATCTGAAAACTGCATTTTCATATTTATGGTACATCTTATACTTATTACAACATCTATATAAAAGTAAGTCCTGTTAAAGCATTTTAAAATATTCATAAATATGGCCTTTATCAAACTCAGATAACATGGGTTAACAGATTACCATTGCTAAAATGCCATGTCTTTTTCTCTTGCTGTCTTTACAAGAAGGTGAAGTAGTAATATAAGCAGATTGAGTGTGAAATTTACACATGCATTTATATTTTCTTACAACTATGATGTATTGCATAACAGTACATCTTAATTCACTTGCGAAGTAAAAGATCTGTCACATATTTTACTCATCACTTTGTTGCAGTTATCTGTTATCTCTATTCTGGTTAAGTTATAATGTCAGAAGTCAAATTTGTTACTGGCTCTGTTTCAAAACTCTGATCATTGGAATGAAGAACCCCCCCCCCCCCCCCCCCCCAAATTATCTGACAATCTTTAACCGAACTTTAACATAATTGAGTACACTTTTATCTATATACCCTAAAAATCCTAAAAATTCGGACACCTTGAGGACCTGCTGTAATTCTCAAAATTTTTTAACAAATTTGTTTCATGATCCAGGAAGGAGTCCAAAAGGTACAGAAGGAATGGCAAACAGTGTAGACCCTGATCAGACTGCTCCTTCAGGAGTAGTCTGAACTGGGTCTGCACTGTTTGCCTAGGCCTATCTGTCCCAAAACTTAGCATCATTACGGTAAAGTTCAGATGAGGTGCTATTTTCATCTGAAAAGTACAATGTACTGATATTGTACTTATTTCTGCATGAAGACACGCCCCCGCCCATAGGGGCTTGACGAAATATATGGGCTGCATGATGCTTCTACGCAGAGCTGAATCCGGCCCGCACACTAGTACTGGTAAACCGCTTAGAGGACCTAAGCCTGTCCAGGAACCGCGGTGCGAGGCGGACCGTCCATGCTAATAAACCTTATTGGTTTCATTGGACGACAGGGCTTGAGATGTCATTTCATCTCACTGTCGGGTAAAAGTCCCACAAAATTGGAAGCAACGTCTCTAAAATGACCTTTATAGTGTTGACGGGGACGTTAAACCTCAAATCAAACAAATCTGCATGAAGACTCATTAGAAGCACCTCGCCAAGACAATATTTAATCAATCACGTAAATAATAATATGACCAACCATAAAATTTGAGCGGAGTCCCACCACTAACAATTATGTATGTACCCTGAGCATTCAGACACCTTAACTCCTTATCATACTGGTTCTTAAGTTCGATCTACATGCTACATGAGTGACAAAGAGTGTAGAGCCTGACGGTCATCTCATCTGGGTCTACACTGTTTGCTCAGGCCCGATTCTGCAGCATCTCAGCAGACAATGTTTTTTTCTTAGGCATGTTTGTCTGAATACATACAGTAAATACATACACTACAAAGCAATATTTTGATTCACCCTGACTGCCGACACTGACTGATATAGTGATAATGATATACTGGTGACAAAAATCCAGTTACATCACTTCTACAGCAGACTACATAAACCTTAAAACATAAAGCTGACTGAATATTTCCAACAGAATATGTTTCCCCCAAAGCTGACTGAAACCCACATAAACATGCACCATGACCATTACTAATGGGTCCAAAATACATATAAGCCAGCACACGAGAAAAGAGTACTTATCAAACAGGCAACCAGCAAAGGTTCGAACAAGCCTGCACATTACCACAGGCTTGCCTGAGCCCTTACTACTTAGGGGCATATATAGGAGACCTAGAGAAAACCTCTTGCAGTGAACCTTCATTTCACTGACATTCAATTTAATAACAAAACTTGTTAAAATGACAATTTCAATGGAACGAATCAGACAGATTAATGGTGATATGCATGAATATTGAAATTACAGTAGAACTTCGATGGCTCAAACACCGAAGGCTCGTTTACCATGGATGTGTCCAACCCATTCTTGAGCCCCTTGCGAAATCCTCTACATAAGACATAGTGGGGGATAATTAAGGAGAATTTTGTCTTTTATCTTGCAAATGTATGCTGTGTGTACTCATTAGAATCTCCTCGATACATATTCATTATCGAACACCGAAAAGATGTCCTAAAGTATCTCGTTATGCCTCCTGACAGTAACCTCAGTGGCTCAAACTAACCCTGTCTCGAAAAGATTTTCGAGGTCCCAAAGGTGTTTGAGCCATTGAAGTTCGACTGTATTCAATACTCCCAGAATCAAATGTTGTGGAAATTTGTTAGAGGGAGGCAATTCTAAGAAAATGTCAACAACAATATTTTCTTGAGAGTAATCATCACGAAAACACGCCTATATAATTTTGACCCCCTAGAACCCCACTTTTATATAGTAAAACTGGGATTTCCGGGGGTATACCTTATTTTTCTTATTTCTGCTCTAAAATATAGATTGTGGGTACTCGTTAGAACCGCCTCAATGAGGCGGTTCTAACGAATGCCTACAATCCATATTTTGAGCAGAAATAAGAAAAATATCACAATTTTTCATCTTAAAATTTTCATTTTTTCCGCTATAAAGGTGGCAATGTATTTGTATTGGCGTGTTTGTGTAATGTAACGGAAAAGGTCCTTCGTTACCTCTTTTAGTACTCCTCATTTCTACTCCTTATTGGGATTCTATACAGCGGCAAGTTAGCTTTAGCTGCAAATTTTTAGGGAATAAATACTGTCGTTATAGAGAGAGACCTCTGTACAAGACAAGAAGTCATGCATCTATGGCTACATATTTGCATTTGTTTTTTGAATTTCAGTTTAACATCCCCATCAATACTGTATAGGTCATTCTGGAGACGTTGCTTCCAATTTTGTGAGACTTATACCCGACACTGATATGAAATGACTTATCAAGCCCTGCTATCCAATGAAACCAATATGGTTTAAATACATGGATGCTCGGATTCGCACATCTTTGCCTGGACTGGCTTGATCTTCTTAGCGCTTTACCAGTAATTATGTGCGGCCAATTTCAGCTCTGTATGGAAGTACCTTGAGCCCAATCTACTTCTTCAAGCCCCGAATGGCAGGGGCAAAGCATATTTGCATCTCAAGAACACAATCAGAGAAGGCAGAGAACTCTTTTCTCATGACTCAGCCCATATCTGATCCCGGGCCAGTTGTTCAAAAACTTACGATGCCATTAGTTAACAAAATGTTAAAACTAAGATCATCTAATATGTAAAATATGCTTATATTTTTGCTGAAAAATTGTGATTAGCTTTTGCATGTGCGAAAGCTACTCACATCTTTGCAGCAAAAATATCAAAGAATTAGATATTATAGTTGTCAGAACAGTTAACAAGTTGCACATTTAAGCTAACGATGCTTTGAACAAGTAGCCTCTTGGAGATGGTCTACCTAAACATCAATGTCACATAAACAAATGGTGAAGTTTCTGAAAATAGTTGGGACCACAATACTGAACAAAACATTTATTTCCTAAAAAAAAAAATGGGTTCATGGAAACATTGCTTGTGACCTGATTTCTAAAATGGTACATCTTCACTTGGATTGGCAAAATAATATATAACTGCAGCCCATCTGAATCCTCGTACATTTTTGTGATTTGAAACCAACTTACCATAACCCCTAGTTGAGCCTGTTAGAATATATTATAAAGGATGAGTAACAATAGGAAGTTATAGCCTCTGTGTCATCAACCCTTTATGCAGCAAACACAACTGATGCAGACAACATTTTTATTTATGTTTTATTACACCACAACCTCATTATAATACTGTTCATTTTAAAACATTTTGGATAGAACATGGTGTCAAGATGGATCCAAAATGTGTAGGTTATATAGAAAAATGACCATAAATGGTCAATTTTCTATATAATCTACACATTTTTGTATGGATATAACACAGCTGTTTAACTAACACGGTTTCTGCTTTTGACCCCATAAATAGTAAAGAGGTTGTGGTGTATTACAATTTTCAAGGCAAATAAGTTAGTTTATTTGCTTGGAGTTTAACAACTGATTCAACACTATTTAGGTCATATCAAGTCAGTAACCATGCTATAAGTGACAAACCAGTACAGTGAACATTCTTTTGCAAGAACCTGACAGCTTCCCTTGCTAAATCAGGAGCAAGGAGGGAATGACCGTAGAACAGATTTCAATATCAGTCTCCACAAAAGAATGTTGCAAACCCATCACTTGCAACCACCTGATCAGCAGCCAGACATGCATCCAACCAAACTACTAAGCCTCGCCAGAAAAATTAGGCTTGATTTGTCATGCGAGACAAAATTTTGTGTAAAGCTATAAAATGCCTTTAAAAAAGAAATAAAAGTCTCCGTTTGACTGAGGTTCTTTGTTTGATCTTTTGTGTAGAGGTTTTATGTCCCCTTCACCAATATCTAGGTCATTTTTGGAGAAAATTGCTTCCGATATTGTGTGACTTTTCCCAACATTGAGATGAAATTACACACCCTGCAGCCTAAACAAACTGCTAAAAAGAAACCATAAGGGTTTAAGAAGTGGTCCGACTTGCACCACTTTGCCTGGGCAGGCTTATATTTTGATTTATATCAGTCGTTGAATCGACTGCCTATTCGAAATTCGCAAAATTGCAGTATGTTTCCTCTGGCTTTCTTTGCCGGATCATTACAGGGTCACTGATGAGGCTTTATTAGTCGAAACTACGTAGTATGACCCATCTTCTTTCTTATGAATGTTTTCATTGCTCTTAAAGGAACTCATTTTTGATTTTTATTAGGACTGGTGTCTCTGATGGGAGCTGTGGGTTAATTGTATCGATTCCCGATCATTGCCTCCATTTCTACTTTACTTCTCCAAACCCGATGGGAGGAGGAGTGGGATTCTTTGTAAGCAAAACTTTGTTTGATTTTAGGTTTAACGTCCCCATTAACACTGTATAGGTCATTTTGGAGACGTTGCTTCCAGTTTTGTGGGACTTTTACCCGACATTGAGATGAAATGACATCTCGAGCCCTGTCGCCCAATGAAACCAATAGGGTTTATAAGCACGGATGGTCTGACTCGCACCTTTTTGCCTGGGCATGCTTAGAGGATAGCGGTGTACCAGTAGTTTCAGCTCAGCATGGAAGGATCATGCAGCCCAACAAATTCTTCAAGCCTCCACAAGTGGGGGCCTTATTTGCAAGACTGCAGATGCCTGCTAGCATGCAAAATATGAAAATGGGAAATAAAATGAAAAAGTCATCTGATGAAGTTGTGATTGCTGCTGAAAGGATTTAACCCTTTCAACCTTGAAGACAAGTAAATATACCAATCCAAACAGTGTTGATCCAGATTAGACAGTTCATATTGAGCCATTTCATCAGGATCTACACTGTTTCCCATTTACCATAAGAGACATATCATAATACAAAGATGGAAGAATCCACAACAGAAAGTCAGGGGTGAAAGGGTTAAAGAGTAAAAAAAGTGTAACCAGAGGAAAAACGCAGCATATGTAATTGCTTGGAATAAGGAGACAGCAATCTGGCACTTTTTTCACTTGGCTAAATTTATTATTTGATTTATAAAAATTCGGCAAAAATGTTGATATGATTTTTATGATTCTAGGAAAGATTTAAAATTGAGAAGCTGCAAAAAGCTAAGCAATTGTTTTACAATTTAGACACTGTGCATCATGACGTAAGCTTAGCTTAAGGAAGCAGCATTCCTACATGTTCATGAAAGTACTTATTGTCTTATATTACGGAATATCATTTAAAGACCACTGCTCCAGCTAAGATATGAGGGTAGAGAAATAGGATGCATTTACAGGAATGTAGGACAAAAAAGTCCCATGGACAAAATGTCCCATGCCATTTTTGACCAGGTGGACAAAACATCCCACATCATTTTTTTTTATAGGGTGGACAAAAAGACCCACTTCATTTTTTCAGGGTGGACAAAACGTCCCACGCGATTTTGACAGGGTGGACAAAATATCCCATGCTTTTTCGAGTGAGTGAGTGAGTGTTTCAGTTTTACGTCCCACCAACAGCTAAGGTCATACGGAGACGGGACCTCGGTTTAAAGACTCATCCGAAAGTCTGGAGAAGCCCGGAATCGAACCTGCGACCCCTGGTTTACAAGGCGAGTAGCGTAACCACTCGACCACTGAGGCTTCTCATGCTTTTTCGACAAGGTGGACAAAACGTCCCATATTCTTAATTAAGATGGTGTTAGGGATTTGGAAGGGTATGCGACAATATACTCCCATGAACACTACAAAATTAATGTGGAAATATAGTTAGATGCCTTTATTTACAAAACATGCATATGCAAACACAATCATTAAAGAGCACATGGTTAAGAACACATTTTTTACATAGAAGAATTTTTATGATGACAGCATATATAAGAACATGTGCACAACTTAACTTACTCTGTTAGCATTTGAAACAATAAAATAATAGTATCTGAAACACACTTTTCACCCATTTTTTCATTACTGTATAAAAATACTGAAAAGTATCTTGTATAAAAATAATGAAAAACTATTAATATCTCAAGTCCAACGCATTATTGTTTCACAATTACTTAATTCTGATACACTGACCAATAGCATCAAGAAATTCTGACACAGTTTTCTTTCCAGTCACCAATTGTGTACACAGGGTCTTAAGTCTCTTCTGATGACTGATGGTTTTGTGTGAATTTCTTTATTAATAAATGTAGGCACTAGAGCGATAACAAGGTTTTTCTAAAAATAGCCAGTGACCTTGACCTTGAGGCCATGAACTTGAAAGTCGACCTCCCTCAAGATTTTATTAAAAACAACATTTTCATGTTTTGCAAATAAAAGGATCTAACTACATGTATATTTCTACATTCATTTTGTAGTGTTCATTGGCGTATATTGTCGCAAACCCTTCCAAATCCCTAACACCATCTGAAGAATATGGGACATTTTGTCCACCTTTTGAAATAGCATGGGATGTTTTGTCCAGCCTGTCAAAATCCTGTGCGACATTTTGTCCACCCTGAAAAAATGATGTGGGCCGTTTTGTCCACCCTGAAAAAATAATGGGGGACATTTTGGTCAAAATTGGTATGGAACTTTTGTCCATGAGGCGTTTTGTCCGGCTCCCCTTTTACAGGGTTTGACAGGTTTTGGTTTTTTTGTTTGACCTTTAACCTTTATCCTATTGAACAAAACAACCCCTATCACTGAAAACAGTGTAGATCCAGATCAGATGGCTTCTTGATCAGAATCTACACTGTCATTCAGATTGTTAATGTAGATCCAGATCAGACTGCCTCTTCTGAAGCCATCTGATCTGCATCTACACTGTATGCAAAGGTAGGGGTTATAGTGTTCAGCTGGACAAGGGTTAGCTGCTGATAACTTTGCTAATACTTGTCTGAATTTCAAGACGTTTTTACCATGATGTAGTGTTGTAATGTCTGAAATTGCAGTGAGGCACAGGGGCTAATGAAAACCTGGACAGGGGGCGCAGTCCACTCACTAGCTGGAGCACTGCAACTACACTTAACAAGAGGCCCATGGGCCAGTATGCTCACCAGAGCTCAGGTGGGCACTGCCAAATTGCAGCCATGTATTTTAACATGATATCATTTTAATCTGCCAAATGAACCCCCATATCCAAATGAGCATCCATGTGGACTCAGTATATGAAACATTAGGCCTTTTATGAAGTAGAGGGGGTGGGGCATGGACCCAATGGAGCCCTGGTTGGTATCACTAAATGTGTCTTATCACAAAGAACAAGAATATATATGGTTTAGCAGTGGGGATCTGCATGGCTGGAGACATAAGTGGAGGGGTTGGAGCATGCCCTGTCGTTCCCAGGAAAGCCCAAGATTGTTGTCCCTAAATGTGTCTCATCATAAGGACCAAGTATATATATGGTTTAGGGGTGGGAATCTGAACGGTTTCCAAGATATCCTTTCATGAAGTGGAAAGGAGAGGACTGGCCCCTGCGGACACCCCTACAGTAGGTGTGCTAATAATAAGGAACAAGAACATATATGAATATGGGGTGGGGATTTGAATGGTTTCTGAAATATATGGCCTTTTATGAAGTGGAAGGGCGGGGCACATTGCCTCAGCACAAAGAGACCCCCAAGTTGGTGTGACTGAATGAGTCTTATCATAAGGAACAAGAATATATATGGTTTAGGGGTGGGGATCTGTTTGTTTTTGTTTGATTTGAGGTTTAACGTCCCCGTCAACACTGTAAAGGTCATTTTGGAGACGTTGCTTCCAATTTTGTGGGACTTTTACCCGACATTGAGATGAAATGACATCTCAAGCCCTGTCGCCCAATGAAACCAATAGGGTTTATTAGCATGGACGGTCCGCCTCGCACCGCGGTTCCTGGACAGGCTTAGATCCTCTAAGCGGTTTACCAGTACTAGTGTGCGGGCCGGATTCAGCTCTGCGTGGAAGCATCATGCAGCCCATATATTTCTTCAAGCCCCTATGGGCGGGGGCTTGGTGGGGATCTGAACTATTTCTGAGATATGTGGCTTTTAATGAAGTCAAGCGGTGGAGCAAGGCCCGGGCATGCCCCAGGGACTCACAAGCTGGTGTCAATGAATGTGCCTTATCATAAGGAAGATGAATATATATGGTTTAGGGGTGGGGCTCTGAACAGTTTCTGAGATATAAGGCCTTTTGTGAAGTGCATGGGTGGGGCAAGGCCCAGGGAGACCCCCAGGTTGGTGTCAATGAAAGTGTCTTATCATAAGGTACAAGAATATATATGGTTTAGGGGTGGGGTCTAAGGTTTCCAAGATATTGTGATATTATGAAATGGAGGGGGTGGGGCATGGCCCCAGCACATCCCTGGGGACCCCAGGTTGGTGTTACTGAATGTGTCTCATCATAATGAACAAGAACATATATGGTTAAGGGGTTGGGATCTGAAGTTTCTGAGATATATGGCCTTTTGTGAAGTGAAGGGGTGGGGCATGGCTCCGGCGCACCCCGGAAGACCCGCAATTTGGGGTCAATAAATGTGTCTTATCATAAGGAGCAAGAATATATATGGTTTAGGGGTGGGGATCTGTGAGGTTTCCGAGATATTGGGCCTTTTATGAAATGGAGGGGCGGGACATGGCCCCGGCGCATCCCGGGGGACCCCCAGTTTGATGTCACTGAATGCGTCTTATCATAAGGAACAAGAGTATATAGGGTTCAGGGGTGGGGATCTGAATGGTTTCCGAGATATTGGGCCTTTTATGAAGTGGAGGGGGTGGGGCATGGCCTCGGCACATCCCGGAGGACCCCCAGGTTGGTGTCACTGAATGCGTCTTATCAATAGGAACAAGAATATATATGGTTTAGGGGTGGGGATCTGTAAGGTTTCTTAGATATAAGGCATTTTATGAAGTGGAGGGGGCGGGGCATGGCCCCGGCACAACCTAGGGGACCCCCAGGTTGACATAAAAGCATATGGCTGAGAGAAGTTTACTCAAGGAACATGTTTATGTAAGTTTTGTCAAAATATCTGCAATGACTTGGCAGTAAATGCCATTTTTCAGTTTTCCCCATTATAAGTCAATGGAAACTCTAAGTTGCCATAGCAACAAAACTAAAAGGCCAAATTTCATAAAAAACACAAAACCTGTAAAGGCAAATATGGTGAATATTTTCATATAGTCTCAGCCTCCTAGAGCATATGGTTTCTGAGGAGATGATTTTTTAAGTATTTTTTGTCTATTTTTTTATTTTGGTTTCCATGGCAACCAACAAAAATGAGCAGAAGGCCTAAAATCATATGGCAGATAGTAGATCGCCTATGGAACATTTCTTTGAAAGTTTTGTCAAAATATCTGCAGAGGCTTGGCAGTAAATGCCATTTTTCTATTTTCCCCATTATAAGTCTATGGGCACTCTAAGTTGCCATAGCAACCAAACTAATGAGCCGATTTTCATTAAAAACACAAACTTTTAATCCCCCTGCCTAAGGATGCTACAGATGAAATTTGGGCTGAATCGGCCCAGTGGCTTCAGAGGAGATGTCGTTTGAAAATGTTGACGAAGACGCAGACGACCACGGCGGACAACTGTCTATCCTATAAGCTCCCCCGGAGCCTTCGGCTCTGGTGAGCTAAAAATGTATTTCAAAAGACTTTAATTGGTAAGCGCAGAATGGCTCTTAATATTGGCACATACTGCAAACATTTTGATTGTTTTAATTTTATGGATGCCTATTTCATTGAAACAGTCTGATGTACCATAAATATCCTAAGTATTGGGGCAGACAGGCCTAAACAAAAAGTGCAGATCCAGATCAGACTGCTCCTTCAGTCTGATCAGGGTCTACACTCTCATTCTGTCTGCGCATTTTAGATATTGAAAAAATACGTTAAAATTTTACAAGAATTACAGAAAGTCCTCAGGGTGTCCGAATCTTTAGGATTCTTATGGTACAATAGTTTTAAAGTCATGAATTTATTTGTTATTTTTGCCTATTTCATTGAAAGAGTCTGATATAATAAAACTTACCAGTCTTTGCTTTAGAAGATTATTAGCGTTTATTTCTTTTTCAAGTTGTTTGTCTTTCTCCTCTAATTTACCTTTCAACTGAACAGAGTAGGGCAGAGCAGACAATAAAGAGATTAATAGGATGAAAATATATACACTAATGAGGGGTTGCAGATACAGCAATTTTGTCGGATTCTTCTCCCTTGATCTGCTATATTGGAGACACCAGGGGCCAGTTGTTCAAAGCCTCGTTAGCTTAACAAGCTCGTTAGTGGTCATATTGTTAACTGTTCTAGCAAGTTTAATATCTAAAATTTTGTTATTTTTGCAGATAAAATGTGAGCAGCTTTTGCATATGCAAAAGCTGCTCACATTTTTTCAGCAAAATTTTTTAGCATATTTGCCATATTTAATGATCAAAGTTTTAACAATTCGTTAACTAACGATGTCGTTAGTTTTGAACAACTGGCCCCAGACAGTTTTCCGTGCACACATTGATTCATTTTTGACCAACTATCCCTCAAAAATAAAAACACTGAAGGTGTTAATATGCTTATATATAGGGTCATAAGAATACAATTATCAAGGTTTATTCATGATTTTTTAAGGGACAAGAAAGTTATATACAAAGAAACTAAATTAAAATTCTGTTGGAAATTAACCTTGGTGTCTCCAGCAAGAAAGATAACTGCACTTGTGTGACGTCATCATCTGCAACCTCTCAACTGAGAATAAGACAATACATGTATATTACCATATTTACTCTGACAAATGCACACCTTTAAAATAGGATATCTTATTTTAAATTTTAATCCATTTCAGACAGGAATCTTAAAATCAGGACATAGGCACACAGTGCAGACCCTGATCAGATGTCACAGAATGCAGTGTCTGATCAGGACCTTCATTATTTGCAAAATGGGATTTTTGTTAAAAACCTGTTTTTCACACCCCTGAATTTTGAAAAGACTCCAGCTATGCAGGATACAGATCAGACACCGCACAATGCGGCATCTGATCTGGGTATACACTGTTAGCAGGATTTTCCATAAAAAAAAGAATATAAACTAGAACTGTCAGAGGATCTGACTATAGCCCCGCTATAGCCCTGTCAGAGGAGAAAGACTCATGAATTAAAGGTAAAGACTTGTGAGAGGGTTAAATCCCTAACAAGGTACCTACTCCTTATAGACTTTTCGCGTTATTAGATCTGAAAAACAGTCTAAGTTAAAAAATAAGTTTTGGATAATGAAAAAAGCACATGCACATCTTCAGACCTATATGAAAACACCTGTTAAGTTTCAAAAGGATTGACCTAGAACTGTAAGAGGAGTTGTGATCACAAGGTAGCTACTCCCTATACATTTTAACATTAGTAGATCTCAAAAATTGTCTAAGTTAAAAAGGTGAAATAAGTTAAAAAAATTATTTAAGGATAATGAAAAAAGAATATGCACATCTTCAGACCTATATGAAAACACCTGTAAAGTTTCAAAAGGATTGACTTAGAACTGTAAGAGGAGTTGCGGTAACAATGTAGCTACTCCCTATACATTTTAACATTAGTAGATCTCAAAAATTGTCTAAGTTAAAAAAGGTGAAATAAGTGAAAAAAATTATTTAAGGATAATGAAAAAAGAATATGCACATCTTCAGACCTATATGAAAACACCTGTAAAGTTTCAAAAGGATTGACCTAGAACTGTAAGAGGAGTTGCGGTAACAAGGTAGCTACTCCCTATACATTTTAACATTAGTAGATCTCAAAAATTGTCTAAGTTAAAAAAGGTGAAATAAGTGAAAAAAATTATTTAAGGATAATGAAAAAAGAATACGCACATCTTCAGACCTATATGAAAACACCTGTAAAGTTTCAAAAGGATTGACCTAGAACTGTAAGAGGAGTTGCGGTAACAAGGTACCCACTATCAAATATTACAGACAGACAGAAAGACAGACAGACAGACAGACGGAATTCCGGACAAGCCAAATCCAATATAGCCCCCACTTTTTCAAAGCGGGGCTATAATAAGAAAATTAACCCGAGACCCCTTAAATGACAAAATGTCTTGTCCAATATATAATGATGGAATACTCCAACAGTATACAATGGATCAACAAAGTTATCAGAGTAAATACAGCATCAAATTAAGGGACAGAAACAATAAATGTTATACTATAATGATCAATGTTACAATAGATACAGTAAAAATATGAAGAAAATCTGGCAGAGCTGACAAAATAACCGATTTTTTACACCAGAGCCAGAGGTACAATAATAGAAACAGGATGAAAGGCAAAACAGTTTCATTGGATGTAGCCAGTAAAGACAACTTTAAGATTCAAACAGAATGCATGTATATGAACCTTCAAATTGCCATCATGCCAGCCTAGGTAGCTATAGTTCAGTCGGATGTGCATCTGACTGGTGATCAGAAGGATGCAAGTTCGATACCTGCCGGGGTCAGCAACAGTCTTTCGCGGAGATTGATCATGAAATCTTTTCTATAATCATTCTCTCCCTTCCGCTGATTCAAGGAGGGCAGTGTCCGCTTATGTATAAGCCTGCCCAGGAAAAGTATGGGTAAGTAAACTGACCGGCTCAAAAATGACCTAAATAGTGTTGACTGGGCCATGAAACCCCAAAACAAACAAATCAAATTGCCATCTGCTAATCATGACTGGCACCTGAATGTTAACCGGCATTTTATTAACATGTGATAAACATTCATTTTCATCAACCCTGCCAGACAGGTCTATGACAATATAAAAACACTACATGGTAGCATAAATGTATTACATGACCAAAGACAGCAATATACTTACACGTACGTATATTACTGTTAATACAAACAGAATTATATCCATGTAAGCAAATTTCAAATATGAAGTATGATATCAAACAATTACCACAATGATCCTAAATATTGGGACAGAAAGGCCTAAGCAAATAGTGCAGACCCAGATCAGACTGCTCCTGAAGGAGCAGTCTGATCAGGGTCTACACTATTTGGCATTCCCTTTGCACCTTTTGGATCCTTGCTGGATCGCGAAACAAATTTGTTAAAATTTTTTGAGAATTACATCAAGTCCTCAAAGTATCCAAATTTTTAGGATTTTTAAGATAATAAAAGATAAACAGTCAAACTTGAACACCTCTGGGACCATGAATCTTTGTTTGAGACAGTAGTTTGAGCCTTTGAGGGCTAATTATAGCACCGAATCAAAAGGCATTATGTGGATAATATTTCTATCTTCTATAAAATAAATTTATGCTGTGTGCAATCATTAGAATCGCCTCATTGAGGCGATTCTAATAAGTGCACATAACATTTCTTTTCAATGTGAAATATGGGGAAAAAACGCAGAAGTTTTTCTATAATAGCAACATCTGGAGCTACGGAAAGAATTCTCATAAATTAGTTCAATTTAACCATGGTTATGGAGCCATCGATGTTCAAGCCATTGACATTTCACTGTAAATAGATAATATGGTCCTTCTGTTACACGAAAATATGTATAAACCAAACATCAGAAGTAACATCATTCATAGTACAAGTTTAAATTCTTTAGTGACAGTACAAAAATGAACCAGTTCTCTGCAAACGATGGCTAGTGCTAGTTCAAATCAAAGCTGGAGCTTTGGCCTTGTAAGCTTATCAATAGACTTTCGGATGAGTCTTTAAACCGAGGTCCCGTCTCCTTATGACCTTAGCTGTTGGCGAGACAAAACTCAAACACTCAGTCTAAGCTTATCAAAAGAATGCTTGAAGAATCAAAGGGTAAATTTCAGTTAAGTTTCAATTTAACAGAAAGAGTGGCTCTACTGTTTTGATTTCATTCCTGTTTTCACATGATTCTGGCCAAAATGCGGGACCTTTTCACTAATTTTGCATGACTGGCCCTTCAGTCATCAAGATTATAACAACATTACTCAACAAATAAGATCCAAATAAAGCAAGTATTAGCAGCAACACATTATGAGCCATTGACATGTATAATTTGTAATCAGAAAAAGAGTTTGATGCATTAACCCTTATATTGCTGAATATTCATCTAAGCCACACCCATTTCTGACTCTCAACCAATCAAATTACTTGATGTAATTTATTGCTACGAATTCATAAACTGAATGCCAAACAGTGTAGATCCTGATCAGATGGCTTCTTCAGAAGCCAACTGATCTGGACCTACACTGTTTGCAAAGATAGGGGTTGTCGTGAACAGCAAGATAAGACTTCTTCAGAAGCCATCTGATCTGGACCTACATTGTTTGCAAAGATAGGGGTTGTCGTGAACAGCAAGATAAGGGTTAAAATAAATCGCCATTTGATATACTTGTATTGTATGGTCTATTAGCTAGCTGCCGTATTTACCCTAAATATTCGGACACCTCAGCTCCTTTCCATACTAGTTCTAAAAATTTGAACAAGTAAAATATATTACTAGATGTTGTGTCTAAAAATAGCTGGATGAGTGGCAAACAGTGTAGACCCTGATGAGATTACGCATTTTACGGCGTCTCATCTGGGTTTACACTGTTTGCTCAGAAACTGACCACTTAGAGGGTCTAAGCCTGCCCAGGCAAAGTGGTGCGAGTCGGACTGTGCATACATATAAACCATATAGGTTTCATTTGGTGGCAGGTCTTGTGGTGTCATTTCACCTCAATGTCAAGTAAAAGTCCGAGAAACTTGGAAGCTATGTCTCCAAAATGACTTAAATAGTGTTGACAGGGATGTTTAACCTCCATTATAACAAAACAAACAAACAAAACTCATCTCAACCTCGTACCACTAAATGTTGAAATGAACCCCTGCAATATATAAGGTGGAAGATTCCATTTAGTACAAATACATTTAACACATTTAGTACAAAATGGGTTAAACAAGCAGTCCCAGAAGGTCTGACAATGGCTCATCTAATCACAATGAAGGAAACAGACAAGATGCAAATACTAAACCTTCAAATGCCAATCACATCAATAGTCATCTGCTTTTGTCATCTGCTGGTTACTTTAAAGTCATTGTTGCAAACAGTGTGGATCCAGATCAGACTGCTCGTTTGGAGCAGTCTGATCAGGGTCCACACTGTTTGCATGTATGCAAAAATATGTTTCAAACAGGTTGCATACTTAACATAGGTGGCTACTATGACAGGTTTTACTGTATTTTTTTTTTTGGTTTTGGTTTTACGGCCCTTTCAAGATTATTTCACTCTATCGAGCCGATCATTAATCACAGGTGGGCAAAAACCGGAGTACCCGGAGAAAAACCACCTTCCGTTGCAGAACTTGGCGTCTCACATATGACCCGAGCGAGGCTCGAACCACAGCGTTGAGAGTGAGTGAGTTTTAGTTTTACGTCCCACCAACAGCTAAGGTCATACGGAGACGGGACCTCGGTTTAAAGACTCATCCGAAAGTCTGGAGAAGCCCGGGATCGATCCTGTGATCCCTGGTTTACAAGGCGAGTAGCGTAACCACTGCACCACGGAGGCTTCTACACAGCGTTGAGAGACCTAATGATCAAGAGTCAGCGCTCTTAACCACTAGGCCATGGAGGCCCAGGTTCTACTGTATCTCACTATCAAAGAGCCACCTTATTTCTTCCTCTAGAAATATTAAGAATGAATTAAATATTAGACTATGAAAATACTCACATGTTTTAATATTCAGAAGTATAAGCACTAAAACAGCTTTATTCTTGAAACCTCTTTATACCATTTTCCATTCTAGTATTGGTAATATTTTTTGGTTTGGTTTTACGAACCTTTCAAGGCTTTTTCACTTATTTTGAGCCAATCTTAATCAGATGGGCGAAAACTGGAGTTCCCGGATTACCAATCAAAATGTTATAAAGAGATTATGGTAGAATATGATAGCTTATTCTACAGCTCAATGCTTTCACTTCAAGTTCAGTGTTAAGACTCACCTACTGTACTGTAAGGAATCACTACAATGCATTTTGGAGATATTTTTTTACAGTGGATCTCACAGTCCTAGTTCCACTTGTTCAAACTAACAATATTGTTAGTTAACTTATTGTTTAATCTTCCACCATTTAATATGTCAAATATGATAGTATTTTTACTGAAACTAGAGCAAGCGACCAGTGGGTCACGTATACCCCGGCCAGCGCCACCCTCTGATATAAAAATTTCCAAGTCCATGACTTTGACCTTTGGTTGGCAGCATTCAATTACCTATTCTTTGAAATGTACGTATCTTGCTGGTATGGAACAATGATACAAGTATCAATTGAATTTGTCTTAAAATTTAGAAAAGCAGGCATCTATAAACTTTGTCATAAAACTTTAACCAAATGTAAAATTTCTAAGTCTGTGACCTTGAGGTCAAGGTCACCATGGGTGGGAGAAGGGACATACAACACAAAACCTCTAGACTGGTATGCAACATTGATGCAAGTATCAACTGAATTTGTCGCACAGTTTAGAACATATAGTCATCCATAAACTTTGTCATAAAACTTTAACCAAAAGTAAAATTTCTAAGTCTGTCACCTTACCTCAATGAAATCTTTTGTGCAGTATGTAACTTCAGTGTAAGTATCAACTAATTCTATCAAAGGGTTCAGAAGATACAATCTCTTAGAAACTTTGACACAAAACTTTAACCAAAATGTTAACGGACAGACGGAAAGATGGATGGACCGATGGATGGACAAAAATTACTTGTATATAGCACCATAGCATACTTCGTATGTCGGTTTTGTCATGCTTCGGCAGATATGATTGTCCAAAAACACCTCACACAAAACATTTTCATAAACACTGTGTATAATAATTCTTATTTCACCATAAAAACACATGTTGGGGGTTGCCTCTTCAAGGAAACAAGTACCCATGATGTGTTTCTTTAACCTTTACCCTGCTGTAGGCGACAAGCCCTATCTTTGCAAACAGTGTAGATCCAGATCAGATGGCTTCTGAAGAAGCCATCTGATCAGGATCTACACAGTTTGACATTCAGTTTATGAATATGTAGAAATAAGCTGCATCAAGTAATCTGATTGGTTCAAGGTCAGAAATGAGTGTGGCTTAATTGAATATTCAGCAGGTTAAAGGTTAATATAAGAAATAAGGAAAATTATCCCGTACTTATCCATGTGAGCCCCGCCAAGCGAATTTGTGTCTTCGAGCATTCCGTCATGACAATTTTAACTGCGCATGCCCAGCCATTCAGAGGGGCCAGGGATATGGCTTTCTGTCTGAAGGTTCCTCTTGATTCACTGCTTGTATGAGCGAGCAGCGAAGGTTCTGGCGAGACTGCGCGGATGCGCAGGCTCGCCTGAACCTTCGCTGCTCGCATAGGCGATAAGTACCAAAATCGCTTGACGGGGCCCATGTTACAACTCTTAACCGGGAGCTATGATTTATGGCTAAAAGAGTTCAATTTATTTGCAATAACCCCAAGGGTGAGAGAAGACCATTGCTTACAGTCACATCCAACAGAGTGACAGACTCAGAATCGAACCTTAGACCTTTGGTTTACAAGGCATATGATACTGCAAATTAAAGGATAAATTTTTTATTTGTTGTTAGAGGCACACGTGTTGTAGGTAAATTCTTAGAATCACCTCAATGTCAGAGGTGATACTAACAAGTACTCTGACATAAGCTATGGTTGTGTGTGTGTGTTGTGTGAATTTGGGTTTAACGTCGCTTTCAACAATTTTTCAGTCATATCACGACGGTGTCTGGTTGCGACAGGGAGCTCAATGCTCACTTTTATAGTGCTGCCTCACTGAAGTATCATGTCCCAGACACATTACATGATACCACACCCAGTCACATTATCCTGACACTGGGTCGACCATTTTTAACAACTTTGGTATGTCGCGGCCCGGGATCGAACCCGTGACCTCCCGTTCCCCAGAGCGGACACTCTACCAACTGACACTGGGTCGACCAGTCGTAGCTCTACCCCGTAAATCTAAGTGCCAAGCGAGGAGCAGCTAGTACTATTCTTAACAACTTTGGTATGTCGCGGCCCGGGATCAAACCCGTGACCTCCCGTTTCCCGGAGCGGACACTCTACCAACTGAGCTATCGGGGCCGGTCATAAGCTATGGTTGAATGGAGAAATAGAACGATATCCAAAAATTTATCCTTATTTCTCCTCCCTATCTACAGCTATAAGATTCAATATTAATACTGAAAATGGCAAGGACTCCCACTAGACCATGCTAACATTCTGTTTAAAAAACTAAAACCAGCATTCCTAGAAAACTATGAAATGCTTTAGCTCACCTCTTGAACTTCATTGCCAGCTTCATTGGACACAACTGAATTCTGAAAATAAACATGAAGCATGTATATTTGAATTGTAATGGGATACCACTGCTGTGCGATAGTATAATAATCTTATATGAGTGTGAGGGGTGGATGAAAAAAAATCCGTCCCAAGGGACACTGTCAGGCATCACGAGGCTTTCCGAGTGATGCCGGACAGTGATCCCGAGGGACGGATTTTTCTATCAACCCCTCACACCCATTTTTCTTGCATACCTTCCATTTCTTAAAGCAGATTTTTAATGCTGCAGTCACTTCGGTTACCAACATCCGCCATATTGTGTTGACACTGCAGGAATGTTTACTGACGTTGCTGCGACATCAATCTTAACGACGGCGCATACGAGGTCGTAATCAATTAGTGCATTTATCAAACACGCGATTATATTCGATTTTGGGTCGGAACACCAGGGTCAGAACATAAATTTCTATCCCAGGGTAAAATCACAGATTTCCTTGTCTGGTGTGCAAGAATGCGCATTCTTTTATACCTTGAAAATATTCATTTCCATAATCTTCTTATTTATACACTAAACATAGGTTATGGGTGCTTGTTAGAAGCGCCTCATTGATTTCTTTGCTTGATTTGAGGTTTAATGTCCCGTCAACACTGTATAGGTAATTTTGGAGATGTTGCTTCCAATTTTGTGGGACTTTACCCGACACTGAGATGAAATGACATCTCAAGCCCTGTCGCCCAATTAAACCAATAGGGTTTATAAGCACGGACGGTCCAACTCGCACTGCTTTGCCTGGGCAGGCTTAGATCCTCTAAGCATTTTACCAGTACTCATGTGAGGGTCGGTCTCAGCTCTGGGTGGAAGCATCATGCAGTCCATCTATTTCTTCAAGCACCGATGGACAGGGACCATCCCGCAAGCGTCATGTGTTGTCTCCTTGAACAAGAGACTTTATTCACATTGCTTAGTACTGGTTTCTACCCAGAAAAAGAAGGCCACATGGAAGATTAGTACTAGTTTACTAAAGTTGTTACCCTCTATAAAGAAAGGTTGTATTATTATTTTATTATAAACTTTAATGGCTTGAACACCTTTTGGACCATGAATGTGCTAAGACAGCAAAGAATATAAGAATCAAATGTGGGCGTGAGGGGTGGATTGAAAAATCCGTCCCAAGGGTCACTGTCCAGCATCACAAGGCTTGCTGAGTGATGCCAGACAGTGATCCAGAGGGACGGATTTTTCTATCCACCCCTCACACCCATATAGGATTCTTTTTCTTGCACACCTTCCATTTCTTAGCTCGGATTGTAATGCTGCAGTCACTTCGGTTACCGATGTCCGCCATATTGTGATGACACTACAGGAATGTTTAGTGAAATCACGCAACGTGCATGACGTCAACCTTAACTATGGCGCATATGAGGTCGTATTCAATCAGTGCATTTATCAAAATCAATTATATTCGATTTTGGGTCGGAACACCAGGGTCAGAACACAAATTTCTATCCCAGGGTAAATCACAGATTTCCTTGTCTGGTGTGCAAGAAATATGTTTACAAGCGTGGTAGTTCACTACTTAGTACTCTTGCCTCCTGGCAAGCGATAATAATATTTTGGTACTCCACTGGCATCATTAGCATAGCTGAATGCAACTAAGTGTGCCATCTTTCAGATCAGGCCCCAGTTGTTCAAAGCATTTTTAGGTTAATGAGCTGATTAGTGGTCAGATTGTTACTTGTTCTAGCAAGTATAATACCTACAATTTTGTTATTTTTGCTGAAATAATGTGAGTAGCTTTTGCATCCGCAAAAGCTACTCACATTTTTCAGCAAAAATATTAGTATATTTGTCGTATTGAATGATAAAAGTTTCAACTATTTTGTAACTAATGACACAGTTAGTTTTGATCAACTGACCTCAGGTCAACTGCAGATCATTTGTGCAAGGAGTCTTCCCCTGTGCAAGTTAAGATCTCCTTGATTTATCTTGATAATTAAAATACACCCACACCCCTTTATAATGCTGTTCATTATAACATAAATGTGGATATAACACAGTTTAAAGATGGATTATTCTATGCAGCCTAAACATTTTTATATAACAGTTCTTTAAATGACATGATTTTTTTTGCTTTTGGGTCCCAACCATTTTGATTACATATCCATGTGACAGAGTGCCATCTTTCATTTCTCAAAAACAACTATTTTTCTGATGAAAATTTGTGATAATTTTCTTGTTAATGTCTCAAACATAGATTTTGGGTGCTTGTTAGAATTGCCTCTTGGAGGTCTATGTCTTGGAACAGAAATAAGACAAGAAAAATGCCAAATGGCATTATGGATGGGTTTTCAGGGTTAACCCAAAGGTAACCGGGATGCGGACTTTTCCTTGAAAAACACTTCCAAAAAGTTATGTATACCCCTGAAAACCCCAGTTTCCTCTACATAAAGTCATTTCATGGACTTGTTCATGTGACGAAGTGTCATAAAGAGGTTGTGGTGTATATTAAACTTAATAAATAATTTCAACTTTTAAGAGCCAAGCGAAAATATCAAACTTTAATAAATGTCATAAAGATACAAACTTTAATAAATGTCATAAAGATACATTTGAACAATTAAATATCTTACGGCATGAGTTCCAGAAGACATCTGTTTTCTAAGCTGTTCTACCAGGTTCTGTTCTTGTGTAAGGGCATCATGGCCAGTCTTGATAATACCGTTCAGTTTAACCACATTGGACGCTAATTCTTTATTTTTCTTCTTCTCAGCTTCAAGCTGTCTCTTCAACTCTTCTAAATCCTAAAACAAACAAGAAAGAAGTGTTTGTGAAATACAAACATGTCCTTAGGCCAAGATCATTTTTTTTTCTTATAAGTAAGTCACAGATCAAGGTCAAGGTCACAGGCCTTATTTTTTTTGTATGAGTGGTCAGCTCTTGTCAGAAGGAAGCTACATGCCAAATATGAAGGCTCTACCTGAAACGGTTCAAATGTTATGCCCAATGTTTAAGTTGTCCAACAAACTAACAAACAGACAGGGAAAAAAAAAATATGTGTCTCTATCACAACTTTTCAGGATTAACATACACATGCAGCTTACCCTTTCACCCCAGTGTTTCTAAAGTGGACTCTTCCATCTTATATCCATTCTATTAAATAGGAGTTTAGTCAGTAATGATCAAGAGGATTACAAACAGTGTACATCTTGATGAGAACTTTGACAGCTGATGTCACCAACCAGATAAGTTATGTATAGAAAAAACCCTCGCTATTCTTGTTGTTGTGATGTAAGAGTGATGTGTAAAAGAAAGCTTATTATAAAACTGACTCCTCGTATGTGCTGGAACATTTGCAAACAGTTTAGACCCAGATCAGATGCTACAGAACGTGGCATCTGATCAGGTTCTAAACTCTTTGCTTAAAGTACGGGAATTTAAGGTCCAAAAGGTGCAGACAGAATGGCAAACAGTGTAGACTCTGATTAGACTGCTCCTTCATTCTGATCAGGGTCTATACTGTCTGCTTAGGCCTATCTGCCCCAATACTTAGGATCATTATGGTAGGCTCATGTGCTGGGTAAACAGTGTAGACACAGATCATATGCCACAGATCATTGCATCCTATCAGGCCTTTTTGTCGCGCCTGCTATTAGCATGGCGCGATATAGGCGCCCGGTTTTCCGTCCGTTCGTTAGTTCGTCCGTTTGTCAAGGCGTCAACATTTGCGACCACCCTAGCGTTCACCTTGAGGTTCAAGTTTATTTCTCAAGAACTATAAGAGCTTCATTAATGGTACTTGGTACAAACTTGTATCTGGGGATGACAACTTACATGCAAGCATCCATATTTGACCTTGACCTACATTTCAAGGTTCACTGACTTTGTAAATATTGCGACCACCCTAGCGTTCAACCTGAGGTTCAAGTTTATATCTCAAGAACTATAAGAGCTTCATTAATGGTACTTGGTACAAACTTGTATCTGGGGATGACAACTTACATGCAAGCATCCATATTTGACCTTGACCTACATTTCATGGTTCACTGACTTTGTAAAATATTGTGACCACCCTAGCGCTCACCCTAATGGTCAAGTTTATTTCTCAAGAACTGTAAGAGCTTCATTAATGATATTTGGTACAAACTTGTATCTGTGGATGGCAACTTAAATGCAAGCGTCCATATTTGACCTTGACCTACATTTCATGGTTCACCGACATTGTAAAATATTGCGACCACCCTAGCATTCACCCTAATGGTTAAGTTCATTTCTCAAGAATTATCAGAGCTTAATGATACTTAGTACAAGCTTGCATTTAAGAATGGAAACTTTTGTGCAAGCATCTTTGACCTTGACCTACATATCATGGTTGGGTGACTTTGCACCCCCACAGGCGCGGCATAGCCTTCGGCAGAATTCGTTTTATTTTTATTTTCGTTTTTATTGTTTTTTTGGTTGTATGGCCCCTCAGATTAGTTTGCTTATGCCCAGCCGATCTTAAATCAGAGGTGGGCGAAAGCCGGAGTACTCTGAGAAAGACCACCTGACCTTCCGTTGCAGTAGTTGGCATTTCATATGTGGCCCCAGCAACGCTAGAACCACAGCGGTGCGAGATCAAATGATTAAGAGTCAGCACTCTCAACCATTAGGCCATGGAAGCCCACTGATCAGGGTCTACACAGTTTGATTATAATCCAGGGGCCAGATGTTCAAAACTAACGACATCGTTAGTTAACATATCGTTAAAACTTTGATCGTTAATTATGGCAAATATGCTAAAATTTTTGCAGAAAAAATGTGAGCAGCTTTTGCAGATGCAAAAGCTGCTCACATTTTTCAGCAAAAAAAAAAAACAACAACACAATTTTGCACTTGCTAGAACAGATAACAATATGACCACTAATGAGCTAACGATGTTTTGAACAACTGGCCCCAGAAATGTAAGGGATAAACAAAACAGTCCCAGTTCAGCACCATTTTCTCAGTCTGCACTCGGAGACAATTGACCAATCAGTGGTCAGCGCTACTTACATCACTAATGGTCTGTATAGTAACTGTAGATGTTTTGGTTTCTTCTATCTGTATTTTATACTCTTCTACCTTACCCTGAGCCTAGAAATAAGAAATAAAACATTTACCCACAGAATCGGCTGAAAATTACAATTTTCAATTTACCGTTATGATCTTGTATTGGGACAGATAGGCCTATACAAACAGTGCAGATCCAGATCAGACTGCATGTCCAAAGCTGCCGGAGCATACATATTAAAATCCATTATGTTCATTAATAAATACAAGAACAGGTCAGCAATTTATCTCTATCTTACTATGCATGGTAACTGATATCAGACTTTTTAGCACGTTTTCAACTTCAGCAGATTGCGAAATCTTGTGCTATTAACTAGTGTCAAATATAATTCCTAAATAGGTACTTCCTGAAGATAACGGAACTATATTATTCCTAGACTTAGCAGTTAACTAGTATAGTGCACATTTTTACAACAACAATCTCGAATCCGCAGAAGGAGAAATTCATAACAAAATATTTCACGATGTCTCCATGAAAGACTGTTGCCAGATCTGGCAGGGATTGAGCCTGCAACTTCCTGGCCCCGAGGTTTTAAAACTTTTTTCATGCTCAACTCACCTGAGCATGAAATTTGTCCTGTTCACAAATTTTAAAATGCCAACAATTGTTGGCATTTTAAAATTTGTGAGCAGGACAAAGAACAGTCTCTGCTGAGAAAGAAAAATCACTCAACTTCTTAGTATTTTAATTTTTATGAGAACCACAAGTTTCATGCTCAGCTGAGTTGAGCATGAAAAAAGTTTTGTAACCTTGGGGCCTGGTCTCAAATCAGATGCATTACCAATGGAGCAGCATGGCACAAGCAAAGTCATGCCAAATTAATTTACCTCTTTCACTTCTGATTCTAACTGTGAACATTTGTCTTCTGAACTCTGTAGTTGTTGCTCTAATGATTCAACCTTCAGTTTCATCTGAAAGTAAACAAGGATATTTATTCGACCAAGTGAACTAATTAAGTCTTTACCTTTATCTTTTATGTTTAGCAGACAGCATTCTTTATATGTTTTTTTTTTTTATTTTTTAGCAAAAAGAAGCTTGACATTACATGTGATTGGTCTGCATATTAATTTTCCAGCACTAAGCAAATTTGGCAAATGGTATTTTCAAAGTTTTTTTTTTTTTATTTTTCAGTGAAAATATTCACTGGAAAAAATCAGATAGTCAACTGGTCTAAAACTGTCTGAGTGCTCGATGGGTAGACCTAATGAGTGAGGCTGAGAACTTAAAGTGATACTTAACCCTTTCAACTGCACCTCTGATGCTGGCCAGACAATTCACATGAAATGTCAAGCCTTTTTTTTTTTTTGCTGAAAAAATGGTAGACCTAATGAGGCAAACAAAGTTCCAACCAAGGGTGAGAACTTAGTGATACTAAACCCTTTCAACTGCACCTCTGAGATGGACTCTTTCAGCCTTGAAATTTGGACTACCATTAATGTATACACATGATTTAGTCTCTATCATTAACAGAATGCCAAATAGTGTAGATCCTGATCAGATGGCTCAGCATGAGTCATCTCATCAGTATCTATACTGTTTGCATAATGTATTAGTCTACAAAGTTGAAAGGGTTGATATATAATTGCAGGCATTTAATCAAGCTAAGCACACTAGTCATTCCAGGGATAACATTTTTTCTCTATTAAAGCAGCTGAAGTGAACCTGCATGCCAGGCTTACTGCGATACACAGGTGGTTCTTGACAGTACAATTTCATCTTTTCAGTAAATATACAGTCATGTAGTTTAAGAGTTAAACCATTTTAAACCGTTAAATACAACAGGAGACAATATCAAAATTTAGGAGTGTCAGACACAGCTCTTTAAGAAATGTATATTTTGAAAATTGTTAAACCTTCTGTTGACAGTGAACACTGATTCTTCACATTCTGTGGCATCTGATCTTGCCAATGACTGGTTTTAATGTTTTAATTCCCCGTATAAAGTGGGTTGATATTTTTTAGTAACATATGCAGTTCATATCTCATATCTCATTTTTTGTAGTGCTGTAACTATAGATTACAATACCATACTCACTTTAACCATTTGGCAGTGTGGAAGAAAAGAAACTAATTTCAAAGTAATTCTACTCTGAGAAAGATGTCTAAAACAGCTACGCCGTTATAAATCTCTTTATAACACTTTTCAATGCAGCACACTTGTGGGTAAACACAGCTTATACAGATAAATCCACAAAATATATAGATTATATAGAAAAATGACCATAAATGGTCATTATTCTATAAAATCAAAACTTTTTTTTAGATATAACACAATAACTGTTCCTGTTATGGGGCCTAACAAGAGTGTTATAATACAGAGAGCTTGTGGTGTACTTTGTTGTTCACATTTGAATCAGGGCTTAGCCATTATTCTGCTGAACACAACATCCCCTGTCTATGCAAATAGAGTAAATCAAGATCAGATGGCTTCTGATGAAACCATCTTATCAGGATCTACACTCTTTGTTATGAAGTTTGTAAATTGAACAATTACTTATATCAAGTAATTTGATTGGCTGATAGTCAGAAATGGGTATGGCTAAATTAATTTATTCAGCAGGGTTAACAAAACCTACACAAAGACCTGTGACCTGCAAAGACTCAGACCAGCTTGTTGGTATTGGAGTTTAGGGGAATGGGTTCACCTTCAGGGGATGCAACTCCTGCAAAAATATTTTTGTCTCCCATGTCAATAGGGGTCAACTCTTAAAGGAAAGAATTTGCTCCTGAGGTAGAGTAGACCCCTTTTTCATCGGGACTGCGCCTATAGGAAAGCGAACAGGAAGTCCCGAAAGTTGTCTAACTTTGAAAAAATGGCGGAAACTGTGCCAGGTGTTCCCATTCCCCTTAAATGACTTAGTCAACATTATTTAGGTCATATCAAGCAGGTCAGTTTACCTATCCACACTTTTCCTGGAAGTCTCATACGCAAGTGCAGTGCACATTTTTCCCCAAGAAACTAACAACTGCCCTTTTGGAATGAGTTGAAGGGAGAGAATGACCGTAGAAAAAATTTCATGATCAATCTCCATGAAAGAATGTTGCCGACCCCAGCAGGTTTTGAACCCGTGTCCTTCTCATAACAAGTCAGATGCACATCCCCCCGGGCGACTGAGGCAAGCAACCAGTATGGCTAGTGTTTTTTTAATAGTTCTGAGACTTTTTATACTCATACAGCCTCAGGACTATCCAAAGAGAGATACATAAAAACTCTCGCCAAAACTGGCCAGAGTATTTATTTGTCTCTCTTTGGATCAATGAAGATTGCTCACATGTGTGCAGTCTGATTTGTATCTTGGTTGGATAGATCTTTTGTCTCTGACTAGTATGCTAAAGTAAAGTGTGAATGGCATTTGAGCCATAAAATGCCAATCAAGACAATTGTCGTCTGCTTTGTCATCTGCTAGTTACTTTGCAATGTGAACCCAAATCAGACTGCTCCTGCAGGAGCAATCTGATTTGAATCCATACTGTTTGCCTGTATATGCAAAAATATTTTTATAACGTTTCCAAAAAAATCAGCAGACAACATAAGCAGACGACATTTACAGATGAAATTTTTCATGGCATCTTGAGGGTTAATACAATGTACATATCGGTTTTTGTTGATTGATTGATTGACTGATTGTGATAGAGTTTATCAACATGTCAGCCCTTGTGGGCATTTGTGTCCTCTCCCAGAGAAAAGGAGGGAACAGATAGAAGAGACTGATTTATAGATTGTTAGAAAGGGAGAAAAAAGATAGAAGAGATAGTACAGGAGGTGACAGTGAGGGACAGATGAGAAAGAGGGAAATGAATAGCAGTGCAGAAACACTACAGAAGAAATAACAACACTCCCCCCTCTATCTTTACCTGTTGCAAGGACAGCAGGCCTTGCCTAACTGTAAGTCAATATCAGTTGGATGCCCAAGTGATGCAAAATAATTGCCACCTTTGATTCATCAAACTACCCCATCCTGTTTTGATTTGAGGTTTAACATCCCTGTCAACACTGTAAAGGTCATTTTGGATATGTTGCTTCCAATTTTGTGGGACTTGTACCCAACATTGAGCTGAAATGACATCTCAAGCCCTGTCGCCCAATGAAACCAATAGGGTTTATAAACATGGGTGGTCCGTCTTGCACTGCTGTGCCTGGGCAGGCTTAGGTCTTCTAAGCGGTTAACCAGTACTCATGTGCAAGTTGGTTTCAGCTCTGCATGGAAGCATCATGCAGCTCATCTATTTCTTCGAGCCCCGATGGGCGGGGGCAGCCACATCACCCTGGCTCAAATGCTAAAGTAAAGTGTGAGAGGCATTTAATTCAATGTACATACATGTATACATTTAAGTCCTATATTAAGTTCCAAAATACAATAGGTTTTGCTGCTTTGTTCATTAAATCATATCTCATTAATATATACATGTATTAAAAATCTGTGAATTCAGTTGAAAGAAACAGAATGTATAATGGGATGTATACACATCTATTAGACTGAACTAAAAAGGGAGTTTAAGTCAGATTAAATGTTGAAATAAATTGTCTTTTTATTAAGATAAACCTCGCTCTATGTACCATGCAAACAACCTGAAAATTTAATGCCTCCCAAACTAAAATAGCAAAATGAAAACAAATCATTATACACCTTGGGTGGTATGTACCTCAAACAATAAATTGAAGTGGGCCAGTTTAACAAGTTTCAGCTTTTAATTAGAAATTTATTATGCAAATGTCATATGTTCAGCTAAATAATTAGTCAAACACTAGTTAAGAATCTTGATTAGCAAACACTGCACTCACACAAGGCCCTTGTTGTAATATGATTTTACAACCCTACCCAACCAGTGCAAACAGTTTTTTTTTGTACAACTATCATCAGTAAGTTGAAAATTCTGTGTGTCTTATGAAGCAAGAAAATTTCAAAACCTAAAACCAAATTATGTAGGCAGATAAAGGGTGTCTGTGAATTGTTCAAACAAAATCCTTGGTAAGGCACCAAAACATCACAGATATTTGACATTTCCTAGTGAGCAATTTTCTGCATAACTGTTAAATGCTTTTCGTTTGTGTGTTCTTGTTTTTTATTATTATTTAAGCCAATCAAAAGTTTTTCTATTTCCAATAAAATAACATAATATACTCTACACACGATTTCACTACTAGAAATTTGTTTAAATCATGTTAATTTACTGAGTTCAAAAAGCCTTGACACAGCACTCACACATGAAAAAGCAAACTTACCACCTGAATGAGCATTTGTTTTTAATAAGTTAAAATTTTAGTTTAAAACCTGGCACACACAGTGTTAATCTTTCTTTTGTCCTCCAAATAGAATCTTTCCCTTATATATAGCAGGAGTCCATTTTGAAATGTATGGGTATCAGGTTCAGTTATTGTTGGAAATTAATTTAGTAAATGGCTGAATGTTTGGTAAATCTGATCAGACATTGCTGTGGCATCTGATCTAGGCCACCACTGTTTGTTAGTGTCTGTTATCAGGTTTCCCATATTTAGTTATTGTCTATTTCTTTCTATTGTGAAAGCTACATGTATTATGTCTTAAAAATCCACCAAACTGTCTACATAAAACTTTCAAACAAAGACATTCAAGCAAAACACAAAACAGTACATAATATGCTCCTGTCTTAGAATATCTAAACCAACAAGAATATAATTTCATTGGGTAGGAAGGACAGCCTTCACCATCTATCAGCAGTAAGATTGAGTGTTCCATTATAGTTAAAAGCTCCAGGCCAAGGCACGGCATCTGAGTTAGTAGAAACTTACTCCAAGACAGAAATGTTTGATAGCAATTTGAGATTTGTTTCTCTAAATCCCACAGAAGTGGCCAAATATGTTTATGTTATGGTGAAAAATTAAGAAAATATGTCTTTATTTTCTCAATGAAATATACGCAAGGTAGTGCATATCCAACAGCTGTGCAACTCTTCAATGGCTCAAACACTGATGTATGGCAAGCCAAGTGCACAATAAATCTTTAAACCACAATTTGAACTTGAAATCCCAGTTTGAACTTTTCGAACTAGGGTTTGAAAACTTCAAACTATGGTTTCAAAGAAAACCTGCGAAATAATTCTTCAAACCACGGTTTCATGTGTCACTAAATCTGGTATAGTTACACCTTAATTTTAACTCTCAGACTCGGGTTTCAATTTATTTTCCAATACCTTTACTTCAATCCTTGGTTTAAAAACTTCAAACTCTAGTATTGATGTCAAATGTACAATAAATCTTCAATTTAAAACTCGGCTTAAGACATCATTTGCACAATAAATATTTCAACATTGTTCGTTATGGCAAGGCAAGTCCACATATAATCTTCAAACCACCGTTTGAACTTGAAACCCGTTTTAAAGGTTTCCAACTAAGGTTTAAAAACTTGAAACCAGTTTCAAAGAAAAAAACTGTACAATAAGTCTTTAAACCATAGTTTCAACTTTCATTTAAGGCGTAACTATACCAAATTTATCAAATTAGGGTTTTAACTTCTTTTGCCATCAAACCTTCATTTAAATGTCTGATGCATAATAAATGCTTAAACCCCAGTTTGAAAGTTGAAACTCTCATTTAAAGAATTATTGTGCAATTTTGAAACCAAGGTTTGAAGTTTCCAAACCCTAGTTTGCAAAACTTAAAACTGGAGTTTCAAGTTCAAACTGTGGTTTATAGATTTATAGCTAAATTGGCTTGCCATACTGACGGCTGATCAGAACCGATTCCTGAATCCCTGTGAACTTCTTCTGATAGATCCAGATTACAATTTAGGGAGAGTT